>OU383776.1:49085185-49685185 GCA_910950805.1 Acrocephalus scirpaceus scirpaceus
GAAACTGCCTGGGAGATGGAGCTGAGCCTGAAGCAGCGCAGCTGTACTGTAAAGGGGTTGTCAGATCTGTTTCACAAGCACTGCTGTGTCCAAGCAAAAACTCATAGAATGGTTTGGCTTAGAAGGGACTTTTAAGCTCATTCACCTGGAATGCCCTGCCATGGGCAGGGAGACGTCCACTAGACCAGGTTGCTCCAAACCACATCCAGCCTTGAACGCTTCTAGGGATAGGCAGCCACAGCTTCTGGACAATGCTCACAGGGAAGAATTGCTTCCCAGTATCCCATGTAACCCTGCCCTCTTGTCAGTGGGAAGCCATTCCCTCTTGTCCTGTCACGCCAGGCCTTTGTCCAAAATCCCTCTCCAGCTCTTTTGGAGCCCCTTTAGGCACTGACTTTAGGCTCTAAGGTCTCCCTGGAGCCTTCTTTTCTCCAGGCTGAATCCCCCCATGCCTCTCCGGAGAAGAGGGCTCCAGCAGCAGATGAAGGGGACCCGTGGCAGACTCCCAGATCAGATCGTGATCATCTGTTCCCTTGGAAGGGGTGGTTTTGATATAAACAAAAAGGGCAGAGATTTGTTTTAACTCCTTTTTGTGCCTTTATTAAAATAGCTCTTTTAGAGACGGGGGGGTTGAAGTTTTGCCGTCGCCGCTGCCTTGCTGCTGCTGTTCCCTCGGCACCGCTGACGAGGAGGTGTAATTCGATCCTGCGGCCTCCCTCCGTCTCCTCTCTGCAGAATCGGGACTCCTTCCTCGCGAGGGTTTCTCGGAAGTCTGATCTACCTGGCTCGGTCCTTGGGTGTTCTCTCCTTTCAGTCACCCTCTAGTCAGGACAGAGAACACCTCAACAAGTTGGAGACCCTCCCCAGGTAGCTGGGTGTCCTCTTCTTACCGCAGTGTCTTCTATATCCCGGTTTTTGGGTGGGCTCGTTGGTCTAGGGACTATTTGCTGCTAACTGGACTTCTACTTGGAGCCAAGCATTACGGGGGTCTACTCGATTTCCATATCAGGCGGGGTCTCGTGGTTCGGGCAGGCAGGAAGCGCAATGGCTTTTAACTCGGTGGAAAGGGAAACTCGGGACTTGGGGAAAAGGGCAACACACTGCCCGGAACACAGGGCACAACACTGGCACAAACAATTCAAAATAACAGGTATGTAATACTGCAACTTCAAATACAACATCTAATAGCACAACTATACAATACACAACATATACTATGCACAACATTGATTAAAACTTGGAGTCTCTTTGGCTCTATTCATTTCAGTCCCCTCTCTATTTTTTTGATCGGGCTTTTGCCCACATCAATTAGCTGTTTCTAGTTCGTGGGAGTGTATCTTTCTTAATTTCTGGTATTGGTTATAAATTCTTTTTGCTGTGCTCAATTCTTCTTCTTGGGGCTCTAATCTCATTATATCTGTGGGTTTTTGGATTCTTATAGTTCGAATTAGACAGAGGAGTAGGCAGGGGAGGAGCAGGAGGCTGGCAAGTGCATTTACTGCAATGAACACTACTTTTTTCCACCAGGCTCCTTTAAAAGACCAGAAGTTATCCCACCAGTCTGTATTAATTAAGGGCTTCCACTGTTGGCTATTTATGTAGGCAGCTCTCCGGATTTCTTGGGAAATGTTTTTGATTACTTCACTTTTATCATCAATTTCGAGGCAGCATTCCGAGGAATTGAATTTTCTACAAATGCCACCTTCATTGGCCAATAAGTAATCAACTGCTAGCCTAGTTTGATAAACTACTGCTCTTGTCTGTGCTAGTTGGTTACTTATATGGTCAAGAGTTAAGGTAGTTTTGTTTGATACTATTTCTAGTACTGCCTGCAACTTGATGATTTTATTTAATATGTAAATTGGAGTTCGGTACCCCCATGACCCATCTTGTGCCCAAGTTGCTGGTCCATATGTTTTCACTATTTCTTCAGATGTCCAAATTTTCCCTTTCCACGTTTGGGTGCTACCTATGTCAATTACTGTCCTCCTTTTTCAATTAGCTCTTTTTAAGTTGTCATATAAGGGTATACTTAGATGATTTTCTGATTCTCGTGGGAGTAGGAAAAATGCTGGTTTAATAATTCCTATAGTGCAGCTACCTGCCCAATCCCCTGGGAGATGAGTATAAGCTCTGTCTCCACAAATCCAAAAAAGGTGTTTTGGGGGTCCCCATGATGTGTTCTGTGTCAAATGGCTGTTCCCAATATTTGGGTATCTCCCTAATTCCCCAGAATGGGTTGATTCCCTGGTCAGTACACTCATGTAGACCATAACCTTCATTGTAAACACACCTTGTTTCTTTTTCTTTAATTGACCAATATGTATCAGGTCCCTTGGGGAGCCATTCTTGCTTTAACTCTTTTATTATTAAGTACCTCTTACAAGCCATCTTTCCCACAAATGTTTTATACCTCGTCCCGGTCCTTCTTATGCATTCTTCCCCAATTACTTGGGATTTTAAGTCCCATTGTTCTTTTCTCCTTGTTCCTTTACCTGTGGGCTCTTGTTTCATTAACTTCCATCTCAAGATGTCTAAGGGTGCTAAACTTGTCCCTTCCCAAGGCCATATATTAGACATCTGTGTGCTCCCACATATCCAAGAGTTTGTTATATTTAACTCATGGCTTATTCTTCTGATTAGATCAATAAATAGATTCTTACTGGGGGATTCTTCTATTTAATTTTTCTTTACTGCTAGTGGTTTTTCTTTTATTAAATCTGCGACTCCTAAATTATTTAACTCTTCAAAACAGAACCACTCTCTGATAGGGCACTCTCCAGTCAGATGCTGCTTGAAAGTTGCAGCATTTTTTGCTATCTAATATTGTTTTCCGTCCTCCTGACAGGTAGATAATTGATCTATATCAAAGCATGTGGGATTCACATGTGTGTGAACTCTTATGAGGGATTGCAGATTTTCCCCGTCATAGATAGGATGGTAGCATTTGGAGCAAGCTCCTTCTGTGGACTTGCTCATCAATAGGACTATTATCAGTCCTCCCAAGAGTCCAGTATGAACCATCTCTGGGTCTCACCTGGTCTTGCCTCTTGGGTCGGGGAGTTCTTAGACTGGGTTCTATAGAGTTCTTCTTGGTGTGTTCCCACTTCTCTTCAATTTCTTGGTTAGTCTTTCTGGGGTGTGCCCTATGAGAGATTTGTGGTTAATTTTTAGCTTTTGATTATTACTTAACACTTTTATATTAACTTTTTATAATTGCTTACTGTAACAATTTATAACAATTCATAACAATTCTTAACAATAGTCTTTCGTTAACAACTTGTAACAACTCTTACAGTCTTTTACTGTCTTTCACTGCTTTCTGGTTTCTTCCTGAGAGTTATCTTAAATGTGTCTGGATCTCGACTGGCAGTCCACTCAGAAGAAATCTCTGTTGGGGTTGCAGGGTTTGAGTCTGATGGGTTACTCGGGGGTGGTAATGGTCCTTTCATTCTGGTAATGTGTGTCCAGCCTTTCTCCTGAGTTCACACTGCAGTGTGGGTAGTGAGCAAAACCTGGAACGGACCTTCGAATTTAGGGGTTAGTGGGGTGGTATTACAGGATTTAATTAAAACCCAGTCACCTGGTCTTATTTGATGCATGTCTGTATCTAAGGGGGAGGTTTGAGGAAGATACCCTCTTCTTTTAAGATCTGCCAATGTCTTTCAAATTGTTTTTACATATTCTTGGGTTTCTGCCTCTCCTTCTAAATAATCCCCAGTACCATAGGGGGTTAGTAAGAAGGGGAGTCCAAACATCATTTCATATGGTGAAGCCCCCATGTCTGATCTTGGTCGGACTCGGATTCGTAGAAGGGCTAGGGGCAGACACTTGAGCCAATTCATCCCTGTTTCTGTTATTAATTTGGTTAATACATTTTTGAGGGTTTTATTCATCCTCTCTACTCTCCCTGAGCTTTGGGGATGCCAAGGTGTATGTAACCGCCACTTGATTCCTAAGGCTTTGATGACATTTTGTAGGATTTGGGCTACAAAGTGAGGGCCTCAGTCTGAATCAATGTTATTCACTAGCCCATACCGGGGGATGATGTGTTCTAATAGTATTTTTATTACTGCCTGTGCTGTTTCTTTCTTAGTAGGGAAGGCTTCTACCCAATGAGTCAAGTGATCTACTATAACAAGTAGGTGTTTGTACCCTTGTACTGAGGGCAGTTCGGTGAAATCCACTTGTATGTTTTGAAAGGGCCCCAGTGCTATCTGCCTTCCTCCTGGTGTGGTTTTTCTCATTACTTTTTGATTCACCTTTTGGCATATTAAACATCCTTCAGTAACTGCTTTAGCTAGACTGTATACTCCAATGCATAGATGTTCTCTTAGGAAGTGATCACATAACCCTTGGGTACCCCAGTGGGTCAGGTTGTGTATTTCTGTTAGCATTTTCCGAGCTAGAGCTTTATTTAAAAACTTCCTCCCGTCTGGGGTTAACCATTCCCCTCGCTTTCCTTGATGCAATCTTAATTTCTTTATTTCTCTTAGCTCGTTCTCATCATAAATTGGTTCCCTTATTTCGCTGGTAGGTGTGTTACTTAGGTTAAAAATTTTTATTGGCTCCCCCGGGTTTTGGGCTGCGGACTTGGCAGCTTGATCTGCTAATTGGTTACCTTTTACTTCTAAGGTATCCCCTTTTTGGTGTCCCTTGACATGCACTATTGCAGTTTCAGTGGGCTTCATGAGGGATTTTAGCACTAACTTGATTAGTTCTTTATGTATTAAATCCTTTCCCTTAGAATTTAGGTATCCCCTTTCTTCCCATATCCTTCCAAATGTATGTACTATCCCAAAGGCGTATCTCGAATCTGTGTAGATTGTACCTTGGTCTTGTTCTAACAGGTCTAATCCTCTCTTAAGGGCATAGACCTCACAGCATTGGGCGGACCAACTTCAGGGTAATTTTTCTTTTTCTATGACTTTTAAGCTTTCCTTTTCAATGCTCTCGACTATTGCATAGCCTGATACCCTTTTCCCTTCTAATACTTTAGATGATCCATCAGTGAATAACACCCTCCCATATGGTAGAGGTACATTTTCAAGGTCTTCTCTCATTCTTGTTTGTAAGTCTATGACTTCCAAACAGTTGTGCTCTAATTCTGGTGTGGGCTCTCCTGAGAGGAATTGTGCAGGGTTTAGGCTCTTGGATGTGACTAATTCTAGGTCACTAGCATTTGCTAGAATCACTTCATATTTCAGGATCCTAGAGTCAGTTAACCATTGTTGAGCCTTTTGGCTTAACACTGCTCTAAGGTCATGAGGTGTATGTGCAGTGATTTTTCCTTGTAGTGTCAGCTTCTGTGCTTCTTCTACAAGGGTTGCTGCGGCTGCTACAACCTGGAGACAGGTTGGCCACCCCCTTGCAACTGGATCTAAGAGCTTCAAGAGTTATGCTACAGGCTTTTTGTGCCCTCCCCACTCTTGGGTTAGTACCCCATAGGCGATTCCCCCCTCTGCATTGATGAATAGGTCAAATTTCTTTTTAAGGTCAGGGAGACTCAGCACTGGAGCTGAAGACAATTTGGTTTTCAAATTTTCTTCTCGGATCCCGGGCTGGTAGCCATCCGAGAATTGCGGGTAAAGTCCTTTTCTCCAAGCCCCGTGCCAGAAGAAAGAATCAGGACGCGTCGATTCTTTTATCAGAGTTGTTTATTCCATCGTGTTCTTAAATATTTTTCCTTCAGCCGGCGTAGATGTCACCTACACCGCAGCCGAAGGCTATCTGCCCCGCTCCTGGGTGGTCGTAATCTTTTATACTAATTATTACGTCCCCATTGTTTTCATTACTATACCAATATCTACTGCTTTTATTAAACTGTGCACTTTTACACTAAACCAATAAGAAAATGCCACCACCTCACCTAAAGATGGAGGACAAGAAGAAGAAGGAGAAAGACAAGGGACACACCCAAATCCCTCCATCTTGTCTCCTTGAGCCTCCTTTATGAACCCCCAAAATCCACATTAATACACAAAAATAAGTTATTTAATATCCTAACTACACACCTGTGACTTGTAATTCTTCATATAACGTTGGCAATCGCTCCCAGGGGCTAAAATCAAAGGCACTGGTGTTTTTATTGCTGTTCCAGGGTCTCTGGACCCCCTCCTGGGGCCTCGGACCGCCCGGGACATCCAAAAGGATGTCTTGGGTTCCGACATCTCCCCCTTCTCTTTGAACTAAGAAGACTTCTTTTGCAGCCTTGCTTATGGCCCGGCGCATGCATTGGAGGATGCATGGCACAAGGAGCAGAAGAATTACAAGTCCTATTATAAACCCTATAAAAATATAAAATGTTGTCTTAGAAAATTCTCTCCACAATGGAGAAAGGTTGAAAAAATCAAGAACACCATCCAGCCAAGATCCCGTAACTTCTCCCAGCTTGGCCATACCTTCCCGCAATTGCCTTATGTCCTCATGGATCGATTTTGAATGATCTGATAGGTTCATACAACACATCCCCTCGAATTCGTCACATCCGTGCCCATGGGTCAACAACAGATAGTTGACTGCCGCCCTGTTTTGAAGGGTTGCCCGTCTCACACTGTCGACGTCGGTTAACATGTCGTTCAGTGTAAGAGAAGTGGCACGGGCATATTTGCTCAACCAGCACCCCATTTGGTCCAATTGAGTCAAGGCCGCTGCCGATGCTGTCTGTGGCGAGAAAATTGCAGCCGCAATTCTCTGGGCCTTGGTCCAAGTGTGGACGTTATCATCACAACTTGGATCACATTGTTTGATTGATCTTATTTCCCTCTGCTTTTGTTCTCTTAGCGATGTTATGTTCGGTGTTAGCAATGAGAGTCTCCCAATGCTGCATGTACCTCCTTTGACATTTGCAGGGATAGCAGGCCAAATTCTGTCCCCACAAATGAAAAAGATTCCTTGTGGCAATTGCGCTGGAGCTTGGTGGGATGGTTTCTCAGACACCTTGGTGTAATTGCACCAATATGATGCATTCCTGTAGATGAGATGCTTTGGGGTTACGTCTAATGTGTTTTGTTCCCCCTGTGTGATCTTCGAGTGATTAAATATAATACAATATGTCATCTCCAGTGAACCAAGAATTTCCAATTCCTGAGGTTCAAATGGAGCCACAGGGAGGAACTGCGTCCATATATACCATTCATCTACAGGATTTGAAATGGCCTTTGCAATAGTTGCAGTGATGTTTTCTGGAATTGGCCATTCCTGCACTGGCAGACCTACCAAGCATGTTGAAAATGGCTTTCCTGGTCTTGAGTGTATCAAGCAGATAGTATCTAGACCTGCTGCATTGGCCAAAGTTTCCCACACGTTCTCTTTAGGTTGGATCATGGGTAAGTCTGCTGCCTTGTTTAAGGCAATCAGAGAGAGAATGAGGCACGCGTGTAACATCTGCGCGTACTTCATGCTCGCCCCCCCTGTGGGAATCTTTGAAGTACAACCACACTCAAATCTCAAAGAAAACCCCCAAGTCTTTGGTGTTTTTACACAGTCTTTCTGTTTTCTCGCTTGGTCACGTCTGCGTGCACTCGTCTTTGTTCTTGGGGCCCGTATCTGTTTGTATTTGGGCCCGATCAGCGTCCGCTTGCACCTGGACTCGATCTGTATCGGTTCGTGTCTGGATTTGGTCGGTATCTGCTTGCGTCTGGACTTGATAGGGCTTCACGTGTCTCGCCGACACCCACTTTGGTCCTCGCCCTGTAGAAACACAAGTATATCCCTTGCCCCAAGTTAATAGAAAGTGTACTTTCAGTTCATCCTGTTTCTGGATACTTCTTTATGATTACCTTGTCTTGATACCTGGAAATACAAAAACTACATACGTGCATTGATACTCAAAAGATGCATGACTTTGTCGACAGCAACCAGGAAAACTTCTGGTACATACTTTGAATGATAATATGATTGATGGCTATCAATGATGACATGAATAGAACTGAATGATTATTAATTCTTTGAAACATTGTTCCATCATCTCAGAGTCTGCAAACAGCTTTAGGAACCCCCTTTTTTAGGGAAGACCCAAACACTCTTTCCCGGGCAAGGTGCTCAGGTCCACTCCAAAACTGGTCCAGCTGTCATTTTATAGGATCGAATTGTCAAGTCAAAAGCGACTTGAATTTACTTTCAAGGCAGAAAACATCTGAGCTTATCTGGCAAAACATCTGTCCAGATAAAGTCAGGAGTCTGGCCAGGACTCAGGCTTTAAACTGGAGTGATGTCCCTTCATAGAAAACTCAGTAAATTTACATCAAACAATCAACACCTCAGTCCTAATCATCCTAGGAAGCTGAGATAATACCTTTCTAAATTATTATATATTTATGATTTTAAGATAAAATGCTGAAAAAATTCACAAAAAAATCCTACAACCAATAACAATCACGATGTAAAATTGTCACAGATCCTTCCATGCCATCCATGGAAGACAAAACATTAGCAGAGACTAATGAACAACAAAACCTTTCTGGAGATCACGGGTTTAGCAAATTGCATCTTCTTCCATCCGCAAATAACGAGTCTATCAGTGTTTCATCCCAGCTGTTTCAGTTGCAGCTGTCTCACCTCTAAGAAAACCAATCAAACTTTGTAAGTTAGACATGTATGTTTTAACAAACCTAAATCAATTTTAAAACCAAACAGTGCCCACTTTGATACGAACAAACCTTGATAAAAGAATCCCAAACTGCACTAATTTAACAAACTTGCATGTAAAAACTTTAAATTAATAGAATATAAATCTATTATAACTTAAATTTTATAAATGAAACTTAAACTTAACTTATGCTCAACAGGGCCCAAAATTACACTAAACCATACAGAAATTACTCTTACCATTATCAAAATACTAAAATATAACTTGATTCACATGTGAATATAACAAATGACTCCCATTAAAGCTCACTTCTATTTTTCTCTCCATTATGATAATAATCTTTTTTCTTAATTGCTCTGTATTTTTTCTTGCCAGGATGCAGCCCCCTCTAATCCCAGGGGTTACTGACATTCCAGGCACTCCTATGTTTCATCAGAATGCAGTCCCTTCCAATCCATCCAAGGGTTGCTAGCATTCCAAGCACCCCTCCCCCTCCTGGCTGAGGCATGGGGAGATACAACTCCTATGAAGCATACCCAGGGGAAACCCATGGCTAAAACCACCATGGACCCAGCTGATAGCCGAGGCATAGACATGCAGGGAATACTTATAAAAATGTGGGAGTGGGATGGCTACTTCCTGCTGAGAGGAAATCGTGTCCTTTTCAAATGTGGATGAAAACCTGGAGCGCAATGTGATCAAGTTTGGTGGTTTGGACTTTTTTTCCGATGTGGTTGAAAGTAGTTTTGAATCTCTCCGCTGTTTCGCTTGCTATATCTTCTTTCTCAACACTGCTAGGTAAAAAGGCAGTGCGGTCACAAAACGGTGTGCCTGTCTTGTCTGAATGATCCTTGCAATTCTGTCAAGGTCTCTCTGTGCCTGCGGCGTGAGAGTTCTTGGAGACGTGATATCCCTGTCCCCTCTCAAGAGGTTGAACAATGATGCAAGGTCGTCATTTGTGGTCCCCAAGATCAGTCTCAGGAAGCTGATCTCTCCTAAAAGCTGACGTAGATCTTGTAGGTTGTTGACATTCGGGCTGATCTGAATCTTCTGTGGTCTTATTGTTTGATCCATGATCTTCCACCCAAGAGGCGTGAACTTCCACGTGTTCACTTGCGGGGAAGTTCTGTACGTTGAACACTGGCATGACTTGTTCCGCTGTGTGAACTGGCAATGCGATTGCTTTCGCTATCGGGGTGTTTTCTGGGATGACAAGTGGTGATGGAAGGGGCTTGGCCAGCACCGTCAACTCTTCCTTGCGGTTTGCTGAGACAACTGTGGGGTAAACAATGAGTCCTAGGATTTTGTCCTTGCGCATCATAATTCACTGGCATTGCAAAACCTCTCGTGCCAGTCATCTCAAAGTCCTTTTCCTTTAAGGCTTTCTTTTTGATCTCCGCCCAATCTGTGATTGTGGGCATCTCTGTTTCTTGGCTTGATGGGCCTGCAGGAATCATCACCGATCTGTAGAATGGAGTAGCTTGCTGTGTGGGATGCCACACTCCCATCTCTCCTTTCATAAGGTCTGCCGGCATTTGTGGTGCTCCCACGCCTTGCCGTGGTGGTGATGCTCCTCCTCCAAGGGAGAGTGACACCCTTTGCATTCTTCCCTGTCCTGGATGAGGCGTAACAACTTGCGACCCTGGTGCAGCATATAAGTCCTGTAATGATGGAAACCCAGCAGGCAGCGTTTGTCCAAACGAGGAAGGCACGCCTGTAGATGTTGAAGGAATGGCTTGTTCACTTGGCATCGTACCAAAGAACTGAGGCAGTTGGGCCCACAATTCTGGACGTGATTCCAGCACTTTGCCTATATACTGCAAAACAAGCTGCTTCATATCATCCTTGGGTATTAAAATTGTTTGTTCCTGATTTGGGGAACCTGCAGCTTCTGGCTTTGGAATCATCAGAACTGAAATGCCTTCGGATGCTGTGATATGAACGATATCATCCTGTTGTTGTTCCTCAACAGGACTCTCTGAGGCTCTGTGAGCTTCGAGGGTTGGCTGGAATTCAGCCTGTTGTTGACTGTAATGTTGTTGCTGCACTGGAGCTGGAACTGGAATTTTTGAGCCAACTTTCCTTTTGTAAGAAACTGGAAAGTACTGTGGCAAGGTGGTACCTCGGCTACTCGGTGGTGTTATTATTTCCGTGGCCAGACGTGGCACTGTGCATTCCGCACCTAATTGTGGCAAGTCCTCTTCCATCCCAGGGATCTGTGTGCTTGGTATATTCTTGATTATCTGATTTAACATCTGCAAAAGGTGTCTTTCCTCAGCTTAAGCCTGTTGGGCTTGCTGAATATTCCTGGGTTTTGAGCTAGTATCCGCCCATCCCCCTTCGGCGTGGGGGGGTGTAGGCAGGCTGTCCGTGGGCTGCTGTGGGCGGGCGGAGCCTTGGGGGAAGCCTCCACCCTGACCACCCCCCGTTCCCGCTTGCGTCATCACGGGGGTGTGGAGAGGAACGCCTTGGCCCCGCCCCACCTCGGGTTGCCGTGCCGCGGCCACGCCTGATGGAACGCCCCCCTCCGCCCCGCGGCCGTGGCCCCGCCCCGTCCCGGGTTGCCCAGCCCCCGCCGCGCCGGGGGGGAACGCCTCCCTCCGCCCCGCGGCTGTGAGCCCGCCCCGCTTCGGGTTGCCCGGCCCCCGCCGCGCCGAGGGTAACGCCTCCCTCCGCCCTGCGGCTGTGAACCATGCCGCTTTGGTCGTGTTTGCCATCAGCCCCGCCTACTTTCTCCCATTCCGCGCCTGTTTCCGGCATGCGCGGTGCCCACAGAGCAAAAGCGCGCGCCCCGACCGCGTCTGCGTGTTGATTTGGGCTGTGTTCCGTTTCGTCTTCCGCGACTTGCGTCATCATCCCGCGCCCGTCGCGTCCCGCGTTTGCCCCCGCGGTGGTTCTGCCCCCCCCTCGCCGGGGCTGGCCGCCGCCGCGTTCTCGCGCTTTGCCCGACAAGGTCGCTTCCACTGCGCTATGGCGCTTTGCCGCTGCCGGTTCCGCCGCCGCCACCGCGGCTGCGCGCGATGCCTTCAGGTAGCCGCTATTTTCCCCCGCGGCCCCCCCGCCTCCCGCGGTGTCGCGCGCGCCGCAAAGCGATTCCTTTTGTTCCCGGGGCCCTTCTTCCCCCATTCGTCCCGGTGCTGCTTCCACCCCCTCCCCCCGTTTCTCTGCCTGCGTACCCGTGTCGGGAGGAGAGACTGAAGCAGCGATTTTTTTTTCTGGGCTGTTTTCTAAACTCGGCGGGAGAGACGGAGTCAACTCCGACCTCAACGGCTCTCCCTGTGTCGGTGCCTGTGGAAGACACGCCTCGAAAAAGGCTAGATCCACGTCTTCCAACTCGCTTGGATGGATCATAAGTTTTAACTTTCCCGGGACAGGGGACTGGTTCTCGGGGTCCCTTAAAAGTGGCGACAGCTTTTCCCCTCCCCCTGGGGAGAGAGAAGTTTTTGCCCCCCGCTGATGGCGGGTTGCTGACTCCGCCCCCTCTGGGCGAGTAGTTTGAGGAACTGTCTCGTCTCCTGTACTTAAATGTGCGAGACCAGTTCCTCCCCCGTGTTTTCGGGATATTGCTTTTAACATTGCTTTGGCTGGAGCCAAAAGTCTCATGGCCATTTCATCTCTTTGTAGCTACATGGTATAGTTGTCTGTTGTCGTCACCACGCTCTGTAGAGCGGATAAAATGTTGAGCTGTTCTTGGGAAGGGGAGGCCTCCATGTTCTGTATTCTCAACTGGTCTTACCAAAAATCCTAAGGGGTCAGGCTCTGCTGGTCTCTCAGAGTCGATCTGGCTGCGTCCCAAGCACCGGCCCGCGGTCTCTCAGGTGAGGGAGTTCCAGGCGCCTTGGAGTCCCTCCGTCCAGGTCGAATTTGAGGCTGCTCAGTAGAGATCAGGATGCCTTCTCCTGAAATTCAACTTCTGGCTCTATGTCTTCTGGGGCTGGATTTTCTGCTGCAGTTCTTTCCACGCAGCTTTTGCCCACTGGTGGGGGTCCACTGGATGTGCCCACTGGATGTGCCCACCCAGGGACGCCAGATCTCGGATCCCAGGCTGGTAGCCATCCGAGAATTGCGGGTAAAGTCCTTTTCTCCAAGCCCCGTGCCAGAAGAAAGAATCAGGACGCGTCGATTCTTTTATCAGAGTTGTTTATTCCATCGTGTTCTTAAATATTTTTCCTTCAGCCGGCGTAGGTGTCACCTACACCGCAGCCGAAGGCTATCTGCCCCGCTCATGGGCGGTCGTAATCTTTTATACTAATTATTACGTCCCCATTGTTTTCACTACTATACCAATATCTACTGCTTTTATTAAACTGTGCACCTTTACACTAAACCAATAAGAAAATGCTACCACCTCACCTAAAGATGGAGGACAAGAAGAAGAAGGAGAAAGACAAGGGACACATCCAAATCCCTCCATCTTGTCTCCTTGAGCCTCCTTTATGAACCCCCAAAATCCACATTAATACACAAAAATAAGTTATTTAATATCCTAACTACACACCTGTGACTTGTAATTCTTCATATAACGTTGGCAATCGCTCCCAGGGGCTAAAATCAAAGGCACTGGTGTTTTTATTGCTGTTCCAGGGTCTCTGGACCCCCTCCTGGGGCCTCGGACCACCCAGGACATCCAAAAGGATGTCTTGGGTTCCGACATTTTCTAATTGTTTCTCATCTCCAGCTGTCCATTTTATGGGTTCGGATTGGACTAATTTCTCATATAGAAATTTAACTCTGTGAATAGTTTTCTATCCACAGCTTACAGTACCCAAATAGGCCTAATAGTTTCCTCACATCTGTTTTTGTGGTTGGGGCTGGGATGGACAGTATACCTGAGATTCTCTCAGGGTTTAATTTCTTATACCCTTCTCCAATGATGTGTCCGAGATAGGTGACTTGTGATTCTACAAATTGTAATTTGTCTTTAGATACCTTAAGGCCTTTTTCTCCTAAAAAGTTTAGGAGTTCAATGCTGGTTACTCTTACTTTATCTTGCTCTTTCCCTGATATTAGGATATCATCAACATACTGCAAGATCTGCACGTTGTCTTTAGGGGTGTATTGCCCTAATAGTTCTTCCAGAGCTTGTCCGAATAGATTCGGAGACTCTGTGAACCCTTGGGGGAGGCATGTCCATCTTAGTTGCTTCCTCTGACTTTTAGGGCACTCCCATTCAAAAGCAAACCAATCTCGGCTCTCTTTGGCTGAGGGACAGGTCCAGAACGCATCTTTCAGGTCCACTACAGTGAAGCAGGTATGTTCTCTGGGTATTTTACTTAGAAGAGTGTAGGGATTTGATACTACTGGGTACTTGGTTACTGTCTTTTTATTTACTTCTCTTAGGTCTTGCACCAGCCTGAATTTATTCTCTGCCTTCCTCACAGCTAGAATGGGGGTGTTATGGGGGGACATACAGGGTTCTAACACTCCTTCTGTTAGTAGGTGAGTTATAATTGGTGCTAGACCCTTCCTGCCTTCTATAGAAATAGGATATTGTTTGACCCTTATGGGGGATGTTCCCTCCTGCATCTCTATTTTTATGGGTGGGATATCTAGATATTCATATTTCCCCTCTTCAGCCCATACCTCTGGCTTGATCTCATTCAAGTCTTCAGTACTCATTCTCATCATTCGGACCACCATTTTACCCTCTCTAGGAAAAATCCCTACCCCCAGCTGGACCTGCAGGTCCCTTCCGAGTAGATTACTGTCTAATTTGGGTAGGTATATAAGATCAGTGACACATCTCCTTGAGTTTCCTTTGACTTCCACATTTTCTAGAACTGAAGCTTTGAAAGGTTTCCCTTCTGCTCCTAAAACTTCACACATTCCTTTTCCAATTGCAGTTCCAATTGGAAGTTGCTTAATACTTGATTTGTCTGCTCCAGTGTCTACTAAAAATTCAAATTCTTCATGATAGGGACCCACCTCAAACTTTACTATGGGCTCCTCGTGATGTTTCATCGGGTCCCCTAATGCATAGAGCCCATGACACCCCTAGTCTTCATCACCCTCACCTTTTAGCCATTTCTCTAAAGTCTCCTGTTCCCTGGCAATTGCCTCATCAAAGGATATTTTCTGGCAATGTCGCTTTAAGTGACCTACTTCCCCGCAGTAGAAACACTTTCGTGTTTCTCCGGGCCTCTGAGGGGTGCTCCAAGGTGGCCAGACTTTTCCTTTCTTCACTGGGGGCTTTGTGTTTTCCCCATCTTGTGGACTCTTATTATCTTTTACACTTTCTCTGGCCACTGCTACCATGACCCTTGCTTTTGTTCTCATTTTTTCTTCCTCTCTCCTCAGATAGACTCTTAAGGCTTCTTTCAATAACTCATTTATTCCTTTCTCTTGCCAGTCTTCCATCTTTTCTAGTTTCTTTCTTACATCTGGCCAGGATTTGGTAACAAACTGTAACTTTAAAACCACTTGGCCTTCTGGGCTGTCTATATCTAAATTAGAGTACTGCTGGAAATTCTTTCTGAGCCTATTTAACTATGCTTCTGGAGTTTCATCTTTTTCTTGGGCTCCCTCAAAGGCTAATTTGGTGTTGTTACTCCGGGGAACTGACTCTTTAATGCCCCTTATTATTAAAGTTCTATTGTCTTCCATATTCTTTCTATCCTCCTCCCTGTTTGGGTTCCACCCTGGATCAACTATTGGCAATTTCTGGTCACCTGGGGGACCCATCCGATTCTCCCTCTCCCAAATATGCATTCCTGCCGTTCTAATCAGCTGCACCTCTTCTGGATTGAAAAGTATGTTCAGGATGGAGTTTAACTCTCCCCACGTGTAGATGTTTGGGCCTAAAAATTCATCTATTTGAATGGCAATCCCCACAGGGTCTTCAACAAGATTCCCTAGCTCTTTCTTGAAACCCCTGACTTCCGAAGCTGTTAGAAGGGCGTTTACAAACCCTACTCCTCCAACTGCCCCACCCATCGGAACTTCTCTTAGGGGGAAGAGTTTTGTTTTTGACCTGGTATTATTGTAGGGCCCTTCTGGGGTTTCTATTGCTTGGGGAGGATCCATACTAGGAGTTGGCAGACTTAATTCCCAGTGGGGGGGAGGTGCAGGGACTGTGGAAGGTGAAGGGGAAGAGATTGGACCAGTGTTAGGAGTCATGTAGGACAGAACTGGAGAGCAGAAGGGGTTAGCTTTTGAAAGAGTTAAGTTAGGCTGAGGTGGTGGAGGGGATTTGATTGCTGGGGACGGTCCTGTTGGAAAGCCAGCTGGGGAAGGGACAGGGATCGTAGCTTGGGGAGGTACTGAGGAATTTACAGGGAAGACGGGAGGGTTTGCGGGGATAACTTGGGGTATTTCAGGGTGAACAGGAGGGGGTAAGTGGTCAAGAGGGTCCCAAGCACGACTACTCTCTTTTCTGTCTTCATTTTCATTCTCCTTTTTCTGCCCTTGGAGCTTACAAATCTTAGCTGTCTCACTCTTAGCTATGTGTTTCTGCCAGCAAGTAGCATAAAGCACCTGCTCAGTATTAGAATCTCCCTGGACTCTCAAGTATTGGTTTAATTGTGCACACATCCAGGGATCCTTGGTCCCACACCATGGCCACCTTCCAGGTAAATTTAAAGCAGGCCAAACTTCTATGCAATAGTGAATCATCTTCACTTTATTTAAACCTTTCGTGGCCTCATTAGTTTCCCATAGCTCAAGCATCTGCCCGAGCGGACTGTCTGGTGGGATATTCTTAAGTTTTTCTCCTCCTTTTTCTCCCGATGGTCTTTGTTTGCCCAAGCACGCTCCCATTCTCCCTGGGTCTAAAATAAAAGCTAAACGGTGCCCTTACCCAAACGAAAATCTTAAGATAAGGCAACACAAATCGTAAATATTTGACCCTTATTCTAAATCAAGCTTTCTTTAATGTGCCCCTACTCGAACTTAAAGTTAATGACGGGCAACTTAAACCTTAATACTTCACGCACTCTGGTACCCCAAAGATAACTCGACAACCCGCCCTTAGGGTCTCGGCCGTTATCCCAGCCAGCACCTCAAACACTCCAGTACCCTGTAAGCAGTCCCGGCAACTTGACCCTGACAGTTACCCCAGCTAGTACCTGGACACCCTTGCGTACCACGAGCCCCCGAAAGTAGCCTCTGGCTACCGCAGCCAGCACTCGGGCACCTAAGTGCTACAGGCACCCCGGGCTGTAACCTCAGCCGGTCCCCCAGCAACTACTTCAGCCAGTACCCTCAAGCACTCGCTGTGTGCTACGAGCCCCCGAAAGTGGCCCGGAAAACCACTACAGCCAGCACTCGGTCACACAGTGCATAACTCTCCCTCTCTCCCTACTTTGGACCTCTTGTGCTTTGGGGTCCCCTAACGTCTGCTCCCTGCACCCCGGCAACTACTCCGGACAATAGTCCCGGCCAGTGCAGCCCTCTCAGCCTGTACCCCGGCGGCTACCCCAGCCGGCACCTGGACACCCTTCCTAGCGCCCCCGGCACCCCAGGCCATAACCTCAGCCAGCACTCTCTTACACTCCCCATGCCCCGACAGCTACCCCAGCCAGTACCTAACCACGAGCCCCCGAAAGTAGGCTAGACAACCCGCCCTTAGGGTTCCGCCTACCGCAGCCAGCACTCGGGCAAGCACCCCGGGCCGTAGCCTCAGCCAACGCGGTGTGCGCCTTCCACTGCTTAAGGCCCTCCGCGCACTAAGATTGGCCCAAGCAGCCTACCCCGTCTTGAAATGGGGAGGCCTATCCTATCCCACGTGCCACTCACTCCCTAAATTTCCTCCGCACGTCCGGAGAGGGGCCCCCTACGCCCCTGGAGACGCCTCACTCTCTCATCTATCTTTCGCTTCCCCCTGTTCCCGGCGGGCGGTACTGAGGGGTTTCTCTCGTCCCAAAGATCTGGGCTACCAGTCTCTGTCACACTCACTCCGCCCACTCGCTCGTCTCCACCCCCGCCACCGGTTACTCACCGGTTCTCCTCAGCGATGCTCCCGCGGCGTCCTGTCCTCTGGTCCCGGGGTTGCCAGCTGTCCTATCTTCAGGCGTGGCTTGAATCCCGGAGAGCCCCCAATTGTTATAAACAAAAAAAAGGGCAGGAGATTTGTTTTAACTCCTTTTTGTGCCTTTATTAAAATAGCTCTTTTAGAGAATGGGGGGGGTTGGGTGGAGTTTTGCCGTCACCGCTGCCTTGCTGCTGCTGTTCTCGGGCGCCGCTGACGAGGAGGTGTAATTCGATCCTGCAGCCTCCCTTCGTCTCCTCCCTGCAGAATCGGGACTCCTTCCTCGCGAAGGTTTCTCGGAAGTCTGAGCTGCTTGGCTCGGTCTTGGGGTGTCTCTCCTTTCAGTCACTCTCTAGGTCAGCGAGAACACCTCAACCAGTTGGAGACTCTCCCCAGGTAGCTGGGTGTCCTCTTCCTACAGCAGTGTCCTCCATAAGTCCCGGTTCTGGGCGGGCTCGTTGGTCTAGGGACTATTTGCTGCGAACTGGACTTCTGCTTGGAGCCGAGCATTTCGGGGGTCTACTCGATTTCCATATCAGGCGGGGTCTCGTGGGTCGGGCAGGCGGGGAGCGGCAACGGCTTTTAACTCGGTGGAAAGGGGAAAGGGGAAACTCGGGACTTGGGGAAAAGGTCAACACACAGCCCGGAGCACAGGGCACAACACTGGCACAAACAATTCAAAATAACAGGTATGTAATACTGCAACTTCAAATACAACATCTAATAGCACAACTAAACAACACACAACATATACTATGCACAACATTGATTAAAACTTGGAGTCTCTTTGGCTCTATTCATTTCAGGAGCAGGGAGGTCGTTCTTCCCCTGTACCTGGCACTGGTGAGGCCCCACCTTGAGTGCTATGTCCACATCTGGGCCTCTCAGTTTAGGAAGGACATGGAGACTCTTGAGCACATCCAGAGGAGGGCAACGAGGCTGGTGAAGGGCTTGGAACACAAACCCTGTGAGGACTGGCTGGGGGAGCTGGGATTGTTTAGCCTGGAGAAAAGGAGACTCAGAGGTGACCTTATCACTCTCTACAACTCCCTGAAAGGTGGCTGTAGCTAGGTGGGAGTTGGTCTCTTTCTCCAGGCAGCAACTGACAGAACAAGGGGACATAGTCTTAAGCTGCACCGAGGGAAATATAGGTTGGATATTAGGAAAAAGTTTTTTTATGGAAAGAGTGATAAAGTACTGGAATGGCTTGCCTGGGGAGGTGGTGGAGTCACCATCCCTGGATGTGTTTAAAAAAAGACTGGATGTGGCAGTTGGTGCCATGATCTAGTTGAGGTGTTAGGGCAGGGGTTGGACTCGATGATCTTGAAGGTCTCTTCCAACCTAGAAATTCCGTGATTCTGTGATCTGTGTCCCTACATCTCCATAAATTCTATAGGAGCTGTGTGCTGCACTTACCTGTTCTTAAGCTCTTACAAGAGTAGCACACTGTGGTGGTGTGAGCTGAAACCCCAGCATTAGTTCTTGAGTCTTACTACTCGTGTGAGCTCTGTTGAAGCACTGTCCAGGGATAGTGGGACAATCTCCCAGAAATCAGGGTCATGAACATCTGTTCAGGGATGTTTTATTGTAGGGATTACTAAAATTCTGTTAATCTTACATATTTTTATGATGGTATTTCTCTATTTAATGGTCTTGTACGTAGCATTAATTGGCTGGGCTGATAACATCTGTAGGAGGTGGAGAGCCAATGTGTCCTGCTGATGGCACTGTGCGCATGGCATATGGCTTGCAGCCCCTTTTCATCAGCCAAAGTCACAGAACTGCCCTGAGATTTCTGAATGAACAGATAAGAAGGAACTAACCAAAAACGGATCCTCTGCTTTCTGCTTCCACTCTGAATGATGTGTCTAGAAATGCCATTTTCATTTCTAGCCTATGTTCTTGTCCCTCTTTGGTATTGCTAACCAGCCTAGAAAAATCAGAGTGCTCTGAGGACTGCTGGTGTGCAATAGCCAATGCACATACTCTGCAAGATGGGATTCTTGCTGCAAAAATAAACAAGGCAAATATCTCTTCCTGGGCCAGCTTAGTGGCGGAGAGATTGTGGCATGCTGTGAAGTGGAAATACAAATACTATGTATCCTGTTGTGTTGGTAACTGTAGGGACTGATAACAACCAGAAGATGCCTCTGTTACTCGCTCAGAATCTCAAGGGAGCCAGTGGTTGACCATTGTTTGATAGCCACAAAGCTGTAAAGAACAATAAAAAATGCAGTTAATAAGGATTAGCAAACTACCTTTTCAAACTGCAGTCTATGTCTTAAACTTTGCTGGGGTGTCTGGAGCTGGCTGAGTGCTGATGGGATTCCTTTCAATGATCTGCCAGCCTCTCTTTTGTACAAGCAATGACATTGGCACCATTTGTCATCCTTCACTTTAGTAACCTGTGTTTGTACTGATAATGGTACTTTTATTTGGAACTTGTATTAAAAGGCATTTGAGTTGTGTTGAGTTGGCAGTGACCCCTTTTAAAGAGAGGGTTGCACATAAGAAACAAGTATTTTGTGTCTGGAGGATCTGAGGAGGAAAGCAGAGCCAGGGGAATGATGAGTAGGAAGTAGCCTTCCCCACACTAGTAGTCCTGAAGATACTGGTTGTCAAATGCATTCACAAGCCCAGAAAGCCTTCGGTGCTCTGAATAAAACAGGTGGTGGTGGAGGGATTTTCCTTAGTGTTGCTTTTTCTTTGTCTCTAAGTGGTGCTGCTGAAGTCAGTATACATAGTGCTTTTAAACTTTGTACTATTATATTATGTTTAAACTACAGCAGAGCTAGGCAAGAATTTTGCCTGGAATCAGGCATTAGCCTATCCAGTGCCTGCCTTATATCTGAATGAAAATATTGTTACCTGGATTAAATACTGACATTATCACAGTTCACTTCATACAGAAAGAATCTTGCTGTTTCTAGTAATGCAACAAGCTGGAGAGTCTTGGGGAGGCTCTAATGGACAAAATGAGATTTGGAGGGAGATCTTTCAAAAATTCTGTAAAAGTAGATGGGATTATTAAAAGCCCTGGGATTATTGGCTGTTAAACTGCCAGATTTTCTTCCTACAGCAATTCATGTTACATTAAACAAAAGTAAGATTTAAAAAAACACAGGCTAGGCATTGCAACTTTCATTCTTTGAATATCCTTGGTATTTGTCAACTTGTTTCTGCAAGTTTCTTTGGGTTTCCCATTTTTACTTTTTTTTAAAATTCAATTGGTAGGGGGTGATGTTTCCTTTTTAAAATTATTTCCTATCTGTATTATATACTTGAGATCGAGAATCAGGAAGTACAGAGTAAATACAACATATCCTATTGAACAAAATCTTTCGGATTTCTTACCTTAAAGGGAGGAGACTCAGGCAGCCAACTAGAAAAGACAAAATGAAGCAGAAGCCACTGTACCAGTCCAGTGTGTTTTGATAGATCTCATTGTAGACTGTAGATGTCACTACTCCCGTGGTGACTAAAGACAGCTGCAACAGGACAAACACCTTACCTGTAAGACAAGAACATGGTTTGTTACTGGAGATTAACAAAACAGCTGTGGTACCTCCCTGACAAATCAAGGATCACAACTGTGTAGTCATTACTCCACTAACACCGGATGGTATGAGCTTGTATCTGCTTCTGTTCTAAACCTCAACTAAATTGTTTTTCCTCCTCTTAGGTGTCGGACAAAAGATTCAACTGGAAAACTGTCTGCCTAAACAGTCTACATATAAAGGTAATTGACTGTAAGAGCATCAATAAAGTGGTCAATAAGTGCTCCTTTTTTCTTAGAGGTAGAAAAATAGTCTAGAGCTGACATCTTCAGGACAGGAGAAATTTTAGTCAGAGTCTGCTTCTGGCCTAGGCCAGAAAAGTGGTTGACAGGGTTGAAATTACAATAATGCCTGAAATGGGGATGTGTGTGTGATTTGTATATTTCATGTGGAAGAAAGGCAGAAACTGAATTCTAGCTGAAACCACTCTTTGCTGAAGGGATTCTGTCATGGTAAATGGGTGCAAAGGAAGGAACCCAGCCCTACTGGGACTTGCGGACTTGGCGGCAAGGTCAGGGCTGTGTACTGAGCTTGCTGGCCTGGTAGCTTTCTGCAGCCAGTCAGCACCAGCAGCCACCAGCTAAGGAGATGAGACTCCAGAAGGCAAGTGCTGCTCTGCTGCAGGGTCCTACTCGAGGTCTGGACTGACACCATTGTCATGTGCAGCCTGTATGGCTCAAGATGGATGTTGAAGACATTTGATTTATACTGATTAATTTGGGGTGTAAGCTGTGCTGTTTGTGGCAGGTAGGTGATTTTGCTACAGGATGTTGAGGGAACACAAGCAGGAACAAACTGGTGACAGAGCAGTGTCATGTTCATATGGCAGAAAGAAAAAGGATGTGAAGGATGCAGAGGAAACATGTTTGGAGGAGGTATGAGCAGTTGCAGCCTGTGGTGCTCTTTGAATGAATGGCCATTCCTGTATCTTGTGTCTAAATCTAGCTCATTGGGGTAAAAAAGGTAGGCCTTAATATGCTGCTGTAAAACACATTTTACTATTTTTTAATACATATTTTAATGGAAAAGAATTCCAGCTACTGTTCCAAGAAAGGTCAATTTTTATGCAAAAGTTATTCTTTGTTGTTAAATCAAGCCTGACAGGAACAAACTGCCAAACACCAGAAGAAATGTTTAGAGAGCATAACTGAAAAAAGATGAAAATAATCCATCCTTCTGAGAACTGGAAGCAAAAAGACAGATATAAATTGTGTGAATATCACAGTGCTTCAACATATTGTCTTGCTTTTCTTGGTTCTCCCTGCAGTACTGTGTTTTTGAGAAGCACCTCCGTTCTTTTCCCCACCTTTGAACTATGCACTGATTGTAATCTTTTGAAGTATGTGCTGAAAATTCTGTGGATAAATGATGATGCAACCAAGGACAAGAAGATTGGATGTAAGAATCTTGTCCAGCAAGTTTCTCTGCTTCTCCCTTCCTGTTTGTGGTATCATCTGTTATGGTATTATTACACAAAGCACAGATTGCAGCAATAACTTACATTTCTCTTAGTACTCTAGGCAGAATAAAGGGGTTTCAGGGGGTTTTGGTTGGTAAAGCAATCAAAATACTCACCATAGGATGATCCTTCAACATGCTTGGACAACATGGACCTGATGGTTGGTAAGGGGATGAGGGCAAACAGCATCACTGCCCGTGCTGTAATGCAATGAATTTTGAGTTATCACCAATATCTGCTCTTTGTGACTACCAACACAACCACTGGTTTTGAAGATTACATGCCTCTGGCTTAGGCAGGCATCTTGCTTCACCTTTCCTCATCCCTTGAGTGCTAAAAAGAGTTGGGTCCTCACTTCATTCAAGGCAGGTAATGCCACCTATTGCTCCCATTAGCAGAGGTACTTTGCCCAAACTAGACACAGTCTCTTGTTCTCAGCCAGACACATCAGCATAGATGGGATCCTCACTATCCTCTGAGATAGCGAGGATGATGATTTAAGTCTTAACATGCAGAGAGAGCCCCCTGTGTTAGACAGCCTTAACAGGAGTAGTACCATTGTAACACTATAACATACATCTGTCTTGTATCTCAGTGCTTCTAGATTGCAGTATTCTAGCCTGTGTCTATTGTGAAAATTTATAGGGAGCTGGAATTACCTTCCTGTCAGCAGAACCAGCCTCAGTGAAGACTTGGTCCATGTCTAATATACCAAGGTGCTTCTACAATGCAGGGAATTAGCATCCTACACACTGCATAGCGGCAGTATGAAGATGAGCTGAATTATCAAGCAAGCTTTTTATTTTCTTCTATTTTATTTTCTTCTATTTTATTTTCTTCTATTTTATTTTCTTCTATTTTATTTTCTTCTATTTTATTTTATTTTATTTTATTTTATTTTATTTTATTTTATTTTATTTTATTTTATTTTATTTTATTTTATTTTAATCTTTTATTCTTAACTTGATTGGCTAAACAAACAAAATCTTAAAATTTTCAGTCAGTGTTTGACTAAGTACATATATATGTTGTATTTGTGTACTTAGCCAAACACTGACTGAAACTATACAATTAGTTGTTCTTTCCCTTTAGAACAACTTTGTTTAATTTTCAATTTCTCATTCCCTGTAGGGACAGACAGAAAAATCACTTCAGGACATGTATCCCCAGTGTCTTTCTCACTTTCAGAAGAAAAACTTTAAAGTCATGCAATAGACAATACTCTGTGAGATCACTCTGCCACAATGAACGCAGATTCATTGATTCTGCATTCAATCCACAATGAATTGGATTTTGTTTTTCATCATAGGTTACCTCCCAAAAGTAAACTTGCATTTCCTTTATCATGAGATGCTGCCCCTTCTATTGTTACCTGTCCCTTAGTAATTTATGTACAGTGTGAGATTTGTAAACTACATTATTGTGATACTTCACAGCTCCAATGTTTCATTAGGTTTCCCATCAGCTGTAAGTGCCTTCATATGACAAAAATAAATCACAAGACATTCACGTAAGAGGAAGCCTTTGCCATTATGCTTCTGTTGTAGCCTTAAGCCTTACCTCAGAAGCAGCAAGTACTTCCTATTGCTGCAGTGATGTGGTCCTACTAGTACAGGGAGTCAGCAACAATTCCCAGTCCCCCAGAGTGTGAACATTGTTCTGCTCAGATCTGATCTGTGACCAGCTGATGAATTACTGGTCAATGGGCCTTAAATTAATCCTTGGCAGGAGTGTATACCTCCTAAGGATATTGTAGCATGCTGAGTCTTAAGAGTACTATGGGAGATGTGGGGAAAGAGGACAAATAAGAATGCTTTCTTGCAAATTGCCCATGTGATGATCTGCTTAACTCCCTCCTTGTAAACTTGTCATGAAGCAAAGCAAAAGCTCTTCCAGTTATGTTGAAACACCCCTTTTTCACCCATGTATTTGCTCATGTGAGTGGCTGTTCAACTCACCCATGTAGAACAGGAACGTCCACTGCACGAAGGCCATGATGAGGATGCCAGTGCTGAATGATGCTACTCCAATCATGACCATGGTAATATCCCTCAGGTATCTGGAGAACATGAGTACCCCTAGGAAACTGGTAATGAAGATCACGTATCCAGCAGCATTGCCGTGGCCAATCTCCACGGCATTCCAACTTAGAGGTTCCCTGAGCAAGAACAGTGGGAGTACATTCATTGCACCAACCACAGCAAGGTCGTAGAGAATTGCTGCCACAAACAGCAGGATGATGATGAGTTTCGAGGGTGATGCTGAAGTGGAGATGCTGCTCTCTGAAGGTTGAGAACTCCTTGCTACTGCTGCTTCTGGTAACTGACCATCCACCTCCTCTGCACTCTTGGCTTTGGCTAGGCAGGAAGTGGCGAGCTTGGGGACTGTGAGGACGAAAATGCTGTAGAGAAGACAGAAGGCACAGCAAGCAATGCTGCAGCACACCAGCACAGTGCCTTCTTGATAGTGGTCACTGAAGCCAACAAAGAGGTAGCCAGATGCTATGCTTCCCAGAAAGCCAGCAAGGCCATACACCAGTTCAATAATGATGAGCCGCAGAGATCTCTTGCTTTCAGAGGACCCCAGGGATCCCAGAGCCATGATGCCTGCCCAAAGTGTGGTGAAGCCTCCTGTAAGCCCATTGAAGGCAGCAGCCCCATACATCACTTCCACTGGCCAGCGCAGCAGAATCAGGAGGAGCAGGAGAGTTTTGGAGCCCAAATAACCAAGAAGAGGGAAGCAGATGGGGATCTTTCGATGTATCCTGTCCCCCAGCTTGGACAAGCCATAGGCTGACACCAGCGGGCTCAGACCCAGAACTAGGTTGTAGATTATATAAAAATTAGATACAGCCTTCTGCTGAGCATCTTCCAGGATGTGAGAGGGAGCAGTGCTGTTGGTCTGGTTGTAGTAGTTCTTCACTACCAGCAGCAGTGCTGTGTCGTAGAAGGCACTGGCCACTTGGGAACCCACGACCACTGGCTCAATCCACGTCCTCATTGCCATTATTCCCACCATGCTGCTAACCACCACCTCTTCTTGGAGAGAGCTGCTTTTAGCAACATGTGAGGAAACAGCACATGAGGAAATAGCTCCTCAGAAGCTCTGCTCTGAAGGCATGTTTGGAAACAAGCAGCAAAAGGAAAAGCAAAAGGTCTGCCAGGCTGCACAGGACCATAGAGTTGTGCAAGAGATGATCTGGCTGGCAGGATATTCGCAGCTCTCCTTACTATGTATACACACACCTGCACATCCCTGCATGTCTCTGAGCTCTGGCTCACACACGGGAGGCTTTTGTATAGCCAGAGAACGCCCTGCACTTGTTGACTGCCACTGCTCCTCTTCCTGGTGTAGTTTCAACAGAGGTCAGATGACCTGGGGAATTTCTCTCTCACAGAATAGGAAGTGAAAATTCCCTGGTCAAGTAATTGCTGTAATTTGGGGTGGTGGTTTGGTTTTCATTTGTTGACTTTTGGGGTGTTTTTTTTCTTCTTTTGGGATCCTTCATGTGTCAGAGAACTCTCCAAGTGGTTGGGGGGTAGGGATTGGCTATGTGCCTTTTTATCAGGTAATTTGTGAATTCCCCTTTACTACCAGCACTTTTTTTTTTCTTAACAAATATGTCATTGTCTCTTTTGCTTTTACCTGCTTCTGTCTTCCCTGTTGCTGCATCATGCCCCTTTATGCCATTGTTGTTTCAATAATGCAGTCAGGAAATTACACCAGAAAGAAGTTAAAAGGGGAAAAGTCTATTTTTGGTAACTTGTCTCCTGTGGCTGCCACTCTTCTTGCTGCATCATTTGGCTTTACAATGTGGAAAAATTGCAGGAGGAGAGAAGTCCCAATTTATCAAAAGGCATCAGTGACCACAGTGTCCCAGTAATCAGCCAGCTCAGCTGCAGGCTGAGGTGGGTGGGAGTCCACCTCTGGAGAAGAGTTTTCCAGCCCTAGCTCCTGAGGCTGCGTATCTTTGCAGGTGCTCATTTCCACAGACTCTTAAGCCTTGCAGCTTGAAGACAGCTTCCAATATTGCTGCTGCCTGAGGGGCAGGTAAAGCGACCCACTCAAGCAGAGCCTAGTGGGCACAGCAGTGCTGCTAGCCAGAGGCACAAGAAGCTCTTGGACCAGGATGTGGTGCAAGCAGGCTGCCAGGTCCAAGGACAATGCTTGCAGTCCCAGCTGCAGGAAGTACTTGGAGGACATTTGGCAGTCTCAAAAATGCTAACTTAAATGGTAATGATCTCATTCTGAACTGGTTTAATGAATCATAACAGGCAGAATAACAATCTGTTCTAGGAAGATTTATGGTCATTACTTTAAAAAAAAAAAAGATGAATTTGAAGAAACAGTGTTAAAACCTCCATCTGTTGGACTCTTTGTTGACTCAGGTGACATTTACTCAATGCCACGGCTCAAGAGTTTCTTCTTTTCACTCTATTTGGTTGTGCAATAATTTTTGGCTTATATTTCGATTACAGGAAGAAAGATACAGGACCTAACAGGGAAAGGCGTGGGGAACTATCTGCTAGAATTATTTGCTCTAGAAAATTACACCTTCATCAGAGAACTTTGGTTTTTACTAGACCAAAATACTCTTAGCCGGCTCTAAATAACTGTGTGCTATTCCAACAGTTGTTTTTTTTTTTCTTTTCCCCAGATTAGCTGCAAACGGTGTCTAGTTTCTTCAGCTTTTATTGAGAAGTGGGACAGGTTTTTTCAACAAACTGTGAAATATGTCCAGAGGAGGGAAATTCCAGACAGCCTTACTGAAAACCCCAAAGCATCAGCCTGTGGCCAGTTTAAGCAACCAAAGGAATTGCCACATTTTACTTCACTCAGGGAGCCTTGTGTCTCCCACCAAAATCACAGGGAGAGATAAATTTCTTGTCCAATTCAAGCTTCAGTTTGGGACCTGGGGTCTGGTGCAAAGGAATTAAATTGCAGTGCAGAGGTAAATTACAGTCACTGCACTCAAGACACTGCCGATCTGCTCAACCCCTACATGAGGGATATTTTACCCCCACACTTTGTTACATATACGGACTGCTTGGCTTATTCAGCCAACCCTGTTCAGGCCTAGATAGCTAATGAACTGTGCTAAATGTTACTAGTGATCTCATGAATTACATCTATATTTCCAGGATATTTTGTGTGTTCACTCACATTAAATGTACTTTTTCAAACTGGTTCTAATGGAAGGATATATTTCCATGTCAGTAACTGCAAAACAGTAAGTGTTAAAGTAAGAGTTTAGCTCAGGCTCCAAAATATTTACTGCAAAACAATTTTCACAAATCCTATAGTCATTTGATGCCACAATTGCTATTATCTAGTAATTTTTCAGAGGCCCCTGTTCTTATATTGCTAATATTTATAGGGATATTTTCATCTGCTTTAAAATATGTTCATGCAGCATAAGTATAGTGGAGCCTTAAGAGAGTGGCCCTTGACATTTAAGAAAAATGTGCCTACAGCATCAGAGACTATCTTAACAACAAAACCCCAGTGGTATAGCCTGGTGGAGAAGGAGCACACTGTTTTAGGGCATTTCTCTCTAGAGTGGTCTTCTCTGGAGGCCCACTAGAGGCAGGATCAGTGCGTTTCACCAACTCTTCAAAGTTTGCCAACCTGGCCAAACCAGAGGTGTTTTATGTTTCTCTATTGTGATGTTTTACATTCTTAAGCAATATTGCTGTTTCTTTGTTCCATCACTTTTTCTTTCTGAACAGAGTTCAGGGATTTCAGTATACTAGGGGATCTGGGCTAGGCAAGTACCAGCATTCTGGATCTGTGCTAATGGGATCTGTGATTTACAATCCTGTCTGGCAAGGCATTTTGTCTCCTAGGTGGTAAATCAGCTCTAACTCCTCCTCCTCCTACTTGGTGTGTGCAGATCATCCTCTCCGCTGTGGCTTTGTGGCAGTGGTAAATTGGGGAAATGGGACTAGAAACTGCAAAGTGACTGGGTCTGATTCTGGATGGAGCTGCAGCCCCATTACAGCCCTAGAGGGAGGGAGAGCTGGTTGAAAACACTGGGGGAGAAGACGCTGTTTTAGTGATGGCTAGTTTTCCTTTAGAACATACTTCATCATAAATGACCAAAGCATTGTGTGGTTTGGGAGACTGGCTTCCTCAGTGGCTGTCATCTAATTATATATAGCTCCTGTCCTCACAAGGTGTGTGGTTCTGCTCGTAGGGATGGAAGAGATGAAGGGAAAATAGGAGCTGTGTGGGAAGCCAGGGGCACAGGGATGCAGCATTCTAGTCCAAGGCAGTTGTCTTGTTGGATCCAGAGCCACTGATGGTGGAAGATAATGCCTGGACAATGTAAAAGGACATCTAGCAGCCTTGTTTTGTGGCTCTGAGAAACAAGATCAAGGTTGTTTGGGAACTCAGGGGGCTGGTGCCAGTGTCTGTGGCACAACAGCTGGTCAGTGCAACATTACTGTAATAAAGTACAGGAACATGCCCTAACAGGTGCACCTGTTAGGTGCCTCAGACATTAAGACCTCTGAGCCAGCAGTCTGGCATTTGGGAGTTGCAGCACCATCAGACATGCTGGGATCATATATGGAAACATCTGCTCCCCTCTGCTTCTTCTGGGAGGAAAAGGATGTGCAAGTCACAGGCAGTGGGAGCACACAGGAACCTTTCCTTCCATGCCTTGAGGCCTCATCCACTGCCCCACATAAGCAAAGTCCAGTGTGGTGTGCAGGCTACAAAAACGCTGGAGGGGGAATTTGCTCCATGAAGAGACTTCATGGGGTACACTGACATGAAGCATGGAGGTGAGTGGTGACCCCCCACAAGGGTAGGGAGGTCTGCAGCCCTCCTTTGGAAAAGGCTGGCAATCTCCATCGCTTGACCACCACTTTCAGAACAACACAGGAGAGCAGCAAAGACCTGTGAATGGCAACGCTGTCCAGTTTTCCTTCAGGATGGTCACTGGCTGACCAAGCAGCACCAGACACCTATGTTCCCTTGCTTTCACCACCAGTCATCATGGTTTTCTCTATTTTTCTCCATTCAGAATTTTCTGCTTACCTTGTTGGAGTCTATTCCCTCCTGAAAATAAAAACACACCATCCTTTGACAGATGCTTTTTGCTGAGTCAGCTTTTTTCCCTTTAGCTTGAGGAATTTGGGCAGTTAGTAGTCCTGACAGCTAATCGTATTAACATTAATCCTCTCTATGGAAGCAGGGAAAAAAACCTCCTTGCAGTACCTGGTGTCTGGCTGATCAGCTGGACCACAGAACAAATCCTGCTGTTGCTCTTAGATAAGCCCCAGATAATCCTCACACTAAACGAATTTTCTGTGTGTATGCACATCCTCCTTTTCATTTATATTCATACCTTTTAAAAAATTGTTGCCAAAGTATATATGTATTTGGAACAGAAGCATTGCAAATTTTAAGAGTGTGCAGGCAGCAATGTTGAGAAATGGGATGAAATAAACTGTCCTAGCACTGCAGCTTAAGTAATCCTATCTTGCATAATAGTGGATAGTCTGAAAAAATGAAATAGCTATAGCAAAAACATGATTATTAAAAAATTTCACTGCTGAATGAACTACAGTCATCAATGTATAAAAACTTGGTTCAAACCCACAGACTTTTTTCCTCTTCCTAAATGCTCTCCAAAACTATTTTGAAATAATTTTGCTGGTCTACGTCATATTTTTGGTTTTTGTTTATGTCTGGAAAACTTTTTGGCAATGGTGAATTGGTTCCAAAAAGCCAAAAAAACCCATTTAAATAATAATGTTTACAAAAAAACATTAAGGGTGAATAAAAGCTCTGTAGAAATGTAAATTTGACTTGGGATTTATAAGTTTGGAGAGTATCTGGGTGGTGTCAATATGAATTAGAGGAAGAGAACACACAGAGCATATTGGAAAGAATAATACAGCAGAATAAAGAAGGAGAAATAAATAGTAAATCACCTGTCTTTAGAAGTGAGAGGAAGAAAGAAGAAGAGGAGAGCAAAAGAAAGAGGAGTGCTGATTTTTCTGTTCTGATAGGACCTTTGATAAATAACTCAGCTCTAGCCAGGTACAGTTAGAGGAAATGTATATCTCTCCATAAGCCTGAAACTCTACAAGAAGTAAGAAGAGTAGCTGCCAGAGGACATAAGGACAGTGGAGAGAGAAGAGATCGATCTACCCCATTTTCCTAGCTGAGAGGTGGAGACCATCAGAAGCATCATAAATGCATAAAAATACAGGCTCTGCATTTCTGCTCTGTGCAAGGCATAGTGCTTTTTCTGGAGAGGAGGGAAGGTATATATTTCTTTAAGTCTTCTGGAGACACCCTTGCCTGATGGTAATCCATTCATTTTCACCTGACATATCTCAAGCTAGCTCCTTGCCTGGCTAAATTTTTGGTTTTCAGGCAGGAAAGTTTTAGCTCAGTGAAGCCTTGAATACTCCACAATGCTGGAATGAAGCATTGAGGAAATAGCAAACACCAGTAACAGCTGCTGTCTCGCCACACAGTTTAAAATTTACATGTATGTATATAGGTATATTTATATTTATCTGTGCTTGTTAGACACTGAAGAAATGCAGCCTGTAAAAAAGTTAGCAGCTGCAATATTGCTGTAAACCTGCCTGGACTTTCTTGCTTCCCTAGTGCCCTTTACCCAATAGCCCTCTTCAACTCTAAAATTTCCTGCAGATACAACAGGATCCTGCAAAGAAAGGAGAAGAAGTGCAGTATTCAAGTCCCTTAAATGTCTTTTCAGTATCTTTTTATACATGTACTGGAGCCCTTTCAGTTAATGCTGAAGCCATCACCTGTAGTAAGCCCTCAGTGAAATGTCAGACATTCGGAGCAGGCAGATGGTAACTCACTCCTCACAACCTCTCTGTTTACTCTGCTGGGCTGGGTCCTGAGTACAGAAATTTGCTATGGTTTTAGTAATGTAAATTTTAAATTTTTCTGCACTGTTTTATGCAGAACATCCTGTCAATCACATTCAGTCATTTGTTTAAAAGAAAAAGCAAAACCCAAGAAATGGCATACACAACCCAAAAGCTGCAGATGCTGTGGCACACTCCAGTGACATTACTAAACCTTAGCACCTTTTTTCCATACACCCTTCATGTAGGGTGTGTTTACTCAACCTCAGCAGCTCAGAAATGAAAAACACAGGAAACTCAATAACAAGCTGTCTTTGATTACTGACCACCATCTGATCCTCTGTGGGCCAACAGGGCCCTCAGCACAGGTGGTGCTGAATGCAGAGCCCACACAGGTGGTTTTGGGCTACAAGCTTGCATGGCAGTGCCTATCACTGTCTCACTGCAAACAGGCTCCAATGCCAGCTGAGGATTTCCAGACAACCTGTGCAACAAGGCACAGCAAATAATAGGGATAACCCTGTTTATAACATGTGCCATAGCCACACCTGGTTAATTATCCAGCTTGTTTTGAGCTGGCAGGGTGGAGAGGTCCCTGAGACAGAAGGGAAAGGCACCAGGATCCTCCATGAGGGTGGCTGGGAGGCTATGGGCAAGATATTCCTACTCATTTTGCTTCAGGTACCAGTGAAAAGCGGTGTAATCTTCAGACAAGAGAGCAGATTTGTGCCTGGGTAGGCAAGCTGCAGTCCTGGTGCTGAAGAAGCCTGTCCTGGAAAACAGCAAGGGCTGTTGAGGTTCTGTAACCCATGCAGTGATATCACCTCCACTCAAAACACAGGGAAGATGTGTCTGGAGTTCGCCATGCCCACAACTGCATCCAAGTGCTCCAGGAGATAGCTCCAGACTGGAGAAAGCTCATGTAGACAGTGCATACTGCTTTGGAGAAAGTAGATAGCTAGCACCCTCCCAGGCAGCTAATTAATTAACAGTCTTGGTAGGTTTTGTGTGTTCTTACGACTTTGGTACATGTATAAAAAGATATTGAAAAAACATTTAAGGGACTTGAATACTGCACTTCTCCTTTCTTTGCAGGATCCTGTTGTATCTGCAGGAAATTTTGGAGTTGAAGAGGGCTATTGGGTAAAGGGCACTAGGGAAGCAAGAAAGTCCAGGCAGGTTTACAGCAATATTGCAGCTGCTAACTTTTTTACAGGCTGCATTTCTTCAGTGTCTAACAAGCACAGATAAATATAAATATACCTATATACATACATGTAAATTTTAAACTGTGTGGCGAGACAGCAGCTGTTACTGGTGTTTGCTATTTCCTCAATGCTTCATTCCAGCATTGTGGAGTATTCAAGGCTTCACTGAGCTAGAACTTTTATGCCCCATTGTGTAGATGCTGAAAAGGCCATACTGTTTGAGAGCAGCACTGCTTCTTCCCACTACAGCCTCTGCATTTCTGGGCAGTGGTTTCAAATCTCCTGCTTAACTGCATGTGGGCAGTGGGGAAACATCTCCCAGCCACATTACCCATTTCAGCATGGCTTTGTACCTTGGTCACCAGTGATGCTCTTGGAAGGAGGATTGCCAGCTATACTCACCTCCTGAAAGACTGCTAGCACCAGTCATTAAAGTACCTGAGATGATCTTGTTTGCTGAAGACCAACAGGACACAGCTGAGGGTCATGTCATGTGCATCCTCTTCCTTCCAGAGGACTGTGCTGTTCTTGCTCTGCTGTAGATGAGGCTGCCTTGCTGCCACAGGGCCAAGACCTCATGTAGGTGATGTGAGATCATGCCTCTCACTGCCACATGTGATGTACTTCCACACCACCACTTTCCAAGGGTAAGTAGCTGTCACCTTCAGGGATTCTATGTTGGAGGTCACCTCCAAGATGCCAGTGGGAACTATTAGCAACTAGCAAGTCATGTCTGGCTATGCCAACTTTAAGGCACTCTCCGCAAGGACACATAACGGACAGCCTAGGGCAAAGCACGAGGACATGTGGAGAATAAACTAAGCTCCTGACATTTTAAAACCACACTGATTTAATATTTCTATACAGGAAGGGAACAAGAGATTAAGCAAGATTGGAAAAATAGAGCCCATTGGGGTAATGAAAGGCTGTTTTGATCTTTTAGTGCTTGAGCATTTTTATAATAAATTCCTCGAAAACACCCAGCAAAGCTTAGACAGACTGTATTGACATATCTTGTAATTTATAAATTCTGAATCCTTGTGTCAATAATTTATGAGGCTCAAGAACAATGATATAATTCAGCTATTTCTGGATTACTTTCTGCTGAAGACTGACCCAGCAAACAGTGGCCAAGGACAGCTGAGCTGAATCTTGTCCTGTACCACCACAGTCCAGACCTGGCAGCAGGTGAAACATCTGCTGTAACTGGCAGAAGGCTTTTTTGTGGTTTCCAGAGAGCTTGGGTCAATATGCTTTTTGCTGTATACCTTCCACCCCTGCTGAAACATTGCCTGATCATGCTTTCAGCTGGTTTCTGAAATGGCTCCCTCCATGAAAAATCCCCATCAGAAGATTTTCACCTATTTATCTTTCTGTTTTCCACTGTTTATATATTACTCTGCTCTGACCTGCATTACTAATCCTCACTTTCTTTATACATCAAGTCCCACAACTTGAAACTAACTTTTTCTTTGAAAACTACTCTCTGCACCACATACAAGTTCAGTCTGCCTCCTGTTCAGCAGTTGTTTTCCTCAAACACAGCATTAAAGAAAAGCAGAAATCATGCCCTTTTGGCACAAGTAATGCAACCAAGAGAAGATTTTTGTTTCACGTGGCTTTCCCCCAACACCCTTTCTAGTCAGTCCCACTAACATATCTACATCATTTTATAGTACACTGGCACAAGCTCAGTCCATGAGCTTCCAATTGAGTTTAGTGCTGTGTAGTCCTCAAAGGGCAAGGCCCTTACAGGTATGTAGGTATCTAAGTGTTTTGGTACATTTGGATTTAGTCCGTTTAAGGTTTATCTCATAGTTCTCAGTTTATCCATCTTCCATGGGATGACTTGGCAAAGAAGTGTAAATCCAGTGAAATACCTGAGGAGAGGAAACCAGCTGGGGAGGAAGTCTGTCTGGAAGCTGATGGGGCCTTGCAGTGGTGGTCAGTCAGGAGGCTCAGTGTAGGCAAGGTGAGGTATGTCTGTGCCCATAGAAACCACCTAGTCTTGGCTCCCAAAACCAGCCCTGGTTTGGGTGTCAATAGCATCATGTGGAAACCAGAAGAGAACAGCAGAAAGCAAGGAGATGGCAGGAAGCAGGAAAAGGTAATACTGCAAAAGTCTGGGTCCACCTTGGGCTGGTGTACACCAAAACCATACTCCTAGATGCAAACAAGCCTTCTCAGAGAGTGAGCAAGTGCCCTACTTCACCATCTTCCTTCTTTCACTCCAGTTAAATAGGCTTGAATACTTTCTGCCACCTCCACACAGTGTGAAGGTTACAAAGCTGTCCGGCAAGTCAATTCTCATTGCACATCTGGAAATTCCACCTTTCTCCATGGAGATAATGCTTCACAAAGACCTCTTCCCCCCCTCTCTAGTGACTGCAACACTTTTGAACACTGCAACATTGTTGCCTGCAACACTTTGGAAGCCTTATATAAGTCCTGTGAAGAGCTATTTCACCAAGGCTGTGTCATTATCCATGTGCTTTTGCTAGTATTTTCCTGGTTTCTTGTGTTTCAGTTGCAGCTTGAGGATTTGATGCTCATTTTAATATAAGGCTCAGAGAGTTCAGATTTTTCAGATACTACAAGAAGAAGAGGTATTGTGGGAGTCATTTGTACATAAGCATCCTGGCTCACTCCGAGTCACAGTGATGCCCCAGTGGGGATACAGCATTGCCCTGGTCTGTCTGCTGCAGCTCAGTATAAAGTCCTCCACATTTTGCAGGGCAGTTTCAAGCCTCCTGCTCCTGCCCCATGCTCTGCATCCGCCTTCTCAGCCAGCAAGTCCCCACAAGAGTTCAGTGCAATAAGGCCCCTTGCCAAGTGTTTTGTGTGTCCAGCCACGGTCCTGCACCAAGCTGCCTGCTAAGGCTACACAGAGCCTGCCAGCTCCCAGCAGTGGCTTCCTGGCAAGACTGGTGTGCCCCAGGAGCTCCTGTAGGGAGGGGCATGACCAGGGCACAGGGTATGCATGCTTAAGCACAGCAGCTTTTTCTGGGACCCCATCCCAACTGTCTCCCCAAGGGAGGTGTGTGAGATGTGCCGTGGCTCTCTTCCTGATCCTCTGCTGGCCGCAGGAAGGCTTCCTGCATTAGCAGGGGTGCTACTGCAGTGAGCTCAGCACTGAATGGGCCCTGGGACTGGGGCAGCACTCACCACGTCCTTCCCATGTACCGGCTGCCCCTAGGATCTGGCTTCCGGGTGCCTCGGAAATGAAGCTCTCACCACGGTCAGTGCAATCCCCCCTGCAGATGTCACTGCTACTACACAAATCCCCATCAGCAATGCTCCCCATGCGGTTTGCAGTAACAGAGAACGTGACAAGGTAGCTGTGCACATTTTTCTTCCTTCATCGATTTTTCTTGCCACTGCTCCCACACTCTAGATTGGAACAAGGCCTGAATCATTTCCAGCTCCTGGTGGCATACCATTCTCAATTCACTGCAGAGCTGACACATGTCTGGAATGGAGTAGGAGCTCTCACACGGTTTGCCAGGTCTAGTGCTCACTGCAAAAACTCTCCTCCTAAAGACTGCATAAAATAGTGGGGTACTATGTCAATTATCAGAGCTCAGCCAGAGCTAGCAGCAGAGCATGAGGTATAGATGGCATCCTTGTTATTTTTCTGCTGCTGCTTAGGTTGTTTGTTGTTTACTATTTTGTTGCTATTGCTGAAGTGACAGCATAGCCCTTGGCTATCAGTCTTGAGCCATGTGAAACACTGGGATGCTTTCAGCCTTTGGCCTGGGAAGCAGTGGAGGGCTGGACACAGACTGCTAGCCGTTTCCTGCTGCCCCCCCCAGTCAATTCAGCAACTAGAACATAACTAAAAATCTTCAGACACAAAGTTCAGGCTTATATTTGTATATTGTATTTTTCTGGCCCTACCTAGCCCTGTCCCTCCACCCTATTACAGCTTGTGGTGCTTAGTTTCCTTACACTACAGATACCTGTTTGTAAGGTTTTTTAATCTCTTATGCCTATCCACAACCGAAAACACTGTATTGAATGCTCTCTCTCCTTTTAAAGCAGTTTCATCAAACCTGTCTCTGCAGAGGAGATCCTTTGGCTCTCCATTTGTTTTCCATTTTGCTGGGGCCTCTTGAAGCCACCTGAAACTAAATGAGGTGCAATACCTTCACCTTCTATGGGGCTATGCCAGAAATTATTGATAAAGTGCTCTTTTATAGTCCTTACCTACATTGTAAAAAACACTCTGAAGTTTGGTACGTGCCATTTCAGCTATGCAGTAGGGTGACAGGGACTTTAAATGTTCTGAGTGTGTTATGAAACAGATAACAACAGCTTATAACAACAAAATTTCTGACCTGCTGCCACTCACTGGTGTAATTGAATTACTTTTGCAATGTTTGAACGCTCCCTTGCAGAAGTCCAGTTTTGACTTTTTCACATAAAATCCAAAGAAGATACCTAGGAGTTCCTTTTACTACTATGTGCCACTAAGTCCAATATACCATTCTTCTTGGCACAGAGCACAGCAAGGCAGATGAAGACAGAAAGCCTCTCCTGTGTTGAGAAGACAGCAATACCTTTTTTTTGACAGAGAGACTGGAGGGACAGGAAGACAGAGGGACTGGAATTGATGGATAAATTTTCAAGCTTGTTCTCTAGCCCATTTCTTGATTTCCATTTACTAACTGGAATGTAAATCCACAACTGATTTTCTTCATAGGCATTTCTGATACTATCAGCACAGGGAGAGGAGGGCTGGTGTTATGAAGAGCACAGACTGGAGGCAGCACTTGTCCCATGCCAACTCCCACCAAAATCACCTGTGTCCTCTGCTGCTTCCCATAGAGGGTTGTAATTAAATACCTGACTATTCCGAGCACAGGGAGGGGCAGAGGCTGGCATGAACCTGACTAGATCCTAACAAGCCCCCGTGGCCCTTCTAAGGTGCAGTCAGTGCTCTGGCACCTCTCAGCTCTTGCAGGGAAAAGCTGGCAGCGGTTTCCTCACAGGGGTGAGGGACAGGATCTTCCATGGTCTGGCTGACCATGAAGGGGCAGTGAGGGGCAATGGGCAAGCAGCTGGTTGCTGCAGCCAGCCATGTGAAAAATGGACAACTGGCTGAAAGGGTGTGCTCTGCCATGCAGGACAGTAGGGTTCCTGCAGGGGTGAAAGAAGCAAAGAAAGAGAGGTCATGCGATTCATCATAAAGCAGATGTGCCCTCTGCAAACCTCCACAAACATGACAGTGGAAAAAATATGCAGGGATGCTCTTGTTCTTGCAACTGACACCACCAAGTGGAGACAGATGTCTCCCACCTCTAGACAAAGAGAGAGACACCAAATCAAGGACCACAGGAAGAGATTGATTGACTGCCGTGGGAGATGGGACACATGCCACTCTCTTCCAGCCACATGCTGCTTTCAAGGGCACGCTTTCCTGCAGTAACATTAAGAAACAGGCAGTTTTATAGAAACACAACACAGGTTTCTATTTTAATGAGAAAATAATTATATACTTGCATTGATTGTAGGCCTCACAGTCACTATAAAACAGAAGCAGGATAACATTTAAGTGATTAACATACAGAAAGCCAGGTATTGTTGAAATTGGTTGGTAAGTCATGACAAAGATGCTGCCTTTTCATTGCCAGACATGTCAATACTACTCTATTTTCCCTCAGAAATGCCAGTACAGAGCAAGATGAAGCCCAAATTGGCAGCTTTAAAAACAAATTGCTCGGAAAACCTGCACTGTAACCCCAAACCTATTATAATCACAAATGCTAATGCTTAACTATTTCTCAATACACAGTTTCATTAAAACCAGTCTTTGCCATGGGAAAGGATCTGAGCGTTTCTTAACAGGACAAAGTTAACCCTGCAATAGAGCTCTTTTACTGCATTTGATATAGCCATATATAGATATATGTATTACTGCCATATACTTATAAACACCTAAGCTTGGTAGCATGCAAATGAAATAACAGCGGCAAGGAAACTGCATTATCTCACTCTTGTTACCACAGCACTGAATGTGCTCCTGACTATAAGTGTCCATAATTTCTGGAAGAGAAAAACTGTGCTGGGTGAAAAGTCTGTCTGTCCTGGACTGAAATACTTTTGTTGCAGGGCTGAAAGCAAATGTTTCTATCACAGAGAACAACGCACAAAAAGATGTCTTATGATGGGTGATTACTGTCACTGGCTTCCAGTGAGAAAGATAGAGGGAAAAACAGACTTACAGACTAAAGAAAATAAAGATGAAAGTTCCTGCAAATGCAGTCCAGGGCTGACCCAGCTTTCAGGAGCAAATACTGGGGGAAACTGATATACCATAGAGGCCATCTCCTATTCTCAGAAAACTCCTTTTTCCTAGTCTCTCTTAAGCTCTCCCCAAAGGCCAGGAATCTTCTTGACACAGGTGTGTGAAGCTCACATCTGCGGTGACATATGGTCTCACTAGTGCTGCACTGGTGCTGGTGCTTTTCCTACAGCTGTAGGGTAACAACATGCCTTGAGACATGAATCACCCTTGATTCACCATAGATTACCATGCCTGAAAAACAGGTTCACTTCAATAAATACGTAATTCCTTCACAGGCATGGAGCCTTCCCATGGTGCCTCTCCATAAGATAAGCTCACTGCCCTCATGACAGTGAACTCTTGGTTCAGCAAGTTTTCTTCAGTTCAGTAGCACTTAAGGAGAAAATTGAAAGAACTGAGTCAATGGGTAGATATAAATGTATTTACTACAGTTCCCTGAAAATAAGCCTCAAAATTTTAAGTGTCCATGGACAGAAATCACATGCTGGAGGAACTGAAGGGTGGTGGTAGTGAATAATTTGCTTGCAAATGCTGTGTTTAAGAAAAGCACCAGAAGTATGTTCACAGTATCAATACTCATTTTAAATGAGCTCACTGTTTCAGGATAAAACAGCACAGCAGGTCATGAAACCAAGGAAATGCTTAGGGAGGACACAGTATCCTGGCTGATGATTTTTTAAAAAGATGTCAAAATAATAACTGATTATAAAAAAGAAAGAATATTTGTTAGAGAAAAAAGGTTTAGTGTCTTTTTTTCTCATCACCTCCAGAAACTTTTTGGTTTCTAGTCCAGAAATTATGGTTCCCAGTTGTAAAATATTCCTATTGTATTGCTTGGTGATAAGAAAGAGTAAACCCACATCCTCTATACTACATACAAATACAAAGCACAAGAATAAATACCACATTTCTTTTCCTAATCGTCAGCTTACAAAACTGGTCAATACTTTGCAATTGTGACTCATGCAAATACCACGTTGGGTCAAATTTTAATATCACAAATACTGCATTAACTCAGTGCCTTATTTTTATATCCCCTTTCAGAAAAAAAAAATAGCACTCACTCCTATAGCTGGTAAACAGCTGTGGAGAAAATAATGAGTACATGCACTGCCATACCTTTTCTGATATGCCAGCCTCATGCACTTACCCACACACCCACACCCACACCCACACACCCCTCCACACACATCCACACTAATCCTTCACTGCTGATCCCAAGCCTAAGCAATAACTAAAGGCTCTATGGTTTGCTTGTAGCACTGAAAACACTGGCTGAATGGCTAAAATAATATTTTCTTCCCTTGTCTGCTCCTCCTTGCTCATTCCTTCCAACTCATTATGCCCTTTAGCTTTTCTGTTGCCTGGAAATGTGAAGACTTCCACAAAGCACTCTACTTCAAAGGCTTTTTAAGTTGTATAAACATAGTTAAAGACATAACTATCTTTCTTCTTTATTTCATACCTCTTTCTAGGCCAGAGTCTGGCTTAGTTAATTTATTGCCTCATTTAAAAATTAAACATCCTTTATTTGTATCCCTTTCCCACTACCTTCCTACTTCAAATTATCCATCTTCTAAGATTTTACACATATGCCATTCTTTCCCACCCCACCATCAAAAAATAGTTGCCATCCACTAAATACAGATTTTCTACTTAGAAACTTTGTTGTGTAAATATGCTCTAAGAACCTGGCGTTCAGGTGATATTGCAAGCATATAGGATCCTAAAGCTAAGGTTTAGCTCTCATTTGGCTTAGCTCTCATCCCCATCTATTCCACTCCTAAATTGTGATGGCTTGTGTTTGCAACACAAGAACTGTTTGACTGAGTTTGCTGGATTGTACATTTGCAGTAACTGCCTCCCTGTTTGTTGGGTTTTTCTTGTTTCAAACAGATACATTACTAGAATGGGGAGCAGAACTCACCCTGCCTCCCCAAAACAACCAACCCAATCCCAAACCCAACCCTTCAGTCTACTCAAAGAAATAGAACAGAGGGCAGTATCTTTTGTGTTTTGAGACTGGGAAAGAGTACGCCGAATTAACGCCGACAGTCTTTGTGCAGCGACTGTGGGAGGTGAAGGAATTGCAGGAAGTTCTGATGGGAGCTGCTGGGTGGACCGTGGTCCTGGGGGCAAGCAGGGCTGGCAATTCAGTCATCGAGAAATACAAGTGTGAGCCCTGGCTGCAGACTCCTCTATGAATGACTTCCTGCCACATGCCTGCAGCCCATCTGGTCTGTGGGCACAATCACCCTCTTGTGCCCACCCCCAAGGGCTCCCACCCCCTGCACCCTCTCCATTATATTATTTCAGAGGGGAGATGGAGGTAAGAAGAAGGGGCTGTTTTCAAGGTGTGTTTTTCCTGTAGTTTTAGGATTGCCAGGAGCTGGATCATTTCTGTGTCTAAGTGCATTGAGTTTGTTGTGTATTTAATAAATATTGGACTAAAATGCTCCTGATTTCATGGTGGGTTCTTGTGTTTGCTTTTTCTTTCTTTCTTTCTTCCTTTCTTCCTTTCTCCTTTTTTTGGTTCCGGCATGCCTGGCTGCTGTCTTCAAACTGCAGTGTGGTTATTCGTCCTCCTCTCGGTTGGCATAAATGCCAGCTTCCCAGCGCAACGCCAGAGCACTCTTCCTTCGGTTCACCCTGGTTGCCTCCAGGACCTGGTCAGAAGAGAAAAGGAAAGCACAGGATGTCACTCAGCTGGCCCTGCCTGAGGCTGTCCCACACTGCTGCACCCAGGCAGGCAGAGACCAGCCAGGGGGGCAGGGACCAGCCAGGCCAGCCCTCCCCCCGGGGCTCCAGTGCCACACCCTGTGCAGAAAAGGAAGACATGCAATGAAGCAGCCCATGATGTGAAAGTGGGGGGATGGCACACAGGAGCAAAGCTACGCTACAGGAGGACAGAAGTCATAGGAGCTGTCTGGCAGCCTCCAACTCTTTGCAGAGGAGCCCCAGCTGACCTTTACCACCCCAGTCGCAATTGCCCTGTCCCAGGGTCTTGACCCTCTCCCAAGGGCCAAGTTTAGTTTAGTTTCAAACTGAAACTGCACACCTTCAGTACCAGGAGCCAGCAACCACCCTGCAGCTGTGTCCAGAGGCTGCTCTGGAGCTGCCCATGAAGCCCAGGAAGCAGACAGCTGCCTATTTCAGCACATCACCCTCTTAGGCAGGACTAGGCAACACCTGCTCCCAGCCCCTGTCCCTGCCCCTTCTTTTGGTGGTTGGGTTGCAGCTACTGTGCACTGTGATCAAAGGGCATCTGCAGTTAAAAACCACTCTACGCACATGCAAAAGGAAATTTACACAAGGAAGGCCTACAAAACCTTGCACAAGATGGACCAGACACATTTATATGTATTTCATATACACACATCATACACACAGGTATATGCACATACTGTGTATCTATTTGTACATATGCACACACATAAACAATTGACTAAAATGTAAGAAACAGTTTTAACATATGTTCTGAGAAAGTCAAAAAGAAAGTGAGACACCAAAAGGCATTATTGTCACGTGTCTGAGGTACTCCTCAGCAAATAATGCACAGCTGTGGGTGTTTCCAAAGAGCAGTGTGAGATACAAAGGGGTCTGGAGCCTTCTTACAGAAGCATATGACAATGTTATTTTCTGACCAACACTGAATAACAGCTCCATGATGAAAATTACAGAGCTGGCAATGTCAACTGCCCTCTGGTTAATGGTGTTTTAACCATCCTTCCCAATGAAGCGAAGTTTTGAAGCTTTTTACATCAGTTAAAAAAATCCCACAACAAATACATGAGTTTTCACTGAAGCAATGCTGGCCATCCCTCACCCCTAAAGCTTCCTGCAAGCTGCTCTGCTGACTGCAGAAGAGCAGATAACCTTTTGAGATAGGATGATGGTATTCTATTCTTTTGTGAAGAAAGTCATATGCAGTGAGGGCTTAAACCTTGACTACAATAAAAGTAAATAATTTAAGACTAAAGAAGTTCTTCTAGCTTGTGACAAGCTGTGGTTGGACGAGTACACAGGTACGATGCTCCTGTACAGGCTGTATCAGAAAATCAGCTCTGAACTGCCAGCTGAAATTACAGGCCACCATAACTTCCTTATGGGAATGAGAATGTGCTACTGCACTTATGCCAATTGCAACCTCTAGACCTTCATTCAGGAGCTGAAGATAGGATGGAGTTTTGCCAACATTAGTATTTCTTTGCCCTCTTAGTTTCTTTTGACTATGACTATGAACAAGCCAAAGAACTGAAGACAAAATCTGGCTAACAGAGACGAATTATAACAAAAGCTCCATCTCATTTTCGGCACTGACCATGGTTACAAAGTTAGTCCAGGTCCACTACAGGATTTTGTTCTAAAATTTTGCCCAAAATCATGCCTCCTCTTTTTGCAGAACAACCACCAAAAGGAGGGACCAGGGCTGAGTAGTTTCTGTGTTTCCTAGCAGATGGCAAACGTGCTCATAAACCCAGCAATTTATTAAAAAAAAAAATAAAATCATTAGGAAAAAAATAGGTCTGAGACATCCGCCTGTAAGTTTTGTACTGGAGTTACTCCCATTGCAGAATGGCTGAACCAAGAAAAGACATCCCAAACTGAACAATGGAGAAGCAAAACTCGGAGTGGGTATCAGTGCATCATTGAGCATAAATTTCAAACTACAATTGCCACTATATTTTTAAATAAGGTCTGTGGAATTTGGCCTGCAAAAATACATCAGCTGAAAAAAATATGGATTTTACATAGTTTAGAACAGTTTGAAATCAGCAGCTTCTTTGCTGGACATCACAGTAATTGTGAGGGTTTCTGGTGATGGATTGCAACAGTCAGGACACTTGAACTTTTAAGATTCCTGCTCTGGATCAGTCAGCTCATATTTGTCTTAAAAGATGGTGATAGGGTTTCTTCCATTTATCGCTGGTCTGCACACCTACCCCAAAGTTCATCTGCTTCTACAAATGCTGCTGGCTCTCCAAGCAAAACAGTATCCAGATTCTTATCAGAGGTACCATGAGGGCATTGAGTGTAGTCTTGGACCTTGCAGGAAGGCAAGTTTGGCTCAGTATTAACACTAAATGGTACAGCATATAAACTAAAGATCCTTTCGAATAATTATTCCAGAATTATTCTTCTAATCTACTGAAAAGAGTGTTTGACCTAAAACAACTCTTGTTTTAACAAGGCTGTGACAGTTTTAGACCCACTAGAGGAAACAGTGGCATAATTATAGCATGCAACTGGAATGACTGAGTGGGGAATTGGGACACCTCAATGGAGCACTGAATTCATGATCCAGGATGCTGTTTGCCTAAAAATACCCAACTATCTCCATTTTAAAACATATTTGGCCAGTATTAGGGCTGACTCTAGACCCATAATGAGTGCAGCACCCCCAGGCTCTACACAGCAAGTCAAAAATGCTATCTCAATGTTTCACAAGCACCTTCCTTGATGATGCTCTGCATCAGCTAAGTGGGTGCAGGCAGGGCCAGGCTTGGTGCTCAGAGTGTCCTAGGCAGCCACAGCCATAACTGCATGCAGAAGGAAGATCATGAAGCAGATGCTTCTCTTAAGCTTAGGCTTCTTCAGCCTGTGAACTATGTCCTAATGAAAAGGCCACAGCAGGGAAAAAAGCAATGTTACATAAAATGTCTTATTTAGCAGAGGTGATTTGAATACCAGCTGCAGTAGAAGAGGAAGAATCTGGAGAGTACAAGTAGGTTTGAGGGAAAGACAAAAGATACGTAGGGCTGTAAGAACTGCTCTTCACTTCTCTGCAGAAAATTTCTTTCTGGATCTTGTGGTTGTAGCTCGAGGTCTCACTAAGAATTGCAGATGGCTCTTTCCTTGAAGATTTATTTTTTGAGGATTTTGGGGAAAAAAAATTGAGACAGCTGCTGCTGTTAGGTGTATGAATAATTTTTCTATCCATCTAAGAGATATTTTTTCTATCCAACCTATACTGAGGTATAGGTTAACTAACTATACATATATATATGTGTATATATATATGTATAGGTTGACTAATCTATACATAAATTTAAGTATATATACACATATACACATATATACACATATATACATATATGCTTTAGCCCAAATAATATTTATCACAACCACTGAAGTAGTGCTGTTTTTTGAGTAGTCAGAAAATTGACTGCCATATAATACAAGACAATTTTTGTTGAACAGCAGTGGCAAAACTAGGTGTGGCAGTAAAGCAGTTTTTCTGAGGTTTAGTATTTAACTGATTCTTCCCATCTGAATCTGGAAGAACCAAAAGAAAAAAAGAAAACAGAAAATGCAAAGGTCTGCATGTCTAAAATCTGTGAGCACTGTGTGGTAAAGTTTATGCAGAAAACACATTCTTGGAGCACAGTGTGCATAAAGAGATGGAAGCACAAATGCAGAGAGCAGGCTGCCTGCTCCTGCAGATGTGCATGTTCCTGCTCAGGAATGATAAACCAAATGCTTTAAATAAAACTGGAACTACTGAGAGAACATCTGTTTCTCCAGCATGAAAGTATTTTCCTTACTGTATACCTACCTAATGCTGTTTACTGAATACCCAGACTGCTAGTAAACACAGTGAGGAGCTGGGTATCTGAGATTAAAATGCGTTTACTTGAAACAAGACAGTGGCAGTATTAAATTGCTGCTTCTCAGTATTAAAACATGAACTGTGTGCCCCATGCCATCAAATCTAGTTCATCTTCTGTTTCATAACACAAAAATTTTCAGCAGTAGACTTTTATGTTGCATAAACATCACCTTACTGCAGATATCTGCTACAGCATGACTGGTATTAAGGAAACTCAAACAAATGTTCTGTACATCTGAATATATGTGTATCTGTAAGGTCAAAAGGAGAAGGTTTTGAGGATGAAAACATCCTATATAGGGGCATGCACATAGGTCTCTAAATAGCAGTGAGATGTGCTTTTAGTACAAGCTGCAGGAATTTGGGGGTGATGCGTTGCTAATGAAGCAGGATTCAGTAGCTGTAGTAGCTGAAATTCAGCAATTACTGTGCCTTGCAGGGAAACTGTTTTCTGCTTCCCAGAGTGGAGCTGTCAGGATGACTGGAAGTCCCTGCTCCCAAGCCAGTGCCTGCACAGCTGGGACAGATAGAGTGCTGCCAATGATGATTAAAACTGAGTCACCTGCCTGCACCAGAGTGCATTTTGGAAGGCTCTGGTGAACAGGAGACACAGCTCAGCTGTGGGGTTAGTAAAGAGTAGGGGCCTTGAGTCTTGCTGTTTCTTCTGAAACAACTTGTCTGGTTTTAGCTGAATATTTCCAGTGAGAATCACATGGATTCTTCAGTCTGAGGTTGGATGCTGGGGAATAGCCAGAGAACATTCTTTCACCTACATAAGGAATTGCTGTGTCCTACAGCCTTTCTTATTTCTAGCCCCTTTCCCATTCATACACATTATTTTCCAGCTCCTTACTCTTTGTATCATTACCATTACACAAGGTAAACACAAAACTCTTCTCAGCAGAATATCATGGCCTGGGCCTGTAAATACTACACCTAAACTTCTGCCTCTCACCCAACATCAAACACTGATCACTACCTGCTGTTCACAAATCTTGACTTTGATTATTGCGCAGATATTATAGAGGAGAAAAGGCCCTACACTTGTATTTAAAACCAGGACTCTGAAAGCACAGTGCTCTTATACTGATTTAACTGTCAATAAATACACAAAGATCAATCATTGGCTTGTATCTGTGATAGAACCCACTCTAAATTATTTAATGAATAGGAGATGGCACAGGCTTGTCTTTGCTTTACTCTCCAGGTCAGAAAATGTTCATATACTTGTCTTGAGGTAGCTATGAAATAGGAAAAAAACGGAAGGTTCAGGTTTATAAAAAAGGTGCTGATGTTGGACAAATGAGTATCAGATGGTAATTGTCATTAGCACAATTTGCAGAGAAAATTACAGGCATTTTAAATATACACATTACTGAGCACCAAATATTGCAAAAGTGTAGTTAGTATCAACTACCTGCTCCTAAAATTACTGCCTTTGGCAAAGTCCAACTTTGTGGGGATAAGGACTGTACCAATTACTACTTTGCTAAAATATCAAATGTCACTGTAAATAACCTTTATTTGGCAGATTTGGGTTTTTTCCACCCTGAGACAAACGATGCTGAGTTGTGGGACTGTGATCAGTTATCACATCACAACAGACAGGGACAAGGAAAGGTTCACAAAATTAAACAGACTGAGGCCATGTATGTGGATCTCACTCTTCCACAGATGAAAGGCTGGTGTGCAGGTTTTTTTTACAAAATACTAGAGATTTGGATAGTATTAAATATATTGTAACCAGAGACAAAGGAAAGCCACAGAAGTTTCATGCTGCATCTGAACATTCTTGGATCCCAGTTTAGCTTTGCCAGCTAAATGGTAAGAAGGATTAAGGGGAAGTTCTCACTTCTCACCTCAGGAATGCTCCAGTCCCAGACAACAGCTCTCATCCTTTTAATTATAACCCTTCCCATGGCAGAAATTGTAACTAGAATCCAAGGATTAGAAAACCAGCCACACGAGTATTTGCTGATAAGAGATATAAGGGAATATCACACACACATATATTTTTATATGAAATGGCACTGACACACACTATGAAAAAAATGCCAACTGCAGCAACATGCACTCAGAATCACCATGCAAGAAGAAGCAAAAATAAACAAGCACTTGAAAAGTACCTCAGAAGTAACCTTGCTAGACAGTAATTTACAGGTATACTGGTAGAAAGGGAAAAGACCAGCATTAGTCCATTGAACAAGCATGTTATAACTAGGAAACAAGAACAAATTACAGAAATTCCAAGAACTGGCACATTCCAGAGTAAGACTTCAAGCAACTTAGAGTCATAAAAAATAAAAAGGAAAGATTAGCCAGTTTGGTGTTATTTTAATGACGTTGCTTGGCCAGTCTCAGTCTTGTTTACCATCAGTGCTTGACCCATTTCCTTGCTGCTTTTTCTCTTTCACTCATCTGCTGAAATCTGTGCTGCAACACATGCTCTGGAAGAAACTGTCCCCTTTCCTGAGAAGCAAAGTTCTTCCAGGATGTGCTGGATTTGCCCTCTCTTTCTGAAAGGCATAACCCACAAGCCTTGACAAGAGAGGCCATCTTGTAGCCACTGAAGCCAGACACAAAACAGAAGGTGGTGATGCCTGAAGCAGAGACTACAGAGGGTAAATGTCCTACTGAAACCAACCTCCTGTCTTTTGTTGTGTCTCATGCAGGGCAAAAGTGAATCTCCATACATCAGAACTGCTGGTGCACTCAGCACGAGAGGGAGTTCCTGTGGACATGAAACCTTTCCACAAATCTCTCCATTAGGAGACCATGGCTGCTATGCCAGGCACCCTGACTGCTCCCAGTAGTTGAAGTCTCTGGTTCTCGTCACCCATAAAGAGCAATGCTGAGCCACATTCAGCTATCAGGACATAATACTCCAAGTAGCAGCTGCCTGTCTGGTTGTCAGTTATGCTCCTTCTCCCGCTGTATTTAATGGATTTTTTAAAATAGTGCAGTGATTTGCTACTTTGTTTCTTAAGTTCCAGAAATCCTTTTTCCTGAGAACACTGTTCAAAAGCTCTCTGATGACAAATTAAAGCTATTTGTTTTTTAATTAATATTTGCTTAGCCTGGACTGTAAAATATTCACTCAAACTGACAGTGGTGCAAGTGCAGCACCTCTCATTAAAATTATCTTTCCCTTGTCAATGGCACAGCTGTTTACCAAAGCAGAGTGGAAGAAGCCAGGGAAAAGAAACAAAACACTCCTGCTGATCTCAGGAAGTTCTCCCTGGGCTCTGCAGGACACAGACATCTAACAGATTTTTGGGTGGGGAGCAGCAAAAAAGTCTTGTTTGGCTTTATGCAGTGGGCTTACAGAAGAGAATGACAACAAACCTTAACACTATAGGACTTTGGTGTGCACTGGGACTTTGCTGAAGCCTTGAAAATTCATGACAGAAAATAATCTATCCCACAGGTTGTCGAAGTGGCACACCAATGCTCTGATAGTGCATCTTTGGGTGGTCAGTGCCTGGCCAGCTTTAGCAGTAGTGGAGATCTGAGATGGCACCTAGAGCAGACCTCTGTGGTCAGACACTGCCCAGACCACTGCCCAGCACTTTGGTCAGGACATTAGTTCAAACCGTAGCAGAGACCAGGCAACTGTGGTCAGTCTGCTTTCCAGGGAGCACGTGTGCAGCTCTGCAAGCACTTGAAGAACTGAGGTGGCGCTTGAGAACTTAGGTAAATGAGCAAGATCTATGATTTCAGCCACAAGTCACCACTTCATGGGCTGGGCAGGTCACCTTCACTCTTCGCAGGGGTAGAGGAAGAGCACAGGGTGAATACAAGCTGAGTGCCACTCTATTAACAGAGGAGTGTAGAAGAGAATTTTTGAGAGAACCAGAAGACATTTGTAAAGTTGAATGCAAACAAGATAACTTAGTGCCTTACATTGTGCTTACTCCAGAAAAATTTGGGATAAAATGAAAAAAAGAATGTGCTAAAAGATTCACTTGAAAATTAAGAGCGAAAAAAGTGCCTTAAACCAAAAAAATAGCCAAAGAAAAGCACAGAGTTAGATCAGATGTCATGGTTATGTCTTTTTATTTTGTTTGCCTCCAGCTGCTCTGAAGTTCTCAGCCAGCAGGCTGACAGTCTTGGTGTAGGACTCCAGTGCTGATTTGCACAGTGGGCATTTCATACCCAACTTTATTTAATGCTCCTCTCAGCTTCTGCAAAGGTCATGAGAGGTGCCCTGCAAGCCACTGAGCACCTTCAGGGAGAGATGCTCTGGGGAAATGCCATGAAACAGCACTCACCAGAGCAAGTGGGGCCACCCTGTTTCACTGGGTGCTTGGGGAGGGAGAGGAAACCAGAGAATGGCTCCTTCCTAAGATGTGGCCCCAAGATGCCACTGCCAGAACAAGACATGCTCCTGTGCACAAGCTGGCTTTTTATCTGCCGTAGAAGTCCAACGGACAACCGAACCTTGTTTTTCAGTGGCCTCAGTAGAGTAAGGGCCCAGAAAGCTTCTGGTGTGCACTGGAAACAGATCTATTTGCATTTTCAGTTAGCCAACAAAAGTGCAACAGCACTCCTCCAAAGCCCATACCATCTGATTTTTACTACGTTTTGTTACTGTGGAATATTCACCCGTAGTGATTAAAAGCTGACAGACTAGTGCAGTATTCATGTTACAAACCTTCACTTACATCTGTACCCCTAATGAGAACCTGCCTTTAATAAATATTACTAGAAAGAAGTTTAGTGGAGCGTCCTTGGCAGTAGGGTCATTGTTCAGACATCTTTGGGAAATGTCTGGAGGACTTTGGTTGCTTCAGCAAACAATGTGTCCATTTAAGGAGTTTGACACTGAACTTGTATCTTTCTTCTGCACTCTGAATGACCCTGTATAAGACACAGCTCATGCCCTCTTAGAAAAAGATATTTTCCTGGATTTTGATACTTCCAGTTACAAAATCCTTAGCTCTTCTTAATAGTGACTCTAATAAAGCACACCCTAATTCAGATAAACTCTACTACTGCTTGTGTGAAAGAAAGATAACCAATCCAGCAACATGCTGGCTGTTGAAGGATCCAAGTTAACTTCTGAGACACTCCCAGTCTAGTTCCACAATGGGTGGTTTCTGGGGCAGTTATCAACTTACAATGAAGACTGAGCACACTTGGACTGGACTTTGGGGGGTGTCTACAAACACAGGTGTGAATACATGCTTGATCCACAAATTTCAAAGTGTCACTGAAATAACCCATTGGAGGGTCTTGGTGATGTGTGAATTAACACAATCTGCCAATTATAGGGCAGCTACCCACTGCTCTTATTATTAGTTAACATAATTAACTAAAATAAAATGTAATGAGTTGTCTTTAGAATTTGCAGTGACTTACTCTGACTTACTCTTCCTCTTCACTGGCCTGCATCTTTCCGTTTTGAACACCTGTCCCTTACAATGTGTTAAATTCCTTATCCACCTGCAAGTTGATCTGAGCAGATTCTGGTAAGATAACCTTTTCCAGAGTCTGTTGGTTCTTGCAAGTCATGGTCTATCACAGAGCAAAAATGGAGGAGAACTGCACTTACTGCATTGTCATCCATCCTTTCTCGTCGCTTGCTTTTGTGTGTTTCATAATCCTCCATGAGGGTCTGCATCAGGTTCTTGGGTCGCTGGGCTCCTGCAGACTCCTCGGATGGAGGGTCCAACTGAGAGGCAGGGCGTTCTGTGGTGGGGGATGGAGGAGGCCTGATCTTCTCTATCTTCCCTGCAATGACATGAAAAAGAATGACCATTTCTGAGCTGAGGACTCAAAAATTGTTTACCAAAGATGACAGCTGGAGAAGCATTTTCAGCAGGTTTTGAATAAAGAAACAGTTTGGAATGAAGTCTATGAAACAATCTGGTAAATCAGGATGGTCATGGACTTTAAAAAAGCCTCTTCCTCTTCCTGTACCCCACTACACCAAAACACTACAAAATCTTTTACAAAACTACTTTATGAAAGTACCTGCTTTAAATATCCCTGTTTCCTCCTACAGGATACATTTCTGCAATTTGGAAATGTTTGTAAGATTCTGGAAAACCACAAGATGATTTTTTCCTTGCTCAGCCAATGCAGCACACAGGGACCAGACACTAGACATCCAAAGAAGGTATCCTGTTAAACACAGCTGCATTCTCTTTTTCCAGTGTTTTTTATCTGCTTTTGTAGCAAGAAAGTCTTTGGGTTGATCCCTGGTGCTGCTTTCCCCTGCAGCTGTTTCCTGCAGGTTTCATAGAGCGCTCCTGTGGCAGAGCAGGATCAGGTCTCTGTCCTATAAACTCTTGGTTCAGATATGGCCTTTGAGTTTCCTCCTGGTTGAAGGAAAGCCAGAGAGAACTCATTTTTCTCTCTGGCTGAGCTCACTGCACACCATGGAAGGTCACTGTTTTGAGCAGAATGACCCCAAAGGCAGGTAAAAGGCACACCAGAACAAGAGACTGCTGCTATAAGCTGCAGCAGAGTTCACAGGTGGACAACCCATGCTTCTTTGGGAGGGACAGCCTGCCTTTCTCATCATCAGGCACTGACTTGAGGTGAAGCACCCACCATATTCTGCTGGGAAGAATGAAGACGACAGTGGCAAGTCATGGGAATGATATGTGGGGGTTCTCAGCTGTGACAGGAGAAAGAAATGCTGAACCAAAATCTAATTCCTTTTCCACGGGACCATCATCAACTTTTTAAAATAAGACACTTCAATGAATGTAAAAAAAATACCCTAAAAAGAGAAAAATACTCACTGCAAACTGCTTAAAAATAAGTGAAATAATCAGACGGATGATGCTGATTTTCAGGAAACTTCTTGCTGAAACAAATGAAAACACTAACAGCCTTGAAATCGCCTGTAAGAATCAACAGGATTTATTCTTGAAAGAAGTGAGCCAACACTGCAGATGCATTTTTACAAGAACTCCCCTTGCCACGCTTTTTTCATTTCTGATTAGTGTTGAAAAAGCCAGCATGATTAGTTTTCCATTACAGGCTTAATTTAAGCTGGCAGTGCAGTGATGAAGCTGAGACCTCTTTTTATCACCCCACCAGAGACTAGAGGGAGAGTTTCTATGGGCCCAGGTTCTTCTCTGGGTTGTAGCAGGACGTGCTCCACAGATAGGCAGGAGTTATGCTGCTAAAGCAGAGGCCAACAGTAAGTCCTGAGCTGCCCAGCTGCACCCATGTGTGACAGCTTAGACACAGCAGGAGAGACTTGAAACTACTGTCACCCTGCCAATTAGGCCCAGCAGGTAAAAAAGAGTGATAAAAATGAAAGGCCTGATTAAGGGTCCGATATCTTGCTGTATTACTTTGTTCTTACAGTAGTGATTGCCTTGCATGGATGTACATAATGGAGGAAGAATAAGGCTTCTCAGGTATCTGCCCAACTTGTACTTTCTCCAGGGATACAGACTCATCACAGGATGCTCAAATCTACAGACAAGCCTAATGGCTGAAAAGAGATCCTTTCACTCCTCTTCTCCTGGAAAACAATGCAAATTGTAGGCTTTGGGGACTTCCATTTAAGAAAGAGGATATCGTCAAGCAGGACTGTTCATCCTGGATGGAAGGCCCACCAATTTTCTTAATTACAGAGTAAAAAAAAAATTAATGTTGGAAAAGACATTCAAAACATTGACTCCAAGCTTTGTATTGCATATATATATATATATATATATATATATATATATAGTACACATATTACACATGTGTATTTATATGATGGCTATAGCATCCCAAATCTACATATACACATTTACTTTTTACTTAGAGATGCTGTTGAAATTTTTTTAAGACATCTACATGAAAAAATTTCAAAATAAGACATTTCAGCAGCACAGACTGTTTTAGGAAACCAGTCTGTGCTGGAGTCAGGGGATTGCTGAAGTGCATCAGAAAAAGATCCCTCTAATAAGACAGAGCCTCATTACTGCACCAGGTGAAACGTGGGCTTCTTTGTTCTTCTTGAGCACCAGGTGAGTAAAGCAAATATGCAAAATCACAAACAAGCAAGCAGTAAATAAGGAACCTCTCAAAGATTCTCTCACTTCATAGACATCCTCCACTATGGAGGGAGTGAGAAAACAAAGGACAAATGAGCTGGGTTAGTATGTTGTTAAGGTACTCCTGGAAGTATTCTGGGAATGGCCGATGAGCACTCCAGAGGAATCCTTGGAGAAAATGATTAACTTTCTTTTTTTCATGCCAGTGCCTATAAAGGGGTAAGAAACAGCATCTTCCATAAACATTTTTGCTCTAGCCTTTCTCAAAATTCTGATCCTAAAAGGAAGTTCATGTGTATGTATTGTATCCGATCCTTATTCTGTACATGCATACATGTCATTAAAAATTTTGCAATGACCACAAAATACCTTGCCCCAAAGTTCCTGCTTCTCTTCCCACCACAAAAAGTATCCTCAGGCTATGGCTGAACCTTAGAAGCTTCCTAAACATAGGTCTTTATTAGAGAAAAAATGAAAAAGAAAATGGTTTTGAGGCTGAAGCGGTTTCTCTGACAGAGGCTTGAGCTCCACAGCTGCCACTCAGGGTAAGAAAGCAGAGAGAAGAAAGAAGAGGACAGCACACACATCCTCCACAGTTACCCGCAGTTTAGAGGTACTTGGCTGCTTGCATCTCTAAGCTGCAACTTCTCCACTAGGCTTACGCCACTCACTGAAATTCTCTCATTTAATTCATCAGCTGAGGGCAACAGAAGATGAGCATGGTGGACAGTTCTCCTTGATGCTTGTGCAAGTGTTTGAATGACTGCACATGAGCACATTGTGCTTTCTGCCACACCTGGAAATACTTTGTTGACAAGCACCAAAACGGCAGATGTGGCAGCTTCCCAAAGTATCTCTCAGGCATGGCTTCTTCTGCTAGGTACTCCCCATCCTTCAGCATGAGACAGCAGATTTGGCTGTCAAACAAAGGGTTTGGCTCCAGATGAAAAGCCTTCAAGGAAACAAGACTTCTCCCTTAATGATTTTCACACCTCATTTTGAAGAATAGGATTACTCAGAACCAGGCACTATAGGAACTTAGATAAAAGTCCTTCATAGTTAAAGTTACTTCTAATAAAAGGAGTAACAAAAACCATGGGAATTGCATCACCATGCTTACACTGGATTCCTCTCGTGTCACAATCTTATCATTCTGCTCAAATAAATTGTCAGACAGCCCCAAATGCTCTGCCCAGCAGAGATGCTCTACCACCTGCATGCTGTTAGAGGAAACCACTGTCTTGCTGTGCAGCTGCTCACATCATGCGAAGTGCAGCAGGAGCTGCAGCAAAACAACACAGGAAATGTTCAGATTTAAACAGGGCTCCACAAATATTTTGGGATCCACGTTGACTATCCATATAGTAATACTCTGGCACTTTTTTGGTCTTTCTTGAGTTTTCTCATGCAGGAAACCAAATATTTTGGGGGAAAAATTCACATAGGTTCCTCATCTTCACCTTTCCAGGAGTGCCCTGGAGATCGTCTTCTCCAGTGTACATATTCCACTGAAATGGCTGTGTCTCAATTCAGTGATCTGAGATGGGTTAAAAGATTGCTTCAAAGTATCAACAAACAATTTTAAAGGTTAATTGTTAGCAGTACAGAAGTTTATTACTAAAAGACCTTTTGGACTGTGCTGGGTGATTGACTGACAAACTGAGTGTTACCATCAGTTTTATGAAAGCTGCATGTCAGGTTGACTAAAGCCAGCCTATTTGCTACCTGAAGTAATTAGCAGTTAGTTACTGCACAAATTCACCTACATGAATTGTGTTAATCTGCCACGCTTCAGGCAAATTAAAGTGTAGTTCACGGCAGTCCGTTTTCATGTTTGGCTGTTATCTATGTAAGTATCCACCCATTTCAAAGCAATGAAGGGGAGCAGTGGTAATAAACAATCAGGGAACACCATCAGCCCTAGTAAAGCTACTCTGCCCGGACCACCACCTAAAAACAGCCTGATTGTTAGGCCATTGCTAATTAAGTTTATTGTTATGCCTTCTCAAAAGAGGGAGTATGCACTTTCACACTTAAGGATTAGAAACAGATTTTTCAAATTTACACTTGACCCCTTAATCCCTTTCTGCTGAGGTATCCTGATGTGTCAGTTCTTTCTTTGGAAAAGGCAATTTGCTGACAGAAATAGCTCTGGTTCTTCTTTATTATTATCACCATTAATAGTAGAATTACTACTATTTTTCTTTGTGAAACTAGATACACAAACTACAGTACCAGATATGTTCTACAGCGTATTCCTTCCTGGGTGCAAGAGAAGCAGGGTTTTTTTTCTGCTCTGTATGTCACCTCTGCTCTGTCTATCCTAACAGCCTGATGTTTTTGCCTCTGCTAAATTACATGTTGCCTTTTTTCACAAATATTGAAAAGATCCCGTAACTATTAAAAGAGAGGTTGCTGCCATCTTACAAGGGATTACATGGTATTCCTCCACCTTATTTCTAAGGATGCCTCCAGGAACTCATGGCAATACAGCTGGCTAAAGGAACAGCAAGGAAAAAATGAGCTGAGGTTTACACACCTTCCAATGCTAAGGGTGCTGAGCTGATGTCCTGCAGCTGAGAGCTATGCTGAGCATATCAGCTGTTCAGAAAGCACTAAAAGTAGAAAAACTAAGAACTTCGGCAATGTTCTTTGTGATTTTTTGATCAATGATATTCTTAAACACTGCCACATACTCATCTTTTCCTAGAAATTATTTCTTTGCTTTCTCACTGGCTGCAAACTGCAGTAGCTCGAGTCATTGGCTAGAGATCCCAATTTTCTTTCTTGAACATATGGCAGTTGGACATTTAAAAGAAACTGTCTGGAATGATTCATTGTAAACAGAAGTTCGTAATTTTTTCTAGAATGTAATTTATGACAAACATTTTACAGACACAAAGTAAATACCTCGCTGTGTACAGAAAGCAGAAGTACGCTGTTTTCCCAGGCGCTCTGTTAAAACAAGCATTAGTGTCAGCAGCCTATCCAACATCACTTCTGAGTAAAATACAATCATTATCAGCCCCATTTTGAGCACTTCCAGCTATAGGTGATGCTGTTTTTGAACACAGTCATGAGCACACCTTTATGAAAGAAGTCCTCTTAACTGATGTCTGTAGTACCCTGTATCTCACATTTTGTCAGACATTTCTCAGAACATGTCAGATTAGAGAGGATCCTTATAAAAATTGCTGTACTAGAGGAGTTATAACAACATCATTTCAAAGAAAAGACTGGTATTTGCTACATTTTTTTCAAAAAATACATGTTCAGATCATCCTCTCTGCAGAAGAAACAAAACTAAGTATTCACTATTTATGTGCTCCATAAAACTCAAAGTTCACAATCATATTGAGTAATGGACTAAATCTACATCTTATTCAAGATTACCATGACTTTCAAAAGAAAATGACTACCACTTGCTTGAATTTACACCAGTGGAAATAAAGACAGCATTTAAGTACTCTTGGTAAAATGAATACTTTTTCACGATGACCACTGCCAATAAAACTTGTAGGCACTTCTGAAGCATATGCAGGTGTGTGCTTAATAAAAATCACTACACAGAAATAAGCCTGGTGTATGTTTCTGGGGTTTTTTAATATGTATTTTTTCTGTATTATATTTAGAAGGCATCAGTGCTTGACATTATTTCTCGAGAAGGGGAAGGGGGAGAGAGATATGCTGTAACTGCTGTGAATGTTAGCAAAAGAACCCAGAAACTGATTGGTCAAGAGGAGTTCCACTGAATCTATTCAACAATTTGCTTGTGATGCCTGCTTAATTCAGTAGTGAATAAGACCAGCTAAAATACATGGCAACTCATAGCTCTGCATATCATTTTACAACACAAAGCTCATTAAGACCAAGACCTCAAAACAGAAAGCAAAATGCACAGGAAAAGAAATCTGATTTCTACCTCAAAATCTATACATCTCCACTACTTTTGTATTTCTCTAATGAGGTGCAAGAGAACAGGAAGCCCATTAAAAAAGGCCTTGGATGTTTGTCTTACAAATAGCCACACAGCTGTAGAAACTGCTGCTGTGCTTCCTTGAAATGATCCTAAATTTCAGTGGGTGGTCTGAGCAGCACAGCAATGAACAAGTCACGCTACAGTGTGGCAGTGGGTGAATACAGAACGGGGTTTAGTAAGGATGATCAGAATCTCTCCACTGTATTAGTGAAAAACCAGAAAAACCTTCTGTAGGTGTGCTCACATCCAGAAAATCAAGCTGTCCCATGCAGTTTCCGGACAGATTAAGGCATCTGCCCTCCCCCTACAAAACAATGTTTTCATTAAAAAATGACATAAAACTAAACCATACCTGACTGTTCAGTCACATTTCACTTCTGCTCTGATACTTTGGGCTCTTACCTGGTGCAGTTTTGTAAGACACGGTTCTGGTGGGCATTGGTGGTGCACTCTTCGTAACAGGGCTTGGTGCCATTTGCAGACCCTGCCGCTGCCTCTTCAGCTCCTCTTCTCGTTCCTGAGCAGCTCTGATCTCTTCTTCTATCATTGACAAAGTCCGCTGTTTCCTTGACCGTAACTTGAAAGGGCCCACGGTCACTTCAGGCTCCTGTGTAGCCAGGATGGAGGCAGTGCTCCGAAGCTCCGCTGCCTCTGAATACTTGCTGAAATAACTGACTTCATGCTTGTTTTCCTCCACAAGGAATGGCTGGCTGGCTGAGTACGTGGGTGACAGCTGCAAACTCTTCCCTTCCCTGAGTCCTGAGTCTTCTTCTTTTGAAGTCTTTGGTATGGTGTCCCTTTTTTCTTGAACTGGTGAAGACACCTGGGGTGGCTCAAATACTGAGTTCTGATTCTCCTTGGAGGCTGGAGCTAGCCCAGTGCCGGCTGGCTGCTCTTTGGCTGAGACTTCTTTCTCTGCTGAAATTTCTTCTTCCTTCGGGTTTTCTTCATCCACCTGCTCAGCTATGGCTTGTTGGATAGCGTTTTGAACCAGTAGGCCAGCGTGGTACTCCAGCTGGTCGTCCATCAGCATGGAGTCTCCCAAGGCAGAGGAGGGTGAATCACAGCCTGGGTCACTGAAAGACTTGGAGATGCCTTCAGCCCTGCACTCTGCTGGAGTTTCGGCCTGTGGGGTCTGTGGCAGAGAGAAATCCACTAGAGAACTCTCCTGTAGGGCACTCATGGTCTCATTGGAGGCACCGCTGTCACTTATGTTATCCATGCTAAAGTCATTGGAAAGAGTCTCCAAGACGGTGGTATCCTGAGACCTGACAGACAAGTCATCCAAACCGGAGTCAAGTTCCTCTGGAGGCGAAGAGGCGCTGCCTGACTTTGGTAAGTGATCTAAAATTCCCTGTCCATCATCCTTCACCATTGTGAAGACAGCCTTTGCACTCATGAATTCTCCATCCTCCGCCCACAGTTTTGAGGCTGGTCCAGCTCTGGAGGTATCAGTGCAAGGTAACTCTCTCGCTGTGTCAGCCGTGGTAGCCTGAGTGCTTTTGTCACTTTCTGAGCTACAGGAGACTTTCTGTGCTTTGACAGCTGTGGCATTGTTACCCTCAAGCTGTCCAGTTTGCCCACACACTGAAATGGGTCTCGTCACAGAGAACATCGGCCTGTCCACATAGGGAGAATTGAGGCTTTTGTAGAAGGGTTTGATGGAGAACATTTTGGGTGTTCCTGACCGCCTTGGTGGGGCCTGACCCTGCGATGGACCTGAATGCTCCATCAGCTGGAACTGCTTCCTGGCAGCTGAGAAGTCAATTTGCTCTGTGACAATATCTTCTTTATTGATATTGACTGGCTCTGGGGATACAAAGGAGCAGCTGACCTGTTTGGGGAATGTCGGTATTACATCTTGCTGCTGCTGCTGCCTCTCCTTGCGCTCCTTGTACTTCTTATGAGACTCCAGATGCTCTTCATCCAGTTGATCATCCAGGGGCTTCTCCTGCGGAGGGTTCCACCATTTGGCAGCAATGTTAGGATTTTTCTTGACAGCCTGGCTTTTAATGAGTTCTCTTCTTTCTTTTTCAAGTTCCATCATTTCTTCTGATGGTCTCACTTTGCGAACTCTGTAGTTTTCCTTCTCTTCTTCATCTTCAAAGAGCTTTGAGGGCTTTTTGTCTTCGTGGAAGGCTCGCAGTTCAAACTTTGCCTCTTTCTTAAGGGTTGTATGAGTTGTTTCTCCATCCTTAGAGGATCTTCTAGAGCTGTTTGAAGAGGTGGGACTTTCTGGCACCTTCAGACTCTCCCTAGTGTTGTCTTTCAGCCCACCCAAGGAATGGCCATTAGATTGCAGGTTCTCATCTGTTATATTAGCTTCACATGGCTCAACCTCCAAGGATGCCTGCTTGTCTGCTACATTTTCTTCCCTTTCACTGGATACTGACTCTTTACTGACATTAGCAGATGCTCCTGAACCATCCATAATGGAGACTGCACTTGGTTCAGGGGAGGATGTCCCGTTAAATGTACTGTCTGCAGCAGAATCGCAACAATTTGCCTCTAGCACTTCATCTAGGTATCTGATCTCTTTAGCAACTTCACTGTCCAGAGATTCATGCCTGTCCCTAAGTCCATTTCGGCTGGAAGCAGGGGAAAAGAAGTGGGTTGGATTGTCTATGGGATGTGGTGAAGCCACTGTGGTGATGCTTTTATGTTCAGAAACTGGAACTTCAATTTCCATTTTATCTTCCTTTGTAGCAAGCACAGTAGCTGGCTCCAAGAAATTGGCACAGTTTTGGTCTCTGTTTTTTCTTAACTTGATATCATCCTCAGAGATTCTGGAAGATTTCTAAAATAAAGGAGAGCAAAATTATGAAGTCTTAAAAAATGAACACCTAATTTTTTGCAGAGCAAACACCATCTGGAAAACAAATCTTAGCACTTCTTAAAGTTGAGATTATAGCATTCCTTCAGTGTGTAGGAAAGCAAGGCAAACCATTAACACAAAAACCAGGAAGTCACCTTACCATATGCTGGAAAAGGTACTAAAACAAAAACAAACTTTCATTTAACAATCTCCCACTTGCTTACCATCCTCACTTTGTCATTATTTCATGTCTATGTCTTGGTCTGTGACTAGAAATAAGCATTGAATTTCTAAGTTAACAGTAACTTGGCAGTTTAGATTGCTCAAAGATTTGTACATGCAGTACACACCACCTATCATCTTGGTACTCTAAAAATGCTTTTCACACCTAAAGGAAATCTCGTAATACTTCTACTGATGAAAAGTATTACTGCCTGTGCTTTGCGGAAACAGATGCTAACATGCCAAAAGAGTTGGTGATTCACACCAAGTTAGGAGAAATGATGTGGCAACGATAGGGAATGTTCAGTTCTCAATGGCTCAAACCTGGTCATGAAACATGGAGTAGAATTACACGGTGCTGGAAAGACATGGGGTCTTTCTCCATCCCACATGGAAACCCACACACAATTGCACTTGGGAGACAGGAAGCATCTGCAACTCCCATAGCATGAAGAACACCACAAAGACAATGACAGGGACCACAGTCACAGTATCCTCCCTCTCACTTCTTTGATCTGTAGTTCAGAGGTACTGGATTCATGTTTCTCCCTGATGTGTTGCCTCTGGTCACAAGGACATTACTGAAATGAGTACTATTTATGCTCATATATAGGCAGATTTTACTGGTTAAGCAGCCTGAAGAACTTCCTTGAGAGTAAAGTCTGGAGGAACTTACTGCTAAAAGGCAAAAACAATTCAAAACACCAAAGAGGACATTTGCAACATGGTTCTTCAAAAAGCACTTGCCAACTTCCTAAATCATGAAAACCAAAAGTGATACATTATTTGCTTTGACGTGCCTTTTAAAACAGAAAAGTGGTATCTGAGGTCTGTCTTGCTTTCCATATGTGCTTCTATGTGTGAGGCACTTGACTTTGAAAGCAAATTGATCAAATGCCATGAACTCAGTGGCTACCAACAAGAGCATCATTGTCTGGTAGTCAACTCTGCCTTGCTGGCACTTATCCAGCATGCTATCAATACACACTGTAGCAGAAGATGATCAACAGGGAGCACAGTGGCACTTACCAGTGAGCTGAACAATCACACTGTCGCTGGATTTATACACACAGTCAAATGCATTTGACACACCTTAAGGAATGCAGTCACCAGAAGAGCTCCTTCTAAAAACACTCTGAAGAGCTTTCTGTCTAATTATGTAGTTGTACACAGTTGAAATCAATGCTGGCTTCAGCCATTATATATTTTCTTCCTAACTGTGCTTAAACATTGGAAAAAAAATCTTTAAAAACGAACAACCTGCTTTTGTCTACGTATTTTACTTGACAAACTGAAATGGTTTTACTTGCTTCACTTCTTCATTTTCTGTTGAACTTAGAAATATTCCAGCTGAAGTTTACAGAAGTTCTTTTCTTGAAGCATATTGTATTATTTGTAATTTAAATATCTAAAATTGGACAGTTTCTTCTTTAGTCCTGTTAATGATATATTCAAGATATCAGATGCTCTGCAAACAAATACACAATAAGTATAAAAAGTGCTTACTTTTCCAAGTAGGCAGAGATGGAATAAAAGAATCATTGATAAAGGCTTCTTTTAACCTGAAAGGGCAAGTATTGCTCTTGATTTTGTGGCAGAGCTCCATGTACGCAACAGGTACTCAGATGACAGGATTTAAGACTGCAATACCTTTTTGATATTTGTGGTTATGTCCTCCCTGCTTGACTTCCTGGTGCAAAAATGAGTATGGTGGCACCTAGAGCAGTCTGTGCGAAGTGCAGTACCGCTGTTACACACAAACCATGGGTATGCAATTATGCCCCTGCTAATATTAAAGCCACTAGTAACATCGGTAGCTAACTATACCCTCTGTAGCTACAAAAATGTATCTCAAATGGACACAGACAATCAGTTAATGAAGATGTGTTCTCCTGCCCCTGAAACACATCTCCCAGCAGAGCCAAACCAGAGCCAAAGGGCCCTTGTTCCTGTGCTTCTCGTACCTGCACACCATGAAGCTGGAAATACACCTGATTGTCCCAGAGACTGCATTCACTAAAGCACATCTGTTTCCACCACTGCTCTAATGTGTGAACCACGCCAGTTCACATCATATTTGGATATTCAAATTTGGTAACAGAACCATAGGTGCAGGTGTTTCCCTAAATCTCTTTGCAAGTAAGAGCCCATCCTCTCACTATAGCTGCAATCCATAACTCCCAATTAAAGCACCTGCATGTAATAGTCTAATCAGGGCATGAATTTGTGACAGCAAGTAATTCTGGAAGTGCATGTGTCTATGCAATTAGTGTGGGACATGTAATTAAGTAGCAAAACAGACAATTATGCAGTAAAACCTATGAGGAAACACTGCTTCTTATTGGAGGAGCCTTTCTGTGTTAGGGATTAGTAACTGAGCATTAAGAAGGATTCCCAGCACAGCAGAGAAGCCAGTGAGGATTGCTGGGAGAGGAAAAAGAACATGTTTAGAAGAACCACCCATTTTTTTTTCCTCAAAACATTGTCACAGAATCTGGGGACAACTCTGTGAGGTCACAGCAATGAAGATTATGCTCCAGACACTCCTGTGAGGGGCAGAAATCAATCTACTGATGAATTACTTGAAGAAGAGAACTGAGATAGCTAAGGACAGAAGTAGATGGCAAAACAAAGCTTTTCAAGACAGTCCAGGCCACAGCACCTGCCAAGGATAACTGACTGGGTGTGGGAAAATGGCACTCGTTGGGATGAACCACCATGAGTGGGAGGAGGTTTGGAGGAGGGGGCAGTGGGATACACACAGACCCTATGCCTCAGCTGTTTGGCAGAAGGGGGGGAGCTTTCCAGGGGGCTGCTTTTGCTCTTCCTTGATAAGCCCGTACCAGCAGCTTTGTATTTGTTGCTACAAGAAGAAGGTTTTTCAAAGCCTGCACCATTACAAAGACCTGTGAATGGGAAAAGAGCTGCATTCAAACCTAATTGTAGTCAGCCATACCACATTCACAATGATGCCCTTAAACTACTCATCTAGACCCAGATTTCCCAGAAGTTGCTGTTACATTTACACAATCTCTGAATCTGCGTTCATTTCTGTCTAAGTCAAGATGCAACAGGGCAATTAGCGTCACTTCTATAATGCTGCTCACACTGTAGTAAACTACAGTTATTAGCAGCTTAGAAAATTATTAGCATATTTTCTCTTTGGCTGAATTCCTCATCTACAGAAGTGTAAGTGTTTGGGCAATCAGCTCTTCTAGAAGGAAAAAAATGTGGGTGTGCTACTAGCAAGACCCAACAAAAGTGCTGCCAGTGCATTCCTTTGTTTGATGCAATGAAAAATGCCTATGGAAACAAGTGAGAGGCAATCCTTCTGAGTCAGATCAACATTCTTCTGAAGCATCAGTGGCTTGGTGGGAAGGGAAAGGATTAAACAACTAAGGAATTTCATGGTTTAAGAAAATCGAAAAGTTTCCTCATTGTGGGCTTCTACAATCGCTCCAGCTAAGTTTCAAGACAGCTTTTGATGCTGTTGGTTTCTTGGCTTTGTGAGCATTGTCAGCCTTCCATTTCTTCAGCTTTCTTATTCTTTTGGAGATGTCCTGTACTTCATTTGCTCCTCGTCCCTATGCTTCAGTGCTGAACCAGTGTTTTGGTCAACCATTTCCACTCTTCTCTTAAATCTGTTGAAGAGGGCCTGCCATACATCAAGCAATTTTAGTAGTAAAACCTCGTTTGCAGATGGTTTACTGGCTAATCCATACCTCCTTGCTGATGTCAGTCATCTTCTCCCTCTTTACCTACTGTCTTGGCCTGCCTTTCTGACTGTCTTATTTGCAATTAAGAAAGAAGCAAACGATGGATTTATTAAGAGATTGACTCTGGCAAACCTTCAATAGAGCAGCTGCTTTCATTCACCTCACTCTTTTCAAGAACACAGTTACCACCTGCGTAACAGATGGAACACATCTCAAGCACTGCAAAGAGACAAAAGTCAACCGATCTTCCGTGGTTCCAGACAGACACCCTATCCAGAGCTAAAACTCCTAGCCAGCAAAAGTATTGCTCCATGCTTGCTAGTGACAGTAAGTCTTTGCAGAACTCATTTTTTGTTAAAAGGATGCTGGGACCTGAAATGCTGCAGTTCTTAATTAATCCGAAAAGCTACAGCTGTAAAAGGCGATAGCATTCATCCCTCACAGCTCATGTTCCCTACCACACAGCAGGTGCTCAGACAGATGCCACCATCCCAGCCCATCCCAGGTGGGAATGACAGCCCAAACCACTGTGACAGCTCCTATCCTCACAACGGCTCCTGCACTCCCTCTCTCCCTCTAGCAGGGCCTCATGGGGGCAGCTGCCACCCCATCCACCTCCAAAAATGTGAACTCCCCTCGAAGGAAGAAGAATGTGCCAGTGGGAGCCTTTGCACAAAGCAGTCTGAAGAAATGGGCAAAACATTTCTGTTTTGGAAACTTCCAATCTGGGTGAGCTAAGAGAAAGCAATAGCAGGGAAAAAAGTGTTCAGAAAGATTCTAGGAAAGGGGTGGGGGGGCAGGAAGGGGGAGAGAAGAGGTGAAGATGATGATGTGGAACTCAAGGAAAGAAAGAGTTTCTTCTCATATTACCTGCAGAAACGATACATTTTTTGATTAAAAAACCCAAATCAAAACACAAAAAAACCCCAAATCCAAACCCAAACCCAAACTTGTTGTCTTCTTGCTCCTGTGCAAAAAGGTCTCCCTTTTTCATACAGTATTTTACACTGCCATCTAAAGGTTTTAAAACTACCACAGGAAATGTTGTCCAAAAAATTTACAAGCTTTTCCTTAATGAAATAAAGTTCAAGTTTCAGAAAAAAAAATCAAATCCTGCTGCCAAATTTTGAATTTAAGACATGTCAGGCACATGCTGACATTACCCTGAATAGCTCCATTCACAATCCTACTTGCATACAAAAAGCAAAACCTGGCCTGTTCCTCTCACAGTGCATTACACAGTGTCTTCAATCCAAACACTGAAACAGTATCTGGTTACTAATATGTGTTGGTGTTGAGTGTCACAATGACATTCTCTGCAAGCAGCTCTCCACGGTCTTCTTTCTGAGCTAGCCAGACAGTACAATATTTTCTTTATGAAATGCTGGTTTGTTGCCTAAACACTTCAGAAATCACAAGAGTACATTCAAATGGAACAAAAATCAATGCAACTTCATACTACCTCCCCCTAAGAAGCAGTGAGGGGCTCTTTTGGAATACAGATAGTAAAAAGAGATGTGGAGATACAGTGCCAAAGAAAGTGCTTACTCGGAGGACTTGCTGTGTGACATATTTAATGTGGTTTTCCTATTTCCTTTTTCCATGTTTTAGCAAAGAAGTTGTGATTGCATTCATTCAGAAAACATGTGAAAGGCTTTCCAATGTTCTTTTCATTCCATCTGAGCGACAGGCTTCAGCTTTCCCATGTGATACACTATAAAGCTCTTTAATCAAATCAAACTCCAATCTTCTTTTGCTGCTGTAATAAATTAAAGAGGGATAAAAATGGCCCAAGAATTATGATTAATGATAAAACATATATTGTGTGACAGGATATTTTAATGATGAGGACATACTCACTTGATACTGTATTTTTCCATATGTGCTTCTATAGCTCCAGTATTTTTTGTGCCCTCAATAATAAATAGGTGATTTTTTTTCCTGGGTAAGTCAGGATACAAATCTGTAATAAACCTTACTATTTCCTACTAATTCCAGGGTACATAAACTGAAGAGGTATTCTATTGGTAGGAAACCAGATGATCTTGTACGCCAGTTATCTTCTTTTGCTTCCTTAGCACACAGACTTGGTCCCTCCATGAAAAATTTGCAACCCTAATAACTACATTTCAACTAGTGCTACAGCAAGAAAATCAAGTATCTTCCTTCTTTAATGCTTGTGCAGCTGTTGTAAAAGAACAACAATAAAACACTGAGTTCTTTTACAAAATATTTTAATTCCTGCAAAGAACTGTAACTGCACAAAGCATCTGTGTAGACAGTGATTAATACTGAAATTAATATTTAGGGACAAAAGGCTGCTAATTGCTGAGTGAAAAGAAATATCACCTCTGATAAAGAAAAAACAATGCAGAGTTTATTAGAATATGATGGTTACACAACTGGTAGTATGGAAAGCAACATATATTCTGTGTGGGGCTGGTTAGCTTTGCTATGAAAGCTCTGTTCAGTTTTACATAACCAAGATGCAAATCTGAAATTAGAGAAAACTGTGATTAAACTCTCATTTAAAAAGTGCAGCAATGTTTGGTACTGCCACACTCCACATTCACACTTGATTTTAAATCAGTTGCACATAGGGAGAAGCAGGAGCTTGAAGAACCCAAGAGATCAGTAAATTGGTGATGATTTCAGTTACCAGAACCTGCAGTCAAAAGGCCATTCTACTGTTCTCTGCACTGTTGGCTTCTTGTAATGTAGGTCAGACTGAAAGCGCAACTGAATTAGAGCAGTAAACGCATGCAAAAGAACACATTTCATCCAGAAAAATGTGGTTTTATCTTCACTCTCATCAATTCCCACTTCTGCTGCTCCTTTCGCTTGCAAAATTATTTCTACCTCAAATGAAAATGCACTAGTAAGTATTACTATTTCTCATGCTGCTTCACTCAGTTCCCTAGGACAGAAAAGACAGCACACCCTATGTGCAGGCATGGAAAACAAACCAATGCCACCAAGGGACAGCACTGGACTCAAGGTCAATACAAACCATGTTAGCGTGTTAATCAAGAGCACCACCACAGATGGTTAGTACTTTTTAACTTTGTTAGACATTTTTCCTAAGGCTTATTTTTCCATGGCTTTTCTCCAAAATCTGCTTTTGCTGAAACAAGATTGAATTCCAACAGCTGGGATACTTGATTTAAAGAGGTTGTGGTGCTAAGTCACTTAAATTGCTAAGTATGACCTCGTGAAGCAGCCTCCAATGCTGCCTAAGGAAGCACAATGGTCTGGTGGAGAAATAAAGAGCATCCCATCCAACTAACATATAAGTAATATAGCACAGTTAGAATTGGCAGGCAATTCAATGCATGATAAAATCTTTAAGAAACAGAAGGATGATTTCTTCTTCACAACTGAAGGTCACAGATCTTGTACCTGTAAGTGTTTGATACACTTACAGAGTCCGCTTGGGTGGAGCTCCCTGCGCAACTGGTGCTAATGGAGCTGAACTAAGGGCTTGACTGTTTAGTAGCACTCTCTCACACTCAGCCTCTGGTTTGATGTTAAATGAGAGAGGAGAAATCCCAGCCAAATAAGGAAAGAGAAATGTTCAGCTTAACAGAGAGCCTAATACCAATACTGAGCTGAGCAGAACACAACTTCTGAATGTATGCATGAAAAATCAGTTCCACAAAATGCTGCAGTTGCAATCTGCCCTGCACATGTTGAGAATGGAACAATTGCTCTGATAAAACATGATCTAATCCCAGAGGAGAGGGCAAAGGACACTAAACTAAGCCTTGCTCTTAATACTCTCTAACCCATATAGATAGTATCAGCACAAGGAAAGAGTGACCTTTACAGTTGCTTACACGAAAAGGAATAGAGACAAAGGAAAAATTCCTTAGTCTTTTCATCAGGGGCACAGGGTTCCTGTTCCATCTAAAGAATGAATTTACAACTCTTCTATGTAAATGAGAGATCTCGAGAAAAATACTGGAATGTTAATAATTTTGGTGAATAAGAAAGGGCCCTCCTGAGGAAGGAATTTGGGTTAGGCAGGGGCAGGAGGAAAGCAATAAGTGGAGACAAAGGCCAGGCAGTTCACTTGCTCTCTGAACAGGTATTATGGTTGCTAGGAAAACCTGTTTTAATAGATGTGAGGAACAGAGATAAACGTACCTTAAACAAACAAATAGGCTTTCTGAGAGGTATTAGTATTAAAGTCTTCTGAGGATACAGTCTTTCAGCAGCTGTTACAATTCAGTCAATTCAGTAAATTTCAGTAAATTGTACCATTTCATAAACGGCAGCCTGCATTTTCTGAAAAGAGATACACGATCTCTATGCTGGAGTTCTTTGACCACTTACCTTCTAGGGCAAGAGTACGAACTGAATGCTTTAACTGAAATAACCACCTACAAACCTTTGCCAATAAAGACTAAGATTTTTCACTTTCAATTCTCTGTTTCACAAATGTTGGAGATCTTACTGCTTTTAACTATTTCCTAATTACTACTTGCTGCACTTCTGAAAGGCATTGTTGTGCAATACCTATCGGAGTTTGACAGGACTACTGCCACAGGACTACTGCTCAGAGGCTATGCTGAGCTAAAGCTTAGCAAATTAACAAATTATGCTCAGAAATGTAAGGCCAAACATCTGTTTCTCTGAAACAGATGAAGAAAGTTAAGAATTATTGTTGATGTTTTGTCTTTATCAGTAGGACTTGTTAGAGCTGCTTTCATCCATTAGATTAAGACCCGTCACAGAAAAATCTCCTTAAATGAAGATATGCCTATGTAACTGTGCTTAGTGCAGTCAGTGTGTCTCACCAAGTGGTACCCTTGTACTCTGCCAGGAGCACAAAGAACAGGGCAATGTTTATTCACTGAAAGCAGTGACTCTTGGGAAGGTTACAGTCTGAGGGCTCAAGCAGCCTTAAGCACTCCACAGATTGCTTTCTTCCCAGTTTTTCAAGGAAATGAAATTATTTTAAAGCTAGAGACCTCTAAAACTCTCTATTGAGAGAGAGCATGTAGTGGCTTAAAAAGATCCCTATTTAGAATTAGCTCTACCCAAAATGTATTTTAGGCTACTACCTCTAAACTCAGGCAAAAGCCCATGACTGGAACATTATAAAAAGAAAACTGAAAAGACATGAAAAAAGAGGATATCTAGCCTAGTACTAGCTAAAAAATCACTTAGGTAAGTGAAGAGGGGGGAAATATGATGGTGGTCCAAGGATATAACTGAAGTTTCTGCCATTAGCTGTGTTACACACAAGTGGGAAGAGAAGCCACTTCCAACAAGAGTGGCACAAGACATAATTTAATTTTCTGGATGGTGCACGTAGAAAAATCCCCCTTCAAAGATACACATCAACAAAATTAAACTCGCTATCATTAAATGATGAATCCAATGTAGCCAGAATGTTGGACTTTGACACACCAATTCAATAAATATCCAGCAAATAAGTAATATTTAACAGAAAGTCAGACTACAGAGTCTACAAAACAGTTTTGCTAGTGAGAGGCCAAATGTGTGCAGTCTGTAAGAAGGATGTTGCTAAATTCTTCACATGCCATTGCTGTCCCTAGGCTATAAATATGATGTACCATGTGAGTTTGGGGTTGTGAACAGTGAGCAACTTCATCTATGCTATGAATCCCCTCCCCTCTTCCAAGCAAAAACTCATTACTCCTTCTTTTTGTGCTGAAAAGGCACTGATTAAAATTACTTACGCAAGTCTGGACTACATTAAAATATTATTTGATTAAGGCATTCATTGCTTGCTCTTTTGGCACGTGGAGAATTAAGATAATGGTGGAGGAAAACAGTATGAACAGAACTGGCTATTCCAGCTCCAACTGCTCAGCTTTAAAATTCCTTCAGATTGCCCAGTTGCGCAGTTGTGGGTTCTTTTTTACCTAACTACAGAAAATTGAAATAAACAGTGATTAATTCATTTAATGTTGGCAAGATCACTAAAGCAAACTAAACTGTTATATTAAGAGTTGCTGTATTTCTCAGACTATTAGCTAATTGATGGGGAACGCTTGCTTGGAGCTATTTTAAACAGTTATAAAAAGGCTCAGCATTTAACAGCAGGCAGCACCTCACATTTCTGTGGAAACACAAGTTTGACACATTCCAGACCAAACTGCTCTAGAGAGGTGGAAAGACCAGACCTTCTCAAAAGAGTATTGTTTACTGCCATACCATGCAAGCAATAGCTTGGTTTTCAGTATTTGAATTGACAGAATGAGACTTCAGCTATGGAGTCCGTGTACCTAAAAGCCACAGCACAGAGTAGTAGGAGAAAGCAAGTCATCTTGGCTTCCAGATACTTTCCCCTAAAATACCCTTCCTCATTTCTCAGGAGTTAAAGAGTGTGTTATCCTGGTGCATGCACAGAAGTATCAACTAAGTGCCACAAATGTCATAAAACCCAGGAATGCTGTTGCTGCTAAATGTGACTGCTCATAGTACTATGCCTAATTTCCTCCAGTGTTAAACAACTAAAAGATGAAGCTGAACACACACACTGAAAGCACCTTTATGAACTGAAATTTGCTTTAGTGTCAAGGAGAGTAACACACTCAACTAGCAGGAAACATATCCCTTCAGAGCAACTAAAAACTCAGACAGAAGACTTTGCAAGTGCTATCTGAAGAATACAGACACTGAATATGCTGAGTGGTTTTCCTAGTTATCACATGCACATGATATATAAAAGTATATTTTCTCCTTAGAATTAATATCTGCTTGCATTACATCTAGTAGAGAGTTGTAAATTTAGCTACTCCTCACAATGAACAAACCAGCTACAGTGCAAAGAATTCCACAAATATCACCTGGAAAAATGATATTTTAAATACACTTCCCAATATAGAAAGACAAAGACTAAACGTGGTAGATAATGTGCAGCAGGTCTTAGCTTGCCCTTTCTCTCTGTTTCTGTAAACTCTGAAGCAAACCCCAAACATGTTGTTTTCCATAAAGGCCTTAGCTTTTTTTGGCTTGTTAAATCAAATTCCTGCCCTAGCTCATTACAGGACTGTAATGTGACAGGCTAAGGGAGACCTGTTTCTTTTAAAAAAAAAAAAAAAAAAAAAAAAAAAAAAAAAAAAAAAAAAAAAAGCCTATGCCCTCAGTCCATTCACACAGAGTCTCTTTTACAAAGAAAATGCCAGTTCACAATATTTAGAAAGAGCATGACTTCACTTAACCTGTAAGGGAGCCACCTCCTTAGAGATACTTTCAAAAGCGAAGTGTTGGCAACGGATCTGTTTTCAGCTAGCATAAGCAGTTTACTGTTGTAGGTTTTTGTGGTTAGGTTTGTTTGGCTTGTTTTTGTTCCTTTTTTTGTTTGAGGTTTTTTTTTTTGGTTGTTTTAGTTAGTTTAATTAGTTGTTGGTGGTGGTTGGTTGGGGTTTTTTCCTTTTTCTATTTTTTTTTTTATTTGGGTTTTGTTTGGATGTTTTGCTTGGGGTTTTTTTGGCGGGAAGGGGGAGGCTGGAAGGGGGCTGGCAGGGACAGCCACAACCCAGCAACACAGCATGTGTCTGGCTTAGTACTAAGAAACAACAATCACATGAAGGGCTGCTGTGAAAGACACAAGATCCGAGCAGTAATTAGCAATAATTTTTACCTATCAGGAAACAAAATAAGGCTTGACTGTATTCTCTCCACAGGAGAGGCTGAAATGCTAACTGAAGCACTTAGGCCACTTTTGGTAAGCTGTTTCAGAAGACTCAGGTCAAGGTAGGGGTGTACAGCTTGTATGGAAAAGTACCAGCCACACAGAAAACAATTGGATACATGGAATGTAAAAAAATCCCCATAACACGCACCACTCCCCGCCCCCCCCAACCCATCTGTGAAAACAAACAAACAAACAAACCCCAAGCAAATTTAGAAGGGTGACAGAGAAAATAGGCAGCACATTTTCTACAGCACTGTACCTGTTCATTACTGCTGCCTGTGGGCTAGTGACATTTGAGTAGCCTTGGATTAAGTTTCCTGGAGGCTTGATAGTTTAAGGTAAAAAAACCATGAGCTGTGCTGACCAGACATCCCCCGCAAAGGCCCTCTGGACTTTGGGTTAAAATGGCTTGAATTTAGTGTCATACATGATGCTACAAATGACATAGCTCAAGAAAATTTTACTCACCTGAGGAATTACATAATATATTGACTTGCTTTCTCACTACCTCTAGGGCATCAGCAGATGGAAGGCATAGCCATTCTTTACTAGCAATGATGAAAGTGACCTTTTGAAAGGAGAATCCTTGAAGGCAGTGGTAGCTCACTTCACCAGATGCTCCATAACCTGCCTGAGCCACATTAAACGAGGCAGGTCAAGCCTCTACATTTTTAAAATGAGTAGGTAAGAAACTTTTGGGCACCTGTTGAATGAATCTGTGAATGGGGAATGTAAATAAGGTTCCCACCAGAAAAAAAAAACCAAACACTCAACATCCCTGTCCTAAGCTAAGAGTAGCTTTGATGAGCCTAAAGTGACAGGAAATACTGTGAGCCTTCATGTAACACTTGGCATACTATCTGCACAGTAGAGGGTAGGTATTTTAATACACAGTTACAGATTTTACAATATTAGCTATTTTATTCCCTTGGATCATCCCAGAATTTTACACTATGAAGAGGGATAAGTGTGCCACAGAGAAATAAAATGCTCTATTTAAATAAAGTTAAACAGATTTAAAATGCAATTTCTATAGCTGATTATTGATTCAATATGAAGTTTAGATAACCTTGTCTCATCCGTGGTCACTGAAGGAGCGGAAGGTCACAAGATATTGATCTTCTGTACTCTCCCTGACACCAGGCATTTAAAGCCCCACATGCCTGGGAGGTCACTGGAGGACAGAGCTGTAACTGGAGCACTACCCAGGTGTGCAAGAGATGGAGCTCCAGACCCTTGTTTCATACACTCATGGGAATTGTCCATTTGACATGCAAATGCTCCGTTTTCACTGAACCCTAAAGGAGTTGCACTACCTAACTTTTTTTTTTTAATGACCTGTTTCTCATACCAACTAGTTTTGGAAAACATACTGTTATGCTGCAAGAATGAATGGGCTAATGGTAATGACGTATGTTCAATATACAGCAGCGTAGCTTAGTAGCAAAGGCAGCAGATACACCCTGCTAAACCCTTCTCTGCATATACCTGGCCTCAGATAAACCAACAACCTTTTTCCCCTCAGGAATTCATACTGACCATTGCCATCAATTTAAAGTAACTTGGTGTTTTTCTTATTTTTTGTTGTTTGTGTGTTTTTTTTTTTCTCCTTAAAACATCAGTCCCACCCAAAAGAACCCAAAGTTTATTTTTTAAAAAAAATGTGGTGTTCTGGGTTGAAACAAAAAATTCAAACAGAAACTTGAAACAGCTTAAAAATCAAAAAAACAAATAAAAATTGAGAAATCTAAGTCAAAGTGGTCCAAGAATACTTAAAAATCATTCCTTTTAACTTCAGAATGATTCCTTTAAACTTCTTGAAGTGCAAAGATTCTTGACATATCTGAATTTTTAACCAACTCTTCTGCATGACTATAAGCAGTATGCTTCTGGGTCCCCTACATCATGGCGTACTGAAATGAAGTAAGTCTACAAAGATTGAAATGTTTTTGTCTCATAAAGAGTGAGTTAGTATCAGAGATCTGCTGAACAATCAGCAAATATCTTCTAGAGACATCAAGGGCAAGATTACAAAAGACAGAGTGCTGGCCTCAGTATCTGAGAAAAAAAGGACCTTTACAAAGTGATTTACCTGCTTCAGACCCTAATCTTCCAAACTTGCAGCACAAATGCACATTATATCCAAGGATTCTGGGTTTCATGTCTAAATCTCTGTGTATGAAATGTCAGTCTAACCAGGCAACTCCTATGTTTTTTCTGCAGATCTGAGGATCATCAGGCCTGCAGCATATGGAATGTTAGTGCTGGCTGCTCCGTCCATGCCAAGAGGCTACCTGTTAAGGCAGATGAGGTGTGTAAAGCAAAAGCTCAACCAGTCAAAGAATATTAGGTAGATGGCACCTATTATTATCTGCCAGGGCCTTCACTTTGGGAGACTTCTTTAATCTGAAACAGCCCTCCTCTGTGAACCTTCACAACACATGATGAGGCACTGAACGTAGAGCACAGCCTGTGCTATGTTTCTGGGTGAGGCCATCCCAGATTTTAGCAGCAGTTTTCAACTTACGGTTTTGTTTCAACACAAATTCTTCAAAACTGTGGCAGAAGCAGTGATCTGCAGTGTTATTATATCCTGATTAAGTAGTAACAGAATTACAGCATCCACAATCCCTTTCAGCTACCTTAGGCCACAGATCCTTCCCTCTCAGCCCAAACACCTTCCAACACTGGAGGTAACTGCATGACTTGAACCACAGGGTCATTGTTACAACCTTGTAAATGGCTAATTCTGCTCTTTTAACACATGGGAAAAGGGAAAAAAAGAAAAGGAAAAAAAAAGGAACAGGAAAAAAAAAAAGGATGGTGAGAAAAAAAAAAAAAAAGTGTTCCTCTTCATGGGAAGTACACACAAGCTTAACATAAACCAAACAAATCCTTTTGTGCATCCCCCTTTCCTACTCAGGGAGCAAATATCCTACCAGACTTTCTGAGTCTGTTGGACTAGCATAGCATTCTTACATGACTATTAAATACAAGACATGAAATTTCAGAAAAAACCCCACCAAGTATCAGAACTCTTCCCTTACCTCCTTCTGTATCAAGTCTTTTCATGACACACACCTCACTGGAGGAAGCATTATTCCTCTCGCTGTGTGACAACAAAGTTGCCTGCACGTGAGGGAAAGTTTGACAGGCCAAGAAATACCATTTCTGCACATTATTTTTAAACCATAATCTCCAAAGACATCTCTGTCTGGGACTGTAAAATGAAGAGTGCCCCAGAAAGCTGGCTGCTTGAAGCAAAACTGGTGCTTAAGCATACAACTGCTAGAGTTTACTAAATGTTTTAAGGACCTCCTTCTCATTTTTAATACCTCCTCTAGAAATCTACCCTTACCAAACCAGTGGAGGATTAAATATGGGTGGTGAACATCAGAGGGCATCCTGTGCAAGAAAGCAGAGTAAAACAACAAAGATACAGGGTATATAGTAAGGCTTTTAATGCCAGAGCTGGTTTGGTGCTTTTTCACTTTTATGTGAATTGCTCCATTCCCCAGACTTCTCTCCAGGTAAAACATTTCTGACCTCACTGTATGGTTCCAGAAGGATGAAGAGATGCAGGGAGCACATCTCATGAGAGGGGAGGCAGTTTTTTGAGCAGGTGCCTATCCATCTGTGATGCCAGTCCAATCGTGCTTGCTCACAAGCTAATTTTCCTTTTTGTAACAAATACTTAAAACAAATATAATTAACAAAACAAACAAACTTAAAAATACTTAAAACAAATACTTAAAAATAAATAGTTTTCTTGGATATTTCCTCATGTCTAAGGGGCTATTTGGAAACAAGCAATTACAAAGAATTTAATCGGGTGAGCAATCTTAATTGTTCTTCCTCCTCCTTCCAAGGAAATCACACACTTTAAACCCAAAGGCCAGTTTTATTTATTTTATGAGTACAAATTGGCTCTGCCACTTTATTTTCCCCTGGTGCTATATCCAGGCCTCCTGTTTTTACAAAGAAGAACAGTATGAGACAGAAATAAAACCAGTTTCTGAGATGGGCAGTAGGGACAACACGCTCAAACCTCTCCTTTCCAGAGAGTACCCCCCCCCTTAAACTCGCATTTCAAAGCCTTGACAGCTGCTATAGCAGCAGGAGAATAACTGCCCAGCATGAATTAACCAAGGATGGCCACCAAAATAAATTCCAATAGGAAATTGTCACATTAAACCTTAATGGAGGAGCAGAGGGCTCTTACATTTCACTAGTGCTTTGCATTTTGCAGTGAGGAGGTGCAATGCAGTTGCTTTTGCTGCCCACTTTCACAGGAGAAGGGGTCCAGTGCCAGGCTCTGTTGCTGCTCACTGTCAGGGCCGTGTCTTCTTATGACAGAAAAAGACTACAGCTTCTTTGGGAAAAAAATGCCTCCAGCGTGTACTTGTACTTACATGAATGTCTATTCATGCTGGCTGCTGGGTTACCCTGGTGGAAACAAAGAGTGTTTGTTCAACCCAACCCAAAGAATACCTGGAGGTCCTCTCTTGATACCATTTGGATTGAAACTCATTTCCACTGCTAAAATTGGTCTTCATTCATATTTCCATGCTGAACAGATAAAACTTCTTAAATGGCATGTTCACACTTGACTGCTCTGGAAACTGGGACTTTGGAGGCATTCTCTATTCAGAAAAAAGGTGGCACATGACATGTTTACTACTGTCAGCACAGCAAACATAAAATACCTTGTCAAAATTACCAGGGATGAAGCCCTAAATGCAAATCAGCTGAGAATGCTACGTTTCATGAAAAGATGAGAGCTGGAAAAACAAGTAAGAAAGGTCATACAGCATCCCACTTACTTCTTTCCCTTAGATACTGACAGTTAATATTTAATCAGCTGTTCATCTGCTTACCTGCTCTCTCACACAAACAAGGAATCTGAAATGAAAAATTATTTAGGTTTGCTGCAAGCCACTTAGCGGGGGAAGGACTTCCTCTTGTCGCTTTTCCACTTTTTCAGTACCTCTCAAAAGCACTGTCTTACCCACTTTTGTTGTGGGTATGAGGTGGGCGAAAACTCCACAACCTGTGACATCACATGTGCCAACATCCAATGTGATTCCTGTAGCCATGTACTACAGTCACTTCACAGTAAACTCTTCCGCCTCCACTTTTCTGAGGTTTAAAAGTCTGAAACTTAAGCATCTCTCATGGAAGAGGTATGCAAACCCATCTGAGAGGTATGCAAGCACTCATCTGAGTGCTTGCCTTTAGTCTTCAAGGTGAGATAACCCAACCTGGCCTAACGTACACACAGCAGGACTAGGAAGCCAGTCTGCCCTGCTGAAAGCCATCTTTAGCTGCTCCATGCTCCACGTGTGGACACAAAAGGGGTCATCCTCTATCAGCTGCCTGATGGGAATGGTTCTGTGCAGGCTCTTGCCTCTTCCTAAACTCAAGACAATTTGAAGAAGCTTCCTCTGGAATGATTTAAAATGTTGTTAGCACTTCAGATGACCCACAATCCTACATGCTGAGGCTGTTTCTCAGGCAGACACAAAAGACAAGGAAAAATACCCAAAAATAAACTAGTCCACAACCACCCCAGTTAAAACAAGCAATTTATTGTGGTAGCAAGGAACCTGTGCACAGTGTTTGTTTTGATTTGTTTAGATAAGGTGGCTGGAAACAAAGATCCTCAGGAATTTTGAAAAAGCTGATAGAAAAATGTTTGTTTTAAAACAGAACGAAGTGTTTAGGTAACTCCCAGACTCCCAGTCTTGCAAGCTTGAGTTATGTTTGCTAATTTCTATTAATTCAGCCAAAATCTAAAGCTTTTAAACTGCAGTGCTGTCTTGCAAAGTTACATGACCTGCACTGGCAAAACAGAGAGGAATGTTCAGAGTTATGGGAAGCCTAATTTCTTTAGTAGAGTAAAACCTTTTCCCATGTGGTGTTCTTCCAGATGCAGAGTTGCTGTAGCTTTGAACAGACACAGTACTTTTACTAAACACATAGACAGAAAATTAGAAAGGAGAGATCTCAACAGCCTAGAAAAAACCACCAAACACTTGTTTGCAATAACAGCACCCACTGCTATCTACCATCTACCTAAAGGAGACCAGTAAGAAGCACAGGACAGCTTATCAACATAAATTGACTATGACCAGTCTATTACAAACCAAGATCAACACTACAAAATGTCAAACATCCCCAAGCTTAGAAAAGATGTGTGTATTTCGAGTTGCATTTAATGCTTCTTTTGCTGTAATTACTCAGCTGTTATTTCTTCTACACTGAATATTGGAAAATTGGTCAAAACACACCCAAGTTTGTTCTGTAACAATTCATTTATTTCATTAATAGGGTAGCCGTCTTTTTCTTAATAGGGTTAGCTCTCTTTATGCCACAACAACAGTAGCAGCAATAATGCTGCTTTATGTCAGGGAAAACACTCTCCAGACTCTTTTCCCCTTATCTCCTCTCTCTCACCCCAAACCCTGAACCTCCTGCCCTTCACCATCATCCAGCACCAGCAGAGTGTTCAGAGGGAACCCTGCATAGCACCAAGATGATGCTGGCTGGCCAACTGATGTTAAGTTTCTTCTGTGACAGCTTAAGTGAGTTTAGCTTCTGAGGCTAAACTTTGCCAGAGCTTTGCATTTGCCTTGAAGAACTGCTGAAAACAGCTTAGGAGGTGCAGGCAGGCCATTTCCGGTCTAAAGACATAGCTGAAGCTCATTTCATAAAAACCTTCAAGAAATCCATATTCTTACTTTCCTATGACTCCAGAAAGATGTGGGAAAAGCAAACACAAAGAAGATGTCTACTGGTCACATCTTTAAGTCTTAAGACATACATCTACTGTCAACACAGAATGATGTCATCCAGCAGGACTCTACACAAACAAAGGTAAGGACTGTGATGCTTAATCAAATAAGCAACAACATTTCAGGAAATGTTAGGGCATCTTTAACCACAAAAGAAACAGAAGCATGCATTCCCTGATTACAGTGATTTCCTAGCATTTAGAGGCAATTACTTAAATTTTTCTAGTAGTGTCTTACTGATAAGCTTGTGTCAGGGTACTGGTTTATCTTCCAAGTCATTGTAAGTTTCTTCTAATGCTCCCTGCTATGAAACAAAGCTTCACTGAATTGATGGCAATATGCAAAGAAGTGTAAATACAGCATAATATCCTACATAAATTCAGTATTAAAACTTTGCTCATTCTTCAAGTAAATATTTGAAGAATTAATAAATAATAATTAATTTCCCTCCAAGCAAGTGAAATGTGACACAACAACATGAATTCCCCTGAAATTCAGGATTCCCCTGATATTTCACTGCTTTCTGAGACTTGAGATTCAACAATAAAGCTAAACAGGAGAGAACAGGAATGAGCTTGCTGACAGTAAATGCACTGAAACAAGCACTATATGCCACTAAAAGCATACTCGTCCTGATGCAATAATATTTTCTTATTTAAAAAAGGCTGGGTTGGAAACATCTCAACTGTCTTTCACATTTTGGAGAGGGAGATGAAGAAGAATGCTGAAGGAGATTTACCATAGTGAGGCAGAAAACCCTCATAAATACAAGACATTTCCAAGCAGAGCAACTTGTCCTAGGACAAGGCAGATGCTCAAGTTCACAAAAGTGGAAGAAAAGGTAAGGCACTCTGAAAGTCAACACATGTGCATACAGATTTGCACATACTTAATCTTGAAGTCTGTCTGAGACTGTGAAACTCATGGGCACTTTAAAGGAAATACCGATTTGAATAAAAGATGCATAATGCCAAAACCTTGTTAAAAAGAGGTCTACGGATCTCGTACTTGTGTGATAACTGATTAATTCATAGAAAATGTGGGAGAGCCTACATTTATTATTAAGAACATTACATGTTTACTTAATGAAACTATTTTCATTTTCTAGAAATTACCCTCCTGCAAATTTGTTTCTCTTCATTTAAGAACTGATGGTGAAGCACTCTCTGTAAATCTATATTCTTGTGTGTAATAAGAGAGCTTTTAGGACTGTTGCTGATAGCCTACTGGGCAGTGTTGCCCTACTTGTCAGTTTCTTGTCATTAGAGACTCAACATATGAATTAGGCCCTGTACACAGACAGTGCAAACCGTTAAGTATTGACAAACCTCAAATCCTACTACACAAATACTGCAGTATTGGTTGAAAATTTACTAATCTCAGAATTATCTGGAGCAACTGTTTATCTCTTTTTTCTTTTTTTTTTTTTTTTTTACAGGGTTGATTTTCCTTACACTAAGACATGTCTACATCTTTTGCCGAGACAAAAGGACATTGCAGCAGTTGTAAATACACTGTGAACACACATTGTGGACACACAGTGTTCATTATGAAGCTCTCCATATATTGCTAATGCTCATTACTTCTGCTTCCAAGACACAGCAAATTCAGTTGCAGCAGTCTAACACTGCTTGAAGCAGCAAATGAGAAGATATACAGTGTCTCCCTGTCTGCTGGAGCTACCCTCCAAGTGCTCTGCTCCATCTGCCTGGGACATGAGCACTGGGTGCACTGCTATAAGCTACATTTTCGTGGTGACTTGCAAACTGTGCAGCTGACCCTGAGACAACAATCTATGACATGAGGCATTTCTGTCATCCTTTCTGTCACTTAAGGGGAACTTCCTCTTGGTCAGCCTTGAGTATCACAGATGCTCCATGGGAGACACCTGCCAGAGGCCTTTGCTCCATCACTGCTGAGAAACAAACAGCAGCTGCTGCCTCTTGGAGACTGGTGAACTTGGAATTATGATTACCTATATTAACTTGTGTGTCTGAAATTTCTGAGGTTTTTCCAGAATGTTTTCTCTTCCTTTTTTTGATCACTGGTTTTCTTCAAGCTTTCTCTTCAGTGCCAGTTGTTCCTCTTCTTCCTCTGGCTTCTTTTATCCACCTACTTGCATCTTGATAAAAAAGGTCATGCTAAGTGCATCAAGTGACATTGCTTTCATGTAGTTTCTTGGAATAGCAACATGCTGTGGTTTGAGCCCATTAACCCCGCCTCTGCCCAAGCTGACTTCTACTGAGGTTATGTGTATAGATCCCACTAAGAACATAATGCTGAAACACAGCTCATCATTTGCCCAGCAGTCTACCTGCCTGGCCTTTTCCAGGCATTTACAGATCAGTCTCTCACTCTAGTCAAACATCAGCACTGAGGCATTTGTTTTTAATTCCCTCCTTCTATTACAATAATAGCAACAATAAAATCAACCCATAATGATTTCCTGGGCTCAAATCAAACGCTCAGCAAATTAGGGCTCTAACAATGGCAAGAATACAGGGTTTTGGAAAGTAATTGCAAATGTTCTAGCCTGTGTCCCCTGTCTACAGCTGTCTGTAGGAGCAGTGAGAGGCTCTCTGCTGCAGCATACACTCAGGAATTGCAGTAATCAAATCTGCATGTAGAACGAGCTCGTCCCTTCCTCTTTCTGGCTATCTATCTATCTATCTATCTATCTATCTATCTATCTATCTATCTATCTATCTCTACAGGTTTGGAGGGAAACAGTCAGGAAGGAGTTCCCACTGTGGTAACTCTGTGGGGCCAGAGGATGACTTTATGCTGAGCTTTATATCTTGCATCTATGCACATAACAATACATGCTATCTCATGGAAAATTCTAAGCCAAGGAAAGGCTGCCCAGCTCAAAGTGTCTTCCCAACCTATACTACTGTATGAAAGTAGGCATACTCTCCACAGGCAGCTGGAGAAACATGGGATGTACTGCAATTTCATATATTAAAGTATGCAGTCTGGAACATGCAGGCAAGAAGAAATCCATAAAGCCATTGTATCATTCTTTTACAGGGATGATGGGCAGAACAACACCTTGCATATTTCTAGTCCCACCATACAAATACCTCCTACCACACTGTTAGCGCCTAGGCATTTCACAGCATTCCAGGAAATTACATTAATTTCACAGAGTATTCTCAATCAGTATTTTAAAAAATATTTTCTGCAGAATATCACCCTCCTAGTCCATTTTACAAAACTGTGGACATTCAGCCATTAAGGCAGTCATCAAACTGGGACAACCTAAAATTGGGGAAATATTTTAAAAAACAACACACATTAAGCAGTATGCCAAATATTTGACTGATGGCAAGACTTGTCAATTAGATGCCAAGACATTAATGCCTGGGTATGAGTACTGTACCCAAGATGCTGTAAAGGCTCTGAGACTTTACCTCAGACCTGCTGGTGAATGTATCTGTGACAACACCTCCTAGCCCTCCAGTGTAGTTGTCCTCTCCTGCAATACATAGCATAAACTGGCCCAAAATGTGACACAAACCTGTAGCATGGTTCAGCAGGAAAGGCAGAGCAGCTTCAAACTCTGGGAGGAAGAGGTGGATTACCACTCTGTGAATTATTTGTGGAGCATTACCAACTGAAAGGTAATGCAACAGGGGAAACCATGTGACTCCTCCTGTTCTAAGATTGTTACTCTAATATGAAATTCTGACAAAGTTGTACATTTTGAAACCTCCTCCCTCACAGACAACCTTTCTTCACATAACCAGAGGGAGGGCAAGGATGGTTGTCAGTAAAAAAGAGTGTGGGGATTGTGAGAAATTTCTTATGACAGCTTCCCTTTGTCCACCAAACTAAACACACTGCAATCAGTCATTTGGGGGAAGGCATTTTATTGATCCTTCTTCCTTCCACAGCTGAACAGATACCCTTAGAAAAGGCCAACAGTGTAACCATGGAGTAAGTACCCCAAGGACACCATCTGCCTTTCCAGAATCCCAGCATTAGACCATAGTTCAGCTTCACCTTTATTTCTGCGCTTCTTTGAATGACTGGGTAGTAAACAGGGCTTTAGCTTGCTGGAAACAGTTAACACCAAGATTTATCTTGCATTATTATACATACTGTAAAAGGACTGGAAGTGTAATTACTTATAGGCTGAATGTCTAAGGTTTAGAGTATGAGCTATTTGTTTGGTGTTTGCCTAGCTCTGGTCTGAACAGGATTCTCTAGTCATACAGCAGATTTGGGGCAAATCTTGGCTTATTACTTTCTTGGGAGCAGCCAAAGGGCCCAGGGAAGCGACTGGGGGAGTGGCAGCTCTCAGCTGAAGCAGCCAGCCTGCCTGAAGCTTCCCATTAAAAACTCCTTCCCCTTGCTGTAGGCTCCTAAAAAAATGCTTAAGCACCTGTCTAACTTTATTGCCCCCAACTGGCTTCTCCGGTTTTAATACAGGAGAGCTTGGAAACTCAGGATGCCAGGAAAAATCTCAAGCTGATTTTCACACAACAAAAACAATCGCAGCAATCCCTGCCTGTCCCCTACCCCCTCCCTGCCCTGACTGACAAGTTCATTTGGTGGTTTCCCTTTCTGACTGACAGGTTAACAAGAACTTGGTGTTCAAAAAGAACTTTTATGAGGAAGATAAAAATGTATTTTATGTTTCTTTTTACATACTTTGTAACTCACAAAGTGACAGGAGAATTTTGTGAGGTGAATATCATTTATGAAAACTGACACACTCAAAATCAGGCAGGGACCTAAACTAGTTATTGTAACTGGAAAAAGAAATACAACAGCTAGTCTCAAAACTGAATTTATGAGGACCTAAAGCTGGCAGTACTCATCATGTGAGAATTCTGACCTATAAATAATATTGGCTTAGAACAAATGAACATTTTTGCATAATGCATTACAGTTTTCTGGCAGAATAAAAAATAACACCAGACCAAAACCACGTCTTGTTTCTAAGGAAAAAACCCCAAGCCAGTAAAGCTGACCTCCAAAAAAGGAAATGTCTAATCTACAAGTGCAAGTATCCAAGCATGTCTCCAACCCTTCTCATTCCATTTAATAGGAGAGGAAACCAGGCCACCAGAAGTTTACAGACTAATGCAATTACGGGGTGGCTCAATAAGCACTGATTTGTCTGTTCTCTGTGACATGCAAGATAAAGTTATGCTAACAGGTCTGGCTTTCCTTTCACAAAGCTGAATACTTACAAATCAATCACAATGGATATTTTTCAGGACGGAAATAGCAATCAGTTGTTTGCAAGTATATGAATGACCACTTCTTATAGCTATTTTTAAGATCCATTAACTAAATAATTGGATTTACCTATAAATAACAAATGTATTTTCATCAGATAGCATTTAACATTTCTTACATCACAGGTGAAAAAAAAATCCTCTTAGCTGTATTAAAATGCAAATAAAATTAAACTCGTAATCACAGCACCACTTCAGAGTCACCATGAACTTTGAAAATTCTGTGAATACAAGGACACAAGTGTACTATTAAAAAATCACTTGCAGTAAAAAAAGCCACTTGAAGAAAAACCAAGTTGTTTTGCTGTTTTTAAGTGGCATGGATTTGGGAATCAGCCTCTCTTCTGGAATGGTGAGCAGCAGTTTGCACGTGGACAACAGCAGAGATCTGGACCAGCTCCAAATGTACTGAAAGCAGAGCTCATTTGTTTTTAGAAACCACAAACACTAAAGACCAGGCCATTAAAAGAAAAATCTTGGAATCCTGATGCTTAAAGTGAAAGTCCCAGAACTGGTTCCTGACATCTGTTTCTAGGACAGATAGATCTAGACGTTACTGATGTGTATACATTCATCTGAATGCCAAATTCAAATATTCAACAAATGGCAAATTTGGGGTTATCAGTGTCCCACCAAGACAAAAAATAAAATATACTCTAGAAGGCCAATCCAATCACTAACGTAACATCCAGTGCTTAAGAATCTCAGATTCTGAAAAGAAAGACGTAAAGTAGTACTGAATTTTCTATATAGAAACCTATATAGAAAAGTTACCAAGACTACTTCAAAAGTTTGCTGATTGCTGAATCTAAAACAGTCTGAGGGCTGACATTTCTCCTAAGCAAGGACCATCGTAATTCACATTGTTGACTACAAGTGAAAATACCCAGCCTGCAAAAGGATAATTAAACTTAACCCAGGCAGGAGCAGGACCTCAGGTGTTGTTCTATGAGGACATGGAAAAGCTCTTGTTTTTCTACCCAGAAATGCCCTTTATAGCATGCTGGTATTCTGCTCAGTGAAGCCATCACGCTTTGCTACACTTTCTAACTTTGTACTCTTTACTGATATGCATAAAGCAGTTATTTTGTATTATGTCAGCTGATGATTTCAGGAAATACGTGTGGACAGAGCATTGCTGAGTAAGTCAGCTAAGCAGAAATTACCCAAAGGAAATAAATGCCTTCTATCAGGGAATTGTGAACATCTCAGCAACTAAGTAACAACATGGCTAATGTGCTTATCAGTGCATTAACACTGACATCTCTTCTTACCAAATAATATCTCAAAAGGGATAAAGAAAGATCATAGCTTTCTGAGATGATTCGACAATCATTATAGAAGCACTGCCCAAACCTGCAGCGTAATTAAGGACATGTCTTCAAAGCAGAACTCACCCAGACTCACACCTCTGTGTTGCATCCCCAATCACCACTTTAGTTTGTACACAGACACCTCATTATTGGGTTTGGGAGAAGCACCCTTCTGGCCTAGTAATATAGGCTGGACTCCACATGGATCCTGGGTTCATCTTTGAACTATTGTGAGAGCCTGCCAGTGGTCCTCATCCAACCCTAAATATGAGTCTGCATGTGTCTGATGTCAACGCACATGGCAATTTTGTAATGGAAATGGTAATTTAAGTATAGCCCTGAACTATGCTGAAACTGCAAAAAGAACTTTTAACCAAAGCCCTTCATCTTCACCATTTCACCAGGAAATCTGATTCGTGCTCAGAAGCTCTCAGCACAGCTCAGATGGGGACCTCAGATATTATCAAGGTAGATAATATCCTAGTTTTAAAACAGCAATTATAACCTGGTCACAGCCTCCAACAAGAGCTTAGGAAAGAGGTGGACACATGAAGGCAGGCTGCAATGTCAGGTGACAAGATGAAAGCAGTATGAATGAAAAGTGGAGATCATGCACATGCCATCAATATTACTCTTCTCAGCCACAGGTGTGTGCTAGCATCGCAAGGGTAAGCCTTGAAGGAAGAGAGTGGCAAGGTTTTTTAGATAGTTAGACAGACTGTAATTAAAGCCGTAAGCCAGAACTTCTTCCAACCTCACAGGTTATGCAAGGTAGAAAACAAACAAAAAACCTCCTAATCACTCTGCAATCTTCAGACAAAGCCTGTCCCTGAGAAGAGGAAGGAGCACAAGACATTTCTCATTGCACTGGGGAGTGTTCAGGGAGACCATGCACAAAATAATGCCTATTTTCGAACAGGAATATTTTAGCAATGGTTACAATTAATGAATGGAACAATTTATTAAGGGCTGTGGTTAATGGTCCCTTATAGGACATGCAGAATCAAAACTGGATGTTTTTCTAAAAGATAAGCTGTAATCCAAACAAAAATCAGTTTGGGGAAATCCACTAGTCTATGTCACAATGCCAGTCATAATGGGATCACCGCTGATGCTTCAAACCTTATAATCCACAAATATAGTGAGTCATGAATATCTACAGTACTGTTCCTTCCTCCAGTGAAGTGTCTGGTGATATGATGCCTAGATGTGGGTGGATTATGATTAATGACATATTCTACTGTGACTTTGCTCAAAAACTTTTTTCCCTAGTGATTGCCATGGCTTGGACAAGTTCAGTTATTTTTCCAGGAATTACGATTCAAAAACTGACTTCAGCAAAAGCTCAATGTATTTGTATTTATATCTACGTATGCTTTCCCAGCAGAAAACAAGCAAAGTTGTTCTAAGGGGAACCAAAGACAAGTTTTAATTATTTAGAATTTGTACCAAAATGGCCCAGAATACATTTATGAACACATAAAATCAGAATTTTTAATTTACTGCCAGAAAACAATACAGGTACACAGTAGCTCAAATATAACTTGAGAAGGGGCCCTGAACATGGTGGACAGCTCAAAACAGATTAAGACAATTCTGCTGGACAGCTTCTGTTTACAGGTCAGGCAATCACTCCTTTCCCCAGTTTATTTCATTCTTTTCCTCAGCAATCTCCAGTCTCTCATATTAAAAGCAAAGGCACTGAGAGCAGACCTGTGTTCCACTGGGGCAGCATTAAAAGACTGAAAACTAAGAAGGGAAAAAGAAGTTGAAGAGAGCTGGGAACACTTTTGAAAGGCAGAAGACGGCATCACGTGGGAACAGAAACAACAACCTAGAAGTGGTTTAAGTGTAGTGTGCTGTGATGTGACTAGTAACAACAGAGATGAAATGACCCAGGTTACTATAATAATGTGCACAAACTGGTATTGCTGGCATTTGACGGAACTAAAGCTCCCTTATTGTAGAGCAATAAAAACAATCCCATTTGCTCAGATGTCATTATTAAAGTCCCAGGAAGCCAAGAATTGCCAGCACAAAAAAGTGGCTATACAGCCCTTTTTATTTTCCTCATGTTTTTATGTTCTTAGCAGTGAGTCTAACTTTTTTCTAAGCTTTTTCTGATACTAGAAAAGCTAGAATCTTTTCTTTACTTTTGAAAATTCTTTTAAGGTTCTTTTAAAATTCTTTTAGATCATTAGATACTTACTTTTAGATCATTAGACAGTTACCCTTTAGAAATTATTTATGATCCTTCAGTCACATGAACTCTGATTTTCAGCAAAATGCTCATTTTCCAACACTCAAAACAAAAAAGGCAGTATAGAGAGAAAAGAATCACTTCTCTGCAAGCAAGTACATCCAGCCATGGTGGGCATGTGTGGGCATTCTTCTGTTTACCTTATAGGACACTGAGGTTCTTTGCTAGTACCTGTTATGATGAGAGGATTACAGGCATATGTGATCCAAGTCTATGCAACTGGAGTCATACACTGCTGCTGCATTATGTTAAGTGCAAGTCAGCTCCTTGCTGATGCTTTTGGTATTTACTTGCTATCAAGACAAATTACGAGTTGAAAACACCACTTCAGCTATAAGACAAGAGGATTGTTTTTCACTGTGCAGTGCTATTTATCTGCCTGGGAACACAGGTTCTTATAAGGGTTGGTTCTTTTATGTTAGATACCATGCTCAAGCTTCTCCTGCCTGAAAAATGTCAGGAAATTCTATCAGATCTTTAGTCTGAAGAGAAGTGGCCATGAGTCGATTCATCTGAATCACTGGAGACAAACTGAGAACACTTTTGTTAAAGTATGAAAATGTATTGCTTTCAGTGCCATAGTTAATATGTGGTAGTTGGAATTAGGGAACCACAGGCTAGAAACGTATTATTTGCATGTAATAATAATGAGCACCTCTTCCAAACCTTGCCTTTACCACATCATGTGATAAAATATGAAAATCTAGAGATGCTAGAACCAACAGATTCTATGTGTAAAAGAAAAGCACCACCCAGCCCAGCCAAATGCGCCTCGACAATATTAAATGATCACACCTACCTTTACTATTAAGATCTTTCTGGTTTTTTTTCTCATCAAATTCATAACAATTTAGTGCAAACATACAGTCTCAACAGTTAAATAAAAATCAGAATGCCAAGCTCAACGGAGCAACTGCAGATCTCTGATGATTTACAGCCTTTATTTGCTTCTCATAAGGCTTATGATGTCTTTTAGTCACACACCTGAAAAGACTGTGACTCTCCTTTAGGGAATTTATGTTCCCGCACTTCCTCCTTACTTCCTAAGGGCTTTGCACAAATTAGAGCTTTTTAAATGAGCAACGTTCATTAAAACAAATTACCAGTACGGCTGCACTGCCTGGATGTGCCCCTAATGAGCCTCAGAGCAGTTTTGCTATGTACCAGGAGACTAGAGGTGGCCCTGCCTTTTCACTAATCATACCTATGCTAACTCCAAAGCCCTCAGCAATAATGTTTTGGCAAAACTTCTCCACTGCTGGCATCACTACAAATAGTACCTTCAAACTACTCTCACATTATCTTGCTAGACCAAACCCTGCAACTAGTCCAGTCCTAAATAAGGGAGAGTTTTGCTGTGGACCTCAGCAGAGGCAGGCTGTAAGCCTGGATGCTGACCACATGCAAAGGTGAGCTGGACAGTCTTTCAAGTATGATATGCTAAAGAGTGACTTTGGCTGGGCCTAAGAGAGAAAAAATACTGCAGCCTTCCTCCAGCCAGGTCAACAGTATGCTTTCATCAGCTGTCTAATTAATATGATTTAATAAATATTAATGTACAACAGTGCCTGCATAGTCGAAAGGTAATGTGAAACTTATCACTGGCTTGACTAGATTCACTCACTGCAATAGAGAAATGCAAATAAGTAACAAATCCAAATATTTATATTAAACTGCACTGTTTATTTTAAACACATAGAGGGCAGATTTGTGAATGGGGGGCTATGGACACCACACTATTGCCACATTTGGAAGTTTTAAACCATTCCAGTATTACCCAGAGAAAATCTTGTGGAATTCAGACTTTCTGACCACAGCTTTACATAACACTCACCAGCTTGATCCTGGATAGTAGTTCATGCACATGTGTAATGAATAGCTGGTATGCAGACAGCAGGCTATGACTTCCTAACCTGGCACATTCATAGCAGGCATTACTTCATCCATATAGGGATGCAGCATCACTTTTTTGGGAGAAGCCATCTCTGGCTGATTTTGAGTAAGCAATTATGGAAAGAAAGTGCAGAGTATCACTAAGAGTATTACTTATTTCAATGAAGTGGCCATCCTCCTGAGGAATTTCAATTAGAACAGAAATACAGAGATTCCTATCTGAGCTGGTATCACAACCACAGTACTGCACCACAAGGACAGTAAATGTATTTAATCTTTTAACCTTTTTTTGACAGCAAGTGCGCACTTGATTTCATTTGACATGAGTATTCCCCAGGCACCCTATCTAATTTTTGGCTTAGGCAATATCCTGAGCCGAAGCCCAGAGTTGAACTGCAGCCAGTGCTGGCAGCTGGCATTCTGCTGACACCTTAATGCATTTGGATACAAACATCAAAATTTGTTATCATTGCTCTAGTACTTGAACAGCTCTGTACAGCATAGAATTCAATGAAGAATGCCATGCTTTCAGGGACCTACTGGACACACAGCCAAATCTTCTTTTCATCTATAGCTTCTGGTAATATATTGGGTGTCTCAGATATACTGTAACTTGTGACTGTGGAGCTATGTTAAAATAGAAACACGACCAAAAAAAAGCATTTTGTGGACATTCTGAGCATTTTTTTTCAGTAATGCTTGATTAAGACACCAGGGGGAAAAAGAAAGGAGAAATTTCTGCTGAAACTGTGGTTAGATAACTGCTAATTGTGAAGGCCATACGTTGCAGATACATAATTATCCGGAAGTAAGCTTTTATGATATAGTAAGGAATAGTTGAGAAACTAAAGTCTCTGCTGAAAGAGACCTCAAAGCCAGCTGAGAACATGCTGCAGGGGGAAATCTGCACAAATAGCAGCCCTTCAGAAGCCTCGGGCCACCCTTTTTACAGCAAAAAATCCCACCTCTGTCCCAAAGGAGATTATGTAATAACTGATAAGTGATCTGTACAATCTGTATAGTTTGATCCTTTAAGATAAGATTAGAAAGGGAATAGTCAAAATGGACTTAGCAACAACAAATGCAAATTGTCCTCATATAGAAAACATAGGTGTACATCGGCCTTGCTCATTCTGTTTCTAAGTATGCACTTTCTAGAGAGACTGATACAAAAAATCAATCTTCAAAAATCAAAAAAGCTAGTGAGATACATGTCTTGCTAGATGTTAAGAATAAAATGGTGTAAATAACATTTCAATTCTGATTTGCCTCTTTCAAGGATGGAGACAGAAAAAGATCAAGAGACATTATTTAGAAACCACAATTTCCAGTATATTGTTGCAACTTCTGAACCTATAAACCTGTTTTCAAAGTTTAAAGGTCTTTCTGCATTTGGCACTTTTGGAAAGAAAACCCACACCAAGTATTTCTAGAGTTGTGATAAAATCAGAAGACCCAAGGAAATGCAATAGGTATTTTTGAATTGCAAACTAACTCTTTCATATTAAAGGCCATCAGAGACTAGTAGACTGGTTTCATGGAAAAGAATAATGCCATGTACTGTGAGAACAGGTGTACAAATAACGAGAGCCAAATTAATTTAAGGTTACTCTTTTCAGATGACAATCTTGACCATAGTTGTTCTACTGCTACACTTAATATACTTTCATGAATCCTCAAGACTAAAGGTTTTTAAGAAAATCCAACTTAGAAGACAACTAACAATTATTAACCAACTAGAGTGACTTTTAACAAGAAGTTCTGGATTTCATTCTCCTATGTGCTGCTGATGTGCTGTATGACCTTGAATAAAATACTTAATTTATCTAGACTGCAATCCTACCTTAACATGTGTCTCCTAAAACTGCTATGAGGTTTAATTAATTAATCCATCTCTATAAACCTTTCAAAAGCTTAAGGATGGAAGGGCCTATGGAAATTAAAATTAGTAACAATATTTTCCTACACAGAAGTAAACAGTGATGCATGTCTGATGTATGAATACAAATGCAGAGACACATTAACATATACAGCATGTTTTTACAGAACTTCTGACTTGTTCCCTAAGGTTACAGCAATTTGGAAATATTGGCAGTGAAGGAATAAACAAGACACATCCTACAGATCCTTCATTTTCTGTGTAAGTAGCTCTAACACTGCTTCCCATTTACAGCACATTCATACAATTACAAATTATGGTTGTTTAACAATATTATGAAAATAAATCACTCTTACCCTCAAACCCTGCTCCATGGACAAGCAGAGGACCTGCCAGGGTGCTGTGTACCTGAACATGTTTGGCCCCTTTTGAAGACAGACAAACAGCAAAAGGCACACAAGTTTCTCAAGTCTTTGTGTTGCTCTGCATCTGAGGGATGCTTAAATGAAGAGAAATCTTTCAGATGTACTCTTCACCGGCCACTCCAGCAGACTCTAAGACAGTGTTACAGCAATTCCACTTGCACCCTGAGGAACTGAAGAACTAATTCAGTAAGAGGCTTTTGCCTTGGGAAGAGCTTAGCTCAAACTCAATTAGCATAAATAGGATGATAATCTTTGAACCTCCCACTCCTCTCGAAGGAGAGGGTGGTGGACAGCATGCCATGGCAGGGTTGCTCCTTCTCCTGCAAATATTAAATTTGTTTGTATTTCCATTGCAGGCATTTGACTCTACTGCACAAGTTCAGAAGCAGCTATCAGAGACAATCTGTACCTTTGCCTTCTTTATTTTCGCTATTACCTTTTAGCCTGACTGAAAGGAAATCCCTCTTCCTCCTGTCAGGAGGGATTCCCTCCTGTCACTGTCTCTGGCATCCTGACCTCTACTTCGTGATTGGCACAATAACAAATAATAAATTCACACAGAAGCTGCTATGATCACTCTTATGTTACAATCACCACATTAAATAAAATTACCACCCTAAATGAGACTGAAAGGTTTTCTCCAAAACACCCCAATGTTGTCTTTGCAACACTGGAAATACGATATACTGCAGCCTTGCTTGTGGTTAAATTTTTCTTAATGGATTAAATTTCTTTTCAGTTAGATAACAAGGCCTATTCTTAAAGACATAAAAGTAAAAGAGCAAAGCTCTGTTATTTTCTACTTTTATGTTATTTAGTGATGAACCAAAAAGGCACTTGTGAACCCTGCTCCTGCCCAGAAAACATAGGGATGCCATCCACATACCAGTGGCACGTTTGCATTTCTTTTAAGGCAGTTGTTTGTAAGCACAAACCGCCACAGATACAAGTCCACACAAACAGATCAAGCAACTAGGTTATCCTGGTTTCCTTCTTTAGCTTCCATAGAGGAAGAAGTAATTTTAGATTTATTTTGACTCAAATCTGGCTCAGTGAACCTCAATATTTTATCTCCAGTACTTGTACTGCAGCAATGCCACCCAAATAAATTACAGGGATGCAGGAAGAACTGTACAAGAATTGTCTCTATACCTACTCCTACCAGAGAACTGAGGCTATGCACAGCACTACTCCTCCCCCTCAACCGATGGACAGAAAGCAGTCGTAACAGACTTCTGTGAGTCCTACTGGAGCAAAAAACCTGCAGAAGCACTCTCACACGCTGGAGTGTTTTGTTAAGAAAATTCTCTGAGAAAATATACACCCTCATAAATATTTTGTCTTTCTTGACAGCACATGGACAGACAGCCTCAAAAAACACCTAAACACTACTTAAGTACTGATATCACCACCTACTTGGCAAACAGTAAACACATCTGAGGTCTGGACTAACACGGGTTACAGGAGAACTTAGGTTAAAACACAAGTTAGAGGAAGTGCTGCCTTTCTGCTAAAGTAACATTAAGCTACTTCAGTACGGCCAAGGGCAGGACTGTGGATTTTGGTGAGAAATGGTCATTCTGCACATCCTTTGAACCTTCCCATGGCCATACTGAAGTAACTACTTCTTGTACCTTCTTAATATTTTTTTCCCTCTTGTTAAAGGCTGTGTGTCTTGCTCATTACCTACACCTACAGATGTAGGCTATACTACAGTATTTAACTCTAAATTCCACAGTATTTAACTCTAAATACCACAGTATTTAAACTCTAAAGTTAGATGAAAATGTAGATACAGAATGGATCAACCTAAGTACCAAGATACAATCCTGCAGACTTGACAGTGAACCAAGTCTGCAAAAATACCTGAAACCTAGGAGATTCTAAGGCAAAAACTAATGACAAAATGTGTTGCCTCAGTATAGAACATTAAACAAACTTCCTAAAAAAAGACCTCTGATCTTTGGGTTTTGTAGTGGAAGAATTGAATGCTACTGAACAGCTCAGACACCGGCTAGCTGAAAATATTGTGATATATCAGCCATATTTAGAACAGTTAATTAACTGTGAACAACACATTGAAGCTGCTTTCACCTGTTTCACATTAAGAAAGAATTAACACAAGTAAACAATTAAAAATGCATAATCTGAACTTTTATGACCTTATACCCATACAAATATAATTTGCTTATTTTCTGCAAAAGTAAGCCAACTTTTACTCCTTTCATTCTAGGCTTTCCCCCCTTTCCTTTTAATTAGAAAGAAAAACAGGACTACTAAAATATCTTCAGCCCACAGCCAATTTTAAATGAGATCACAGAGCTGCTGATGCTAATATAAATATTTGCATATGAAGATCAGAAAGTCAATGCAATTGTTGACCTGTCTTCAGGTAGAAACAGCAAACTAACAGACAAACTAAAAGGGAAGCCACAAACATATGACTGTGCCATCCAAGCGGGGTCTGTTAACAGAAAGTACATGCTAATGAATGCCCAGTGTTTCTGAAAGCCCATGATTCTCTTCCTTTCACCAAAAATCATTAACACCAGGGGAGAGCTTTCCAGGGCTCAGAAGTCAAAATACCAACCCTCAAAGTGTTTGTCTCCAGTGGCTTGCTGTCAGAAGAGTTAGTGTTGAAATCTTCTTGGAAAAGGTAGGCAGGATTTACAGTAGCCATCAGTCTTTGGAGGAGAATGCAAAGCATGTACCAAGAAATATCACGCCCACATTCTGTGGTTTTTGTTTCTCAAGCTAGGGCCATTCAACTTCCTGTGAGACTGACAGCACAGGATTTACTAGTGCTGCCCTTCTACTCCTCCTTCTCTTATTTCCCAATAAATACAAAACCTTAGGATAAGGTTAAGGACTTATTCAAGCTGATGAAGCCAGTAAAGTTGTTAGTCTTCCAGTTGTCCATGAGCAAGGAAGATGAGACACTGTGTCAAAGAGATAAAACCTCCTGCTGTGAAATAGTCATGTGTCTAAAATATTAGACTGGAATTTATGAGACCAATTTCAACCCCAGGCTCTGATGTCTTGGAAAAAATCATTTGACCTCAGTGTCTTTTATCAGAAAAGTGTCTATAGCGTATTTTGAGTGGTATGCAAAGACTGTGCTTATGAGGACACCTTCTAATTTATTTCCTTCTTTGTAGACTTCAGAACTAATCTCTTACATAACATCAATGAATGAGATAAGTATCCATGTTGTATTTTTTTCTTTTGGTATCCAAAGAACCCAAGAAGAATGGGCACCCAAGATTTTCAATTTTCTTTTCCCATTTTACTGCGCATTAAAATGGCTCATTGCATTTTCCTGGTCCCTCAGTGCCCCACTAAAAGGCAACTGCTCATGCAGTAGTGTATTGCAGATACAGTCTCAGAAGTGTGAGGACAACTGCTGCTTCCCTTCCTCTGCTCATCATGCCTGACATTCGACACACGGGAATTTGAAATGCCTCTGTTTTTGTCCATGCTATATGCATGTACATACAAAGTGGTGTGAGAAATAAGGCATAATGTGCTCTGTTATTCCCTTACGAAAGAAAGGGAACAGTTCTTACCTGTCCTACAGAACATAGCCTGGCTGGCAAAGGACACTGCCACTCACTCACTCACTCACTCACTCACTCACTCACTCTCTCTCTCTCTCTCTCTCTCTCACTGCCAGAGGCTCTCTCAGTCTTGGCCATGAGTACTCAAAAGACTTTAAACAATCACAAGGTTTGACAGTTGCAAAATACATGGTTTGATGATCTGAAATTTGGGCAAAAGTAAGTCTAATCCTGACAAGTATCCATCTGTGTAATTACTAAGTGTCATAAGCACTTCCTTGCAAAAACAAGAACTGCAGAATTGAACAAGAAATTGGTTAGTTCCTGAGGTGAGCTCCTCAGGAAAGAGTGACAGGTATTTCTAGTATGCAGTACTACTATATTGCTGCTCTTCTGTTCCTAGAGCAAGAATTCTCCTAAAAGTATAAAATTGTCATTTTTCATTCCTGCCTCTAGCTTGGAAAGAGGTTAAGATAGAAATTTTAAAGCAGCCAGTCTCTAAATCTTCTAAGTTAAATTTATCATTTTTTTCAGCTTACCTCTTCTGTTGCACAACATTTCATAATCCCTATTTTATATGTGATAAAAAAGAGCAGATTCAAAGCTATCTTTACCATCAGACTATATATGCCAGATGTCCAACAGCACCCCAAAAATATGCAGTATCAGCAACACAAGAAGCCTGTCTTTTCCAATCATATGTCTCAAAGGCTAAGCAAATTTTCATACACAGATGGAGAAACTTGAAAAAAAGCAGACTCTGTATGTGAAGCCTGGAGAATGCAAAGCTAGAAAACATCTTACTGTTTTGAGGAAGAAAGTAATTAGACAGGTGTGCTAGTGATTAGATGCTGAGCCCAAAACATTGGGTTTTCCTTCCCCACTCCTCCCCAGTCAGTCTAATAAAATATATGGTTTCCTCCTACATAACCTATCTCCATTGTCTTCTGGTAAACCTCTGTGGATACAACATTGTTACTATTATTCAATGTCCATCTTCCTTACAAAGAAGTGCCATCCCTGGGAAAACAAGAATGTGTAGTGATTAGACCATCAGCTAGTACCAGGTGCTCCAAGGAGTAATAACATAAGGAGTATTTCATAAGAGCATGTGCAAGGAGTTGCAGAGTACTAAATAATTTTTTCAATACTTAGAAAAACTTGTTTCATCACAAGAAAGACTTTTTAAAGAATATTTTAAAATGAAAACAGGTAGGTGACTACGGGCTAGACTAACACTGTCCAGAAAGATTAATTCAGATAAACAGAAGGAACTTGAGGAGCATAATTTTCTACCTTCTGTTTGAAAGGAAATGCAGTAAGAAAGGGTGTAAGAAAAAGGTATTTTGTCCAAATCCTCAGCAGTTACACATGAATGTGACTCCTGACTGCATTTTTCAGAAGGAATGCATGAGATCATGAAGTTTAAGATCTAACAGTCGCTAATTGCAAAACTTCCCTTGAATACATCCATTTGAGCAAACAACTAGAGATAATATTGAGGCATGAGCAATTAAGTTTTCACATCATACAGCAATTACTTGGCTTGGTGACTTAAAGATATATAACATCCTCCTTGCATGTTGTCAAACAAATCCTGCCACTAAAAACACAGGAAGAAGATATTATGCAATCCCCAGTTTAGCTCTAGGTTCTCTACTTTAGCTGCTAAGGCACGGTTTACAACACAAGGAAATTAAGTGGGTATCTGGCTGTAGAGTGCAAAGAGCTTTAGACTGTGTTCATTCACTGATATTCACATGGCTCTCCCTATGCAGGAAGTCACAGAACCACAGAATTTCTAGGTTCAAAGAGACCTTCAAGATCATCGAGTCCAACCGATGCCCCAGCACCTCAACTAGATCATGGCACCAAGTGCCACATCCAGTCTTTTTTTAAACACATCCAGGGATGGTGACTCCACCACCTCCCTAGGCAGGCCATTCCAATACTTTATCACTCTTTCCGTGAAAAATCTTTTCCTAATATCCAACCCGGATTTCCCTTGATGTAGCTTGAGACTTTGTCCCCTTGTTCTGTCTGTTGCTGCTTGGACAAAGAGACCAACCCCCAGCTGACCACAACCACCTTTCAGGAAGTTGTAGAGAGTGATAAGGTCACCTCTGAGTCTCCTTTTCTCCAGGCTAAACAATCCCAGCTCCCTCAGCTGTTCCTCACAGGGTTTGTCTTCCAAGCCCCTCACCAGCCTCGTTGCCCTCCTCTGGATGTGCTCAAGAGTCTCCACGTCCTTCCTAAACTGAGGGGCCCAGACCTGGACACAGCACTCAAGGTGGGGCCTCACCAGAGCCAGGTACAGGGGAAGAATGACCTCCCTGCTCCTGCTGGCCACACTGTTCCTGATACAGGCCAGGATGCCATTGGCCTTCTTGGCCACCAGGGCACACTGCTGGCTCCTGTTCAGCTGGCTGTCGACCAGAACCCCCAGGTCCCTTTCTGCCTGGGCACTGTCCAACCACACCGTCCCCAGCCTATAAATGTTGCAGGGGGTTAACTGTGGCCAAGGTGCAGGACTTGGCACTTGGACTTATTAAACTTCATCTTGTTAGACTCTCTGTCCATTCATCCAGCCATTCCAGGTCTCTCTGCAAAGCCCTCTGTCCTTCCAACAGATCGACACACACTCCCAGCTTAGTGTCATCTGCAAATTTACTAATGAAAGGCTCAATACCCTCATCCATGTCATCAATAAAAATATTGAACAGAACTGGCCCCAGCACAGACCCCTGAGGAACACCACTGGTCACTGGCTGCCAGCTGGATGCAGCACCGTTCACTCTCTGGGCCCGGCCATGCAGCCAGTTCCTAACCCGGCAAAGAGTGCTCCTGTCCAAGCCGTGCGCTGCCAGCTAATTCTCACTCATATTCTTTTCAAAACAGATAAAACTGCTGCTTAACCATCTTTTAACCTCTGAAAGACCAAAAGCCAAACATTTTTACAAATGGGAAAGATAACAAAAATCCTGAAACTATAGTAGATGAACTCTCTTAAAACCTTCACTGGAACTGCTGTGGTGGAAGACAGAGAGATCATAGTGAGACATCCAATGTAAAAGGAACAACAGGAACAGAAGACAAGAGTGGGATTTATGTACATTGCCTGTCCTGAGAAATACTGAGTGACTGCGCAACAGCTCTTTTCAGCTTTTCTAGGGTGTCCCTGTCTAGGTAATACACCAAGTGTATCCCTGGGCTTTCTACAAAAGGAATTATGCACTAATCATGGAACTGCAACCTCTTGTGGTTCAGCAGAATATATCACAAGCTCTTAAATAGCAACAGTTGGGATCATGTGTAAGTCACCATGGAAAAACAGGCTTTTCATCAGCCTAACAGCACGTGAAAGGTGCTGGCACTGTGGTTTTGATACTGATGCAAGGACAGCAGGCAGCCTCAGTCACATGGCAGTGCCAAGCAAGGCCAAAGGACCTGCTGTTATCCTGCTTGCCTCTGCCCTGGCCACGCTGGGCTTGGTTGTCTGTCTGATGATATGGCTGAAGAGTAATCTCAATAAAAAGAAAGGAAAGTGTGATTCATATCTGAATTCAGATTCCAACTGAACACACATTACACGGCATAAATTGACACTGCAGTAGCCTAATCATCATACTTACCTTGAGTGGTCAACTAGCAAGCCACCAGGTCAGCATCCCCCCTCCTAATTCTGTGAAATTTCTTCAGCTCACAGTTTGAAGCAGTGTTTGTGTGCAGTCCAAATCCACAAACATGCTTTCCATTTGCAGCATCTTAGGCCCTACTGCAAAACTGCTTCAGGAACTTTAACAAATACATGTTATGAAGTGGACTGACAGAAGAAGGAAACAAGATTTCTTATGTCATCTGGTCCCATTACCTGTTATGGCAGGAAAGCATGATAGTTTATCATCTTCATGAAATTATTCAAATTCTGTCTTAAAAACAAAAACAAAACAACAACAACAAAACCATGAAGAAAATTTGTCCCCACTGTTGCCATGGCAGTGGTACAATGGGGACTGATTGTGGCACATGCAGTCTGATCCTCAAGGGCTAGGTTCTAGTTTCTAGTTTCACTGACTGGCTGTGGTACATGGCAGTCTGACCCTCAAGGGCTGGGTTCTAGTTTCTAGTCTACATCTAATATCTAGTTCATCTCTGGTTTGTTTTTTTTTCCAGTACTGACCATTTGATTTAGTAACCTACTGCCCTTGTTGTTGTTTCCCTCCCTGATGCAAAGAAAAACTTTTCTTATATACCAGTCTGCAACTTTCTGCACTAAACAAGTAAAGCTCCTTTTATCTCAAACTGTATGTCAGGCTTTCATCTCTTGGTTGTCCATGCAACCACTGCAGTGTCAAGTCATGCCCCTACTCCTTTTGAAAATGCCCTGACTGGCAAGTAATCACAGCCAAAGAGGGAAGAAATCCTCTTTGTATTGCCCCATAGGGAAAGTCATCCCTCAGGGAAACCCCTGGGTATATAAGGAAGGTATTTATATAGAAAGCTTATAGGCAAAAACAGGTGCACGGCACAGAACATGCTGGCAGCCAGTGGCAGTGCAGGAGATGCTCATGATTGCACTTCTCCCATCTGACAGGATTATACCAATTAAAAGATGACAATAGCTGCAAGCAGATGGGCATTTCAAATACAAATATTTTCTCCAAAACTAGTAGCAGCAGCCAACAGCTGTGCTGAAATGGCAATGAGTCAGTGCACCAAAACTGACAAAAATAACATCATCCTTCATGGACTGTCCTACACCTGCTCCTCTCAGATGGCCCGACACAATTTCTTACCCTCTAATTGTCTTCCAAGCTCAACCGACACTGAGCTAATGAGTGAATGATTAAGCACCAGCCCATGCTATTCTATGCCCTGGATAAGATTACCGAAGTTACAGTGCCAAGCTAAACACTTGCAGCTCATTTCCTCAGCATAAAATGGCATAAGAACAGAAAAACAAAACTGAGGATGCTCACGCAAGCACTTTGTTTACATGAGAGAAGTCTCAGCAATTCAGTGGGGAACTCAGGGAGAAAATACCTTCTCCCTTCACACCATGCTCTAACTCTTCACGTTGGAGCAGTCAGCACCACCACAGCCACAAAACTGGTCACCTCTCAGACCATGGCACCTCTCAGTTCCATGGCACTGCTGTGCCACAAGTAATTTCATAATGCAACAAATAATTCTCAAAAATACGGATTCAAACCTCTCTGAATTGCATGCCATATCCCTCACCCTGCTACAAGCCCCAGCCCCTGACACCTCCTGGCCCTACCAGTTTCTTCCCTCCTCGCACCTCGTTTCCTGCTGTGCCCTGGGGTCCCTCTGCCAGCACCTCTTCTGCATGCCTGAACATGGCTGGGGCACTGCTGGCACTATCTGCAGGCATTTGGAGTCTCTGCCCAGCTGATTTCGAGGCTGCACAGCCTTGTGAAGGTATAACAGAGGTTACCTCTGTACAAATACATGGATCTCAGTGCTGCAGAACAGAGCCTGTTGGCACAAACTCTTCGCAGCTATGGCTGCGACACTGTGCATGGAGAAAAACTTCTGCTCTTCTTTGTTCACAAGTCTCAGCCTCCTTCCTAAAACTTCTCATAAAGCCTACATCTAAGGCCACTTATGCAGTATAATGGAAAGAGGGAAAATGGAAAGGAAAAGTCCCAACTAGAAAGCCTCCAGCAGCTCCAGCCATATGAAAGTGTTCCTGTTCACCAGCTTGTCTGAAAAAGTTCACCAGCAACCTGGCACTTTATCATGGCTTTTACGTTACATTTTCTTTCTTCCACAGGAGTAATACCTTATTTATTTGTGCCAAATAAGGTGTAGCATGACAAAATCTTCGAAGAAAAAGCTGCCAGTTGAAATATTAGCATGAAACTCATCTGCTTTTCCTTGAAGTAGGTAGATGTTGCATCCTTCTACAAAAAATACAGATTCTAAATTCAACTTGAGTAAGTCTGGTGAATGGGGACCAGATCCACTCAATCCAAAAATTTTAGGAACTTGGAGTGTATTAGCCTTATCCCTCCTAAGTCCTTCATGGCTTCTTCCCACCTTGTTTTGATCTTTCATTTTATTGCAAAACTGTGTCTTTTACTGCCTAGGTTCTGTCCTTCCAGCAGTGAACTCTCACAGCTAATGGTCTGTACCCTGCTCTGGTCTTTGGAAGACAAACTGTGACTCCAAAGGACATATTCAGGCACTGTATCCTCAGATAAAGATCACTGCAGAACCACTGGTGGATGAAGAACAAAGATCCATGTATTCACCCCATGACAGGGCTGCATTTAGAAATCTCTTCTTCAAGAAGAAGAAGATATACAATGACAAGACCATGATCCTGGTAGCTTGGATTTTACAAAAGAAAAAAGAAGCAGGATAAACACCAATACAATTCCAGCTGTGTCAAATTCTTACTTGTCATTTCAAGTAACAAACATTCCATTTACTTTGGTCAAATACCCCTCCAGGTGTGTCAGGTATTTTATGCCGAGTTTCCATGAATGCTCAGCATTACCTTAGCCTGCCCTTGTCATTCCTTCATTTTTTATGAATTCACGAAGTCTTGTTCCATTTTAAAATCTCCGCAGCAACAGCCTCCCATCATGTGCAAAGTACTCAGCTGCCCCAGAGCACGCTCTTTTAATTCTCCAAACAATGCTTCTTTTCTTCTCCCTTTTAGCCCAATCCCTTTAAAAATGGTGAAATTTTGCAATAGGATTTGTACAAATCCCCTCATTTTCTGTTAATTAATTAGTTATAATAACACAACATTATTTATATATAAGCTATGAAAAGTTACTACACTGCCTCCTGAACTCTTCTTACACTGAAAGCTTTCTACTGAATGACCTTCTCTGACAGTAAGTATGGACAGAGCAGAGTCCCCTGCTCTCATTTGCTGAAAAATGCTGCGAGATCATTGCACTAACGTCACCCACTTCCAGTATTTCCAACATGCAGCAGCACAATCTGGGTTTTCTTTATGGCAGCTGAGGTCCTCCCTTCCTGGTGTTAACTGTGTTTAACGAATGTCTGCCTAGACCAGGCAGAGGCCAAGCTTGTCCCAGCTTCCTCTTATGTGAGATGTCTGTCGCTGCTGCAGTGCTCCATTAGGGAAAACTACCTTTGGGAGGGGAAGGGGGAGGCAGAAGGCTGCTTTGGTGCATATGCAGATGTCTTTGAATGCTCACACCACATACACACACAAAGAGAGACACGTATATGCCTGTATTGGTGCACAAGAATATATATTCCTGCCGTGTGGACCCACAAGTGGGTTTCTGGTGCACTGTTAAGAGTAACTTCATGTTGCTTGCACAAAAGATCACTTTGCCCCTGCCAGGATGGATAAAGGCTGCTATTTTGTGCAAGAATCTCACTTAAGATACAGAGCATTTTCAAGGATGAAAGCACTCCAGTCATTCCAACTGAAACCCAGAAACCCAGCTGTGGGACTAATTCCCTGACTAATGCCATACCATGATGCCATTCTGGAATCACTTGTTACATGCTGCTTTTTTTGTCCACACTTATTAGCCACCACGCACTAAGACAAAATACCTGCTACAGGTATTGAACTTGTAGCCATATGGTTATTGCACCAGCTCCCGCATCCATCTGGCTGGGATATGAGGGGTGGCTATGCATTACATAGCCACAAATGCTCCTTTGGCTCAAGACACAGACACCAGTTGCGCCTTTCATAAAGGTCTGTTAAGTCTTGAAATGTCTTAAGAGCACACATGAAGAGAGATGAGTCTAAAATCCCAGATTCAGTTCAAGATACTGCTTCTGTCTACTCAACAGTTTCAGGCTGGGGTATGATGCTGTTTGCAGACTTGTAGCTGCCATTCATAGGGAGGTGCATAACACAAAGAGAATGAAGATGTGCTAGGTTAGAGCCATTTAGACAGAGAGATTGATCTTACCTATTTTTCACAGCCTTCATGCAGATGCATGACAACCACCTTCATGCAGATAAGATTCAAACTTGATGATGCTGTATATGGAGTATCATATAACTCTTGTGTGCTTGGAGAACATTTACATTTCACCTCAAGGTATTTTTTTAGGATAAAAAAATGCTAAAGTGTCAATCCATGAAAGTCAAGAGACCTGCAGCTGATCATTCAACTCAGGTCAACTCATTTTAAACCAAACACAAGCATTTTAAAATCTGGTAACTAATACAAAAACCAATGAGCACAGATAAAGAATTAGGTAAATTTGAGTTTTTTAATGTAGTTTTCAATTGAAAGGTTAAAAAGAAGAAAAAAAGTCAATTCAATGATTATCTTCCTTAACCTTAAATGCAGCGTTGCAGTTTTGTGAGTTGTTCCTACATGACTTCAATCTATAGCTGAGATACTTCTGCCCTCCTGCAAGAAGGAGAGGGTGCCACGTGCTCCTACCGCTGTCAAGGAAAGCAAAATGCCAACAGTTGCTACCTCGTGTAATTTGCAAACAACAGCTAAGGACAGGTGAGAGTCAAGGCTGTGTGGAAACAGATGTTTGACTAACTGCAGCACCTTTGGATGTAACCAGCCAGAGCGCTGACTGTGAGTGGCAGCCCACCTCTTAAGATCAAAAGCAACATTTAAAAGGAAACCCTGACACTTCTTGATTAGCATTGTTTTAAGAGTGTGTTGTTACGCCAGAAAGGAAGCAGACGTGGTTTCTAAGGAGCACCACCAAACAAAATACCATCTAAACAAGTTAAATGTAGCAGCCTGAGCAAGTTTCTTGGCATATAACTCCACTTAGGAATTTCCCTTGTGAAATTGGTCTCTCCCGTGCTTCCAGCCCCAGCTACTGGAACAGCTGGGGGGGGCAGGCTTTCACTTCTGCATGGCTTATGTGAATAAGCTTTGCAGAGGTATGTGCAAACCTGTGCTCCCATAAAGCCTGCACACTGCTCCATGGGCACTGTTCCAGAGTGCTGGGTGGAATGCAGGGATAGCCCAGCACTGAGGTGTGCAAAGCGCGCCCGAAGGCCATCCTGAAGGCACAGCAACACTTCCACACCCTATTTCCCCACCCACTGCTGTTACCTAGCTGGAAGTCACCGGCCTTCCTCCACACTCCCTAGACACTGCTTCCAGTAAGATATTCTTCATATGAAGCATGTCTTGGTGGTGGTGCTGCACATGTGGCCTGGGAGAAATGAAACCTTTTTGTTGCTTAGCAGTTCTCTGGTGGAAGCAGATCCTCTGAAATGAGGTTTCATACCTAAGTAAGGTTACTCATGGCATGTGAACATGACAGCAAGCAGCAGGGAACCACATTCATCTTTAGAGACAGTTACCTGACTGCCACCATATTCTCTCTCTGAGACCACAGAACCATTTAGTTTGGAAAACACCTCTAAGACCATTGAGTGCAATAATTAACCCAACACTACCAAGTGCACCACTAAACCATGTTCTTAAGTGCTATTTCCCAGCTTGTGATGTTTCTTCAATGGTTTCTCCCCCATTTTAGGAAACAAGCCCCATTCTGCAGGACCATCCAACTACATTTTATGTATGCTGAAAGCTGACATCTTGCCCAAACTGTATTTGTGTTTCCATCTGTATTTATTCTTTAAGAGTTGTGGTTTGTTTTTAATGGTGCTTCTACTCCTGTGCTTTTTGTATCAAGTGCAGCAAAGGAAATTTAAGATTAGTGCAAGGCTTCTTTGTGTAGTTAACTGAAACATATTTCTATTACAGTCAGGCAATAAAATGTCTGTCTTCAAATGGTGTTGGTGAGAAAAAGCAAGAAATGGAAATACATGAAACAAAGTCACTGTTTGAACTTCTCTTGAAGCACTTCTACATGGCTGTCATTGAACCTGACTTATGTCCGTATTTCTAGTAGGTTAAGCATGGAAACCCTCCTGGGAAGAAAGGCTGCAAGAATGGCTCCTCAAGTGCTTTCTCTTAGTTTAGTATCTTACTCCATGGCAGAACAATTTCAAGGGAATATGATGCTGTGGATGTGGAGGTGACTCCTTTCACTGCATGCCTCTTGAGGCCCCAGTTAAAGAATGAAAGCAGAGGGAAGAAGCTCAAACCTGAGCAAGTAAGTGCACTGATGTGTAAGAGCCAAAAGGGAGCAGACACAGCAACTTCCCTTCAGAGATGAAGGCTGATACTGTAAGTTTACAAGCAGGAAAACAGGGAGAAAGATGACTAATTAAGATACAGCATTTGTAACATTCAGTTTTAACATCAAATTGTAGTATTAATGTAGTGACAAATGTAGTTGTCACTAAGGTAATAAAGAACACCAGACAACTGGAAAGAAGCATTTGCCGTTGTGCAATTAAAGTTAAAACCAAACAGAAAATGGGATACATACTCCACTTTATGATTTTGTCTGAACTGTACCTATTTCTGAGTTTTATAAGTGTTTCTGACATTTTGGAGCATCCTGCTTCTTTGTGGATGCCTGAGTGTGGAAAGGGCTCAAGAGACTTAGGTGAGCTGATGCAAACACTGAGCACATCCACACTCAAAGAGATGGTGCACTGCCCAAGTAGCTGAAACGAAGAGGACACGTTCACAGACAGAGCAGGCTCAGTGTACAAGTCAATGCCTTTAAGATGGTTCATTCGTTGGGAAGAGTGGGACAGGATGTATTTTGATCATATTCTTCTCTGTATGGCGGCTAATGAGCTGTATATAAATAATGGCAGTCTCCTGTGCAGCTGCTCTGTGGTTAAGGAAGGGCAGAGACTCCTGTGAAATGCTTCACAAACACCTCCATCACCTGTTTAGGAAGAGCAGTAACTACTTCAAATTGTAAAGTATAGACACATAAGTCCTCCAGTTCCTCCTATTTATCACATTGTTTTTAACTCTTCGAAACTTGCTTATCAGGATGAAGGACTTGAGCAGCACTTCACACATTCTCACAATGGAATGATAAAGGGTGTTATCACTCCATGTTGAGCATAAGCACGTCTATTGGTGAGTCAAAAGGAAAGTTGTTCTATTTTACTCTAAAGGACAATTACCAAAGAAATGTTTACACAAGGCGAGGACTGGTTATTTGTACTGCATGAAGGTGTGGGACTCTGTCCCGTGTTTACAGACAACAGCTGGAGGTGCTGGAAGGCAAGATCCATTGTGAGCAAGCACAGGGATTTGTCCCAACCTAAGCAGGAATGTCTGGGTGAATCTGATGTGACAGAGACCAGTTTGAGGGAGAAACACGAAACGCTGTGTTCCAGGACTCGAAACCAAGCCTCCTAATAGCCTGTCAGCCCCTCCCCATTTTTCTCATTCTTTGATGCTCTCCCTATCACGACTGTTAATCCTTCCAATTCCACCGGCCTTTTCTTACTGCTTAGGCAGAGATCTCCCAGTCAGACGTAAGGGATGCTGTCTACTGTATCTTAGAAGCACTATGAGAACAATTCTTTTCAAAAACACCAATATCGGTCAGTTTTGCCCAATCGACAAGTCACAGTTTATCTCATTGAAACTGGGTGCAGAACTTCACGTGATGTTAGTGGGCACAAAGCAAAGGCACTGCCGAGATGCTAAGCATTTTTGCTAAATCCTCAGCCCATTTTATACAGGAGAAGCAGGCAAAGACAATATGAAATCCTGAGCATCTATGGCACTCCTGGGGAACGTCCACACCATGTTTTTTCCATGTGAAATGAATATTTGAAGTAGGATTATCAAAGCCATGCCTGAAGATCAGTAAGAAAATGCAGGAGTGGATCCAAGTAGCAATCCTGTCTCCCCTTGCCTATATCCTTTTCAGAGGTCAAGTCCTGGGGGATGCTTGTTTGTTAATGCTGTTAAAGGTCAGGACCAAAGTCCATCCATGTTAACCAGCAGCACAGACAGGGTTTGCTGTCTAGGTTTGTTGCTCTTCTCTGAAATCCTCATGCTAAATTAAGCTAAATTTTCCCCAAAGCATCCCCAATTTACATCCCTTTCCCTTGATCCACAGGCATACAACTAACCTGTGTGACTGCCTTTGAGATCAAGAGAAAGCGGGGCAACATTTTTTAAGTCTGTTTAAGTTATTTTAATGATTAATTAAAAAGCAAAGTTATTTCACACAAGGGCTGTTCCTTACTGACTGTTCTACTATTCTTTCCTCTCATGCTGCATTTTACTTTTGACATCCTCTAAGATTCCTTAAACTCCATTAAAAGAATTCAATAGGCACATATTGGTTATATTAGTCAAAAAGGACATTTTTCATGTGCTTTTAAGGAAAAAGCATATGTTGTTTTTTGTTTAAAGGAGTATGTATTCTATAGAATAACTGGTATGAAAGCATTAGGAAACATTATCGAAAAATTACACAAAATAATGTTATTAGAAAAGCGTTCTTACTTAAAAGAGCAACGGCATAAATACCTGTGACTTTGTTTATATTAAGCTTGTTCATGAGCACAGCACAAAATACAGAAAAAGGATGAATCTTTTTGAGACTTCTTACTTTGAAGACACAGAACTTACATGACTCTACGGAAAAACCTACGCATATTACCAGCCATGGTCAGGATTTTGAATCAGTTAAGAAGCCTAAATAACAAGGTTCACACTTGCTCACAAACTCACAGACGTGCTAGTAAAGTATCTTCTCACTTGGTTTTCTTCTCTTGTGTTATATCAATATAATACGTAGATTGAAGAAAACTTCACCCAATTTTCCCTGCCTCGCTTCCAATCCTTGGCAACACTGCCTTAAGAAAAGCAAGTAACTCTAAGTCCAAAAATGACATGAGAGATCTTCTAACCTCTGCCTCTCCTTGAAGCATACTGTTGATCTTTCCTGTCTGTTTGAGTGTTTTCATCCACTCTTTTTCAAGATGAAACTAACAGTGGCATGAAACAACTAGCTCACTCTTTTCCTTTATTCTTGCTTTCCTTCTTGTTACTTGAATTGTCCTTTTACAATTTCTGTCTGCCTTAGACCATTCACTTTGATGACCATGTGTCTGCTTCAAGGATAACAGCACTTGGAACTGCAAGAGAAGCAAAAGTGAGGGACTGAAGCACAGCACCACCTCCCAGTGAATGGGGGGAGACAGGAACAGTCTAAATATTTAAGTCTCAGGAGAACATTCACAAGAATGGACTGCTCTATGTTCCTCAAAATGTCTCCATTTCTTTGAAGGTCCTTTCAACAAGGTACAGGTAATCAAGGAGTCTCTGCAATTTCCATGCTGTTATTTAAGCATGTTCAGTAAGTGATTTTATCACTTCTTCTGGTGGACTTACATTCAAATACCTTGCCTGGAGGGAGGTGAACTATCTCTTAACACACTTTTAAATCTTGCCTAACAAGGGGCACATCCTCTTCTCCTGACCAAGAGCTCAGCTGCTACTTGTACTAGCTCATATACAGATGCTTGTAAATAACTCCTTCCTGTAGGATCATTTGCTCCCTGATTTTCGGTGCAATGGTACAATTATTTTCAAGGGAAAGGTGCTTTTGTAAATCAGTAAATGAATCACAATCTTCAACTGCAAAAAGAGAACAAAGGCTGAAATGAAAGGCTGGCTGTGATCTGGCTGCCTTGTCTCAAAACTTCTCTGGAGAAGGCCATCCTCTATGAATTAAAAGCCTGATAATTTTGATAGGTTTTTTTTGTCATACTTAGCTTCTTCCAGAGTTACATACACTAGAGTTAAAAAAAAAAAAAGTCTCTGTGTGGGTGTATATATATATATATATATATTTATTTATATATACACATATATATATATACAGACACACACAGACAATAAGAAGAAAGCTAAAGATGCTCATGGCAGAAATTCCAAAGGATTAAAATGTGGCATTAAACCATCTTGAGAATCGCCCACTTCTTCATTGCTTGAGCCCTCTGACAACAACTGCAAGTATTTTTACAGTTTGTACTATTTCGGTGTCTGATTGGCAGCATTGTTCTTGCTTCCCATATCACAAGATATGGGAAGATGAGCTGAAACTTATACTCTAAATATGGAAAATCTATGTTTAACCTGGTGTTACCCAGTTTCAGCTAGCTTCTTTTTGGATGGAGCAAGTTGGCCCCTTCAAAGACCTGTCCAGTGCACCTGGAGTCTATTCCAGTACACATCTTTCTGGAAGGAGCATCCAGAGGAGGCCCATTGCCCCAGTCTGTAAAAACCACTGTTCCCACCAGTAAAGAACTAAGGGCCCTTTCAAAACTGTTCCATTCCCCCGGAAGCAGGCACCACAAAGCACTGCTCTTGAACAGGTGCTGTATTTGTTGAAAACAAATCGAAGGCAAAAGATCCATTAATATTCTTGCACAAATCCAACAGCTTGCTCCAATGGACTTAAAAAACCCTTCTGAAAAAAAAAAAAAAAAATAAAGCATCCCGTTCCCACAGGCAATTAAGCCCTGCCAAAGGAGACATTTCTATGGCTGCAGTTTTTGAGTGATGTAAGAATACAACAGTATTGAACAATATGATGTACTCTAAAATTCACAGGTGTAGATTTAGCATAACAATCAGGTCATAAATCCTGGGGGCACACAGAGAGCAACTAAGAAAACATATTCCACATGAAGAGTGCAAACAAAGTGCAGGAGGTTTTGTCTTTAAGGTCACCTCAGTGAGAAGTTATCCATTCTATTTAAAAATACATTCTGTGTTCCTAACCAGAAATAAAATCTTCTGCAAGATGTATGCTTTAAGCATGCCTTAAAATAAAGGAACTTTTGAGAGCATCAGGCCTACTTCATTAATACCCTGGAATCAACTGTGTGTAAATGTCAGTGATCTGTATCACCAAGTTGAGGCCTCCAAACCTAAAGTATGCTAATAGAAGCTGAGAATGTTATATGCAAAAGCAGAACATAACACAGAAGGTAAAAAGGTAATTTTATGAAATAAAATCAGGTTTATAATATTAAACATATGCAACCAAATGATTAATGGAAAACCCAAAGGCAAAACATTTTGTCTTGACCTATTTTTCTTCTGTTTGACCTTCTAAAACATGTTTCAAGAACTGTTCCTGCCTGTATCTTTCAATAAATTTAGAGGTCTCAGCCATATGGCATAGCTCTGGATCTCCTACCTCCAAAACAATACAAAATGTGCATCACAGGACTTGTGCTGACAGTACCCTAAACAGCAATACCCACCTCTAAATGGTGCCTAATGCCATACTTTAACAAAGCTTTCCCCTGAATTCAGTAAGACAGAGGTAATGTGCAGGAGTCATCTTGGAGGTCTTTTTCTTTGCCTAGCATGATGACAACATTTTTCTGCTCAATTTTGCTCTATAGGCACACCAAAAATCCTCAGTGCATATTCACCGTTTGCCCTATGTATGCCCTATGACAAGTTGCCCTCAGTTCACATACTCGTGAATCAAGAGCATGGTTTGTTTTTATCTGTTTGAGGGACACTTACAACCAGAGGACAAACTAGTATTTCACTAAAAAATGCAAAGAAGGTTAAAAATACTTCATGCATACAACTGCATGAAAAATTCAAGTCTGCTTTCATTTCAGCCTGTGGTCAATGGCTTTGCAGCGTTTTTCCCATTCTAGTTTTACAGTCATGGCTTCCCCAAGAGTCTCCCATGTTATGTTGAAGGCTCTTCAAAAGCTGAAGGGCAGATACAAATTAGTTTTCTCAGGGCCTTTGGGTATATTAGATGCCAAACCCATCTCTTCTAAAGCTGCCACAAAAAGGCTGGGCATCACATTTCTTGGGATCTCCCACTGCATAGGGGACTCTCTGGGGCTGGAGTGGGAAAGACCATGCTGTGTCCCACTCTCTGCAAGCACCAAGAAACATCAGCAAGTTCATATATAATCTATTATAGTATGCAGTTAATCAGCCACATTGGTCAGTGACTTTCCTTGCTTGGGTCACATTCTGCAGCAGATGATGCTGGATTAATTACAGCAATACATAAGTACAACAGCATGCCAAGCTGGCCTAAAGTAAACTTTTCCTGCTTCAGTGTCTCTTCTGTATCTGTGAGTTTCCTGTGAACACCAACCAAGCCATTAACCACAGCAGAAAGATGTCGATAAAAATCCCCCAGTAGCACATGAAGGATTTCCATCAGTGCGAGTATCTCTTGCTTGATCAGTAAGAACAGGTTTGCAGGTGGGACTGCAAGAAAATGAGGCACAGCGCAGCAATGACTGATTTTCTCCTTCCATCAAAGAAGGAATTTGTTTTTTAATCACTGGAATTTTTGTTAAGGAGGTATAGGGAATTTAGACCAGTAAGACCATTAACAGCACAGGGAACAGTCACAGTAATGATAGATATAAAACCTCTTCAATCTTACTATCCTCCAACCTACAAAAGACACCTAGTTAGCAAAGTTTTTTGAATTTTATTTTTGCTATTGAATGAGAACTGGGATGCATGAAAGAAAATTTGATTTTATTTTCACAAAGACTCATAAATGAGATTTTAGTTTTTAAAATTCAAAACTTAACTATCTCTCATCTTTCTTCCTCCCTAACCAGGCTCTTGAAGTTGATGAGGTTCAGACAGAGTTGGCTTTACCTACTTCACTATCAAAGTAATTCACAAATACTTGAGATTTCTGACTGGGATACAAGCAAATCAGATTGTGAAACACAAAGTTTCTTAACTTTGCCAAAGTCCAACTAAATAAGGCACCTGATATAAGTACTTCTTCATTTATTTAATCTGTAGCTAGTAAAATAACAATGTTCCAGAAAACATGCTGTTTTTAAGTCCTAACTATTAAAAACCAACAAACAAACAAACAAAAGATGGCAAGCTGTGCAGGAAGCAAGGAAACTGTTGTGTTTTCACAATACAAAACACATTTCTTTGAGCTTCACAAAAACATAATATAATTTCCTTTGATAGGTTTTATCTTGCGTTTTCCCATATATGTAAGCTTATTTTTTCCCTCTTATCTAATAAAATATTTTTTTGAGCTTAGAATAGTGTTCTTTCTGGGAATTGGAGCTGAACAATGTACACAAGTGGCATACAGCACCATAAAGGCACATGGTAATAACAACAAAATACTCAGAGAAAGGCAACAGGTGATACTATGATTGCTGTGGAGTTGATGCAGTATCTGCCATTAACTATGATTAATTAGAATGAGGGCTTTGCCTAGTGTTTCTGTTGGTTTCCAGAGCTGTGCAGCAGGGCAGAGACACAAGAGCCAGTAAGCAAGGAAGCTGGAAAGGTTCCTCCAGCTCTAGACTCACCTATTCCTTCCCCCTCTTCCTCTTCAAAATGGAGTGATGATATTTTCAGCAGGGGAAGGTGGAGGGGGGAGAAGATAAACCTCCATGTTATTTTCCTTTTAAAACTGACTTTCTAAGCACTCTATCCTGAAGTTCATGTTTACTTCATGACATGTAAGTTCATGTTTACTTCACATAGACACGTAAGTCCAGGGGACTGGAATGAGAGGCTTGGGCTTGACACAGGTTTGCCTTTAGTCTGGGACTGAGAAGATATCCTAGCATTTAAGTTCTCTTAAATAGCGCAGATCATTAGCTTTAATTTTAATTTCTTCCTTCATCAATGGCTATAGTATGGTCCTCGCTATATTTAGTTGCCTTTATCCTCTTTCTTAAAAGGCACATCAATATGAAGAAGGGCCTTTCTCAATCTCAGACAATTTTAGAGCAGAACTCTGATATCACTGTGCCTTGCTGACAATTGTCAAATCTATTTTCTTGCAGCACTGTTATTGGAACAACATTCTATTTGTACGAAGGGAGTTTGCAACAAAAGCAGGATCTACCCTCTGGGATTCACTCACTTTAATTGTTCTTACTTTAATGAAAAAGAAATACCATTAAAATTTGCCACTGCCACAAGTGAATCAAAATAATTTAAAAAATAGAAGATGGGAACAAAACTGGTTTTTATGAGCCTACAATTGCAGCTTAAATCTGTATACTTTTAATAGCATAAATTAAAACTTAGGATGTAGAAGTATTTTTTTCTGTTCTCAGGAAATCCACTGAAGTGGTGGTGTAACCTTGAGTAATACTGTGCCCACTAAATCCACCTCAGGGAGAGGAATGCTGCTTATTTTTACATACACTTTACTCAAAACTCCAGACAGGCTAATAATGGTCATGAAATTTTTACTTCAGATGCAGAAACTGTTAAAATATTTACTTCCTCCAAAAAAAAAAATCAAACTCCACACACAACAACAAACCAAAAAGCAGAATGAAATTGCTCTACTTACAAATGAACTCACATTTGGGGTATCTTTGTTTTAAAGCTTTCAGTAACTGAGGCAAGATTGAAAATTAAAATTTCAATTGAATTCAAATTGAATTCAACTGAATTCAAAGCAAACACTTCCAATTTGAATTCAATTGAATTCAAAGAAATTGCAGAGAAAGGGAGAACGAAAGGACAGATGGATGGCCAGACCCTGCTTTGGCTGGTAAATGCAGGAGGCCAGGAAGGAGAACATTGCACAAGCAACACAGCAGTTTTACAGGAGCATCCAATAGTTCCATCAGGGTGTAAACCTCTGCACTATCTGGGGCATGGGTGTGAACTATTCCAGTTAAGTGAAATGGAGAATGCAGACGTGTCCCTGGGGAGGAAGGCTCAGCCCACTCCAGCCCAACTCCAGCCCAACCCCAGTGGCCATCAAGGATGTGAGAGAAGACTTGCTGGATTCCCAAGGAGCACAACCCCACATGAGGTCATGAAGAGGCTGTCTGGGAAGAGGCTGTCTCCCAAGTCTGAGGGCAAATTCACACTGATGTTGGGCATGTCTTTCAACCCCTTGGCCACTGGGTCCTTGCTCGTTCCATCAGCTGCAGTGCTGGTTGTGCCACAGCCTTGGTGCAGGACAAGATACTAACTTAACTGAGCCATGACTTGACAGCCACATCTTCAGTGCAGAACACAGTATTAGCTTAATCAAGCAACAAATTACCAAACCAGATGAAAGCTGTGACAGCAGTCGAAACTCTGTTGCGTTATCAAGCAGCTGAATAAACTTCCCCCTAACTTCAGTCACCGGGGAGAGAAGACATAGCAGATGTGGAGGCTGCGGGAGAGTAAGCTCTTCCTCTGCATTCATGGAAGTGGCTGTTTGGAGTGGGAAGATGCTCAAAACAACATGAAAGCCTCTGGTTGTGGTTTTTGACTTGGCTCTGGATTTTGCCAGCTCAGATATCAACCCTGGTTATGCTTATACACCCTCCTTGAAGGAAGCTCTTACACATCATGACCACTTTCATCTCTCCCCACTCTGCTCATGTAACCTGACAGCTAACACTTATTTTGAGAGTTTGTTGGTTTTTTTCCAGTGAGAGAAAAAGCACCACGGGTAGTTTTGGGACGCTCACAGAGAACAATTCACTCCTTTGAAGAGTGTGTAGGAACTAAGATTGCCTCAATTTGTAGTGATCCCCATTTGGGGAATCCCCTTGGGAGACCTCCTTCTGGCTCAGGGTGAGCAAAAGTGCTTCAGCCCATGTGCAGCCCTTACACTACCTCAGTTTGCAGGGAATCTCCTTTGGGAAGTCCTTTTGAGAGTTTTCATTGTGGGTCAAGGTGAGAAAAAATACTTCAACCCATAAGCCTTTGCAGTTTTATGTTAATATTTCATACCCCATTGGTTGTTCCCTTTGTTCCTGGTTTTTACCCCTCTGGATTGGTTCTTTTTGGATCCTTCCCCTGATTGGTCCCTTTCCCAATTCTTTTCCCCGTTGGCCAAGTTGTGAAACCCTGCCCGCCCCCCCCCCCCCCCCCCCAACTACCCCATATAATCCCTCTGCCCAGGGAGCATTTGGTTCTTTACCTGTGAACTTTGTGGAATAAAGAAGCTCTCCTAGAGATCGGAACGACCCTGTCTCACTGCTTTTACTCCTGCGTTGCCCGGGGTGGCAAACGTGGCTCTGCTGCTCAGGCAGCCTCACAAAGAGCAAATCACTGCACTTGATAGTGCACCTTTGAGCTGATCACTTTGCACTTGAGAGTGCACAAAGAGCTGAATCACTTTCTGCCTGAGAGGGCCTGTGCCTCCATCAATCTGGGTGTCTTTTTAAAGACACTTCTGGCGAGGAATGGACCAGACTGCAACAGCACCACGTGATCACTCACAATGCCATAATGCAACCATGCCTCCTCTGGCTGTTAGGCTTCCTCAGACACTCCGCCTTAGATGATGGTCTACATTCAGTTATCTATTGGGCCCACTGCCATGCTCAGCTATGCTTCCCATAGCTCTTTGTGCTAGACTTTCTTGCAGGCAGAGCAGATGACTTCTAGGGTAAACCTGACACCAGTCTTAAGAAGATGAGCACACTGAAAGGAGTTAAAAAAACCCCACACTGTGCTGTATAGATGTAGGCAGTGATTTGGGAACACAGAAAAAAAGCCAAGTAGGAGAGCATGCTATCTCCAGTTTTTGAAGGATGCAAAACTTCTTTCACCTCTTTTTTTAAAAAACCTATGCAAACTATTGTTCCTCGACACACCGCTGAAAATGAGCAAATGCTGGCAGTAAGCCTTGGTACCAACTCACTTTAAGAAGCAGCAGGCTACAGACCTCTCACTCTGCCTCCCATCCTACCCACGCACTCTGAAACTTCATTTGTTAGGAAAACTCCCAACCACTTGGAAAAAAACACATTAAGTATGAATCACTTGCTCTCACCTCCCCTGGCATTTCTGGTTTTATATGCTTATTCCTGAATTTATTCATGGTCAGAACCAGGTGAAACAAACTCAGGAGTGCCTCCCTTATAGAATATAGATGATAAAAACCAAAACTCTGCCAGAGCAGTGGTTTTCCATGTGGATGATTGCTGCAGCAGCTGCATTCATGACAAATTACATCTGCTTCTCTCTGAGTCTCCCTAGCAAGGTCGCTGCTTGAATTTAGGTGACAGGGCTGGATGCTGACTGAAGTAATTTCAGTACAACCAACAGCAAATTTTAACACAAATTAACCTTCATTATAAATGGCAAAGAATCCTCTCTGCTCCACAAGACCCAGAGAGTGCCTGAAGTGAGAAGTGGCATGCTTGTAAATTTACAAATGTATGACAAAGCAGCAGAAAGGATTCTTGTGTCTGGTAATGGAACACCTTGGATTCTTTCCTTTCTTGTCCCTTCATAAAGGCAGAAACATTAGGAGGGAGAGACCAAAGAACAGGGGGTCTGCTCCTGCTTGCCTGAAGGCACAATCAGAGTCCTACTAACAGCCAACAAAACATGTTACTATCACTCATTAACGGATTAGGAGATGTATATGATGGTTTTTGTAGAGAATGGATTATGGACCATCTGCTGATCCATTTTACCCTGAGAAGCACATGTGAGTATTTCTCATGGGTGTAAAGCCGGACAGTGTGATCAGACTGCATTCCTTTGACTGCCTTTCTCTCCATGGAGATGCAGTTCATCTAGGGTGTGTGACATTCCCTCCCATCCTGTGCAAGCCATTTTTCATTGCTACCAGCTATCTCTTGGCTGCTGGAAGTGACAAAAGTTGCTTCAGGAAGAAACTGTGATCCTCAATCCCAAGGATTAAAACTGGGCAATGTCTGACCTGAGGGGTAGAGTTTCAGTGTGCACAGAAATCTAGGGAAGAATGACCTCAGCCAAGATGTTATTTCTTGCCTTCTGCAGACAAAGAAGCAACAGTAGCAAAGCACATTTTGAGAAGAACTAACAATTCATTGCTCTCTTTCAAAACGGACTTGAACAAGAAAGTGCTTCTTTTCTGCCAGTGCCTTTCTCCGAGACCTTCTCTTCCCTTCTGTCAGCCAGCTGTTCATGTCTACCCCTACATCGCTATGTCAGTGATGCTCTAGTTTTGAGCAGTGTGTGTAGGAGAGTTAATCTACTCACAACTTCAGGCAGCTTGCTAGTCATGCTAATTAGCTGTCCAAGCAAAGAGTATATAGCTTTACAGCAGCACTAACAGATTTGACTTACATCAACAACAAAAAAGCTGCCACATGAAGCTGTAGGGTGTATACAGTGAGAAATCGGTGTAGAAATGAGCAACAGAAGATCATTCCCCATTAGGATTCCAAGTTAATGGTGACCAAGTTGAACTGAGGTTTTATTACATACGTATTCTGACCATGATATTCTTTACCAACTGAACTAGAAGAACAATTTGAAATTCAAGTGAACACAAACTCAGATCCGATTTCAAGGAGAATTTCCATCTGGAATCATTGTGAAGAGCTATTGACAAGTAATGGAGGTATCAAGGGCTAGTAAGATTGCAAGCTGGATAATGTGTGCATGACAATGGTGAAATTTCCAAAGAGCTGAGGATTAAAGCTAATAGGATTTGAAGTTGCAGATAAAAAGCCTTAAGTTTCAAGGTGAGTGAAACTGTATTTGAGTAGAATCCTGTCCATACTGCCTTCTTCCCCTAATCAAACTAACTGCCAAAGCTGCATGTTGACAACCCCTTACTGATTCAAAGTTGTGTTGCTCACTGCTGTGCCCCAGGGATTTTCAGTCACTTGTGCAGTGCTGTCCCACATATTTTCCATTTAATTTCTGCTGGCAGATGTCAACCTTTAAGATTTTTTCCCCTGTATGTTCAATAGTATCCCAGTTATGCATCACCAGGGAAATTTCAAAAATTTTCCAGTCAGGTGTCTTAACTGACTTAAAAACATAAGGGTCGTATAACACAACACTTTCTCCCGGCTTTAGATTCTTCCTATAAACTTGATCACCCTTACTTTTGATCTAGCGTACCAGCAGATTTATCAAAAGCAGAATGGCTCTAACCAGACGTTAGACTTCCATCCTCCCTTACCAGTTTCAGCTTCTTACCTTAAATCAGTCATGCCATCTGTAGGGAAATGGCAATTAAATCAACCTGAAATCAACAGGTTCTTGTTGGCTTCGCTGTTCCTGCACAGCCTTCACTGCCTGTCAAGATTGTTGGGAACTATTCCAGAGTATGACATATCATGGACACAGTTAGTTAGGCAACTCCTCTTTAGTATGAAACAGACTTTAAAGAATACATTGAAATGAGTATTAAATTAAGGAAACCATAAATGCTAATAATCAAATATTTGACATATACAACCTTTTCCAACTACATGAGTATTCTGAAGACCCAACAAAACAGTGTACCATGTACACATGCTTTCAAATAAAAAATACTCATCTGCATTCCTTCAATTAAAAAGAACCATTGGTATTCAACAGCATGCACTAAAATATTGAGTTGTACACACAGCTGTATGAAGACAGTTGCATTGATATGGAGACTGCTTTACAAATCTGCTTCACGTGGCCTGCTTTATTAAGATGATGAGTTGACATGGAAGTCATATGTGTAGGAAGGAGCCAGAAGCTATTCACATTTTTGTGACAATTAGCCTCTAATAAGGAAATTACAGGGAACTTACTTTGAAATTAAGCAATCTACATCTACAGGAACCCCTTCCAAGTTGTTCTCACTAAATCTTCTGAGTCTAATTCAGTCTCAAAATCTCCTTGCTTCAGTACATAGTCTATTTTAGTTGAACTGTTGTACTGCATTTGACTGGGGCAGAATTAACTTTCTTCACAGTGGCTGGTATGGGGCTGTATTTTGGATTTGTGCTGAACACAAGGCTGATAATACAGAAATGTTTTTGTTACTGCTGAGCTGGGCTTATACAGAGCCAAGGCCTTTTCTGCACTTTGTACTTCCAGGCTGGTGAGGAAGTTGGTGGTGCATGAGAGGCTGGGAGGAGACACAGCTCCTCCCAGGGACAGGTGACCCCAACTGACCAAAGGGATATTTCAGACCATGTGACATCATGCTCAGTACAAAAAGCTGAGGGGAAGAGGGAGAAAGGAGAAGAGTATTTGGAGTGATGGAGTTTTTCCTATTAACTGTTACACTGGAGATGGCTGAACACCTGCCTGCCACTGGAAATTGCTACATTTGTAGCAGTTTTGGAGACAGGCACACTGAACCCGCTGAGATCACGCAACAGCCAACATTTATTGATGGACGCCCTCTTTTATAGGGGCTTCAAAACTCCTGTGCTTGAATATCTGATTGGTTGAGGTCTCAACACTGCCCAGCTCACTGGCCAATTAGAATAGGATTGGCTGGGGTCCCCTGTTCAAGTTCGAATCCAACCTATCCTTGTCTTACCCGGGAACTCGATAACTTCTATTCTCTAATGAACTAGGCTGGGGTCTGTTATGGCAAATTTTACCTGTTCACCTTACAGACCCGCTGTAGCTGTGACAGGAAACAGTAAAGTAATTCCTTGTTTTGTTTTGCTTTGCCTGTTGTGTGTGGCTTTTGCTTTCTTTACTGGATGGTTTTGACCTCAACCCATGAGTTTTCCAGCTCTTACTCTTTCAATTCTCTCCTCAGCCCTGTTGGTGGGGGCATGAGTGAGCAGCTGCCTGGTGCCTGATTGCTGGCTAGGGTTAAACTATGACACATACAAATAAGGTAACTCAAATACACCAATTTGAGAAAACAGCACAGATACAAAAGGCTAACTTTTGGTTGTTTCTTCTCACATATGTTCATATTTTTGCAAGATCCAAATGATATCCTACAACTTTTATACTAAAACCAACATCTTGAACTTAATGTATCATATTTCTTTAAACTCCTCTTCAACAAATCAGAACATCTGGTAGACAACAGACATGCTTTAGGAAAGCCCAAGAACCAAGTACGGGGTAGTGTTAACTCATTTGCCATCCATGAGTCATTTGCTATCCATGTGCCTCATGCGAAAGCCTGCCCTACCACAGTTCCTCTTAAACTAGAGAAAAACCTTGATCTCCCATTTTGCTTTGATTATCACTACATTTGGTGACCAAACCACAGTCTAAGCTAACAAAATGAAGGGCTTTGGATCTCACTCCCCCTGCTTATGTCATCCTTGAGTCTTTCACGGTAAGCCAGAAATAACTGAGGGGGCAGGTGACTACTGCCGAGTCAGTGCAGATGTGGCACAGGACATTCTCCCCACCCATGTCAACTTCAGGCTGCATGAGTAAAGCTAGCAATTAAGAGCACAAAACAATTATTCTTCCTGACATCATCCCAGCCTCAGACTGTAAGAGGCTTCCTTTCACCCTGCCTCTGCCTCACTGTTGTTCTTCAACCATTTCTCAGGCTTCATCTTGTGACAGTTTCAGGGTAGAACAAGTCCGGAACCACCAAAAAGGCTACATGTTTAAAACTATGAATATCTGTTCTGCCAGGAGCTAAGAATACCTAATTCTACCAGTGTAAAAGTCTGAATAAGCAATAAGCAGCATACTTGATATTCCTATGCTGCACTAAGAAAAAAAAAAGCTGCAAACCTTTGAAGACTTCTTTTATCTTCCGGGACTGGCTGGTCCTGCAGGCAGAGATACAGCTGACTTTTAAAAGTATAGCCACAAAAGTAAGAACCTAGGAGGCTGCAGTTAAGGATCTACCTCACATTTTACATCTTTCTGCTCTTCATGCATGGAGGAGGAGGTTATCTGGAGTTAAACCAAGACTTGTAGAAACTTCAGCCTGTCAATCCTAACCATTGAAAATGTTTTAGGTTTGAATTTTACTGGAACTAGTATGGAGAGACAAGGTAATTCTGTTCTTTGCTAGTACTTGTGAACTCTGTGGAGTTTATCTGTAGCAATGATGTCTACAGAGCAATGAGCTCTATCTGCTGTCTTTATTCTCTATTTTATCTACTTTGGATTTTGGGACAGAAACTGTATCTTATAACAGGTTTATATAATTACTTAAATCCAATTTCCAATCTTAATTAGGGACGTAACGATGAGCTATTAATACTATTCAGAGCAGCATTAATCTATCCCTGCTCTTTCACTTGAATGGTAACAGGAACTAGACCATCAGTGAAATAAATTAAAGACAATTTGAGTTTTGAGAGAAATGGCAGAATAAGAGCTCGAGATCTGCATTGCTGCAATAGCTTGTGTCTATGGGAGATCCCACGGAATCAGGAAAAGGTGGGATGGTGGGTTTACTTACGGTCTGATAAAGTAAAATACATGCACAGGACATCACAGGACTCACACCATGATGCTGAGCAAGTGTTTCAATATAAGTGACTTCAACACAAACTAAAAGAGAGTAATGTTAAACCCTAGTTTAGGCATCCTTATGGCGTTTCTGCCCTCCGTGGATTCACTTTTTAGTGATCCCTTGCCTTGCCCGGCTTCTGGCAGCAGTCGGTAGGGCCACTGGACAGTTCTGCAGCAACCCCCACGCGGTGGGCTTTCTGGCTGGCTAGCACTAGATGTAAATTAGTGGCGATGGCGAAGGAAAAGGAAGGCTCTCTTCTGAGGGTTCACAGGAGATGTTTATTGCCTCATCGATGGTGGGTGAGAGAGAGCGAAACCCCGCCCAAGCCCCCTTAAGAAGACAGGTACCAGGGGGCGTGTACATAAACTTTCCACCAATAGGGGGATAGAAAGGGAGGAGTTGGGGGGTAGATTGACACACAAAAGGGCCAATCTCTGGAGAGGAGGGGGGGAGGGGATTCCCAGAACCTGTTCCAATCAGAAGCCCGGTCTCCCCGAGATTTCCAGAAGGGGGAGAGGCTTTCCTGGATGACTGGCAGGCTCCAGGGGGAGGGGACAAACCACTGCGAATGCAGCTATAGACAGAGGGGTTTAGAATAGACCTTTTTCCCAACATAAATAACATAAACCCAAAACTTGTGAGCACAGCTCATGCACCGCTACACATCCTGGCTGATAAATACAAAAATGGAATATACCCTCCCCCACTACTACTCTTAAAAAGCATTTTCCCATTCCCTCAATGGAGTCTGCCTGGATCAGAAATGAACATCTTGCACCAGGTGCCAGATGCCAATGATACTTCACTTGGTTATGAAGCCTCTAAGAAAAAGTCAATTATTATGCTCAATACATAATTGCTAGTGACTAACAAAACCAGGTTGTAGTCATGCTCCTCTGAAAAAAACTCCATGACTGCTCTGTATGCCTTCACTGTTTTGCCAGTGCAAACTCATCCATCTGCTGGAATAATTATCAAACTGTTATACAGAGAGTGCCATAAAAGAGATTTAATTCTTACTGAGCTGTAATGTTAACCTGAACAACCTCTGAACCTTCAGAAAGGGATATCTTTTGTGAAAATTAACTGAACTGACTCTGTTTTAAATTAAAAACAAATCAGGAACTAATTTTTCAATTCTTCATGAAACCGAAACCTTTAGAGTGACAGTTGTATCTTTAAAAGTTTTCACTAAAATCACACAATCATATCCTGAGGAAAACTAGAGCAACTTTTTCCCTCTCAACAATATCAGTTTACAGCTGAACAACAGAAGGGTGGAGGAGGAAATTCCTTTATTCTCACCTTCCAAAAAAAAGTTCCTTTTCAGCAAGCTTAGTACAATGAGTTTGTCATCAATTGCTTGCAGGAAACATCTCACATTTTTTCCTTCTATGCAATGAGTTTAATCACAGAAAGTTGACTTCATTTTATAAATAAAACAAGGCAAAGGAAAGGCAAAAGCCATAATCACATAAGAAATCAGAAATCGCACCAATCTCAGTAAAAGAACCCACAAAATGCTCACAGAAGATCCAAGAAATGTATAAACAAGAGCAGAGCACCACAAGGCAGAAGAAAATAACAACACATGGGCAGCATTCCCACTTTATGCTGGGGCTAACCAGAGTTCATAAACACCTTTTAAATTTTGTTCATTTAAAGGTCCTATGAATTAACTGCTGGTCTGCAGCAACAATACTGCAACTGGAAAGAAGAATTTCAGAGCAAAAATTAAAACTTTACTCTTAGTAATTTCTTCAAGAAGTTTACTAGATTTTCCCTAGTGAAAAGCTATTCCTGATGCAGCTTCTCCTGGTAACTTCCACTGATGGAGTACAAGCCAACTGCTGCTCTTCCATGAAAAGCTCTGATCTTTCTATGAAAGAATCAACAGCAATGCAGTAACACACAGCTGCTTGAGAAGATTGTATTCTAGAAGGAAACAGAAAGGCATGGATGAATTGTGCTTTTTGGCTGCTTAAATCAACCCCTGTATAAGCTTGTGTCAGATGGCACCCTGGGGCTTTATTCCCCAAAACCAGGGCACTGCTCCTGGTCTATCCCTTTGCAAAGAGGAAGCAGCACTCTGGGAGGAGACGAGCAGTAAGACGTAGCCTTCAAGGTCTCCGCCTGGCTTCCTGTTCTGGAGGACAGTTATGCCTACCATGTATACCTATCTGATGCTGAAAATGCAGATACAGGACAGTATCAGCAAAGTGAAAAGGCCTGCCTGCTAACTGCATTCCAGGAAGGCCTTTGCAAAGTAGACATCATCTTAGGAGCAAAAATATAACTCAGTCAAGCTGCCCAAGGTACAATGTGAACAGTCAATCAGACTGAAGGATTGTTGCAGTGAGAAGGATCAAATCTTTTACTCTGTCACACCACCAGATCTGTATTAACTCTCCAGCAGCTCAAGCAGTTAAGGACACTCACTGGTGTGCAGCTGGCAGGAGAACTCCATTCAGCTGACAAGGTTCTTCTGGGTGCTCCCACCATTACTGTCACACATCACACTCCTTTTTAAACACACAGCTTTTTAAGAGAAAGAAACTGACAGTATCAGTTGAACACTCCAACCTCTTCCCTGAAGAAAATTACTCAACCTCACACAAATCAGTGACCAGAGCTGGGAAGGAGTTAGGATATGTACACTTTACTCATATTTAGGCTCTCGACACCCAATGCCAGCAAACACTTAAAAAAACCCCTCATGTAACGCCAAAAGAAGAAACAAATAAGAAACAGCCTAAAGGTGGAGGAGGACACAGGCTGCCCTGCAGAACAAAAGCCCAGAAATTCAGAAGAGAGACAGACATTGCAAAGGCAACCCAGACTGCAAAACACAAGAGTTGTCCCCTCCCACTGAACAAGGGTCTGAGCTAACACCATTGCCCTGGAAAATCTGACTTGCTTGGTCAGTTTCCTGAGCAGAGCTGCCTGCTCCAGGGCAATGATGTTACCCCACCATCTCCTCCCCAACACAGATTTCAGGAGAACCAGGATCTTGTGCTGCCACTCCCAGGACAGCTAATTTTTGCTTTTATCCTTTTAACAGCCAAACCAAAGAAATTCCTACAACACTGTCACAGACTGCAGGAAATACTGAGAGTGACTAATAACGTATTTCTCTGTTATTTGTGTTTGTTAGCACAGAGGAAAATCATAGGGTCTTCTCCTGTCAATCCATTCACATTAACTAAAAGCTTGGGCCTTGGGTTTGAAGGATTTGGGTTTGGAGGAGGGATAGCTTATTTCAGAGCTTTTCAGAGAAGGCTATAAGCCTCAGCATCTGAACAAGAAAAGACCCAGAGAAGTAATTTTTTCAGACCTGTCTGGTCTTTATAATACACTCTGAATCTAAGTATTTTTGTTAGTTTTTAACTCTGCAGCCCAGGAAACATTTTAAAACTGTAGAGATTTAAAAAAAAAAATTACAGTTAACAAGCTCAAACTTGTTATCAGAGAAGCTGCTGTATAGTTAAGTAAAAGAGGGTATTATTAATTCCTGAAAGCTGCAGGAGAGAAAAATTTGGTTTTAGTCTCTTGCGATATTTTTCCTATCATCTGTGGTAAGCTCCACATCAAGCCCACATAATCAAAGTAAATATGAATTAACTAAAAAATTTCAAATATTGTTCAGCATAAATTAACTGATGTCAAGCAACAGAATATACACACAAAATCTGTTTCACCAAACCAATGCAAATTGTATCCCCCAGCATCTAGTCCCAAATGTGAAATGCAACAGAGCAGCAGAGGCCTTTTTCCATACTGTCCAGCTACTTAAAATGCCTGAGTTCCTGCCTGACTAGGAGAAACCTGAGAAATTTTGTGAGCATGACCCTCCACAACGGAGGTCCATTGTTGTTGGAGCCCACTGCGTGTTCTTTACAAATGAAACTGTCAAGTCACTATAAAATCTTGGCATCATGCCTAGCAAAGTAAAGTTCTCCTGCTGTGAAACTGGGTGCCCTTCTTTAAAAAGGTCAGGCACACTATTTCAAACTCACATTTGCCACATAAAAACTGCAAGCCCTTCAGCGTCTCCTTTTTTCATTTCTTCCCCTCCCTGTTGCCTCCAAAGGAAATTATTCATTAGATCCAGCTAGAAAGATAATTTAAATGGCATGATACATTTCCCAATGCAGCTGCACTCTGACAGATGACTGATGCCAATGGGCTATTGGGCAAAGCACCCATGTACATACATGCCTTTTAAGGACAGAGACAGTCCCCATCCATAAAATACCACTGTGTCCTGCTACTACACTTCTAATAAACTGCATTGATTTAGCATGAATGGGAAAAATTAATTCGTGATCTTCTTTAAAACTGACAGCCAGATTGGTCAACTGGCTACAAGCGTACACCTCTGGAACACATAGCTTAAATACAGGGGGACTTTGGGGGGCCTCTCTCTTTCTCTCTCAGTATGGCCAGAGGTAACATCGTTGCTGCAGCTGGGCAGGCCAGGCCAGGCCCCACGGCCTACCAGGCTTGCAGGGCCGGGCCATGGCCGGGCCAGCGGCAGCACAGGAGAGGAGGAAAGAAAGCCCCAACCATTAAAAACTGGTGAGTGTTAAACTCGCCCCGGCCAGGGCCGGGGGGTGGGGGGAGATGTTCCCTCCCCCTTTCCCGGGCTCTAGAGAGCAATCTCCGCGTTTGAGCCACCCCAGCTGAGACGAAGAGGTAGAGGAGAAAGGCATCCATCAGTCTACTTAACTACTAAGATCCTGGCTGCCATTTCTGGGCCTTTTCCACCGCATGGCTTTGGGAACTTTGCAGCTGCCTCCCGGCAGAGATCATGTGACCATCTGCAGGCCCAGGCAAGAATGTTAACTCTTCTCCTTTTTAAAATTCTAACCCTCTTCAGAGAGAGAGAGAAAAGGCTAAACAAGAGATATGTAAAGAGACAATAAGAAGATATCAAAGTCAGTAAAGGAAGAGTGACTTCTTAAGTGGGAGAGATGACAAGTTGCCTTGGTTTTAGGCTGAAAAACCTCCTATGAGTTGTGGTAACAGATGGTAATGTGAATATGCTAGAGTATTCCTTTAAATCTTAGACAATATAAATTGGGGAGATGCTTTGTGGATTTTAAGCAAAGGTATCTGTGATTTACTGAGTGAATGTCGACTTAGTAACTGTAACATGGTGATCCTATAAGATGTTTGAACAGAGAGAGATGAGAAAAAGCCCTCTACCTCTGCAAAGAATTGAGAAGATACCTCTGTTCCTTAAGATGAGAAATCCTTTGCTTGTGAACTTGTGCATTTTTAAACAGTGAAACCCCAGTGTGAATCTAGGGCCCAAAATGCAGTCATGGGAAGGCTACATGATTTGGGAGGAATACAACTGCAGAAGTTCGGGCGGGCTGCTTTTGTAGGAATTAGAAGCCACAAGCAGACTGTTTCTCCTGTGGAAAGTTACCCAAACACATCAGGAGATATACTTCTCTCTCTCAAAGACTGAATGAAAGACTATTTTATAAGTGGTACTGACCTGAAGTTTTGTCTCTTTACGTTGCATGTGGGAAAGTGAATTGTTTGTGAGGGGAGGGGAGTGTTTTAAAAGTTTCATTTTGATTCTCATTATTTTTCTTTCTCTTTTGAGTGTTAATAAATCTGTTTTTATCTTTAAGTTAAGCATGTTTTGCCTTCTGTTCTCATATTTCACAGCAGAAAGATATTTAGACCACTACACTAAATTTAGCAAACAAAATTTGGCAAACATGAAACTTCTACATGAACTTAGAAGTCCTCGCCACTTAAGAATGCACAGCCAAAGAGATGGTACCTGCAGAGGCAACTTGGCATTTTGGTGTTCCGATGTTTATTGTTGACTCTCCCAGTCTGGACCAGCAGTTGCATCTGTGCCTGGAAGACACAAACCCTCAAAAAAGAAGGTGCCAAGCAGTGAACCCTGGCCTGATGTTTCACATTTTCTGCAGAAGTGTCAGCATCTGCAATGAGAGGAACACTGAAGAACCAATTCTTCACACAAAACTGAGTGGGGCTCAACCTGAGCCCAGCCCTGCTGTTTTCCAAATGTCGTGCACTGTAGCATGAGTACTGTCCATGTGTCACAGGCCGACACAGAGGAAAAGATGGCATAGGTTACACTGGCAGAACCACTTAGTCTTAAATTATCTCAGATCCACTGCATCTACAAATGAACACTTCTGGCCAATGTAACTTTGCCACAGCTTAAAATGCAATCTTGCTCTTAATTTATTGAATACTGGCATAAGTAACCTCCTCTCACTCTCTTTCTTGCACACTCAACACCATTTTTAATAGAAACTGAGCAGCTGATGTGACAAAACCTATGTATTCTTTTTTCCCTTTTTGCCTCTGGGTTTCTTACCAGTATCTAACATGATGACAGACACAATCACATTACCATCTGCACCTGCAGGATTCCAGTATTTTCCTTTCTGCAGAAACACATCCCAAAAGCATGGGAAGGGGAATGCTTAGAAATACCATGTACGTGCTCCTCTGCCCCCAAGGACCTACACCCCAGGCAGCTGGTGATCAGTTGGTAACATCCCGTTGGAAAGTCCCTTTTTTGACAGTTCACTCTGCCAAGAACTTAGGGAGCTGGCTTGATTTCTCTTCAGAAAGCTTGGATAATACAGAGTCTTGGAGCATGCAAGAGAACAGTCCTATTATCTTTTTCTTCCAGAAAGAAAACAGGTTTCCAGCAGGACACAGTTTCATACAAATCCTATCCAGCCTGCCACAGGAGAGTCACATCCCTTATTCAGGCCAGCAAGATATACTGACTTGCCAGAGTCAACAAGAACAGTAGGCAAGGCATACCCGACAGCTGAACTTCTGAGTTTTCCACACATCCCACTAGAACCAGAGAATAAAAAAGCAATTTTGCTGTTGAATTGTTGCTGCTATACAGATGAAACCCCTGAATAATGGAGAAGCCTGGGGAGTGAATGACAGGCAGAATAGCCTAAAAGTATTTTATTGATAGCAGAAGTTCATTTGATAATGACATCTGACAAAAAGACAAGAGCAAGAAACTTTGCCACTAGAAACATTATTTCTATAGCAGCCTCTTCAGCATACTTCATTCTGAAAGACTGAGCTAGTTCGGCTCAGTCACCAAATATTATCTGGAATCCAATTCTATTGCTGACTACCAGCACCCAGGCCCAAGAAATAAGCAAAATGTCAGTGTAATTAACTGCTACTCAAAGCTAAATTCTGGGGAGTCCTGCTTATGTGATCTTAACACAAACTGGCTTCAGAACTATCTAAATATGCCAGTAGCTATTGTCAGCTTTCCAGTGACAATTCCAAATGTGATTTTTCTCCCCTAAGGGTGATCCTCTTAGAAATTTCAAAATTACCTGAGCTATCTCTAAGTTAATTAGATGGAAAAAGATTTTTTCAAGAAGTTTAAGGGCTTAAAATATATCCCAGAATGCCAAAAATGTCAACTAATTAAAAGATATTTTTAATTTGAAGCGAGAACTGTTTGGTAGAAGTCTGTCAATACACACTCTGAGCTGCTGTGCTATGCCACTTCTATTCTCACTAACCAAATGGATAAGCACATTTTATACATCAAAATGAGCCTGAACTTGGGCCTTACAAGTATATCACTCCAGCAAACCCAACAGGCAACAGGACAGAGGTGTTCAGAGCACCCATCAAAAATGCTGTAAAAAGGTCTCATTTTCAAAGAGTGAACGGGCAGATCTTCAGTCTGTGTTGGTTCTTCTTTTAAAGCACATTTTAAATTTCAAAGAACTCCCCAAAAGTGTGGCTGCTGCTCTCCTTCCTCAGAGCTGCTGTTCACCAGAGATTCAAAGGGGACTCATATGGATTTGAGAATCAGAGAGGAAGAACAAACTTTCATTGGCAATAATGTAAGAGGAAGCTAATATGCCTCTGTTTGACATTTTTAAATTAAACAAAACCAGGAATTGAAACAGAGGAGTGTAAGTGAAAGTACAAATAATGTAGGGAAGCATTGTGGAGACTGGGAACATCAAATGGATGTAGGACAGGCTCAGGCACCTATCAAATCAAAGAACAGCATCTAAAGCCAGTACAGGTTCTTTCGTGCTACTCTTTTGATCTAACTAAATGATCAAAATGGTTGGTTTGATTAAGCCAGTTTCCAGTGATACACTGACCAGTGTATTCAGTATATCCACTGTTTTCAGAACAGAAAAATACAGAAGTGTCAGAAATAGTTTGTCTGCTGTTGTTCTGAAGGGCATTTCCAACCTAAATTAATATATGACTCTATAAAAATACTGAAAATATGCAAGCAAATGGAGAAGTCAGACCATAACTTTAGTTCAATTTATCTTTTTAATGATTTCAACCAGCAGCAGGAGCAAGGAAGAATGAAGAACTGGATCAGTCTCTGCTCTATCAAGCTCAGCCAAGCCATGCCAGAACCATACTGCTGGGAACATGCCCTGGTGTGTCCCCCTCTCAGCCACATGTAGTGAACAGTTGAAGCAACATGGTGTTGAGGCCTGAATGTGTTTGAACTGTCATTGCTACATTTCCTACCTGGTAGGACCTGGTAGCACCTGGTCCTCCAGACCTTCCTTGATATTTTGGGCATAGTCATGCTCTCCTAAGTGCGAGCAAACTGCCAGTAAAACATGTCTTGAAAACATTGGGACAGTTGGAACATCAAACCATGGCACAAGCCACAATAGTTTGTTCACCTTGCATATACTTAGTTTTAAAATCAGGTTAAATGACTCTGTGGGTTTATTGATAGTAGCTCCCACACCAGCATGTGCACTCTCAAGAGCATTGTCAGCAAAAACCTCTTCTTGTGCTCACTCTTGGGGCAGGGTAGCAGCTAATAGGGAACTCTAAAATTGGAAATAAATGACCTATTTCTGAAGAAAGCTGATAGAAAAAGATTTAAAGGTTTGAGATTGGCTTCACACTGTCTTCCTTACAAGGCTACAGGAGTACAGTAATATGCTCCTAATAGAACAGAATTAATGAGACATAAAAGGTCTGTATTAACTGACTCACCAACTAAAACAGAAACAATCTTTACTTCTTTATTTGTGCAAGCTTTATTAATATATGTACATCTTTTTAATTAGTTTGCCAGTAGAGCTTGGTGCAGGATACTAATACAGGTGCACAATTCATCTGATTTCTATTTCTGGTCTGTCATCTTCCTGAAACCTTTTAATTGCCCTAGATGAGCAATTAAAAAAAAGAAGGGAACTTCTTAAAAGTAAAGCTTTTCAAAGATGGGTGGATCTGGTTTGTATATTAGCAGTTCTGTTAGTGAATTCTTCTCAAATGGCACTACTAAACTTGCTCCACGTTTAATGAGACACAGAAACAGGGCACTCCTAGCACATATACAGATGGAACTGTATTTTTCCCTGGACTGTTGGGGAAAAAATGGCTGTTACTAAGCTCAACTCAAACAATGCTAGTGTCGCTGTCCTAGACATTGAGGCATAAGATGTCTACTTGGAATTCTTGAGTTTAATGGTTAAAAAAACACATCCCTGTTGTCAAGTATCAGTGCCTGAGAAGAAGTGCTAGGAAGGAAGCTGCCTATGTCCTGAGGTGCATTTGCACCCAGGCCAAATCAACAGTCATACCTACTCAGTTACTCAGTGATTGAAGCAGTTGTGTTTGTGGGTTTGGTGGTGTTTATTTATCTGTTTGGTTGGGTTTGTTTGCTTGTTTGTTTGGTTTGTGTGTGTCTGTGTTCATGTTTAAGTGAGTATAATCCTAATGTGTCACCAGTTTAAAGGTATTTTAAAATTACCATGAGAGGAGGCTTTGTTTTGGTATTTTGTTAAAGTGGTCAACTTTAGTGGCTAGAAAGGGAATAAATGAGATGCACAGAAGCCACCCTTCCCTGCCAGTATTACACACATTATACCCTTAAAAACTTTTCCTGATTCATGCATAAATTATACAAACAGATGTTACATAAAGCAACACAAAATACGCAGAATAAAGCTGAGAACCGTTCCCTTCTGAAGTACATATGGCAATGTGAATTTAGTAATTTATACACAGAGTTTTCTGCTCTTTTTCCCTTTTAAACCCAGAAACACAGGAGAATAGGAAAATTTTGATGCCCAGAGCCCCAAAAGAAATCAGCAGAATTAATAGATTCTGGAGAAAAAAAATCCAGAGCTTTGGAACCATTCTTTTCCCCTGGATCATGATTCATTTCTTTAGTCAATTAGATGAACATGGAAAGAAAGTTCCAAAACTAACAAACCCTTTCATGATTCAGTAGCGCATACCAAAGTTTCCCACAGAGCTTGTGCACATCTTTTAAAGCAATATTCCTAACCTTTCTAATAGATGTAGATATGTTTTGGAGGAAATCTGATTTATTTTAAATACAATATTGTTTTTATCTGTTATTAATAAGGGATTAAATAAATCATTCTCTGCCAGTATAATACTTATGGAAAATTCACTTTCATCTCACATTGCATGTAAGTCTCACATTAAGCAATGCAACGCTTGAGTCTTGTTACACTACAGTATTTTAATAACATTTCTGAGGAATTATTCTGAAGATACAGTTCTCCTTTCTTCTAGAAATTCAGGATCTTACCATCATGAAAGAAACAAGAAGTGAACTCTGAACTCTCATTAATTATAAACTTAAATAAAGTTATCTATTTTTAAACTTAAGGATGGCATGATTTACAGTTATAATGGATTAAGGTTATTCACCACCAAAAATAACAACAACAATTTGTGCTGATAAAGCAGAATTTTAATATGAAAAAAAGTATCCTCTTTTTTGTTAATTCTGTCATAATACCAGAAAAGCCAAGCACTGTGAATGTAATTACTTGGGAAACAAGCCTCCAGTAGCAGCTGAAATTTCAGTTTCAACATAGTGCGTTTGAGCGAAAATTGTGCAAAAGCTCTGATGATTGTCCGATGTAGAAAAGAAAAAAGGAGAAACAAGAATTCTGTTTTACAGATGAGAAACTTCAGCACTGATGATTCACACCTGTTTTTCAGGATGGAGTGAGATACATATGTGGTCTCCTGAAGTTATTGTGTGCAACACATTTTTTTACAGTTTTGTACACCTTTCAGTACCAAATAACCATGACTGTTAACTGACGACAGAAAATACTGGAAGAGCTTTGAGATGCCATCTTAGTCAACATCTAAATTCCTACAGTCAACTACAATGACTATGATGACAGGTTACCATTAGGTTTTTAAAAACTCCAAAAATTCCTTATCTGACTCTGTAAAAATCTTTTACATTTGGTGTAATATGGGGGTAATAAATGTTACCAACTACAACTGGACATCTTTCATTTTCACATGGCTGAGATGGAAACTATCCCTAATTGACTTACCCCAAGAGCAAGACTGCAAGGTTTGCTTCCTCGCTTAAGACTAACCAGCAGAATCATTTGCCAGGTCCCTCCTCATCAAGCTGTACTGTGAAATACATTCTTATCAGCAGAAGAATCCCAGATAGGAGAGTTCACAGAGTACAGACTTTGCTCAACTTCAAATACTAATCTACTGGAGCAATGCACGCCGAAGTCTTACTTACAACTAGTTAAGCACATAAGACATGAAATGTTGGAGATTTAGAAGAAAAAGAGCACCGCTTTGGCATATGGCTCAAAGAAAACAATGTAAATTATAGACATAACTGCATCTGCTGGCATTCATTGAGTGCTGCTGCTAGATTTCAAAATTAAACTTCATTCTATAGAACTAGTGGTCTAGGTCAGCAGTCAGCAAGAACATAGGACTAATACAATATTTAGGTAAGCCAACATAATCATCAATTAACAGGCCAAGTTTTCTTTCCATCATAATTTGAAGGCCAAGCCTATCCACATCAACTTCAATGGACTTGGTGGGAGTATTGGAAAAGATTTTTCCTCAATGAATTTTGAGTTCAGAATTTCCTAGGGAGCCTTCATAAAGTTTTGGCATGAAACAAACACAAAAAAATCATCAGCATAAAAACAGGAAACAAGCAAAGAAAATTGTATCAAAATAACACAGAATTCAGGCTGAACACTAGGCATCCAAAAAACAGGGTGCACAGGAGAACAAAGATCTGCCCCTTCAGGACAGCCTGCTAGGAGAGACAGCTGCCACAGCTTTTCATTTTTCAAAAGGGGGTGGGAGGAAGAAAGAGAGACCATTTTGGCAGCTTGAACAACCCTCTTTATCCCACAACCATAGAGTCAGTTGAAGTCGGAACTGCCTGAGAATCAGTACAGCAGCACATCAACGAGAGAAGAATCACACTGTGAATAGTAACAATAGGGACATTTCTAGATGTTGCTTTATGTAGCTCTTCTTGGCTTGCCAAAAATGGAGTATCAATAGCAGTTGCTAAATCAGCAAGTGTTTCCCATAGCAAAAGTGAATTTTTTAGTTTAAACAAGACAAACCAGACATGAATCAAATTATCTTATGATCAAAGTATACATCAAACTGCTGAGGATTCTGCTGGCTGTACTTTTCATGCTGTAAGTCATAAGATCTTGTGTTCTTAACTTAGTCAAAACTCTCACTGAAGGCAACAGGAGTTCGGAGTAATTTAAAAGGACTGCACACATCCCTTCCTACAGAAGCTGCACATCCACAGTGAAGGGAAATAACCATCAGTTGCCACAAGAGCTATTTTTTACTGGCACTATTACAAGATATCTATAAATATGGCTTAATTTACTTAAGAGTGCACCTGGGACTTGTACTCTTTCTTTGGACAGCTAAGGAACTAATACAAAACCAAGGTATCAGTCTTCAAAAGCCAATATCTGTATATAACCTTTTAAATTTCTGAATGTATGTAACATTTTAAATTTCTGAAAACTTAACTTTGGCAGAGGTTACGGCAGGGCAGCAAATGGACTGGCTTTCCAATACAAAATGAAGATAAATCAATAAAAATCACTCAATACTGAGTGGTCAGAAATGCTTGCAATGAATACACTTAAATGAACACAATTTCAACTGTACTTCTGCTGTGTGAAGAGACATAAAAACTGTGATCTAAAGACATGAAATAACTTGCATTTCTTAGAGGAAAAAAAAGTCACGGATTATAACAGATACTGATGTATATATACAACTTCTTTGAGTTCCTGAGGCTGCTGAGATCAGAAAACATAATTGTGAAATTGAAATAAATCCCTGCCAGATAGGCAAAACCTCTGCAAAACACTTACACAGCAGGAATACAAATTGACATACCAGAGCTATGAGACAATGCTAGAATCAGAGAATATCATTACAATGTTGAACTGTTAATCAGTTCAACAACCACTCATAATAAAACAACATGTTTATTTCATTGGTAAAATCACAACTGGGGGAATATGTTCTACCTCTTCTAACAGCAGGCTGGTACTTGTGCCTAATGTATATCTTCTGGGACCTGATAGGCAATTCATCTTCAGATAAAAACCTAACTTCAGTACGATGACTGCTCTTTAAGGCTTATGATTAATGTTATCAGGAACTCAAACACTGGTATATCCACAATAGCTGCCGGCCTGCTCATCTCAGTAATAATTTCAATAACTTTTTTGAAAGAGACACCAGTGTTTCGGAAGTTTACGCTGCAGCGGTCTTCAGCAGAGGCCAAATAAAAAAGAAATAAAATATTTAAAACTCATGAACTCACTTTGCTATTACAGAGGAATCTAAAAATAGAAATACTTGGAACAAAGATACAAGGGATTTTCTGTTCAAAAAGGGGAGTCCAGGAAAATTTGAGATCGCCATGAAAAACACACACACATTAAAAAAATACGTCACAGGTTTCTCAGGATCTTGCTGAACCCCCTCCACCCGCCCCCTCCATCCCCACAACCTGGCCGTCTCCCGCGCCCAGTGGCTGCCCCCAGGGAGGGCAGCGGAGACCCACGGCGCCCACGGCCGCAGCCGAGTCGGGGGCAGAGCCGCCCCCAAACCTGCGGACATCGGGAGGATGCGCACACAGACCCGGCTCCCTCTACGCGGCCCCTGGTCCGGCGTGCAGCTCCCGGCGGTCGCGCCTCCCCTCGCCCGGGCTGTGCACGCCAGGGGCTGCCGAGGGGCTGGCGGGCGCAACGCGCAGGGCTGCCGATGGCAAGGGCAGAAATGTCCCCCTTCGGCATCCTCTCTCTCCTCCTGGCCTCTTCCCTTCCCCTCCGCGCATCTGCATTCTCCTTTCCTCTCCTGCTCTCTCCGTCCCCGCGATTCCATATTCCCTCCTCGCTTTTCCCCTGCCCCTCCTCGCACCTCTACCGACAACCCCTTGCCACCTCCGCCTCGCCCTGCCTATCCTCCTCTCTTCCCCTCTCCCGCTCGCAACCCGCCGAGGGCCAGCTCGCCGGAGCCGCAGCCACCGCCGCCTCGCTTCCCGCCGCACTGGGAGCCGCGCTCACACACACACACACACACACACATGCACGCAGAGGCAGGCAGACACACGGGCACGCAGACAGACACACAGGCACGCAGGCAGGCACACGGGCACGCAGGCAGACACACGCCGCGCGGACACGCGCATCCTGGCGCTCGGAGGTACCTTATCCAAACCGCTCCGGCTCGCAGCGTGCGCTGCCAGCTCCGCGCGCAGCCCCGGCACGTCGAGTCCCCCTCTTCTCCTTCTCCTCCTCCTCCTCCTCCTCCCCCTCCCCCACTTCCCTCCCCGCCCACCCCCTTGGCCGACGCCGAAAGAGGGGGGCAAAGCCGCCGCCCGCCTCGTCCTGCCTCGTTCCGCCTCGCCCCGCCCCGCCTCGTCCCGTCTCGTCCCGCGGGGAGAAGCGCTCCGTGCGGAGGCTCCGCGACCGCCCCCGCCTGCCGCGCTCGGGTTACCCTCCGCCTGCGAGCCTCTCCTGTTACGATGCCCGCGGCGGGCGGCAGGGGAGGGAGCCGGCAGCGGGGGCCGAGGCCCGTCGAGAAGGAAAGGAACACGGCCCCACGGCTCGCCTTCGGCTAGTGCACAGGGCGGGTGCTTCACTCCGCCGCCAGCTCCGGGGGTTTCCAAGCCGCGGATTTCGGGCTGTTTTCTTTTTGTTTGGTTTTGGTTTGATATTCTTTATTGGTGTGGTTTGGCTGCCTTTTTTTTTTTTTTTTTTTTTTTTTTTTTTTTTTTTTTTTAAAATCAGGTAGTACTACTGTCCTGAGCTTCTTCAGTGTTGCCTTGAACCCAAATATGCTTGCAAGGATGCAAGGATTCCCGTTGATCTGCTATCCTTCCTGTGAAGTAGCTCTGACTTTTATTTTTGGTTTCAATGCAAACTTAATTATCCCCTCAGCTCCTGTGCCGGAGATGAGGAACAACTAATCCTTTCTTTGAGCTGGAGATGGGGAACAATTAACCCTCTCTTAGACCTGCTCATGGATTTGTAGATCTCCACTGTAATCTCTGTACATCATTGTATTTCCTGGCTGAAGAGCTGTAGATTGCTCTCATGGGCGCCTTTGTCCACAGACTGTTCCATACCTCTTAGCATGACCCTGATCTAGTAGATCTAAGTTTGAGTTGAGAAAATTCAAATGTGATCAAACCATGGATTCATACAGTGGCACAATGATGATTTTGCTTGACAATATTAATGAGGAACTTCTGAGTACAGGAAGTGATGTTTCTATGGCATGTCATAACTCTGAGATTTTGTGCCAGCTCAGAGCCCACCATTTTTAATGACTATTTGTCCATGTGTGTCATTTTACATTCACCTATACTGGATTTCTGATGTTGAACATGCAGTCTCATAATGTCCAGGTACAATTCTCCACAATCTTTCCTCTTAGTACTGCCAAATAAATGCATTTTGATGAATTTTGCTATTTGACTCCATTCCCAGGTAAGGCATGAGTACATTGAACAGCACACATTGCAACACTGACCCTTGCAGAACTCTACACCATCCAGCACCTCCCTCCATTGTGAGGAGTGGTGATTTATTCCTGTACTTTGAATTTTATCTTCCAAGCAATTACTGAGCTGTACCAGGGCTTTCCCTCATTGTTTTCTCTGCTTAGTCTCCTTAAAATCTTTGTCAAGAACCTTTTAGACACCCGGTCTGATATCGAAATTAGATCACCCTTATCCAGGTTTTTGTTGACCTTTTCAGAAACCTCCAAAAGGTTTGTTTAAGGCAGGACTTTACAGCAGCAATGTTGACTCTTCGCAGATAGATTGCATTAAGTGTCCTTTAGTTCTAACCCAATTAGCATCTCTGTATTTGGACAGTACAGGCATGAGGTTTGCAAACCTCTAGCTCTCCAGTCTGTGTTGAAGTTTAGTGTCACACTTCCCACCCTCCACTCTTCAGTCACCAGTGTTTTAAATGGGAGGTTACATGCTGCTATTGGTAATTCAGCTGCTGCATTCTCTGTTGTGAACTCGAGGACACATGCTCACTCAGAGGCATGGTTGCTACCTAAATGCTGTGTGATAATGAAAATGGTTTATAATAAAAGTGAATGGTATAAAGAAACTAAGGGGTATATATGTAAGTGCAGACCCGTAAGCTGGTGCTATTAATGTAAATAAGAAGCTATCCTAATAATCCTAACTACACGTGGCCACAACCCTCTTTGCAAATATATGTGTCTGAAAGCACATAAGAGTATGGTACAGCCCTGGTCTTTTACCCATTCTCCCTACTGGCAGCCATCTGTTTTCTCTTTTTTGGATTTTGCTGTAAATACTCTTGACAAAGGATGGGCTTTTAAATGAACATTATTTACTTGCCAGCAGCATGGGGCACAGGAGGGAGGAAGAGAGATCAGCTCTGAACAGGGTTGTTTCAGCTTCACCATCTAGGAATGTCCCTAGGAATGTCTGCAATGCAGCTATCTGCCCAAAGACAGGACTCCTAGCCTTTGTCCTTCTAGGGTAAGGTGCTAGAACCACAGCACATCCTCATTCAGCCTAAATGCAAGAGAGCTGGCAGGGAGCAAAGGAAAGCTGCACCTGTGCATGGATATGCATTGCTGATCCTGCCCACCATCCTGCCCTGCAGGTGGATGAGTCTGGCATGGCATCGAAATGGCAACATGGGGATATGGAGGAAAAAGGAAAAGTAACATGAGGGTTGCATCCCTTTTGTATATTTCACTGGTCTGACCACCCTTTATTTGGTTTTTAGGAACTTCAGCTGCTAGAAACAGAATAAGGCAGTTATCAGAAGGGAGGAAGGGAAATTAATTAGTGGGTTTTGCTTATGGAAACCTTCAGAACCATGCAGAAAGGTCCCCTCCAGCCCTCCAGGCCTCAGAATCATAATTAAAATAAGCATTGTCAAGTATCATGCTTTCTAAAGGCCCCAAGTTTTGGAGACTGGGAGTATTGGACTGTGGAGAAAGATCTGTGGAAATCAACAATGTTACAGTATCAAAGAGGGAATTTCAGAGCTCCTCTTTCTGGATTCACACCCCTCTATTTTATTGTTCCAACAATTACCTTCTGTCCCTTTCCTGCTTTCTGAACTCATACAAGATTGGACTGATGCATGTGACTGCAGCACAGATTTTCTTCCATTGGGGAAAACAATATCATAAATGAAACTGATGCAGTTTGTTAATGCTCTGTAATTTTTTTACAGCATTTCAGAGAGCTTCAGTTAAGGGGAAGAAGCGATTAATCTTTGCCAGAGTCCAGTCTTCCCATATTTGTACTGTAACATTAAAATACCTTTACCTAAATAATGAATTGCAAGATCAGTTGGTATTGTCCTAAAAACTCTGAAAGAAGGAGGAATATAAAGATAACTGTATTAACCAAATATTTGTCAAGAAAAATAGTTATTTTTAACACTCACATGACTGTTCCTCACTTGTCATTCTATTTCAAGCCTGCTTTATGTGCTTGTGAACTGAAAAGGTATTATCCCCAGTATCACCTCATTCCTCTTCCAATGGCTGCCCAATTTATGTCCCAAGACTGGGGATGTTAGATGTTCCAAGACATGGGAGACATGTTAGAAAAGTTGACAAAAAGAGATCCTGAACTTAATGTGGAGTCTTGGAGAACATCAAGGAACTGTGACTGTGTATCTCAACTTCTGCTTGCAGGGGACTGCAAAACTGAGGATGTTTTTCTACATCTGCAGCCTGTGGACATGTGGACATGTGCCACTGAAGTCAGTGATAATGGCAGATGCTCAACAACTCTGACAATCGGGCCATGTGCTTATGTGAGACCTTGTTATTATACAAAAAGGCTCTTATTCCTGCTCTTTTTATCTCTGCCATATAAACTGACCTAGTTTACAATCTGCCTCTGTACAGATGTGTGCTCTTCCATGGGCAGAAAGAGGATGGAACTATTGCCAACAAAGACTGCCTGGAGTTAGAAAGGGGAAGAGACACAAGGTGGCTCAGGATGGGGAGATAAAGAGAAGGAAATGAAAGACAAAGATGGTTGGAGAAGAGGAGAGAGAAATAGGAAGATAAAAGAGTGAAGCTGTATCAGTATCTGCTGCTCCTGCTTTATCCAGGAGACAGATGAGTTACTCAGAGTTTTTGCTTTGGGACCCTGTCAGTATAGGGAAGTCTGGTTTGAGTAAGGCAGATATTTTATTGTTCTGCTGTTCATAGTCCAGCACACTATTCATGTTCTCTATGAACTCTAAAAGATGCTGAGAGCAATACAGAATAAAGAAAAGAAGGAAGAAACTGTGGTAATGATTCTGAATATGCCAGGTACTTTTATAGCATTTATTAAATGAAATGCAGTCCTGAAGGGTAATGCTTGATATGGTAGCCTCCACACTGAATTCTACTGAATATGAAAAATGAGTTTTGCTTGGGAAGCAGATTTTTAAGTGTCTTAGATTGGCTGTCAGAAATTTTGTGATTAATTTTCTTTTTCTTGTGGTTCTGGTTATTTCTCCGACTGCAGAAAAACATGGAATGAGCTGGATGAGGGAATGCACCAGCCTGTAATAATGTGTATGAGATGAAAATGGTACTTCAGTGTATTCTCTGTGCATTTATAAAGCTAATGAATGCAGAAACCCACCAGCCGCTTAGCAGAAGAGCTGTAGGAAGTTTGGAGGTTGTATTCATAAATGCTTTATATTCAGTGCAGGGATGAAATGTTGTGAATTACAGAGGCAGGGAGCTGCTGACAGAGAACTGACTGGAGATCTCTTTTCTATTCCTGTAATTGGTGTTGACTTGTGATATGACTGAAGGCAAGTTACTTTCCCTTATTTGTCTATATGAGCGGATGAATTTTAGGATAGGGACTGCTGGTTAGTGGGAATTTGCAAAACGTAATAGGACCTCAGCTGTGGTTAGGGAGTTCAAATAGAAAAAGCCCATACATAGAATGAACATTAAAATTCCTTTCTGAAGTTATTCACCTGACAAACAGGCTCATTTACACACATCTATTATGTGGTGGAATAACTTGGCAAGATCTCTATCAGCCACTCACTACATGAGTAATCTCATTGGTTTAGATGTAACTCCTTGAGTGAGTTTTAGTATTGGCTCCATAAAGTGTCTGAGTCACCAGCTTACGAACTACGTGTGCAACCCTGCGAGCACTTACCACACAGTATATTGTGTTTTATGCAAGCAATTCTGTCACAGGAGTAATACCCAGTAGTAACTGTTTCTGTCGTCTACACCCACGGCAAGAAGTTACTCTGTTCTGCAGTGGAAAAACCAGCTAAGTTTCACTGGCATCATGTTCTCTTCCACTAACAGGAACTGTTAGTTTCTCTTCACAAGAAATCCAAAGAAGTATTCAGTACCTCTGGTATTGTAAGGAAATACCTATTTTATTGTGGCTTTCAAGAATGCCACTGCATAACTAACTCATAGATCTCCCCCCTTGCAGAAAATGCAGTCATTGCAAATCTGGAGCTGTAAAGTTTCACTTAAAGTTCTTTACAGTCTTGCTCCAGCTAGTGTTTCTGTTTTGATTCCTCCTGCCTTATCTTTGTCTCATTGTACCCTCTTCCACAATAGCCCCTGTTTCTTTCCCCTACTGTGAGCTTTGTTACTCCTTTCAGTCTGCTCCTTTTCCTAAGGGTAGAAAAGAAAATCCCATTCAGTACTATCCCTCTTTTATTCTACAAACCCCTCTTTCAAGTCTGCTTCATCAATAACACCAACATAAGGCAGTCGTCAAAGATGTCTTGCCATGTCCCACTTGCCTGATTGAGCCTGATCATCCTCAAGCCAGGAAGTGTATCTCTGTGTATTTTTCGAATTACTGCTTCCACAGGAAGAGCCACATAAATACAGCACTACTTGTAACCACAGCATTACATATTCTACATTTATATCAACTGGTGGGACATGATAAACATGAACTACAGTACTTCAACAATTATGTACAGTTGCATATTGTTCCTGCAACAGAACAGGCATAGCAAAAAAGATTTAAAGAGCAGTCATTATTTTAGAAATAGGGAACCCCTGTAACTCTTCTACACAATACTTGAATAGCATATTCTCACAAAAAGCATTTGTTTGTGAACTAAAGAGCTTGATCCAAAGCCCAGTGGAGACTCTTCCAGTGCATTCAATAAGCTCTGGATTAAGTCCTTCCTGAGGAACAGATGCAGGCTTTTATTCAGTACCAGTGGAATAATAAAAACAACAAGACAAAGAATAAAGTTGTCTGCAGAGAATAAAGCAGTGTTGTCCTGAAACGGTTTAAACACATTGGGCTCTATAGTTAAAAGAAAGTACTGTAGAGCTGATCAAATTGTTTGTGTAGGCAGTTCACAAAATGTACAGCCCAGAAATGTTTAAGTATCAACACATAAACACCCATATATATAGTATTTCACTGATTATTCAACTTTGCAGTATTTGCAAAAATTGAGTTATAAATATAACTATAAATTCCAGTAGTTCAAGCAAAGATAACACAGAAATAATTTGTAATTAATGATCAAAGCTGTGATGGAAGAAAGAGCTGGAGGTTTTTTTTAATGCCATAGCTCTTAGAGATCCAAAGTGTTTACGGAGACCTGGACTTCAGACAGGCTTTCCTTTAGTAAGTTTATCTCATTCAACATAGGGATTTCTTATCTGGCCCATGGTGTTATCCAAATGCAAGTAATAATGGGTGCTGATGTGCAGAGACTTCTTCTACTTCTGCAGGAAAAGCTATGGCCAGAGTCACCCCAGGAAAATAGTCTGATAAGGGACATAGACAACTATGGGAGATACAGGAGAGTGGTCTAAAGTAAAAGTGACAGCAAACAAGAGGAACAATTAGCAGAAATTGAGCTTTAGCAGAAACTAAGTGTGGTGGGAAGCTGGGAGTTGGTGCAGAGAAAAAAATATGAACACAATGTAATCAGGGGCTTTCAGCAGGCCTGTGTAATCTTGTGAAGAAATCTAGTGATAGAGAAAGAGTGAAAAGTATGCTAGAAAAAGAGTGAAAAGTATGTTTTTGAAACACCTGTATAGATTTATGTAGAAAGTAGAAGTTGGAAAATAAGCCTGATTAGAATAGATTGCAGTCATAGCAAAAAAAGATGCTCATAATGAATATGTGGAGGGAGACAAGGTGGATTTTGAAAGAACTGAGGAACTGTTAGTGTCTGGGGCAAGAAAGTGTGATGATCAGAAAAATGGCAGATGGGCATTACGCAAAACTTGAACCAGGAAAGGAAGAAGATAATCAAAAGCTGACAACTAATACTACACTAAGGTACTTCTATAATTATTAAAAAATAATAACATTTAAACTTTACCTGCTCATATTGCAATGTTCCTAGTGTAATGAATATAATAGATAAATTCGTATATATAATATTGTACTACGGATTTGGTTTACTAATAAAAGCTACCCAAGGGCGTCTCCAAGATTCCAGAGTCCATTGTGCAGGCAAACACATTTGCAGCTGAAACGACAAGGCCAAGCAGGAAGATGGCCCATCCATCAAGGGTGGACCCTCACTTCACAGCTCTTCAACCTCTGATATTGATCTTGGTGGAGATCCGGGATGATCATATCACCCCTCCCAAGACAATTCCGGAAGAACTATCAAGCAACCTTTTCATGCAGACGGGACTCCTTTGGAAAATTGAGAAACGCAAGCATACCTGGACTTTCAATGGACTTGGCCTTAGGGTGACAAAACTGTATAAAACCCATATGCTGAAGCTTGGCAGGTGTGGTCGAGTTTGGAGGGTACCCTTGTACCGCCACTCTGTCCACCCAGCATTCGATCGATTGTTGTCCCGTTTTTATTGTGGCTTTAATTTGGTGTTGGAAATTTTGCTAAATAAATCTTGTTATTTTGAATTGGCTTCTGATCATTTATAACACTAGCCTTTTCAGCTGACAAGTAGCAGCCTCCAAAACAGGTCAGTTTTCTTAAATTCTGCACATCTAATTGCTAGGCAAAGCCAACACAGTAGTTACTTCTGTTCCAAACATGAGCTAAATGGAGAAGGGCACATTATGTCATGACATCTTTTCCTGGAACTTGTGCAGATGTGCTCTGACAATAATGAAGAAGAGAAATCCTTCTGCCTTTGCTTTTACTCCTAAATGGGAGCCCTGTCAGCCTCCAGTGACTGAAATCCCTACTACACAGAACATCAGGACCCTCTTCCCATACTCCTAACATTTTCCCCTTTAAGTTGCTACAGTCTTAGTGAATGGTCCTGCAAATTCTCGATACCTTCAATCTTCTGAGTTTTGCATATTGAAGTGCTAATCTTCAGCAGTTAAGCTGCCTTTTTAACACACTGCACCACGCCCTCGAAAGAGAAATGCTGGATACTTATTCCTTCTAGCACTATTACAATGGTGTTAAATGCCTCCAGCTGTAATGTGTCCTCTGCTGCGGAGTGGATGGCAACACTAGAAATGACTCAGAAAACCTAGACTACCTAAAGGTTATCAGAAAGTCAAAGACAGGTGGAGAATATTTCAAAGAAGTGGATAGTAGTTTCCAAGAAGAAATTATTTGTCTCATGACTAAGAATATGGTTTTTCCCCCTCAAGTAACAATATTTCAGTTTCCTAAAAATGTGTCCTTTTCTTGAATTAGAAAGGGAACAGGCTCAATGACCTGAAGTCACCTGAAGGACTAGTTGTCTCTGCAGTAAGCTGAGGTCCTAGCTTCACTGTGTTTTCTGATCATCAGAAGTGTAATCAGGCAAAATTAAGCTATAATAAGATGATACAAGAACCTGATAAAGGTCTGCTGATTAAATATACACAGTATTCTGTACGGAAATCCAGATCTGCACTGAAAAACTGATGTGCATTTTAATGTCTAACTAACTGTTGGAGTGGGAAATCTTATTTGTCTTTGGATACGGAGGTAGGGGGGCATGTTTTACACAGGTGCCACAGCTTGACGGTGTTTTTACACATCTTAGACAGTTTGCATGCAGAGTCACAAAAATAAAATTACAATGCTAGGGGTCAAACATAATGTTTGATCACTTCTAGTGACTGACAGATCTCTGGTTTCCTTGACCACTGTTGTCTGCCTCCGTGATGATACAAAGACGCACTCAAGAGCAATTAGCAGAAATAACTGGAAATGAACTCTTAGCTATATGTTGTGACAAGTGGTTCAGTAACTCAGATGAATCCTCTTCTCCATCACCAGCTCTGAGTTCAGCATGAGGTAAGCTTTGGACAAGACCAGGGATGGACAGTGCAGCCTGGGAAAGCAGTGATGAGAGCAGGCAGGAGCCAGCTGGGGAAAGCATCAGCTGCAGGAAATAAACTCTTTTGCTCTTTGAAGTTGGCTGGTACCTTGCCTCGGTGTTTTGCTGCATACTGTGTCTGAATTTCAGCAGTACCTGATCATGGTGGGCATAGCAGCAAGATATATCTGAAACTGCCTGAAGAGTCAGGAAGAAAGGGATACAAGGCCATGCAGGCTTACACTTTGAAAAATGACCAGGGATTTCTGCTATCTGGCCTTGCAATCTTCTGGTACTTGTAGTATGCAGAAAAAGCATTTCCATATAAACTGATCCAGAGTGCTGAAAATATAAAAGCCTCTGCCATTTTGAGTTATCTGGCAAGTTTTCATCCACAACACATTTATGGCAGCAGGACAAGAGGGAGGATGAGGGGAAAGGACATATCCTAGATCTGCTTGAGTTGTTTGTTTGTTTGTTAGCAGCTGCACAGTGAAATTAATTTTTTCCCATAAATTTCTGGACTCACTTAGGTTCTTTGGTGATATAATATTTTATAAAACCAATGAAAAAGAAAATTAATGTTCTATATTTCTAATAAAATATGACACCAAAATATTAGCACTGCAAGACAAATTCAGCCTACTGCTGATCTTTTTCATGGTCCTAAAGATTTTGTTGAAATTAGAGGTTGTTCAACAAGATAATCTCTCAATCTCCTGTACAGCAGTATTACAGAATAAACAAATGTTGTACATGTACATCTTCTTCCTTGTTACCAGTCAGCAGCAATAATGGTGGAAATATAAAGACAACCAGCTGCAGTTTATGCTACTCCCACACACATATTCTTTTTGAGCAAAAGCTGTAAGAATGGCTCAGTAATAAAGTACACGGTATTCTGAACCTGCACTCTAAAGAGAGCTGCAGGCATAACAGGATGTGTTTTAAATGCAACAATGAAGCGGCAGCATTTTGCTGTTTAGGAATGAAGGAAGAAACATAAAAACCCCTCCAAGATTACTCAAAACTTTGGCTTGTTCAACAATAGGTCCAATTTGGCTAGTTCAGAGCATGTTACATGTAATGACTCTTAGGGAAGACTACAAATTCCCCCTCTGGAGAGGGAGAGTATTCCAAGTGTAGCACTTGTTTACTGATCCATATCCTGTCTTCACTGGTTATAAATGTCTTTACCTATTTGATGTAAGAATTTTCTACACTTTATTGAAAGCTACACAAATTACCGCTGACTTGAACCATAGCACATAGTCAATAGCACATCAGGACTTAAGTGCAGTTTGTTGCTTCTTTGTTAATAGTTCATTAAAGGGAAAGGAACTTAATGATGGCCCAGGCCTCCCCTTTGGAGTAAGCTGGTTATTGAAAATAACAAAGATATGAGGATTTCTCTTTCCTGTTTCTATTAATTGAAAATATTATTGAAACAATACTGCTACTAGGTCTGCATAGATTATTTTTGGAGTTGATCTAGAACTGATAGTTTTCTTATATGAAAATAGCATTGCTCATTTCACATTTTAACAATAGAAAGGACAATCATTTTGAATCTCTCTCTCAGCAAACTTGGAAGAGTTTATAGCCAACTGCTCCATATAATCTTTGCCTCAAACACCAGGATTGTCTCTTCCACAAATTGTAAGCACTTAATTAAAGAAAATTTTAGCTCTTTGTAATTTTTCTATGACTAAAGTAATCTTTTTTCCATGTGGGTAAGGATACTGTCATGGACGTTATTGACTTTCCTGTGCTGGCATTTTGCTGATTCTGCTCATGCTACATTAGTGGCAACACTGAGTCAGCCTCTCTTTTGCAAAATTATGTCATTAAACCTCTTCCTTCAGTGGGAGTTCTTTATTAAAAAATGACACCTCTTTTTCAAAACCAAGAAGGAAACAATGCTAAGTCAGATTTTGTTCTGTGTGATATTACACTCCAAAGCATTCGAGGTACTATGCTATTAGAACAAATTGCATTCCACTGAACATTTTCCCTTCTTCCTTAGGTATGACCTTACCTTAAGCTAAAGAATGTTATGGGCTGATTAAACTCCAGCTGAGAGCTTCCCTAGCAGTCCTAGAGGTCCTCCTTGTGACATTAGAGCTGCCACAAAAGGATACTACATTGACCAGAGCACTGATAGCAAACAGGCCACAATGTCTGGGAAAGCCTGTGCAAGTCCATGCTCCAGCTCCAATCAGAATAATTTAAATATCTGATTTAACCATAACATGAAGGGGTTTCATTTTGACTTTTTTGCCCTATCAGTTTGGACTTTACTTTTATTGCAGTGTTATAAATTATTTCCCTAGTGAAAAGTAGTTTATTATTGACTGGTATCTCTGAGGATGCACTGACTTGCTGCTTTATATAGATTCAACGTTAAATTTGGTCATTGTTTTTGATACCCATGAGTGTGAAATTCTATATTATGTTGTCCATTGTAAATTGTTACCTACACGTAGTCAGATTCATATTTGTTATTAGTAGATCTGTTTTGTTTTGGTATTTTTTAAACATCGTCTTGTTCCAGCACCATTTGGATTTTATCAGCACTGTAGAAAATAAAAACATAAAGCCTGTAGGAAATCTGGATTTTGAGAATTTTTTTTTTTAGCTAGTAAAAGAAAGAAGTAAACATTGTAAGAAAAATCAAAATGTGTTTTGTGTTTACATTTTCATTCAAAAAAAGTTATGCAGATGCTAGCTTGAGCTGATTATTCACCACGGCCTTTAAGATCTTAAAGGTAGCTGATGTGAGCTTTTCGCACTAGTTTCACTCACAGACCAGAAGAAGACACAAATTTCTTGCATTTTATCTTTAAATGCTTTTTAAAGAAATTTAACTGTAATTAAAAAATCACAAGCAAATCTACTTTTATAGCAGATGTATGAAATATGCTTCATCAGTCTCATATGAACCTCTTTAAGAGCCTAGATTGCTGTTTAATTTAATTTTAAAAAGTGTGAAAGATTAAAATAAATTTAGGCATGAATATGGCCCATGCATACTCCAGTTTGCATCTTTAAAAATGTCTAGTCTATAGTGTAAAAATTTTGGTGACACCTCTAATTTTTAACGTGGTTATCTCTGGCTTTAGACAAAAACTTCCTCAGCAATGCCGGCCAGTGTGAAGATGAATATTTTGGCCCTGCAGGAATTCACTTGCCCATTCACTGCCTTTCTACCCTTTATGTTAATGACAATTTCAATTCCTGCTGTTAAAAACACATGGCTGCACACAATCACAGTGAGAATGACAAAGAAAAAGGAGTATTCCTGTCATGGCTTTTCCAGCGAAACAGCAATTCCACATGCCACCCCTCTACACCAGGCTACACCAGGTGAGTGCAACTCTTCTCAAACACCTGCCCTCCTCATGCTGAGAAGCTGCTCACAGGAAGCTGCCCAGCAGATGAAAGGAGGTGGGGTAGTGGTATTTGCAGGGGAGCCTGAGAAAAAGAGAATAGAACATGCAAGGGAAGATGTGTGGGAGCTTGACTGATAGTGAGGAAGAACAGAGCATTGGTTTGACACCATCTTCCATGAACTGCCAGGATTATCTAACTGAACTTTTCAAGAGATTTGCTTTTGTTTAAAATCCTCCTAATCCTAACTATTGCACCAGACTTGTAGATATTTAGAGGGCCTACGGAAACCAAGTAAAAACAGTTTATACCAATGGGGTCTGCTGTGCAAAACTACTCCCAGCATGACAGCCTCCTTGGAGCTGAAGATGCGATGCACTCCACAGAAGGTGGGGTCCATCATGAATTATGTTTGAGCACAGTGCAGATCCCTGTGCCTCCCAGAAGCACACAGTGAGAGGAGACTTACCCCTGCATGCTTCTTGGCTTCAGAACTTTCATAGGAGCATGGTCCTGATGGGTCCCTCAGCAGCATAGCCAATCCTCCTGCACCTACAAAACCAAAGACATTCATTGCCCATGGGAGAATACACATGGCTGAGAGGTTGCTTTGCTTTGATTGGATCCATTTCTACCCGCCACACTCTGTCACCAGTCTGGTGTTTTGTCAGTGTTGTTAAAGAATGTAGAAAGGCTACAAAAGCTATGACTGACAAGTATCTTTGCCAGCTGGAGACAGCTGTGTGTGCTGCATAGAGGCAGCTGCCTCTGGGGGAAAATGCAATGGATATTAGTGCTTAGTATTGACACAGTGTGCCATGGTTCAGGAAGAACATACTCCATTTCAGACCACTTAGTGGCCATCCTTGTCCGTAGGGTGGTTCCCAGTGGCAGAACTGCCCTGGTTCCTGATGGGGCAGTGGGATGGCCCTTGTCACCCCCAGGCAGCTCCCCAGACACCAGTTGCTCTGTGCTCACCCATGTTGCTGTGCTGAAGGTGTGCCTGTGCTCACACCATTTCCTGCTTGAGCTTGTCCTGTCTCTAGGAGAAGCCAGAGGACTTTTCATCACTTCTGTGCATCCAAAGGGCAGGGTAAGTAAGAGTGTCTAGACCTCCAACTGAGTATGTCATTAGGGAATGCTGTTTTGTCATGCAGGCAGTAGTTACCACTGCCTATTGGGTTGTCAGGTCACAAGCAGTCACAAGCACAGCCTGCAGGGCATGGTGTGGGCAGCCTGTCTGGGAGAATCTCTGAACTTTTATTTCTGCATTAAGCTTAGGCCTTGAAGAAGGTAAGAACATATCCGCTGATTTCACCTTCAGGGACAATCTTGTTTAAGCATAGCTAGCCACAGATACTTGATTGCTTTTGGAATTTCCATAGCAATGGCAGTAATTAAATAATGTTGGGTTAGACTCAGATTAAATCAGTGAATATTTTCTAAGTTGTGAAATTAAATTATAGAGGTTACATGATCTCCTCTATAGAGACACAAAATATGTAAGGATTTGTATATCATCTCCAATGGTTCTGCTGATGGTACACATTCACACAGGGAGTACAATGTGTGCTAGCACAGCACAGTGCATGCCTACTAAATTTGAAATAGGTCTTTCATGTAATAGTACATCTTGAAATGACTCTGTGGCCCTTGGTCAATACAAGGACTTGTATTCACGCCCTCTGCTGCTACTTGCATCTATAATCTTGAGTGTATCTCTTCAACTCATTACTGTTTGTGTATGCACCACAGTTGTGTTATGAATACCTATGCAAAAAGGATCTATGCTTCAGAGATGCCCTTTGCATATTTGTTTTTCCAGCAGACATGCTAACAGTGTTAGCCTTAGCTGTAGTTGAGAGACTTTCACTACAGACCTACACTTTTCCTTCTAACAATGTTGCCTGGTTGCAGCTTCAGTTAGACGTCTTTTGCTCTGGGAGAAGAATATTAGAAAGTACAGTGGAACTTATATGCCCATAAAAATCCTGAAAATGCTCTTAACTTTTTCCAGCACAGGTTCTCTGGAGCTGGCCCTTCCTCTTCCTACCTGCTGAGCTGTGTTGTCCATGTAGTACACAGAGCCAATATGTAGCCCTCAGGAAGGTTTGAGAACTGCATTAGAACCAATGTGAATAGTAATGGAATTGACACCTTTTTTCTTATGTTCTCCACACTCTGAAAGAGTCCACAAAGTCAGAACTCTAATCCTGTGACTTTACCACAGGACGGATCCCTTATTTGCATTCATCTCTGTGCTCTATGGGGTTCCCATAGAGCATTACTGCTTTGGAAGTGAGGCTGCAAAAAAAACAACTAGTTTATTCCGCCTTGAGTTATTTTTTTTTCTTTCCAACTCTCTTTCATGGCTTTATTCATGCTGATCTCAGGCCAAAAGGATCTCTATATACATTTCAGTATAATGGTTCTTTGATTGTCTACTGATATCTATATGCTCTCCTGCTATCCAAAACCAGATGTGAAATAGAGCTGTGTGCCTTTTTATACCATTTTGCTAAAACCTCTCTTCATACTCAAGCTATGGTGCATCTAATTTTCTGCAGTGTATTTGGAATTGTGAAGCCTTTGCATGTTATCTTTGAATGGATGTGTAATGAATGTAATGGATAAATTCGTGTATATAATATTGTACTGCGGATTTGGTTTACTAAAAAAGCTGCTCAAGGGTGTCTCCAAGATTCCAGAGTCCATTGTGCAGGCAAACACATTTGCAACTGAAACGACAAGGCCTAGCTGGAAGATGGCCCATTCATCAAGGGTGGACCTTCACTTCACAGCTCCTCAACATCTGGTATCCATCTTGGTGGAGATCCAGGACGATCACATCACCCCTCCTAAGATGGATTTCAGGAAGACTATCAAGCAATCCTTTCATGCAGACTCCTTTCAAGAAAGGAACTCCTTTCAAACCTTCATTTAGAAATTGAGAAACACATGCATACCTGGACTTTCAATAGACTTGGCCTTAGGGTGAAAAACTGTATAAAACCCACAGGCTGAAGCTTGTGTCGAGGTTAGATATGGTACCCTTGTACTGTCACTCTGTCCACCCAGCATTCGATTGATGTTGTCTCACTTTTATTGTGGCTTTTAATTCAGTGTTGGAAATTTTGCTAAATAAATTCTGTTATTTTGAATTAGCTTCTGATCATTTATAACAGATTGGTGCCGTGACTTGGATACAATATCGGCACTGCGGAACGCTTTTGCACGGGAGGTGCCCTGCCGATTTTTGGTGGCCCGGCAAGGCGGGAAGCTCCGTAGCACCTATTGTATCGCAAACCAAAAATTATATAAAGTGCCACAATAAAAAGGGAAGGTCCTGGATCCATGGAATAGCAGAGAACTCAGGAAAAGACCTAGGAGAGTCTTTTCGGAGTGGCGGCTACCATTTTTCACTCGTAAAAAAATTCTCCGTGCACGAAGATTTCCAAGCAAGAAGATTGCTGTAAGTATTGCTTGGTTGAGTGGGTGTGATTGAGTGGGTGAATGAGACGTGACCCAGTCACGACCCGAGTGTGGACCTGAAAGCCACAGTTCCAATTCCCCGCAAGGGGCTTGGCTGACGGGGAAGCGAATCAGAAAAACTCATTTGCTCATCAAACCCAGACTCGGGGGAGTCTTGGGAATCGATCACAAGGAAGCAAAAAGGGGAAGGGTACGTTCCTTTGAGTTCGGGAAACTGGTAAACCCTTTTTGCTATGGGCTGATAGAAGCCCAGGACGCAAACCGAAGATTTTTTCATCAGACGAATAGACCCACGGTTCAGCTCGCCAGACGGGTAAGTAATCCAAAAACGCGGAACCCGGTTTGTGACAAAACAGTTTGAGAAAGGATCCCTGCTCTTAGTGAAAGCTAAGAAGGAATTCAGCACAAAGATCCACCACCAAAAAGGTAAGGAAGTTTTTTTGCTAAAATGGGGCAAGGGAAGAATAAACATCAGAAGGGTCTAAGAAAAAATGTGCTGTCGGAAAAGAGAAAGGTGCTCTTGAAATCCCACGGGATAGTCGGCTGGGATGGATCTTGGAGCACTGGGGAGAGTGCCCCATTTTGAAAGGTAAGTCCAAGGAGAAAATTATTTATTATTGTACTGAAGTTTGGGGGGGGTAAAGAAATAGAGAGTTATGTGATTTGGCCGACATTCAGCACATTTGAAAAATAGATCTACAAGGCACTTTGCAGTTACGTGAATAATAAGAAATCACCAACCTACGAGGAAAAAGAATATGCTCAGGTATAGATAGAAACTAGAGTAGGGCTGTTTGCAATAAGAACTCAGAAGGGAACTACAGCCGAAAAGATGAGTGGGACCCGCTTGAATATCTCCCTCCCCCATACCTCGTATCGGCACCGCCACAAGCCCCGGCATCTCCCTCTGCCCCGCCCCGGGATCCCTGAACTAGCCTGTACCTGCACTGGGTCCTTTGCAGGGTGTAGTAAACAGGGCAGGAGATTTATCTCCTTTTAAAAGCCTTTATTGTGACCAGCTCAGGGTGGGGGCCCAATGGGTCGAGTGCACGCCGCCGCTGCTCCACTCTGCTGCTCCGAGGAGGAGGTGTGCAGCAGCTCCGTCCCCTGGAGTGCAGGCAGGGTCGCATTCACAGTCCTGAGGGCCGATCCTGAAGGCTTCGTTGGGTCTGAAATTCCAGGGGGTCCCTCTCTGGGCAGCGTCTCTGAGAGTCAGGGTGAGGGGGTGAAAACTGCTCAGCTTTGGGAAGAAGCAGTCTCACTCCTTGCATGGTCCATCCATGTGTCTTGGTGGTTCAGTCTAATAATGTTTTTCTAATCTGGAGCAATAATTTCTTCTCCCAGCTGGCACTGCATCACTTCTATTTGCATGTCCTCTCGTTTTCCCCTCCCTTAGATTCCTGGTTGCTATGTTGGGGGTAGCTGCGAGGCTCAAAGGTGTTACAAAAGGTAGATATCTCAGTATTCAACAGAGGGGGTGAACATTTAACAAGGAACATTGAACTGACAGAGACTTCATTTACAACACAATTACCTGGTCTATCTCATAGGGGGCCCCAAATACGGGATCAGACCAAGCCTCAGCATCCCTCCCTCCCTTCAATTTCGAGGGAACATCTCGACTGCCTCCCCCGCTCCTGCCCCTACCTCCGGAGAGACCCTCAGGCCAGACGCCTCTTCTCATGTCCTTGGAGGTCCCACCAAAGTTTGTGGCGCTGCCCCCGCAGACTCCGGGGGCACCGCACTTGCAAGCGGTGGAGCTGCGGGTCCCGAGGGCCTCCTCGCAAGCTCCATTTCCCCCGCAAGCACCCGGGGCAGCTCCCCCCCTTAACAAAAGCTCTGAATACTCCTCAGCCGCTTTTTTTTCTCCACCCCCGCCAGTCCCGCAGCCCACGGGGGCTGGAGAGCTGGCTCCAGTGGGTTCTCCTCCAGCGGGCCGAGCCCACAGAGGGGTTAAGCTAATGAGTGAAGAGGGGGGAACTCAGGAATATCCCCCTTACCCCTCTCAGAAAGAAATTGAGGAATTTAAAAAGATAGGGGGAAAGCTAGAAGAAGGGAGGTGAAAATTACGTGATGGAAGGGAACTGGTATCAAAAGAATATACCAGGAAAATTCTGAAAAGATTGCATCAGCAGACACACTGGGGAGCCCAGGCTCTAGCAGAACAATTTTTGAAATTTTTCGGATGTAAAGGAATCTATGAATTAGCTAAACAGGAAGTGCATGGGTGTATGATTTGTCAGAGGGTTAATCGGGCTACCTACAGACAAACAGCTTTAGGGGGACGCCCAGTTGCCTATCACCCATTTGAAAGAATCCAAGTGGATTTCACTGATTTACCTAAGGTGGGGAGATATAAATTCTTATTGGTGATAGTAGGCAAATTAACTCACTGGGTGGAAGCCTTCCCTAGGGCAAGAGCTACTGCCCAGACAGTATCAAAAGTATTGTTGGAAGAAATTATCCCTTGCTATGGGATAGTGGATCATATTGATTCTGATCAGGGAACACATTTCACCTCCAAAATTATCAGACTGCAGAAGCTTTGGGAATCCGATGGCAATATCACACCCCATGGCACCCTCAAAGCTCGGGGCAAGTGGAAAGAATGAACCAAACACTGAAAGCTCAACTATCCAAATTAATGATAGAGACCAAAATGTCTTGGGTAAAATGTCTTCCTTTAGCCCTTCTAAACATAAGAACTATGCCTCATTCAGAAACAGGATTGTCACCATTTGAAATGCTTTATGGAATGCCTTATAAACATGGAATGCCCGTTGGACATCCTCAAATAGAGGATACCCAGATTCAACCATATCTAATTGCCATAAATAGGAATTTACAAGATCTACGAAAGCAGGGGCTCATTTCTCAAAGTGCCCCTTTGGGGTTTGCAATACACAAAATAAACCCTGGTGATGAAGTCTTGGTAAAAACCTGGAGGGAAATACCTCCGGCACCTCAGTGGGAAGGTCCCTTCACTGTTCTTCTCACTATAGATACAGCAATTAGGACTGCAGGAAAAGGGTGGACTCACACTTCGAGAGTGAAGAAAGTGGAGCCTCAAGACACTGCTCAGAAGTGGAGAGTGTCCTCATCTCCTAGAGATCTGAAAATCAGATTGCACTGCCACCGCCAATGAACAGGGGGGATCAGATAAGTTGTGAAAAACCAAATTGTGAATGCTTTCCCTTTGTTCACTTCAAGTGTGTGTGTTGTAAACTGATCTGGGTTGCTCATTGTAAAGGGGGGCGCAGACCAAGAGGATTGTGTACCAACTGTTTAGAAGAAGAACAAAAAGAGACTAGCCGTTTCTTAGTAATTGCCACTAACTTGGGTCTGCTGGAGTTAGATTCTCCAGAGTGGTATTATATATATAAAAAGGGAACAAAAGGACAATTGGATACTGAGACTGAAGTGCTCCATGTCGAGTGCAGAAGGACAACCAAAGTACCTTGTTGGTCAGATACAATCAGGTTGTCCCAGTAGAGTGCCTTTAAAAGAAGGTTTGCAGCTCAGACCAACAGGGCTCCAGAAACCTATGCCTGCTGCCAAGAAGATGGATTACCCCGCTGCAGGCTGCTACCCTGTGGGCGAAGGGAAAGGCAGAGGAATGTTGTGGTAGAGAGTCCTCGTAGTCCTGAGTCTAGTCCTGAGAAGGACAGGGGGATTCTCCTCTGAGAGCCCGCAGAGGCTGACCCTCATGAAGGAGTGTGAACCATGCCTGGACGTGGCACCAGAGGGACAAGTAAAGAACCTGAAGTATCAAACACATTATGATTGTCCAACGGATAAGAGACAGGGATATTGTTTCTTTAATGGCACTCAATATAAAATTTGTGAATCAGACAAAGGGGTAGTATGCCATGACGCAAAGGCAATTACTAAGGACGGACAGTCCAAAACACACGAAATTTACAAACGGGAGATAGGAAGGATACCAACTATCTCTGTTTGTGACCAGTGTAATCAGACTGTGTGGAGAGGTGGAAGAAAGAAATCTATCTTTCTGGGATACTATCAGATTAATAGATTGTGCTATGATAAAAGCAAGATTATAAAACACACACGAATTTATTGGATAAATAAAAAGGTGGGGGACTGTAATGAATGTAATGGATAAATTCGTGTATATAATATTGTACTGCGGATTTGGTTTACTAAAAAAGCTGCTCAAGGGTGTCTCCAAGATTCCAGAGTCCATTGTGCAGGCAAACACATTTGCAACTGAAACGACAAGGCCGAGCTGGAAGATGGCCCATTCATCAAGGGTGGACCTTCACTTCACAGCTCCTCAACATCTGGTATCCATCTTGGTGGAGATCCAGGACGATCACATCACCCCTCCTAAGATGGATTTCAGGAAGACTATCAAGCAATCCTTTCATGCAGACTCCTTTCAAGAAAGGAACTCCTTTCAAACCTTCATTTAGAAATTGAGAAACACATGCATACCTGGACTTTCAATAGACTTGGCCTTAGGGTGACAAAACTGTATAAAACCCACAGGCTGAAGCTTGTGGTCGAGGTTAGATGGTACCCTTGTACTGTCACTCTGTCCACCCAGCATTCGATTGATGTTGTCTCACTTTTATTGTGGCTTTTAATTCAGTGTTGGAAATTTTGCTAAATAAATTCTGTTATTTTGAATTAGCTTCTGATCATTTATAACAGATGCCTCCACATTACCTTGTAGCTGTCAGACTGGATCAGAGGATGGGAGCAGTTGTTGCTGAAATATCTAAGTCTATATTATAACTACTTTCAGGATTTAATGTCAGACTAGATTTAGTCTGATTCCTTGGGGTGAATGTTACCCTGGTGTAATAAGGAGTACTACTTGATTTGAATATGTTTACACTAGGGTTTGAAAAGTGTTTCATGTGACCCTACAGCAAAGTTTCTGGTTTGGTTTCCCCTAAAAGCACTCTTGCGTACGACTCAAAAGTACATCTGTAGTGTGAATCACTCCACATCTGAATCAACTGCAAATGTGGTAGAGGAGAGAGGGTTGAGCTCACTAAAGACCATATTGCTGCTCTCTGATTAAATGCTGATGTATGTGCAGCCTAAGCCCACAAAGAAAGTGTGGCCTGGTGACTAGGATGCTCAGTGGAAATGTGGGTTACCTAATTTCATATTTGTTCTACAACTAGCATTCTGCATACCCATTGGAAAGCACTGGTAATTGTCTTAAGGTCTCCACTTGTAAGACATATTCCCCATGGATGTGGCAACTCTTGAAAGATTAAAAAGAGAGCATTACAGTGGTAATAAATGTATCTAACTAGAAAAATGTCATGAGGCCTAGAAATTAACATGCATAAGAAATTATGTATTTCCTACACATCTCCAAAATAAGTATCATGAGTAGACTTCATCCCCCACTGTTTTTGGTGACAGGCCATATCAGCTATAGCATGGACCTCAGACATGATTTACATGAAGGATATGGCAACTTCATAATCACCCTTGGATTAAAAAAAATAAATATGGAAGCATGTTCACATCCATTGACACTTTTTAAAGGTCTAGATAGTAGATGAGATAAATAAGTCTAAAACAAGGCAATTTTGTTGCAAATGAAGCCTTTAGTTAGTTCAATGTTCCTTGTTAAATGTTCACCCCCCCGTTAATCACCATGCTATTCACCCCTTTGTTCTGTTCCCTTTTCTGTTGCCGAGTTTGCCCCAACATAGCACCAAAGTAGGGAGGAGAAAACTGCACACATGCAAATAGAGGGGACACAGTGCCAGCTGGGAGAAAGATTGAGAAAAGACTGCTCCAAAGCAGAAAGACTTTATTAGACCAAGCCACCAAAACACATGGATAGACCATGCAAAGAGTAAAACTACCCCTCCCAAGGCTGAGCGGTTTTCACCCCCTCACCCTAACTCACAAAGACATTGCCCAGAGAGGGACACCGCAACTTTCAGAGCCAAGGATGATTTCTGGATCTCCTGTGAGGATGGAACACCCGGCTCTGCCTGCACTCCAGCGGACGAAACTGCTGCACACCTCCTCCTGCACACCTCCTCCTCCGAGTCGTTTCTAGGAGCAGTGGCGGCGTGTGCTCGACCCGTCTGGCCCCCACCCCGAGGTGATCACAATAAAGGCTTATAAAAAGAGAAAAATCTCCTGCCCTGTTTATTTCAGTAGAAGTTCCTGCTGCCATTAGCATAGCTAATGTGTTAGACCTATAATTGTCTGTACAACAATGATGAAGTAACTCAACTAGAGCAGCTGCAGGGCAGCTCCATCAGCACTACTGAGGCTCAGTGGCTTTTCATCCAACTCTGTGCATGCTAGCTCCACTTCTGTGCAGCACTGTGCTGACTTCATTGTTTCCTTTTATTTGCTGTTCATTTCAACTGTGAATAGGGTTTGATAGATGACAGTTTTGCAATAAAGAAGACCAAATAATACTACAGGAATGAAGCTGAGCTAAAAGTTTTTCCTTAAGAGACATATCCCTGCAGACTTGGGAGAGAAATCAAGGTGCAGATAGTTAGAAGAAATTTGGGCTCTCACCAGCATCAGCCAGTAGAGAAAGGAACAGGCTTTGTCAAGCCAGGAAGGATGAAATTTGAGTAAAAATCCAGCAAGAGTAGTTCCTGGTGATGTATTTAGCAGTGAATGTGCAAAATATGGGTGGAAAAGAAAGGTACTGATGAGGAATCTGGAAAACTGCTGTGCACACCCACTCATTGTTCTTAACAAACAAGGGGAGATTTTATCAACTTGTTCCTGAATCACAGTTTTTCATGGTTAGCACTGTGACCACAGGGAAGCACCTTGGATTGGGCTAGCTTTGGCGTGGGGGCACCACACTCTCATCTCAAGGGTCCTTGCTCTATCAGTCTCAGTCTCCCTAACACTTTCTGTTCTACTTCCACAGAAGCTAGACAGAGAAGGGGAACTATAAGGTGCAATTCAGCTACTAAAGTATGTGAACTCTTAGCAGTGACTCAAAACTCCCTTAGAAAACCCAGGAACTACAGACTTAGGAGCTTAGTTTTGATATTTGTTTTAGCAACACAGAGCTTTGTGTTTTGCAGCATACAGACTCCATTGCTGTGTTGTTAACCTGTCAGGAAACAACTTCAAACCTATGCCTTATAGCCATTAATACTATTGCAGTCTCTATCCATCCAAAATCTGGCAGCCTACATCCTCTTATCAAAGAACTTGGTTCAGTAAAGGAGCAGGTTGTAGCATAAGAGAATCTGAATCAGAGAACAGTTTAAGGGCAAATATGTGTCTCCTCTGAGGAAAAGGCACTTAAGAGTATTCACCAGGAAAACTAAATCAAGCTTTCTTCATTTCTCTCAAGATAGTAGTTTTTGTCTGACCAAATCAACCATCTGCTTGCATGCAGATGGATCAGTTTATTCTCTTTCACTGAGACAGGTTGCTTGTGGGAAAACTTCTAGCCCTTTTCAAAGCCAAGGAACATTGTATACATGTCCCAAAAGCACAAACTACTACTCCTAGTTTGATCCTTCCTCCCTGCTGCAGGGTGCTCATATCCTGGATCTATTGGCCTGTCTGCTGTTCACCAGAGCGCCTCCTGCCCTGTTCAGACTGGAAGGGAACAGGTCAGTTCAAACCACATAAATCCTGGATCATCATTTAACTTGGTCTTGAACAGGCCAAGGAGGCACTTTATTAGAGCAACTATTTTCACTTGACTTGGATCACAGGAATTCCTGCTGTATCTCAGTCTGCCTTCTTTCAGCTACCCAGGACTTGTCATTTAAAATGAAATATTTACTATGTCCTTATGTTGTATCTTGGCAGTGCTCAGCTGAGCCAGCAGACAGATGCCATGTTACACTACAAAGTAGAGTTTGTCACCAGTGATTCCTGTGATTAATACAAGATCATTCAGAAAAATAAAATCATCAGAGAAGGAGAGGGAGAAAAAAAAAGACACAGTCTAGGACAAAAGGTCTTCTAGCAAGAGTGCTGGCATGTTTATTTATTAAACCACTAAAGGGCTTAGCAGCTTCCTGGTGTTCAGATTGCAAGAGGTCACATAGCAGCAGGGAGTAAAAGGCATAACTTAAGTGGCAGAGAAAACCACTCATCTACCTGTTTTTTGCACTTTAATTATTGCTATGTTGAAGCATTGCATGCTTGCTGTATTTTGAAACAACAGTAGGGAAAATTTCTTACCCTTTTAACCATGTTTTGAGGGCTCATCTCTAAGAATTAAGAAAAAATTTTATATTCTATTTCATAAAATCTTTAGTCTTGGAAAAACTATTGCAGAATGTGCTGTAGGTGCCATTTCTTCTTCATGTGTCTCAGAGTAATTGTCTGAAGCACACTAGCTCACACAATCTGTTTATCTGCATCTAATAGTCCTGTTATTAACTGGGGTGAATGCCCAGTTAATAACAGGTTATAAAACTAATGGCACAGTTCTCTTTTGCTGATTTGCTTTTTCCAAATGGTTCCCCTTTTTTCAGCTTTCACACTGTGATGTATTTTGTACTTAAACACAAATAAGACAAAAATCTTCCTACTTGTACTAGTAGAAGGGCAGCCACACTTACTTATGCCCCAAGGAAAAGGACCCCGACTGGTGATATCTCTCAGATTGTTAATTTGTGACAGAAGCACTGTGCTGCATCTGTACTAAGATAAATGTCAAAGTCTCAATCTCCAAAGTTCAGATGTACGTTTTAGATGTAGATGTCTGGCACCATTTTGGAAAACACCTAAGACTTTCATTGGTGGTTGCAGGCAGAGCAATTAAAGCCATTGCACAGATCTCCATTACTGAGATGGATTAGCTCACTTCAGCTCAGGCTTTTAGGAGTGATTTGAACTAGTCCAGTCTCTTGACATGGTTTTTGCATGTTTCATTTGTGGGGGTAGTGATGGTGGCTCAGAAGACCAGTTGTATCTTTCAGCTATTGTATATTCAGCATGACTTCAAGGTCATGCAATACCAGTCTAAATGCCTGTCCTTTACTTGTTTTAACAAGTAATTTCTACCTACCAACATAGCTTCTAGTGACCAACTGTGATGAACTATTGTTGATTCAGATCTTGTGTGTATTTTCTTATAGATTTAGCTCTGTGGGAAAAAACCATTTAAGAGTTAGTTCTAGTATCATAAAATAGCTGCAAGTGTGCAATGAAGTTCATCATTTCTGCTATGAAGCAATCAAAATGCCCTCAGAACTATAATCTACATATATTTTGGAAAGAAACCTTAAGTAGAGACCAGCCCTAAAATTAAAGCTATTCTAAGAGAATAAGATTGCAATGTTGCTTAGAAAATATCTCTCAGTTCCAGCAATTTTGATCACAATGAAGAACTTTTGATGGAAGTGAGAGAGTTCGCTTTAGTTCGCTTTTAAAATTTTTGACAGAGAAAATGTCTGCAAAACATAAGCTAAGACTCTGACATTAATTTGGAAGCATGAATAAGGGAAAAACCTGTGAATTTTGTTTCTCTCTCTTGTAATAATTTGCCTTGGAGTACATTCTCTTATTTGGAATTACCAGGTAAGAAGTGTGATATTCTATCATTAAAAGAACAGATAGCCTCCTAACTTTGTCTAGAGTTAGTTCCTGTATGTGACAGAAGTGCAGCCAAATGATGAATTCATTGCTTTGAACAAGGGTTTAAAATTAGCAGAGAACTCCTTCAACGGTATGAAGTAAGGAAGCACAAGTGATGTAATGCAAGTTCATTTTAATCATGACATCTTAAACCTAACTACAGAGAGAAAGCAGAAGGTAGCAGAAAGATTATCTGCTACTGATAACCACTCTCTGTGAGGAGAAAGAAAATCCATTACTTACAGAAACAGCACTGAAAGTGCATCTGTAATGCAGAGGAGGAGACAGCTTGTGGTGCTAACCTCACTGCTCCTGTAAAAAGGATTTCTTGGCCCCAAGAAATGCATGTGTGTAAATAACCATGAAGACGAGCTTCTAACCTTCTCATCACAGCCAACAGAAAGGACAGCAAAAGCTATGTCAAATTCTCTTAGCTGCTAAATCAGACAGCTTATCTCCTCTCTTCCTCACACTGATCTTGCCCACACTGATGCAGACGAGGCGTATTTTTATGATTATTTTTTATATTTCCTGAATTAGAGCTGCAGCTGCATGTACCAATGGTCGGGAATGCTCCATACATATGCAGAAGATGTTGTGGATGCATCTGCAATACTCAAAATTGACATGTGCAGTTAAACCTACTTTTCTCTTTGTTGACATTTAGCAGTGGACAGGACATTCCCCACTAGTATCAAATAGTACTGCTGAAGTAAAAGGCTGTGCCTTTGCAGTGCACCTCCTGGGAATGGCAGGAAAGCAATCCCCATTTTTCAGCTAACTATGTCTTTAGATGCTTTTCCAGTTTTGCTTATCTGCTTTTTCCTGTGAAAAACCGGTTTGATTCAAGAGGGAAAAACCTTACATATGTCAGATGGCATAACTGCAGAGGGGATGGGACAAACACACTCTGCTGACATTTAGCTGCAGGTAATAGAGTGCATATGAGAGAAGCTACTGCCATCAATTTTCTTTTCACACCTCATGATCTCTTAGGGGGTGACATTTTGAATCTGGTTTGCATTTGGAGATCTTGCAAAAACATCAGGCTCTCTGAAGGTGACTACAAGTGATTGAACTGCATGCACCCACCTGTGGATTTAGGAATAAACAGGTATAGCTTATTCTGAGCAGCTTTCTTCCGTGCTGGTAAAAAATGTCATATTGCCAGATTTTCACAGGCTATCCATGAGTTAAATTAGTAAAACGAGGAGGTTTATAGCATAAAATCCTGAAGAACTAATTCAGTTCTTGAAAAGCAACAGGAAGATCCCTGAGAACACTGAGAGTGGGTTTGTATGCCCAATTATTTTGTAGTGGTTAAGGGCCAGACTGCAATGAGGCAGACATAGCCCAGACCATCTCGGTCTAATGTTTGATCTCCAGTTTTGCATATTTTTGTGTTAAGATTGTACTGTCAGTTGTTTTGAAGAAATGTGCAACTTTTCTGTCAGAAAAATTTGTATGAATACTTTATGGCAAACTCAAACTTTAACTCAAACTTTAACTCAAACTCAAACTTTATGGCAAAACCAGTTTTGCTTGATAGAAAATGGTATTAATTAATGTCTTGTCTTCTGTTGTGATCAAGATATGAAAGAATCCCATTCAATCCTACATTTGTGCTAGACACATGTTAACACAAAACCTGTAAACTCTGCAATGGTAGAGTCAACTCTTGCTGGACCTGGCATATGAGAGTTGAAAGGTGAAGGTGAATTGGTGTCATCATGGCATGAGCCATGACAATGCTGGAAAGCCATGCAGTCCCGGAGAGTGTACCGTTTCAGGCCACATATTCATTCACCTGAAGGTGAGGGTAGAACCACTATTTGCAAGGAGAGATCCAGAGCACTAAACAGAGTTAGTAAATGTGTAATCAAAGTAAAATCACTGATGATGTAAGGTTAATGTAATCTGACTTTTGACAAAAGGACATCAGAGATAAGATCCAGACATTAAAGGATGAAGATACATGTCTTCACCTAAGCTTAGTTGTGCTGCGTGATAATCAGTTTCAGTTATTTCAGAGGGAGCACTTAACAGAGTAAGTTACTGCTCAATTAGGGAAGATGCATCAGCCTCTGGCCTCTGTGGATAATCTTAGAAAATGATATATAATTAGAAAAAATTATAATGTTTGCTTTCAAAGTACTACTTGTTTTCACTGGCAAGCATAATGCCCAGATATTTATATCCTCCTCAGTTATTCACAGATCAACTTCCCAGTTAAAATAGCTAGTGAAATGTTTAATTTCCCAGTCACAACACTCAAAAGAGGCATGACTTGCTGGTCAAAATTCCAGTGATGTTTCTGATTAAAGCCATATGCTTTAGAGAATTTAGTAAATAATTTCTTGACTCCCTACTAGAGGAAGAGATCAAGTACTTTAAAAGCAAAATCCAAGCTAAAAAGAAAATAAATTATGATTTTTGTTTCATGATATTGGGATATGATTTTCAACTTAAAGTTTTAATATTTCAGGACAGAGCATAAGTTAATGTGTAATGTCAAGTTATGTCATATCCACCACCTTCCAGACAATACTTAGGGCATTATGAGATACATAACAACCAATACTTCACCGAATCACGGAATAAGCTGAGTTGGAAACGATCCACAAAGGTCATCGAATCCAGCTCCTGGCCCTGCATAGCTCCATTCCCATGAGTGACACCAGGTGCCTGAGGGCTTTGTTCAAACTTCTTGAACTCTGTCAGGCTGGTGCTGTGACCAGTTTCCTGGAGAGCCTGTTCCAGTGCCTAGCCACACTTGTGATGAATCTTAACCTAATATCCAACCTAAACCTCCCCTGACACAGGTTCAGGCTGTTCCTTTGGGTCCTGGCGCTGTCACCACAGAGAAGAGATCACTGCCTGCCTCTCCTCTTCCCCTCACAGGGAAGTTGTAACTGCAGTGAGGTTTCTCCTCAGTCTCCTCCAGGCTGAACAGACCAAGTGACCTCAGCCATTCCTCACACGACTTCTCCTCCAGACCCTTCACCATCCTCATGGCCCTGCTTTGGACACTCTCTAACAGCTCAATGTCTTTTTTGTGTTGTGGCACCCAGAACTGCCCCCAGCACTCGAGCTGAGGCTGTCCCAGTGCAGAGCAGAGCAGGACAATCCCCTTCCTTGCCTGGCTGTGATGCTGTGCCTGATGCACCCCAAGACACTCTTGGCCCTCCTGGCTACCAGGGCTCTGCTGGCTCATGTTCAACTTCAACCAGGACCCCCAAGGCCCTTTCCTGCACTTGTTTCTGCTTTCCAGCCTGTCATTTGTCTGTCTGTACATCCATCCCAGGTGCAGAATCCAGCACTTTCCCTTGTTGAATTTCATATGGTTGGTGCCTGCCCAGTCCTCTCATTTGTCAAGGTCTCTCTTCAGGGCTTCCCTGCCTCTGAGAGTCAACAGCTCCTCGCAGTTTTGTATCACCTGTGAGCTTGCTTAGTATTCCTTGCAGTCCTGGGTCCAAGCCATTCATGAAGATGCTGAAGAGCAGAGGGCAGAGGATGGAGCCCTGTGGAACCCTCTAGTGACAGGTCATCATTCTGATGTCAGCCCATTCACTGCAACTCTTTGGGCCTGGCCCATGAACAAGTTGCTCATCCAACACATAATTTGTTTATCCAGCCATATAATGGACAGTTTGTCCAGAAGGATCCTGTAAGAGACAGCATCAAAGGCTTTACTGAAATCCAAAAAGATGACATCAACTGGCTTCCCTTGATCAGCTAGATCGGTTACCTTGTTGTGAAAGGAAATCAGTTTGCTAAGCAGGACTTTCCTCTCATGAAGCTGTGCTGGCTGTGACCCGTGACTGTGTTGCTCTTTAGGTGTTTTTCAGTACTTCCAAGAATAATCTTCTCCACAACTTTACCAGCCACTGAAGTGAGACTCACAGGCCTGTAGTTTCTGGGGTCTTCTTCCTTGCCCTTTTTGATGATTGGGACAACATTCATCAGCTCCAGTCAGCTGAGATCTCTCCAGATTCCCAAGACTGCTCAAAAATCAACAAGAGAGTTTTTGTTTTTCAGCCAGCACTCTGAGGATTCTTGGATGAATGCCATTGGGCCCCATAGATTTGTAGGGATCCAGCTGGAGCAGCAGATCCTGCACAATTTCAGGTTTGACTGGGAGTTGAATATTCTCACAGTCATGGTCCTCCAGGCCTTGAGACCCTCTTTGTCCTTCACCCATGTTGAAAACAGAGGCATTAAACACCTCTGCCTTGTTTATGTCACTATTGGTGAGATGACCATTCTCATCCTGTAATGGGCCAATGTTATTTCTACACTACCTCTTGCCATTAATATATTTGATAAAACTTTTTTTATTGTCCCCCACATTTCTGGTCAGCTTAAACTCCAGTTAAGCTTTGGCTACACTAGTTTTCTCCCTACAGTGGGAAACATCTCTCTGTTCTTCCCATATCACCTGACCTTGCGTCCACTGTGTGTATATGTTCTTTTTTTGCCTCATTTCCAAGAGAAGATCCCTGTTCAGGCAACTGGCCTTCTGCCTTTTCTGCTTGACTTCCAACATTTGGGAATTGCAGGCTCCTATGCCCTTAGGCAGTGATGTCTGAAAAGTGAGCAGCACTGATGGACCTGGGCACCAGCAAAAGCCTTGTCCCAGGGGACTTTACTCACTAATGTCCTTAGCAGCCTGAAGTTTGCTCTCTTCATGCCCAGAGCTGAGGCTTTGCTGGCACTTTTCCTCCTGACAACAACTTGATGCTCTGTGATTACTGTGGCCAAGATGGCCACTCATCTCCACTTTGCTCATGGGATCCCCTCTGTTGACAAGCTGCAGATCCAGGAATGCATCTTTCTGAGTTGGTTCTCTTGGAACCTGCTCCATAGAGTTGTCATCCAGGTTTTTTAGGAATCCTCCAGCCTGGGCTGTACTAGATGTATGATACTCTCAGTTAATTTCTGGCAAGTTGAAGTCCCCATGCAAGGGCAAAAGCAGTTGACTTGGGATTGTCCCTTAGTTCCTCAAAGAATTTGTTTGCGTTATTGTCCTGGCTAGGAGGTCTATAGAAGATTCCCACATTGACACCAGCATTATTTCTTGATTCTTATCTGGAGGCTGTCAGCTATGCCATTGCCAACTGTGAGCTCCATACATTCTAAAGCTTCTATTACTTTTAAGTCCTGCTGCAGAGAGATGGGCTAACTGGATATAACTTTCCAGATTGTCCCATGCTTTGAGGACTCATGTACAGACATCATCCAGAAACAGAAAATCTGCACATTTGTAAAACCTGTAAGCCTCCAAATAAGCAAACATGCTGGGAGATTAATGGGGTGCTTTCTCTTTGCAATTCCTAAAGGAGCTCCTAAAGGAGCATAGGCCAGCCATGTATTCTCGAAGGGCTTTGTCCTCTCTCACTTCTTCAGTCACAACATGTACTCCTTAAATGTGCCTGGCTGATGCAATTCAAAACTCTGACTCTTGTGTCTGTGGTATGCTGAACATGGCTCATCAAGTGTAGAACAAACAGCTACAGCATAATCCAAAGTCAGTAGGAAAATTCTGGTTTCCTCCTGCAGGCTTGTGGAAATTATCAGCTCAGTTCTACATGTCCTGTCTCTCGTTTATCTGTCCTGTGACATGCACTGTCTTAATTCAAAACTAAAAATATTCTGGAGGCAATGAAAGTCTTTACACACTGGCATTCCGGAAGACATCAAAACACTGTAAAGGCTGATGCTTCACTTTCAATAGCTGTGCTTCGTTTCAGCTTTTTGGAGCCACATTGCTTTAGTCTACAGCACCTGCATTGCCTGCTGGGGCAGAAGTCATGTGCAAGGCAGGCCCATGATGTGAGAGCCTTCCCTGCCTAATGAGGCAGTCCATCTGTGCGGGCTGTGCCAAAGTGGAAGCTGATGCATAAACAGTATGTGTAACTACGGAATTTTTGCAGACTTCGAGCCCTGAACCTATCTGGGGGCATTCCAAAGCTGTAATAAGCAAAACTCACCTCCTTCAAAAATGTAGATTTTGTAGTGTACTTGCATTTCTCTTTACCTGTCCTATGTTTTTTGTTCCCTCTCTTCCTCCTTAGCATGACTACTGAATAGTGTTGATTGAGTAAAGTGTCTTCCGAAGAGAATTAGCTACCATCTTGAGAAAATAAAAACAGTGCAGAGCCTGTACCAGGGTAGCAATAATAATTTTGTGCAGCTCCCATCTTGACAATAAGCCCATAATAGCAGTGGAATGGAGCATGAAGAAAGCATAAAATTACATCAGGGCTTCAATTACTTTTCATATTACCTGTAACTCAAACACTTATTGCTCCAGTGCTAGAGTTATTACTTACTTTTATAAGATTTTAAAATAACACTTTGAAGAGGCAGCCTGCCCTGTAGACAGAGAATCCAGCTCTGAAAACAAACAAAGAGCAGGAAATTTCAGAAGGTTTCAGGGTAAGCCCCCAAATGTTAGGCTGCTTATTTAAACCATTCCTGCTGAAATCTAGCAAGCTATATTTCTTGTGAGATTTTTAGTGATTAGAAGTGTATTAGAAAGCCTCTTTTTGAAAGAACCACTCTATTTTCATATCGAGTCTTGCATGGAACATGATACTGTGCAACATAATTAATAAAGAAGAGAGGTTTGGTGATTTTGTGCTTCATTTGTTTGGGGTTTTTTCTCTTTTTTAATTTTCCTTTCTCTTTAAATGACAATCAAATTACTTGACACTAAGCACCTCTCAATTTGTGAATAGTTCTGTCTGAGTTTGAAGTAAGTTTGTAACTTCTTCTTCCCTAATTCAGGCTATTCAAATAGTCTCTTCACAATGTGTACCAAGTAACAGATAAATTTTTATCTGTCATGCTTAATTTATTTTAACAGTGCAGGTAGGTTGCTTGGATTTTCCACATTTATTTTCTGAGAACAACAGGAGTTTTCTACCTGAGTAAAATACAGTTTCTAAGAATACAAGAAATGCCCTACTGGACTGAAAAAATTATTTTTGACAGCAGTAGGAAGGGGCTTCATATAGGGAGAACCCCTGGACCAGTCTGTATCCCCTGTACTTCCCCCAGCATCACAATCACTATATTAGGGATGTCACTGCACACGTCTCTGCCTTCTCCCTTTAGTATGTTTTCTAAATCTATTATCCAATGACTTCTTAACGTGGAGACATTTGTCTGTCTGGATTTTTTGGTTGTTGTTGCTCTTGTTTGTTTGTTTTGTTTGTTTTTTCTTCCATATAACACCCTCACAATCTACACTGTGTGTGAACTACCATGTTTATTGCTACTAGTTCAGAAACCTCTAAGGAGAAAAGACAGTTAATCCAAGAACTGAACTGTTATAAATTATGGCTTGTTAAACAGCTTAGTAATTTTAAATGTCTAAGATATGACTGTGAAAAGATTGAATGCTCAATTCAATTCTGAATTTCAGACCACCTTAAAGGAAACTCTCATAGTATCTAGAGGCAGAGGCACTCAAAGTAGTCATAACTTTCAGGAATTTCAGCCTCTAGCAATGTTTGTTGCAGAGAAAGGATCAGCAGAACAGGTTGCACTCAGTAAGGACACACTATTTAATAAGGAATTAGGTTATCGAGGGAAGACAGATGGCAAGAGCAGACAAGACAGTTTGAGACCTAAGGCCTAATTCAGATTTGACACAGTAAGCTGAATGGCCATTGAAGTCAGTGAGATGTTTACATATTTGTATCAGGGCTGAATTTGCTTCCCTATGTTTTGCAGAAGGAGGTGAACAATTGACTTCAAATAGATGCTTGAGGTTTTTGGTGTTTTTTTGTTTGTTTGTTTGTTTTGGTTTGGTTTTTTGTTTGTTTTTGGTTTTGATGTTTTTTTTTTTTAAGCCCAGCTGATCATATGAATATTTCGGTGCTATCCCAAAGCTTACGCTTTAAAACCGAGTAGATTTAATGAGCAGAGATGTTTCCTGATTAATGCAAATGTAGTTGAAAGACAATGCCTGGCCTAAGGCTTTGTATATACATAATGGAAACAAACAGATGGAGACACAAGCAGAGGCTTGTTCTGTGCAATCTAAGTTGAATGGGACTATGAACCTTTGTTCCCTCACTCTGAGGCTGGTCTCTTTCTGAGTTTCTACAAGAGCTGCTGTGGGGTACCCAACTCTTCTTAGAGTTATAATGGGAAGTACAGTCATTGTGTAGGTGAATACTTGGAGAAGAAGTACTGGAAGCTAGCAGTTCACCATTTCTGCATTTTCCTTCTGTCTAGGTGCCTTCTGGCTTCTGTCTAGCTCTGGGTAATCTGAGAAACAATGCTGAGAGACTAACAGGTTAACAAATAGCCTCCCTTTGTCTTCTCCTTTTCAATGAACCAGTACTAATATCTTCTGGTTTATAAATTTTTATTTTATTTTGGCTATAAAATTAGAAGATATATCTTATCCTAGTAAAATGGGATATTATTTTGCATTTACTGCTATGTAATTACATCTCTGTCTACTGTGGTTTAAGGCATATTGATTGCCCCACTTGCTTTTGATCAGGGTGCTTCCGTTAAAAATCAGTGACTTGGGAAATCCTTATGGAAAATTGTACATTAGTTGTGACTAAATGACCAGAATGTTGCAGGAATTTGGAAGAGCAAAGAAAAAGAGAAAGGAAGACAAAACATTTGTGTTCTGGTGAAAATATTTTTCATGCCCTCCAAAAACAAGAACACTGGTTATACAAGGAAGAAGTAATAGATGTGGCCGTAATGGGAGCAAGTCATGCTTCTCCTGTGTAATGCCATGGCATTTCTTGTACCAGTATATCGACATAAACCAGGGGCAGGTAATTTTTCCTTGGCTTTAGCACACCCTGCATAACAGCCTGGTCTATTACATAACAAGAACTGTCTCTGGACCTAACAGCTCTTGATGCCAGGGATACAAACCTGCAGGGTAGCAGAAGCTTTCCTCATGATGTGTTGTACACAAAATGTTTGCTGATGGGATACATCAGCAATAATTGTACATACAGGAGGTCTGGGGGCTGTAATCATTCTCACCATGGGCACTGAAGCACCCTGAAGGGTTTTTAGCAGTGCTCCTTGCTGCTGTGAAACACAGTTACCTGCCTGGTAGCTCTTCAGTTTATGACATGTAGTCTGTGCAGATTAAGTGTGCATACATAGTAACTGTGAAGAAACATACTGGCATCAAAAATCTGTATTTTCTTAGGAAATGGCTGAGCTACCACATTGTAGGCAGTCACTTCATTGTCTCCTGTTTTAGTTCCTCATTTTTCATATAATAATGAAAACGCTTCTCTGCCTTAATAGGATGCTGTTTTTTTAAAATATACATTAAATGTAAAATATAGTTTACAGCATCTTCTGCACTTCAGTTGCTAAAGACCACTTCCATTCAATTCTTCACCTACTGCCTGGAAATAATAAAAGATATTCCACAAATACTTAGAATGTTTGGTACTTCGGTAAAATCTAGTGTACTCGGTCAGTTGCACAAGGCACACATGCTGTTGTGCAAGATTCTATCACTTAGCATAATCCTGTTGCCATTAAACTAGTTATGATTCTTGAGGGAGGCTCAACTTTACATTTTGTCAGCTGCCAAGGCTCATGTGTGTAACCACATTGGATTTATCACTTTATCTGAAAACAAAAATTATAGTCTGATGGAAATACGTATTATTTCAAAAATGTGGTCATTTCCATTATAGTAATAGTTATTGATTAAACAGTTTCTGGGAACAGTTCTGATAGTTTTATTTACCCTGTAATCCCTTGGGTTTACTTCTACCAGCAGCTCCACTCTGTAATACTTCACCCTGTCATTCCTCACCCATTTTGCCAGATGTTAGTCTTGTTTAACTTAAGATCTATATACCTTGCAGTTCAAACTACGTTGCTGTTGGGGGTTAAGCAGAAAATTGCCCTCTATCTTATCATGCATAAACTCACAATACTGTACAAATGTTTTGATTCAGATAGAAATTGAAAAGAGGAACTGTAAAAGAATACCTACTTGAACTGAAACACACAGCTTTGCTAGTAATAAGAACTAATCCAAATGTCAGTGTAAGTTTTCTTTGGACGATTTATATTTTCATAAACTTTGCAGTTTGAGCTTGCTAATATCAAAGCTAGGAATGCACAGTGGGCTCTGTAAAATCTTGAACATAAGTCAAAGAGTCACATGGGCTAAATTATATGTAGGCAGAATTTTAAGACATAAACAAATACCAAGTAACCTTTTCTGCATAATTTCCATAGGCTATCCCTCATGGCTTAGTTGTAAGTTCTTTTTTTTTTTTAATATGTCTTTCATAAATATTTGATATCCAGACTGAACTCCCACATCTCTTTACTAGGGGAAATGTATGGGATTGGTTACAGTGACAGTAATAACACAATTATAAGTATTTTTTTTCACAATGGGAAGCTTTACAAGATATTCAGGACTTTCTGGCAACAGAATAGACTTTTCTTTTAAACTTCACTGAAGGCTGGTATTTATAATATTAATATATTGATTTAATTTTATGGCTTATGGAAAGTAGTACATACTTTCATGTAAATATTTTAGAATCCAGGCCTGCAAAGAAACAGAGATTTATTGTGTATTCTGGTCCCAGGAAATCAGAAACAAAATTCCCTTTGATTGCCAGGACTCCAGCTGTTGCTTTCAGAGCAGGCAGTATTGCACAGCTGAAGGCTAACCAGATTTTGTAAAATGTAGGGTCTGAGGCCAGTTTTTTTTGACATAAGACATCAGAAATTTTTCACCTTTGCCCTGTTCTTGCCACATTCTAGGATACTTGTGTTATATTGCTAACAACAAAAAAAAGCGAGTCCTGCCTCCGTGAACTTGAGATTTGATAAAATTGAAAAACCCAAAGGCAAATACTAACAAAAGGATACACTGTTTAGAATTATTACCAAATATTTTTTCATAAACTTAAGCTTGTATTTGTTGTGTCAGGGGATGCTTTCAGCACATACATGAACACATGCACCCATATCCATCATTCATTGCTGCTGGTATATATTTATGACTATGGGGTCTGTGGTCAAGCTCAGCTCAGTTCTGAGTCCAGTGTACAGCCAATGTAATCTTTGAGACTGACTAAACCCTTCAAGACAGAACTGACAAGGACTGCTACAGCAACGATTTTCCATGGAGAACTTATTTTTAAATCTAAATAGCAAATGAGAAGGAAGTTAATGTCCGGAGGCCTGAATGTGCTCATTTTTTCTGGCTGAAGCTGAAAATTTTCAGGTTGACGTTAGATCTGAGAATTTGTCAAGGTTGAGGTTAGATTGTCTTTGAGGTTAATGTTATGGAGGCATTTCAGCTTTGTCTACAGGTCTGGTTAATAGTATGGTCTGATGTGGACATAATGCTCTGTACAGCACGTCTCTGCACAAATGACACTTTATGGATGCACACCAAACCACAGGTGCTGGCTCACCCATTTGCTGGGAAAGCCTGGACCTATGTCCATCTCTAAATCATATAGATGTCTGTCACCCTTGTGCAAAACCTGTACTTTGCCTAGCTCTGAAGTTTGCCTAGCTCCTGATCTTTGTGGCCTATGATCCTCTCTGCTCTGAATTACAGGGACAGCAGACTCATGTTTGGACAGTGGTAGTTCTGGCTTGGAATGCTTGCAGAGGGCTGCAGCAAGCCTCAAAAACTATCAAAAGTAAGCTTTTCTGTGTGATCCCCAAGTTTACTTTTGCCTTTTGAGTTTTTGTTTATAGTAGACTAGATGATATGTTGGTTGCTTCCAGGAAATAAAGACACTGACTTGTAACTTGTATAAGGACTTCCTGGTGGATCAGCCAAGCAGGCTGGAGCCCAAACCCCATGTTCAGCATGAGTGCTGTGAAGAACTGGTATTCTGTCCACCTGCAATTTATTGTGATGCCTGGTGCTTCCCTATACCTCCTTAGACTGGGAAAACCTGCAAGTATTTCTCTTTTTCTCTTCTCACAGGACTCCCTTGCACCAGAAGTCTCTTTTCTCCTTGATTAATTTCCCTTCAACTCAGATGAGCTGGGACATCTGCCACAGCTTGCCCAACTTGGCACTTGTCTGTGTTTGTCTGACTCCCACAACTACAAAAAAAAAAAATCACTCATCTGACCACCTGCTTGGGAGTACTGATGCCACTTTGCTTCAATAGAGAGGGAATCCTATTCCCTGACTGTGCCAGGGGCAATTTTCCAATCTATCCTCCTCATACACTAGGGCCCTGAATTATCTTGCAGTAATATTGAAATTTAAAAAGCACCATGTGATTATATGGACAGAGTGCCAGTTTACCTCTACCAAAACACATAGATTTTATTCAAGAGAAGATTTCTTTTTAGAGACAAAATTAACTGAATGGAGCTAGCAACTTTGTCTTAGTGACTCTGTTATAATCAGTGTTAATTATTTGTACTGAAACAGGCATAAGCCACCAAAACTGCTGTACAGCCTGACGGAGATAGTCTCTATAATCACTAATTAATGCTCACATTGCCATCTTAAGTTGAATAGTGTCTCCACCTGAAAAATTACACAGCAGATAGGCTGAAGTAGAGAGCTCAGGTGACTTGAGTAAGGAATGCAGAGACCAGGGTTTTGAGCAGTGACCAGATTTGCAGAGCTTCTGGCTTCAAGGTTCTGTTTTACTTGCTTATTGCATCCCAGTTCTGAGACCTTGCTGGAGAGCTAAGTGGTCTACAAGACATTTTATCACTAAGATCTTTCTGGAAAAAACACGTTATAGTCTTGCCTCAACCTTTACTACCTGATTTGAGTTTTGCTTACTTTATGCAGTGGAAGTGAGAAAGGGAAGATTTGTTTTGGGTCCAGATATTATATCGGGATGTAAGTCCTGCAAACATCAGTATTATCTAAGAGTTTCAAGATGCACATGACATTGGAAGATTTGTATACAGGGGACAATGTGTCCAGGAAAGCAATCACTCCTCATCTTTGTTCTTGGAAACAAATTTCTGGAGGAAATTTCTTCACAAACTTTAGCATGTTTTCTGTCAAACAGGTGTGCCAGTCATCATATGCATGACAATGCATGTTAGACCAGCATCTTCCTTTCTGATGGCAGCATCAAGCTGTGTCTCTGCTTTACAGACATCCATGTGGTGCATCAGCGCTCAAATGTGTGTAAATATGCATGCAGCTGAAGGAAAGAGGCAGCAGTCAAGAGGGAAGGGAAAATCAGAGAGTTAGCCAGATAGCAGGAAAAGGAGCATCATCCAGTACTGACAATATACAGCTGAGTCTCTTGCCCATAGGTAGCTTCATCATTAGATACACTTGATTTGAAATTGTAATATCAGCCCTGCAGGCTTCATATAGAATGCAGTGCTGGCTGAAGCCAAGGGAATTTTCCCTTTAACTCTGAACAGCAAAATTTCTGGAAAAACCAGAGGTCTAAAAGAACAAGATCACGTAGAATTCACTAATAATAATTAGAATCACTAATGATAATTTTGGATAGCAAATTTGAAGGGAATGTCCTGATAATGTCATAGCAATAATTTGACTCTATATGAGATTTTTTTTTTCCTTCAAGTTTTTTTTTTTTTTTAAACAAATGGTCAATTCAGAAAGTTTCACTTTGGGATCAGCCTGGTAGAACCCCCTTTTAGTCTGCATTTATTTGTTAGTTTTCACCACTGAATTGAAACAGCATTATTTATTCTGCTCCAGTGCTGACAGTGTTCTCAGCCTCCTTAAAATGGAACACTATATAACAAGTTTCTGCCTCCTTTCATTCTCTGCTCAGTACCATATCTGCTGCCCATTCTTTGTAGAGACCATATGTGGTGGGCTTCCACGCTCATTAGCAGTGGAGGATCTAGAAGATATTTCTGCAAAATAGAAGTCTTGGAAGAAAAGGGGGTTAGTTACACAGTAGTTACATAGAAAGCAAGACCTTCATCACTGGAGGTTGAGACAGATCAGTTCATTTAGAGCACTTAACTGCATTCCGTAGAGCAGTTTGGGTGGGAAAGAATCTTAAAGATTATTTAGTTCCAAATCCCCTGCCATGGGCAGGGAAGACCCCCAACTAGATCTGTTTTCTCAAATCCCCATCCAGCCTTACTTGGAACACTGACTGGGACTGGGCATCCACAACTTCTCTCCAGGCAAGCTGTTCCAGTGCCTCACCACCCTCACAGTAAAGAATTTCTTCTGTATATCAAACCACTCTTTCAGCTTGAACCTATTTCATAATTATCTCACTCTCTTGCCTGTCACTGTTTAACAATCTTGTTTTCCAACAAAGGTGTTTTCTTTACAAGGATGGCTCATATCTTCTGTCGTTTCCAGTGAACTATCTGGGGCTTTGTGAAGAAGTCTCTAATGAAATTAGATGGTACAAGCAGATCCATGGAAATAGATTTGGCTACCCATATGATTAAATTCAAGTAGATGGCTAGTTCTTTTCTGTTATGATAGAAAGCATTTGTGGGGATTCAAAGACTAGTAAAAGGACTAAATTTTTCTCCAACATATCTTTTACAGGTCTGTTCTCTAAAAGTAGGTTTTTTTGTTTTCCTATTGGACATGTTTTTTCTTACCTATTATGTTATTTGAATAACATGGCTTTCAGCAACCTGTATCACAGTAATGTACTAACATGACTGCTGACTATTGAAAAAGCTTATTAGCTTTTCTATAAGCTCTTCTGGCCAAATATTTTTTTAACATAATTGTACATAATTGAAAATGACTAAACACATAAGATGAAAATTAAGGCTGTAACTTGGGCAGTGAGTTATGTGCTTTTATAGTGGGTAATATTGGAATACACCAGGAACTCCAGGCAGTGTAACTGCGGGGTCAACCCTGCTTTGCTGCTGTAAAAAGATTTGCTTTTTGAAGTTCTGCACACAGCAGAGCCCTCCGTGAAAACATCTTGATTTTGTACCACCTATTTTCTTCGTAAAATAAAAAGAAGTTGCTTCTCAGGTGCCAATGGTGACAGGTAGTGCACTTCTTCAGAGTAAGCTGGGTATGCAATCAAAGCCTATGTTCCCCTCCCTGAATTTTGCTTTCTGGGATTGGTTATTTACATCTTGCAATCTCTCTGGCAGTCAGGAACCTAGCTTTAAAAATATTATTGCACCAGAGAGAGTTTTTCAAACTAACTTCAATACTTTCCTTTATTTCTAGTGCTTTTTTGACAAAAGTCTGCCTTGACTTCCCACACAGGCACTCTGAATTCACTGGTTGGACTTGGGGTAAGGTTCTGACCCAGAAAGCACGTGTGGACTTTTTTCTACGGGACTTGTTGGCCCTACTTCTAATATTTGCAGCTGTTAAATTGTGAAAGCTGTCCTTTGACATCGAACTGAATTTAATTCCTTTTAGTCTGTGGATTAGAGGAGGAGCATTTTTGGTGCTGGATGAGAGAAAAGAATTCGCTTCCTTTTATTCTCACTTTCAATTAGAACTTTTAAATACTCTGAACCTTGTTTAGAACATTTAAGCCCCAGTGTTTCCTCTGTAGGACTTACAATGTGTGAAGAAAATGGAGACAGGCAGGTAACAGCCTCCATGATAGATCCTGGATTTGTTCATATTTGGCAAATGTTTGGCACATTGTGAAGATACATCAATAAATTAATCTCAGTATTTCCAGCTCTGTGAACTCAAAATCATGGTGTCTAAAATCAGTGAAGAAACTAAACAGTGTCTAATATTTCAGTAGCTTCTCAATTTGTCTTAGTCTCATTTCCTCATTGTATTCAAGAGCGCTTAAGAATATAGTCTGTGGTCTCATAAATGCCACAGAAAACAGCTCAGAAAATAGAGTACCACAGGCATGCTGGACTTGTACATGCAGCTAGAGCAAATATTTTCCAGTTTTCATCCTTAGCCAGGAATACCAGAAACTACTGTTTCTCTTCTTGACTTTTTTTTTTTTTTTTTTTTTTTTTTTTAAATTACAGCAAAGACTTGGCTCAAATTGACTCCATGAGCTGGAGATACAGAAAATACCTCAAAAAGCACTAGAATTTCAGCATAAGTTGCAGAAGCAAAATTAGAAATTACTTCTCTCCTGTTAAGTTAAGGGCTGTTTTCCTCCCAAGGTGGTATCTATCTTAGCACCTTCAATTTACTAACCCCTTGGTGACCTCCAGCTTCTGTAAAAAGAATGCAGACTGAAATAGCAGCAGTGGAGAATTTCCAGATCTCAGCCCTGTTCTCAGTGTGCAACTGCATGTGGTATTTAACAGATTCATCACTTTACCCCTTCTCACCAGTGACTTAACCATAAATGATATAAAATTGCCTAAGTTGGTCAACAGAAGGAAGCACCCCACCATTATCTATAAACCCTTATTTCTGAAGCAATAAAGATGCTTCTATAACTTAGCACAGCATGTTGAGAAGAAACATCTTGCAATGCAACAAGAACTGAACAGTAACAATCCACTTAAAAATTGTCAGGGCTAAGTAATCTCATTTGCTTTAAAACAAATGATTTATCTACCACACTCCAGTGAAATATAATGATCAAGACCTGATGGTACTAGGCAGTATCCCTCATTTAAAGCCACAGGATGCTTTCAAACCACAATGAAATGATGTCTAGAGGTAATCACTGTACAGTCATTTTAGCACAGTGTTATGCTCAAGTGAATAGATAACCTCATTTACAGCATGGCTGATTAGCTCAACCAACTCCCCCCTGCCCACAGGAGCTACCATATTGCTGCCATAGCTTGAGCAGACTCATCTATAGCCAGAGGTAATCTGTAGCCAGTGATGCATTACATACAGTGGAAATACTCAAAAAGGAAGCTAAACTGATTTGTCGCTAAACTAAGGAAGTGACCCCTTTTTGCATGTCTCTTTTTTTCCCTTCACCTATTCTTTTCCCTTTGTTTTCCTACCTACAAGCCACCAAACATGCTGCAGTTACACCTTTTTTCTCCTAATTCATGGCAAAGCAATAATTCCCAGCAAATGCATGACTGCTGTAATTGTCTGGGTTTGATTGCAATACAGCCTAAATTTTTTTCTGGTTTGGCAATGCTGTTACAAGCAGAGCCATGCCAAAACTGTAGCAGTAAGAAGATATTTTATGATGCTGTGTACCCACAGCATGCCCCACATTCCTGTAGTCTTGTGACAGACACCAACAGCCTCATCACCACAGCTGCACAAGGCAGGATAGTGCTAAATATCCTAGATTACATATGTAAAATGTGAAGAACTTTGGTCTCACTGAGGATTTTAGGTACCTGCACTTCCCACCTGAATCAAGTGGATGATGTTGTCTCTACATACCTTTGTGGATCTGGAGATGAGAGACTTTTTGTGAGGTTATGCTGAACTGCTCAAAGCAGCAGCAATTGGAGATGACATTTCGCAGGACCTGAGCCAGCATCTTTATTAGTGCTCAGTGAGTCCAGAGACCTCGCTTCCTTACACCAGGAAGAATGGCTGTGTACAAAAGATGGAGCCAATTCCCTTCTTTCTACAGCAACCAAGCTCCTAGGTTTGCATGCCAGAGTCTATGCACCAACACAACTCCTCCTTGCCCCATATTTGGAGTGGCCCAATCTTTCTCTCAGCCAGCTAATTTTTCCCTTAGTTTTTATTTTGGGTTATATTTAAGAAGTGCCTGCCTCCAAGTCTGATATGGCAAACTGTATTTCTATACAAGTATCTCCTTCCTTGTCTCATCTGAGAAGGTGATTTGTGTCAACTAGGCTCCTGTGACAATAAAGCAAGTAGTTTTTTCTATCACAGGTAAACATGGAGGATGTTCTGCACAGCTGTGCCAAATGCTGTGGTTTTGCAAACTCCTCCAGAGACCAGCCTGTATTTCCCCATGAACAGTTACAGCAAATTCACATGCGACTGTACATAGTGCAATGGATATCTGAGCAGCACATGAGAACTGCAAATGGAGGTCTTGGGACAGCAAAAACTGTTATTAAGTTCTTATCCCTTTTTTATTATTCATTCTTACAGTAACTAGCCTTAAAGCTTTCTTCATGTAACCTTGAAAATATCATAGTGTGAAGTAAGAATTGCTGCAGAGTTGGTATGAGTTTTGAAGCATTAAGGGAAGGTTGTGAAAGCCTTGCAGGAAAGTAAGGGGCTCTCTGAAAATGTGCTATTCCATTTCCTCTCCCTGCTCAATTACTCAAACACCTTGGGTGTTTAACTTTGAGAGTAAGCACCTATTTTCCTTCTGTTACCAGAGGGATACAGAGCTATTAAAATAAATGAAAAAGAAAGAAAACCTGAGAGGCCTCCTACATGCTCAATATGTGCTTACTCTGTGAAGCTACTGACCTCCACAGAACCACTCCAGAAGAGCTTCAGGAGAGTGCGGTGCTATCTGACCAGCTTCTAAACATTAAAAAATATCCTAAACCCCTTTTTTCTTTTCTTAGAAATTTTAAGAGGGGAAATGCATGGAAACACCTTGTTTCTGAAACCTTAGTAACAGCAGCAATATTAATAGTGTCTAGTCTGTTTTTGGTGTTTACTTGGATGACTCAGTTTTGTACAGTAGAGGAATTATCAGCTAAAAATCTTCTCATGGCTCTGGAATAAAGTGAGGTAGAATGAAAATAAGAATATGTCACAGGCCATGGTAAGCACTAACAGAGAGAATACATACCTGATGTATCCAAATGTCCAAGCACTAAGTTAGTTGCACATGATAATGCCCTTGTCAATTCATGGTCTGCTCACAGACACTACTGCTAACTCAAGTTCATGACTCCTCCTTTGGCCATGTTGACACACATTCTGAATTAGGAAGGTATTTGCAAACCCAAAGAGATCGAAACAATTATTTCTCTCAGCTGAATCAATTCTAGTCCTTTGATGACAGAACTATGCCAGTTCTCCCAGCATTCACAGAGTCTTCTTGGACAGCCAAATTGACTTTCTGTCACTGAACACAAGCAGGAAAAAAGCCAGTTTGAAGCCCGACCTACTGCAAAACTTTCAGGACTAAATTATAAAGCAGAAATGCAGGGCCATTTTCCCTTCTGTGATGCTAGGAAGTACCATATTGCAAAGGCCTCTGTCTGTGTGTGTACATATACCTTTTATCTGTATGGGTTCTGGGTGAAAGGAGCAGAGGGTGGGCACTTGTGTAGCAACAGGCAATTTGTGGTGCATTTCTTAAATGTCACACTTTAAGATGAATTTTTAAATTTCTGAGAGGGAGGCATGTGATGCCTAGCTATGTTATTAATCCTATCATAGTTCTAACATCAGGTAAAAACAGCATTTCAGGGAAAAAAACCTACTTGAGGGTTTTTCTCTTTTTTTTTTCCCCTGCAAGTCAGACTATGGTGAGGTTCTTCCAGTCCTGATATAGAGAGGACACTGTCTGTGAAAAACCCTGGAAGAAAATTGCACACTGTTTACTTCATCAGTCCTTAAATAACTCAGTGTTCTTTTCTCACAAATGATATATGCTGTATGGAATACTTCCCTCAGTTGGAAAATAAGTTCATTCAAAACATATTGCCTTGCTGGCTAAACTCATTCTTTGTTTTCTTTGGCAAATATGAAAATGTGCCATGTGATCCTAGAGCAACAGAGTCCACAATATGCTTGCAAAGTATTACAGGAGAAGGAAAGGAAAAAAGAAATGAGACAGTAACAGGTACAATGAGTTAGTATGTATGAAGGATCTCATAAAAATAACAGCAACAGGGCACAGCAGTGAAGGAACGGGGAAAAAAAACAACTGTGGAGTTAGTACTTTAATTCTTTTAGTGAGAGAGGCAGCTCCAGTGCAGTATGTCTTTGAGATCACAGGGTATTTTGAACAGTGGTAGGTAGAGAGAAACACAGTAAAAAGACACAGAAATAGGTGCAGTGAAAAGGCAGATTTATTTACTAGTAATACTGTACAGAGAAAACAAATAGAGAAGCCACAGTTACAGCATGGCTGTTGCTGGCAGTGTTCTTGGTTTTTTATTTTGGTTTTTTTTGTATTCATTTTTTTAATCTGAAGAAAAAAATGTAACAGTCAAAAAAGTACACTTCAGGTTACAAAGTACAGCAGCTATCCCCAGCAATTCTAATCCAGTGTTAGCACAGCAGTTTTTCCCCAATGAAATGGGATTTTATTTACATCAGCTCACAAAGTGGGAGACTAAAGCTTAAAAAAAATCTCAATTACAATCTACATTCACCATAAAAGCTGCATTTTACACAACATTTTCTTGAACCCCTATAAAGAGTTGTTCTTTGTCTATGGAGTGAATGTAGTTGGGAGGGGCAGAAAACTTTCAGAAATGTGTTTGCATTTGTCCTGATCTGCTCCTTCTTGGCTACCTTTGCTGCAGTCAGATTCAGTTGGTCAATGGAAAAGCAAAAACTTTCAGACTGATTATTTCTCTTGTATCTGCCCCATAGCAGTTCCTTGCAAAATAACACTAATAACAGGTACAATATTTGAGACCATCATCGGTAAAGCACCTTAATTATAAATACTGGCTGATCTTCACATACCCTCAAGGCTATCCCTACCTTGCACAGTACTAAGTATGTGCTACACTTCAAGTATGTGCTTAAGGTTAGTGTAGCTTAAGCACCACATTCAACTGGGACTTTATATGGTTGTACAAAACCTTAATTTTGGAGTTTGCCTCTCTTTAACAGGCAAATTATATTGGAGGGATACCAGTAGATTCTTGGCAGCTAATTTTACTGAGAATGCTTTGTATGCTGGATCAGTTTGTGCAGAAGTTCACATTTTCTCCAGGCTTTTTTGCCCTAGTAATAGCAACCTGACATATGGCAGGGTGGATTGCTGCTGTAAGAACTGCTTTCTGGATGCTGATATTTTATGTACCTGGACACATCTGGCTCATATGAGTTCAAGGGGCACAGTGTGCTCCAAAGGAATAGTAAGAGGAACAGCAGATTTACCTAAATAGCGAGACTTTAATGGAACTCACTGTTTGGGCAATCCATAGGACGCCACATGAATAGAGATGGAGAGTGCTTCTTTGATATCAAATACGTCCAAAGAATCTAGGAAAATGCAGGAAAATGTCCAAATAGCGAGGACAAGATACCATAATTTCTTAGGACTGACACCAGCAGATCTAGGGTGAGTTTTAGAAGTCCAGTCTCTCCTTTCATCCCCCTCTTTCTTCTAAAAGACCACAAAAAGGGAAGCAGAGGCATGAAGAAAAAGGGATAAGTTGAGCCACAGTGTTCAGAATGAGAACAAACACAGAGACAAGGGACAGGCAGAGTCTGGGGCAGAGGTGTGCAGAGAGAAAAATTTGGAAATTAAAGTTACACTGCCTCTTTTCTGTTGTGGTTGTGTGGAGGTATAAAGTTTATGCCTCTGCTCCCTGCGTCTCCAGGCAGTGGGATTTTTGAGAGTTCTTGGAGGGTGTCTCCTCAAACACAGTCAGCAACAAGACCATGCTCTAAAATCCTCAGCAAAAAAGTGCACCAGTTTCACAACATCATTTAAAATTCTAATTAAACTAATGAGAAGACACAGTTAAAGCAGCATAAGCCTTGCCTGTAGCATATTGCTTAAAGACCAGACCCTATAAACATTTTTGCATGTGCTTCAATTTTACTTGTCTAGGTCATCCCAATAAAAAAGACTACTTAGGTGCTTCATTTTACGCTCATGGGCAAATCTTCAGGTCTTACAGATGAATAGGTATGCAAGGTCTAAATCTTGGTATAAGTCACTAACATACCAGTGCAAGTTAAAAATGTATAAATATACAAAATCTGGTGAACTTGAGTTACTCAGCTAATTCTAAAAATTTAATTAAGGGGTTTTTATTCAATTGCTGAAGTAGATTAATTCCTAGAACAAATCCCTAAATCCACCTTTGAAAAGAATTTGGGAAACAATTGCAGGAAAGCTTTCAAATACAATAGCAGCAAAACCCCCCAAAGTAAGAGAAGCTTTTGCAAACTGAAGGAAGGGGCTCAGAACTCTTCACAAGTTAGCCCTTAAGAAAAGTGACCTATTCTTAATCCACTGAACCTAAGGGGAGTAAGTGGAACTGTCACAGGTAAAAAGCTATAGATTTTTAGCAAGACTCTTTGAACCCACAAGGAAAAAGGCTCAGTTTTATAATTGTTTAATTTTAAATATAAGTGGGACATTTTAAAGAACTTCATGCACCCTTGTCACTATTTACATGCTAAGTTAATAGAAGTTTATATTACAAGTTGGATTTATATTCTCTTTGGACTAGGTGACAATCCATTTATATTCTAAACTGAACAAAGTCAGTCATTTTATAGAATTTACTCTTTTACATACAAAAATTACAGTCTATATTTTAGTTGGATATTGTCATAGTCTGCAACTACTAAGCTCAGAACTAAAGTTTACTCTTGCTGCTCAGAAGGCTCAAGAAACACAATCTGAGCAAATCCTAAACTTTCCAACAGCGAGAATTAGTTGAAACTTAGTGAATTTAGGAAAAAATAAAAAGAATCCATGCCTTAGCATGTGGGAAAATCCTCTACTTTGCCTAAAATAATTTGTTCAACTCTTTCCAGTGGCACAATCTCTTGCAATTTGAAATCTAATGTTGGATAAAAGATGACAAAACATGTATTTCCCCTATTAGCCATACCACTCTGCTGAAAGTAGTTAGCTATTGCCTACTATGTTGGCTTTCTAGGTAAAGGAATTTGTCTAGCTGTAGAAGGTGTAGGTCCACCTTTTTCTGTGAAACATGTTTAATTATTTGGCTGTGTCTATAGCAGTTTTATTGGATTCTACTCTTCTAACTTGACTCTTTAAAAAGTGTTGTGATCCTTCTTCCTGGAAAAAAATATGGTTAGGTCTACAAAAGATCCCAAGAATTTGGGCATTGTCATAAACGTATGAAAAAGGCTTAATGAAAGGCTTAATGTCATGGGAAGATGATATTCCAAAACTCAATACCCATCGAGGGTTTGTATCTTATTACAAAAATATTTATTCCTTAAAAAAATACACAAATGTAAAATTCTACATTTTCTATTATATCCCCGCTTACTTTCCAAGTATGCCCTTTCCATGTTCATTAAATTAAAAGGTAGAACATCTTTTATTTCTCTAGCAACTCTCTATGCTATCTTTCTGCTCAGATTAGTCTGTGGTATCTTAATAATTTTAGGTGTGAAGAATCAGTAGTGAACTTAGGTACAATGGCAGGGGACTAATATATTAGCCATCAATGAAGTCCGTCAGAATGTTTGCTCATGGATGGTAGCAATGCTGACTCAGGACCTGATCCTACCACATGCTAAGCACCATTTTGTTTTGTATTTTTCTCAGTAGAAGTACAATGCTTAGAGTTAGCCTCTTGTATCACACCACCCTGAGCAAACTCAGCAGTGCATAAAATCTGTATAGGTACATAAGGAACACCCAAATGACTGTGTCGATCATTCATGCCCTGATCTTGCAGATGCCTACAATATTCTTCCTGTGAGCAGTCAACTCCTGTTGACTGAAACAGATCTACACACAGCAGATTTCGGCACACACATTTTTCTTTGCCGGATTAAAGCCTTATACTGCACTGGTGGAGGTGCACTTTTTGGAGAAGGGCTTATGCACACTTCTCTTGCTGGGGATTGAAAGATAATGTTGTGTTTATACAGCTTTGGAATATAGCCTGCACTTTTTGGAAAAAAATAAGGAAATAAAAGATACAAAAAAAGAAGAAGGAAACCCAAGAGTGCTAAGGCAAACTGTCAAACGGCACATCATACCTACTTTGTCATTCATTTAGATAACATCACAAAGGCAGACCAGAGGAGTTCTGTAAACATATACCATACAGTACATCAGCCACAAGAAATTAAAAAAAATTAAAACAACCCTGTAATTCTTTTCTTTCTGTATTGATATTCTAGTAATTGAAAGAGATTGCCTAGCCACTAATCATAATGCTGTGGTTTTTGATTTGTATTTTTTTCTGTTAAATTAAAAAAAAAAAAAAAGGAATAGAAGTTAAATGCAGTGGTTTGCAAAAGAAATGGTCCCTGAATGCAAACAAGGGACAACATGGAGTGTGGGTTTATAGAAACTTAGAAAATACAAAATATAAAAAAGTTTCCTAGGTTACTTTTTTCCCAGTCTAGGAAAAAATACACTGAAAAGAGGTTTTTCTTTGTCTTTCTTACAAAAGTTAAGGCGAGCAGTTTGTTGTGGCAAAATGCTATTACTGAACCAATTTCTGACTACTTTTTTGTATCCCCTCATGCTGAAACTGAAAATGTACATGTGATGGCATAAGTTAAACAGACAGGGATTTTACTTAAAACAATATAAAAAAGCCCATCTCATAATGATCCTCACAAAAATCTCTCTCTGCTTGACCACAGAGCAGGCCGCTTCCCTTGCACCTGATTGCATGGATTTTCACAGGCAGCCTCCTACCCAAGGGTAAGGGGAAAACCAACCCTTTCAAAGCCCAAACCATCCCTGGAAAACCAGTTTACATTTGTCAGCCTGGGCTAATGCATCTGAATTCCCCTGTAATTTGGCTGCAGGCTAATGGCTAGAAGGGACAAGGCAATGTCCAGGCATGGCTGCTGCCCTTGTGGAGGAGGATGACTGGAGTAAGGCTCTGTGATTTCAGACCCATTAGCTCCTATTTCATGTTTTTCCTGACCTCAGATGAGGAACTGCCTTTGACCTGTAAAGACCAACCCTATGCAGGTGAACCTTTAGCTTTACTGGACCTACTGGAGCCTGTGAACCATGGAGTTAATGTGAACATATAAAAAAGACTAGCCTTCCTAGGCACTCAGTGTTAGCTACAAGTACTGAGCAGTAGATATTTGAGAGGTTTAAGGTTTAAGGCTTGTGCTCTACTTCTAACCACTAAAGGGCCACTTCTGGACTGTGGTGTGCCACCATTCTGGCTGTGTGTGCCTTACTGTGCTGTGCCTTAGATGATGCAGTGGTCTCAGACATGTTCTGGTCCCAGCGTCAGCAAGCATCTCCCAAAGCTGGCTGCTAAGGGAGTCATCCCCAAAATGCTGAGTTGGTGCTGAACCAGAAGGTCATCTGACAGGGGAGCACATGGCTCAAGAGACGCAGGGACAGAATAAGCTAGGTCCAAGCAGGAGGTTTTGAAAAGAAATGTCCGTATGGAGACAGGAGTGGCAGGGGGAAAAAGGCTGTGAAGACACCATGAGGCTAGGGTGGCTGTGAAGGTGGCATCACATCCAGAGAGGAAAAGGTGGTGAGCAACAAGATGACTGGCCAGGCTAGGAGGAGTTGGCTGGGAGATTTATTACTGGTGAGGTGAGCAGGCCCCAGAGTGACAGAACTATTGCAAAGCACACTGGGATCCCACATCATTCACAGGTAGATGCAAGACAGAAAGGGCTTCACCCTTTGTGTTGCAGGGCTCCTAAACATGCCTGGGGACAGCATCACCTGCCATACTGGACTTGAAACTTAGGGTCCTGTTTTAAGAAATGTTTAGATTTGTAAATGCTTAGCATTTCTAGGAAAAGAGAGAAAGGGGAAAAATAAACCACCCAACCACCACTACCAACCTAAAAAAACCCCCAAAATCCACACAACTCAGCCAAAACCACACACAGGCTGCTAGTTTCTAACAAACAGCCACCAGACCTTTTGTTGCAATATGAGGCTCTGTGGCCCTTCCCCGCTGACATAAAACTTAACCACCTAAGCCTGAGTCAAAGAATGATGTGCAGAGCTTCTCAGCGTGAGTTTGGTCCTTCTCCCAACCAAAAGCCTCCAGGGTGAGGCAAAGTGAGCTTGTGGAAGTCTATTCATTTCTGCCACTGCAGCTGATATGGAGGTCAAAATTTCTGCAAGTGTCAAAGGGGTGAGACTGTCTTTTACTACTCTTGCGTTTTTACTACTTGTTTGGTTTTTTCCTTGTCTGATAGTCACCCGGGCAGTGGTAAGAAATTTCATTGACCAGTTCCATAGTGACAGCTGAGTGACCTAACATGGGAATTACCCTTTGCTTTTTTTGTATGTGTAGGTTTTCAGTGTGCCTTATATTATCACCACTGAACAAGTTTTTTTACTGGCACAGAAAGAAAAGAGTACAGAGCAAGAACTGTGTTTAATCAGACGCTCTGGACTAACAATTAATGCAGTAAAAGCACCATCCAAGAAAGAACAGAAATATCATAGGAACCATCTCAGACTGAAAAGAGGCTTTTGTTGTTTTCTTTTTTCTTTTTTTTTTTTTACTGTTTTTTCAGTTGCTGTTGTAAGTCTGATAGTTTTAAAGACACTTCAAAATAAGCTTCAGTACTTGTTCACACTATCAGAAAATATAAAACCTGATTTTTAATCTCACTCCTGTAGTTATAATTCCAGAGTAACTCCACTACAGTGAGTGAAGCTAAACTTAAGCAAAACCAGTGTGATACAAGAATTAGGTTCATAATAACTCACCATGAGAAAGCTAGCTGCTTTCTCATTTAGAAGAACCAAGGAAAAAGAAAAAAAGAAAGACCTATTGATTTTAGATGCCTTCACATTTTTTACATTTTCATCTTTAGTTTTTTTAAGAGGCCTGATTTTCAGAGGTCAGATGAAGAAAAATGCACTGGAAATCAGGCATCTTTTAGTGCCCCACATTAGAAAATGAAGCATCCAAAACCACCAACAATTTTTGAAAATATTAGTCTTGTGGCTAAAGGATCTCCCAAAACAGCTGCTCTGACAAAACTCCAGTGGGCCTCCACAGGAGTTTTACCTGAACAAGCAGGGCAGCATCAGATCCAATTGCCTGTCATTATGTAAGTGCACTGAAAGTACACTCTGTGAGAAATTACTCTTCTGTAAGAGCTAAAACAGAAAACTCTGGCCCTGCCCCCATTCCCAGCACTGAGAATTTTGCCACTGAATCCAGTAGGGACAGGGTCAGACTGTCAGAAAAGTTCATTTATATTCTAGAGAAATAGAAAGCAGTATCCCTCTTCTACTGGAGCTCAGCAGGAAAACTTCATGTATAAACATTGGCAGAGTTACTGGAGTAACTCTGAGGAATGACTCCATTTCTGTTGTTGTGACAGCTGCATCTTTTTCATGTCAATTCCAACTGTAATTTGGGGAGATGTAGTGCATATACAATACTGTAATCTGGAAGATTTATATAAGGCAAAATGATCATTCATACATTTTCTAGAAAGAATAATTAAGGTCCACTTCTGGTATCACCAATAAGCGGAAATGGCTAATGGGTTTTTCTGACACTGCAAACTAAAATGTAAAGTTACTAAAAACCAAAATTATGCAATTTTTTGGGAAAGGCATGTCTGAGTTTTAACAAATCAAAACAGTAAAGTGATCTCAGCCTTCCCCCAAGAAATTAAAAATATGATCTATAAAATAAAGCCTAATGTGATTTTTCTTAAAAAGGAGAAGTAGCGTATTTTAAGGCTCTCATATCTGGTGGCTGTGAAACTCAGACTCCCACAAAATCCTAGGAATCTGATCAAGCCTGCCAGACACTTAAAGAAAAAACATAAAAAGTGTTTTCATTATATATATTATATATATATATATATAAATCAAATAACTATGAAAACATATGTTCCATTTCTTGTTTATCTCTCACTCTGTAGTATTAAGGAAAAAAACCAAAATGAAACACCATCACCAGCAACACAAAGAGAAAAAGAAGCCAAAAACCCCCAACCCCTCTCCAACACCAAAATATGCCTGATGGGAGAATAACCATGCGTTCCTCTTCCTGAAGAACTAGAAAGAAAAGCAACCCAACTGCAACGCAATGAAGGCATTCACTTCCAGTTCACAGTATTGCAGTTAGAAGTACAGTGAGGTCTAGACAAGTGATGGAGCAGGAGCTGCCTGGAGCGGGGAAGGAGAAGGTGTTCACATGACAATACAGCATTGACAACGCTTTTTCTTTTGTGTACCTGGGGTGGCTTCCAAGGGCAGGCTCTCTTCCTTCCCCTCGGGAGAGGAGGGCTCTGTCGTGTCAGACAGGGGCCGGCCAGAGACCAGCTCAGCAGCGTTCCCATCCATGGTGGAAACATCAGTCACCGTCTTCTCCCGCAGTGACTTCTCGTCGTCTTCGTCAATCAGCACAAGCTCTGCCTTGATGGTCTCATCGTAGCCCAGCACTTTCTTTGTCTCCTCTTCATCATCAATGTTCTGGTAGCCCATAAATATCATTGTCACCGGCTGATCTGCACTGGCCTCTGGGGTTTCACCACCACAGGGTTTGTCTTGTGGCTGAGGGTTCACAGCATGTCCTTTGCTGGATTTGTGCACCATTTCCAGCTTTGCCTCCTTGAAGAGCATTTGCTCCTTCATATGGCTAAAGTTTCCATCGGCTACCACATTTTTGTCTGACACAGTCATTGTTTCATACCCTCCTTTTACACTTGATTGTCCAGCTTTTTGCATAAGTTCATCTACGTCCTTTGAGCTTAATTTAGGTACTCCATTTTCTACCACTGTGCCACCAGAGTGAACCTCATAGACTACCTTGGAACCATCATCATAGACTTTGAATCCTCTTTGATGGGCCTCATCTGGGCCAACAGGTGAAGCAGAGACAATCTTGGTCTCTCCTGTTTGTTTGTCTTTCTCCACATTAATTTCCATGGTGCACAAAGCTTGAATGAAAACAAGAGAGGAAGTGCATGTTACAAAAAAAAAAGCCAGTGAATGGTTAATTGCCAAACAGACAAAGAAAACTATGGTGCCCCTTTTTCCTATCTCCTGCTTCTAAAGGGCTAAGTGTTCTATGTTAGAGGTGGGATGCAACACTGTGGACACTATTATACTATGCCTTTTTAAGTAGGTGGAAGCTCGGTGTATCTGCAGCAAAGAGGACCTACTCCTTCAGCTCATGTCACATGGAGCTGTCTCCGGTGAACTAGGAACACTAAGAGGTTAGGTGTAACTTAGACAAGGGGAGCTGATAGCATGCAGGTTGCCCTCTAACTTTCCATTCTGAACTTGCCTCAAAATTCAGAGAGAACTCCTCTACTTTCTTTTCTGCCATCAAACTGGCAGTTAGTTGGTAACAAGTTTTGTTTGCTGCAACACCCAAACCATTTAATTATCAGTGCTTGTCCTTGCTTAACTCTTCCATCCGTAGCACTCAAAACATTTTAGAAGGGTAAAGAAATATTGTTTATCTCTGTTCTACACGTGGGAAAACAAAATCCCACGGGAATAGGACAAGATAGGTGTGTGACAGGGCAGCTCTCTCAGCTTTCACACCAAGACATAAACGGTGACCTCTGCTTCCACGTTAACAGAATGTACAAAATAGTCAAGAAGCACTCCCTTGTTTATGTGAATTAAGCATTAAGCACCACTATGAAAGTTGAAGAAAAAAGTAATAATGAACTGATTTTCAAAGAGTCATGAAACAACAGGCAAAAACATATGTGAGGGGCTGTTGCTTTAGAATAGCAATTAAGGATGTAGCAATGAGATGGAAAGTGTAGACCGCATAGTAGGCATAGACAAGCAGTCTACTCTGCTCCAACACCCATTCTGAGATATGATGGCATATCACTAGACAGCTTTTCAAAGAAAAACTGTGCAAAGGTATCTCAGACTTTCCAAAGTGTTCATTTGTTTAAGCATTCCTTGTATGCATATGAAGACATTTTGGCTCCCGGACAGACATACACAGACACTTAATTACAAATTACCACAGGCAGTGACAAGTGTTTGTGAAACTTACAGTGATCACTTTCATCAATGAACCTCAATGGTATAATCAGGATTTATCTTACCTGGGAATACCACAAACTGGAATGTTTGCTTTTTTTCCTGATTTAGTTTCAAGTGGATACAGAATATCCTTGCCCCAAGAATCAATGAGCTTTGTATGTTTGTATTTAAAAAAAAATGATTATAAAAATTTACTGTTACTTCAAGATATTTCCTCAGTCTTTTTATTCACACATAGTAGAACTACTTTTCCTGTAACCTTAAACCAAAATATTTCATCATCAATGGGAAATTTATAATGGCACACATCATTACATTGCCTATAGTGCAAGATAGAAAATTAATGTGCTGGTGAGCAAGAAAATTAATGTGCTGGTGAGCAGGTGCATGCTATTCTCCATGAAATGGTCTCCTTTGTCCCCTGAGAGTGCAGTCTGGTGGGCAAAATGGTTGGGTCTGGCCATCTACATGCTGTGTACATCTGCTCAGGCCTCGGCCAGCCCTGGCAGGACTGGTTAGGTCAAGTACACCACCACACAAACACCTGCATGGAGCCAGGGGAAAGGAGAAGGTGGGTGAAAGAGCTTTGCTGCCTCTGAGAGTGATGCATTGCTGAAGGCCAAAATGGGATGCAGAAGCACCATTTTCACCTTGACCATTGCAACCTAGTGGGCTTTCCCCAAGGACTATGTTTTACCACTGCTTCTGGAGGTTTGTAGACTAGTTGTATCCATAGCTATCATGACCCTGGGCACAGGATGCCAATTCCCGCAATAAAGCAGGGCTTACAGTTTTTTTATCTCCTCCTGTGCTGGCATTTTCATGCCTAGCCATCCCATAGCAGCCTGGGCAGCCAGAAGGGAGCTGAGAGCTGAGCTCTGCTCTGAGGTGTGCAGCTGAAGACTGCAAGGCAGCTGGCATGGCTGGAAACAGGAAATTACAGCTAGAAATAGAGAAAAAACTGTTGCCCCAGGGCTGGTAGCAATCAAGCTATGAAGCAGTTGCTCTGAGAAACTGTGGCAGACAGCACCATATTGCAGCTCAGAGAGCAGTTAGCACGGATCACTCGCGCAGGACTGTCCCAGCGCAGGAACTGGTGTGCAAGTGCCCTTTATGTCTTATCCAAGTGTCTCTGCTCTGAAGCCTTAAACCCAATCTATAGTGATAATTGAACGAAGAGAAGCAGGTACCAACACTAACACTCTAGAACTTTCTAGGTGCAGTTTCTTGAGAAGAAAGGAAGAAGAGTTTTGTTTATTGGCTTGGTGCTTAGGGCTTGGGTGAGTAGGTTCTGAACATCGCTTGACCTCACCAGGGCTGCTCAGGCAGATATTATTCAATAACTTTCAACATTACAAAGGTAAAAATAGAGACTGGCTTGCCTATGCTGAAGATCCTAATCTGGCAGGTTTCTAGGTGGCCAGCTGAACTGAAGCTAAGCTGAACCATGAGTCAGCAACAGCACAGTCAGCAAATCATCTCTGATGGGCAGAAGTTCCTGATTTGTCTTGAGCACAACTCAACAGAGAGGGCACTACCAGCCCATCAACTGACTGCTTGTTACCTTCTTAGAAAGAAGGAGCACCTTGAGGTCCCCTAGAGATCCTGTACTTCTTGTTTATTCTTTGAAAACTAAAAATATTATTTGGTGCATGGCTTTTCATTACAGACTGGTGATTTTCATGTGAAATAGTTGAGTGCCATGTATTTGTAGTGTAGAAGAGGATGTAATCTGCCAGACCCTCCCTGTTTTGATGTACAAATTTAGGTCAGTATTGTGCATTAAAAGAAGACTTGTACAGTGGCAATGAATTCAGAAGTGGATAGCAAAAATCTCAGTTATGTGGACCTGGCCATATTTGAGATGGTGACCTTGAGGAGCATGATCCTGGCAAAGCACAAAGACAAACTCCTGAACTTTACAAGACTGAATTTTCAGCTGTTTAAGGAGTTGGTGAATGAGATCCTCAGGGAAACTGTCCTTAAGGACTGAGGGGCTGAGCAGAGCTTACACAGCTTTGACATCACTTTTCTTAGCATGCAAGAGCTCTATCCCAGTGTGTAGGAAATAAATGGGCATGGCTGAACTAAAGTCACCTCCTCAAAGCAAGGAGTCAGAAAGCAACATCTACCAGTGGAAGCAGAGACAGTGACCTGGGGAGAGCACAGGAATACAGTTCAATGTCAGGCGTCAGGAAAGCCAAGGTAAAGCTGGAATAGGACTTGGCAAGGGACATGGAGAGTAACAAGAAAGAATTCTGTAAGTACACAGGTTAGGAAAAAAGGCCAAGAGGAATCTACTTCCCTGTATCTCCCTGTGAATTAAGAAGGGAAAACTGGTGGTGACTAATACAGAGGAGGCTGAGGTACTCAATGTGTTTTTTTGCCTTGGTCTTCACTGGAGTCAGGCTTCTCAGTTCTCCAAAGTACCTGATCCTCTGGGTGTGTGTGAGGGAAGTGAAGACCCTTCCACTGCAAGTGAAGAACATGTTTGGGATCACTTGATGAAGCTGAATAGCCACAAGTCTGTGGGACTGGATGACACACATCCCAGAGTCCTGAGGGAACTGGCTGATATTCAAGATCAGGCTGGATGGAGCTCTGAGCAACTTGGTCTAGTGGAAGATATCCCTGCCCCTAGCAGATGGGTTGATGGAATGAGATGATCTTTAAGTTCCCTGCCAACACAAATCAGTCAATGATTCTTTAATTCTATGTTGTTGCCAAGCTACTCTCTATCATATTTGAAAAGTCATGGTAGTCAAGTGAAGTCCCCACTGACTGGAAAAAGGGAAACGCTGCCCACATTTTTTAAAAGGGGAGAAAGGAAGAACTGGGAAACTACAGACCAGTGAGCTTCACCTTTGTGCCTAGGAAGATCATCCTAGACAATATGCTAAGGCACATAAAAGATAAGGAGGTTATCTGAGGCAGCCATCATGGCTTTACTAATCATGCTTGACTAATCTGGGGGTCTTTTGTGATGGAATAATAGCAATGGTCACCAAGGGAAGACCATCAGATGTCATCCATCCAGACTTCTGTAAGGCCTTTGATATAGTCCCCCATGACATCCTGGTCCCCAAACTGGAGAGACACAGATTTAATGGATGGACTATTCGGTAGATAAGGAATTGGATGGCTGGCTGGAACCAGAGAGGTGTGGTCAATGGCTCTGGGTCCAGGTGAAGGCCAGTGATGAGTGGTTTTCCTCAGGGCTCTCTCTTGGGACTGTTACTCCTCAGTATCTTTATAAATGGTATGGACAGTGAGATCCAGGGCACCCTCAGCAAATCTGCAGATGGCACAAAGCTGAGTGGTGCAGCTGACACTAAAGAAGGAAGGGATGCCATTCAGGGGGACCTGGACAAATGTGAGAAGCAGGCCCATAAGACTCTTCTGGAGTTCAGCAAGTACAAGTGTAAGGAGCTGCACTAGACTGGGGCAATTCCAAACGTGAGGACAGACTCATGGCAGAAGAAGGCACTGAGAGCAGCCCTGACAAGAAGGACTTGGGGCTTCTCATGGATGAAAAGTTGGATATGAGGCAACAGTGTGCACTTGCAGACCAGAGAGCCAATTGTGTCCCAGGCTGCATCAAAAGAAGTATGGCCAGCATTTTGAGGGAGGTGATTATCCCCCTCTACTCTGCCCTTACTCTATCCACCTGGAGCACTGCATCTAGGTCTGGGATCCTCAGCACAAAAAAGACATGAACAATTTTGGAACAGATTCAGAGGAGAGTCATGAAGAAGATCAGAGGTATGGAGCACCTCTCTCATGAAGACAGAGATTCTCTGAGAATCTTTTTTGAGAATCTTCTCTGAGAAGGCTGGGATTGTCCAGCCTGGAGAACAGAAGACTTTGTGGAGACCTTACTGCAGCCTTCAAGTACCATTAGGAGGCTTATAAAAATGAGGGAGAGGGACTTTATAAGGATGAATAGAGACAGGACAAAGGGCAATGGTTTTAAACTGAAGAGGGCAGATTTAAATACTCAGGAGGTGGTGAGGCATGGAACAGGTTGCCCAGAGAGGCTATGGATGCCCCATCCCTGTAAGTTTTCAAGGACAGGCCAGATTGTGCCCTAAGCAACCTGATCTAGTGGATGGCATCCCTGGCCATGGCAGGGCAGCTGGAACTAGATAATATTTAATGTCCCTTCCAATCCAAACCTAAAATTCTATGGTTCTATATTTAAGAAGAGTTGCAAGATACATCTTTTTATGTATGGTATGGAGTACTGTCATATAACAATGTCTAATCTATTAGGGTAACTTCAGGCAACAAGTTCTAGCACTTCTTGGAGGATACTGTCCAAGAAAGTTAACAGGTGTGTTCCTTTTGTATTTCAACTCTGGCTAATTTGCTTAAGCTTTTGACTCTGTCAACATTTTATTTTCATGTCTTCTACTGTGATTTTACTGCAGTGATTTTTAGATATTGCTGTAATGTAGTTTATGACCAATCCAGGGACCACATTAAAACTATTTGGCTAAGTAAATGCATAAACATATGTGATTTTCTTAGAAAGTTCTTAACCAGTAAAAGGCACTGCCATGAGACAAGTGAACAACAGAACCTTGCTTATCTGACTGTGTGCATAATGTTTGTTCTCAGTGAGAAAACCTAGCAGCCCAGCTTGTCAAAGTAGTTGCAAAATGAACTAACGTTGGTGCTAAAATGTCTATCGAACCAAAGTGTATTTACTGCAAAATGTGATCTACTAATAGAATACAAAACTACCTGACAATAGAGTTGGAACTGAAAGCCGTACTTGAAGATGACAGCCAGTATCACAAGTACAAGTTTTCTGCACAAGCTTTAATTACAGTGAAACAGGATGCAGCGCTTCAGGACAAGATCCCAACATGCCAGCAGAAGGATCTAGAGTCTTTATGGATTCAGAGGCTTTTCTTTAAAAAAAAATCTACTTACACTTTGAACCTGTTTTAAGGTGGATGGTTACAGCCCACCTTTAAGAATACCTATTGCACACGATACATTTATCAAGGACTACATTTACAAGGCTTCTGAGTCATCCAAAAAAATGAAAGAAATTATTACTTTCTTGTCATCCACAAAATGGCACAAAACACACAGAAAAGCTTGCTCTAAAGACATGTCAGGATAAGCACTGGTGGAAGGAAAGATTTTGGAATGGGTTGCAACAGAACTTACGGAAAAAATTACACATTTCATAGCTGTGTACCATGCTTTAGCTGCAGACATTGCTTTGCTATGCTGGTTAATCCACTTCTCAAGTAATCCACCTTTTATCCCTTTCCTTGGGACACCTCTTAGGTAGCCACCAACAATTTGGTCTTGAGATAGGGAGTGCATTATTTAGAAAACAAGGATTTTGAAAACAATAAAAATTCACAGCTTGTAACATTTGTTATATTTAAGACACACACAAAATCTGAAAAATAAGTGTTAAAAAATTCTTAGTATGACTTCAAGCACAAAATAAGCCCACCTTTTCTCAAGAAGAAAGAATGGCACACAAAGCAGTATAAATGACATAAATATTTGAAGAATGTATGTGGTCTTGGGAGGGCCTGTCTGGAGCTGCATGGGTACAAGAGAGGACACAAAACCTTGGCCTAAAAACTATGTATTTGTACTAGCAGAGATGGAAAGAACTGAATGTTTCCATGTTTTTTTTTTTTTTTTTTAAAAAGGACGTTACCTACTGTACTTGTATGTCAGCTACCTTGTTTTGAGAGTACTCACTGCAGTTCAAAAAACCTTGACTTATTTACAAAAATACACATCAAGCAGTATTTCCTGGCATTTAAATGATATCGGGACACCAGACTCATTAAAGTAATATAACAAAAAGAGTTCATGGCTACTGGACTGGTATTATAATTCTTTGTTCCTTGAGACTTACCAGCTACTCTGCTTGATCCGTCCCACCCAGGAAATGGCTCTGCTGTTCGTGAATAGAGGGTTGGGAGTTCAGGGATCAAGGAGTAAATGTAATTTACTGCATCTGGTGTCAGAGAACAGGAAACAGTTAGATTAGTGCTACGAGCCCCGGTGGCTTCATTGCTTAAACAGCAGTGTTGTCAGCCCTGACAATAGTCACTGGAGCTTTGTACTAGATAATTGGATCAAAGCAAACAAAGTGCGAAGTCACTGTCCTGTGATTGGTGTTCAATAGACTAGCTGAGGCAGGAGGGAATGGGTCCAGATGGCTCAAATGTTATTTCAGATGAACACATAAAATTATTTGTCAGGAGGTTCTGGATTTATCAAGTCTGTGAGCTTTAAAATGGGGTGTGGGGTGGGAAAGGTAAGGAATTAATCCAATGCAGTACCCAGAATACATGACATTTCAAATAGAGATAAAAAAGTGTTGACTAAAAATGCTAGTGTTGACTGAATAGGATAAGAAACCAGCTCTTTTGGACCAGTTGTTTCCAATATTACTGAATCAGAATTTGGCTTTTTGTTCTTAAAGCTGAAATTTACCTAACAATGAAATCTCATATAGATACCGATAGGGTGCCTGTTTTAGTCTTCAGTAAGTATTGTGCTCCTGCCAGTGCTGCAATGCCATCATTCATAAATAAATCCTGAATTAATAAAAAGCTATCTTAAATGATTGACTTCTTTTACATTTGAGATTATGGCTGCTTATCATAAGCTAAATGTGTACTTTAGAAGATATATTAATAAATTTAGAAGTATTTCCTTGGAAATATTTTGTGGCTGGGTTAAATACAACTAGCATTTATTGTTCTGCTTGAACTCTGTGGCTGAGCTAAGAGCAGAGCTCAGAGGAGAGATACGCAAATAACTGACTTAAGGTTCAGGCACCAGACCAAAACAAAACAAAAAACCAAACCAAAACACAAAAAATCGCATTCTTCCCTATCAGCTGGAAATGTTTTCAGCTCTGTATGGAACTGGTTACATTTATGTTCAAATATAAAATCCTGTTTGGTTGAAACAGACCATTTTTTTTCCTCCAAGGGTATTTTGCCAGTTTAGTGCACGATTTCTCAAGCCCTTGGTACTGCCTAGTCCATGTGTCAGGGTAGGAGGCAAAATCTCCCTTCCTTGAAGCCTCTTGTTACTATAAGCAGGTAAGAGAGGTTGACCAGTGCAGATCATAAAAGTGTACTGGTGAAATGAGACACAAAATGAAATGTTCTGTTGTAACCTGCTTGACTACATCTGGTTAAGGGAGATGCTTTCATTACATTTTCTATGGGCTAATATCCATCCCAGAAAAAATACCTACACCTTGCAGTGTCTTCAGGAAGAACATGATGTACCACCTCTAATCCCAAAGCTTTTTTGGCAGGAAAATTTGGCCTGAAATTGGTGAACTGGTTTTACTCCCATAGCAGTCAGTGGTGGCCACCAGTGCTACTCGATGCAGAAATGGCCAGCAACAGCTGCTTTCTTTTGCAGGGTTACTTGCATCTAATGAGAAATTGGTACAATGCTTGGTGCTCCTGCTCTGTGAAATATCACCAGCAAATGAGTATTTATGAAAATGAGCAAATGAGCCATTATTGAAAACTGAAGTAATTTCTCAGAACAAAGAAGTGGGGACTGTGTTTCTGGTCCAGGGAAAGAAGGCACTTTGTATTCTGGAAATAGCACAAACTTAGTAATTATTCATTCCACAGAGTGTCCTTTTGGAACAGTAGTTTCAGTACACACTCATCCAGTGACTGAGTGGCAGATGTGTCACATGTTATGTGTCATAATCAATGCAGACTTGAACTGCTGAACTAATCATCCTTACTTCTTTTGCAGTTCATGAGGATCAACAGGCATGGCTAGGGTACAGTTTACATGCAAAGACAATGCAGGAGGCAAAATTCTTTGCAAGTATTTATTTTTCTCCCAGTGCCTATAGGGGGAACTGAGTGTTGCTGACATCTAAGCAGTAGGGAAAATCAATTGTACAGCTTGATGGTGAAACTGTCACTTTGATGTGGTAGATGTCTGTGGACCTTAGTAAGATGTTGGTTTTTTTGCTTTTTTTCCCTTGTCTCCTGCTTTAGGAGACAGTACTCAGCTAAGCATCAGATATTGTTAGTACTGAATTAGTTTAGAAACCTCTCTGTATGTTAATTATAATAAAACATTTAAAAAATAAGCTTCAGGGCTCAAATCTTTCATTGTCATGAGAAGGGAATGCTGGGAGGACATTGCAATTCTCGTGCAGTTCCTTCTGAAGCTAGTGGTGGTGCTACATGTCAGAAATAGGGTATTTGACTACAAGCTGTGGTTGGTTGATTCTGCCAGTTCCTGTCTTGTATTGCTGCCTCCCCCACTCAACCTCAAAAGAAAGCTAATATGCTCATTTCCCCTTCTCTTACTGGCAACAAGGTCTCTTCTATTTAGCAACTTTAAAAGGATAGAAGAGGCTAATTTTACAAGGAATGGAGAGATACAAATCAGTGTTTTGCTCATGTTAGAGGACAGAACATAAATTACATTTGAACAGACTGCAGTCAATATCTTCATTTCAATCTTTGATAAGTTATTATTATCTAAGGATGCCATAAAACAAGTTCTATGTCTTTTTTTTACTACTTGCAACAAAAGGAATTTTAGAAGTATGGCACTCTTCCAGGTTAACAGACAGACAAGTGCTTGGCAATACATATGGGGCAAGGTAGTCCTTCAAGAGTGCTTGCACAAAGCTAAACCTTTGGAACGGCTCTAAATAGCTCCCGCAGAGAGGCTTGTGGTCAATATCAGATGGATTAATTTTCCAAGGGAAGGACTCTCTTTAAAAAGTCCAATACCACTAAAATTAGTGGTGGGTCCTTTGCAAATGCTGACTCCCAGGGTGGGGCCGTTCCACCTACAAAGCTCTCCAGGGTGGCACGGGACTGCATCAGGAAGAACAGTGACCTTGGCCCTCCCACTACATTTGTAAGAACATCAGTGGAGGCTTTCGCTAGAAGCTGCATAGTCTGGCTCTGACATACTGAATGCTTTAAACAAACTTGGGGGTTAGGGTCCACAGCTGACACTTGTATATCCATAAGGAACATGGTGGATGAATGCATCTACCAGAGCACTAAGTAATGCTCCCGAACCCTTTCTGAAGTCAAGAAGCCTGAGGTCAGCCATCTCAAGTACATGTATGTACGTAATATGGGCAACAAGCAGGAGGAACTAGAACCTTGTGCCCAGTGTGAGGAATGCCAGAAGAGTCACAGAAACTTGGTGGGAAAACTGACATGATGAGGAAACCACAATGGACGGTTACAAATATTTTCAGAAAGATACAAAAGGAAGAAGAGGAGGTGGAGTTGCACTTTATGTGACAGAGGTATTTCCATGTATAGAGGAGAGCTGTGGAGACTATGCCAGCCCTATTTAACAAATGCCACAGGATCATGATTAGAGGGGTCATCACTAAAGAGGATGTTATGCTCCCTGTCAGGATGCTTCCTGTCAGGATGATGAAGCCAACAAAACCTTACTGCGGCTGCTCAGTGAAGTCTGGCCAACTGAGCCCAGTCTTCATGAGTGGCTTCAATTACCCACACATTTGCTGGGAAAAAAAAAACCCACAACCCTGTGCACATGCCATCCTGGAATGTCTTAAGGACTCCTTGTTCATATAGATGCTAGACATGGTGACTAGGAGCAGCACATTGCTAGATTTACTGCTTGCAAACCAAGAAGATTTATTTGACTTACACTGGTACCCTAACTACCAATGACACCCTGGATACAGTGAGCAAACATTGTGGAGTTTTAAACCCTGCTTAGAAGACTGAAGACCAGTAGTAGGACAAAGACCTTAGATTTTAGAAGAGACAACTTTAATACACCAACAGCCTAGTTGTGAGAGATTCCATTGGAAGTATCCATGAAAGTCAAAGGAGTTTGTGAGTGCTGGGAGTTACTTGAAAGTGCATGCTGAAAGCACAACAATTCTTTACAAAGGCAAAGGAAGAAATTTAAACAAAAGGCTGCCCTGGCTTAACAATGAACTGTTATGTGTAATCAAAAGCAGAAAAAGCTGGTTCTGGAAAGGCAACCAGTTAGCCACTGAGCACTACAAGCACCTTGCTAGAGGAAAGCAGAGATGCAGTCAGGAAGGCTAAGGAGCAGCTAGGACTTAAGTTGGCAAAAAAAGTCAAGAAGAAAGGGTTCTTCAGTATTTGTGAGCAGTAAGCAGAAGGAAAGATAGAAGACCACTGCTTAAGGAGTGCAAGGCAGATTTCTCAATACCTTTTTCATCCTTAAATACATAAATCCACACCCTAGAGTGCTAAGAAAATGCCTGGCATTTTTGTAAGGAGACTGTCTATAATATTTGAAAGACACAGAGGTCAGGGAGATGTCTCTGATGACTAGAAGAGGTAAAAATGTCATGCCACAGGAATGGACCAAAAGAGGACCCAGGAAACTGGAGACACAATGGTCTTAGTTTGTCCCCATGGCAAGTGACAGAATGAGTCCTCCTAGAAACCATTACAAACCAAATGAGGCAGATGATTGGGAAAAGCCACAATTGATTTACCGAGCACAGATCTTGACAGACTAAACTAATCACCTTCTACAACATAATAACATCTTCTATTGACATGGGGAAAGCAGCGGATGATGTTTATTTAGACTTCAGCAAAGCTTTTGACACCATATCCCACACTTCTGCTGGCCAAGACTGGTTGAGCGGTGTGTGAGACGGGTAGGAAATTGTCACACTCCAAGGATGGTGATACACGTTTTTTCTCAGGTAGCCAGAGGTGCTGTAATTGTGGCAGCTCTAGATGGAGACTGAATTTAAAAGTTATCAAAAGTCTACAACTGAACGTCAATTGCTGATGAATTTTTACAGGACATGTGGAAAGAACCCTTCAAAGAGCTATACTTGATTCCTCTGAGGGCATGCTGGTCTGTTTTGCTCTCGGGCTTCACTGCTGGTCAAGATCAGAGGAGAGAAAACCAGAAGAGTCTCTAAACAACGTTCTGAGTACTAAATAATTCAGATCAGGTTTCCTAGGCTACTTTTTGGCTGAATATATGCTAATACATACAAAATTCAAACAAAGATTTGTGCAAACTGTTCAGTTACTGTAATTGTGGCTTCTGTATGTTGGCTGAAGTAGTAGCATATAGTTTGCATACAAACTGCCAAATATTGCGGAGGATTAATTTACCTCTGAGGAAAATTCAGCAGACAAGGGAGTTACATCAGATCTTCATGTGCCTTCTATTTTATATATAGAGACATAAACATACACACATGGAGCAAGAGCTCTCTCCATTTGTCCATGATGTGCATGCAGCGTAGCACGGCAGCATGGCTGGTTTTGACTTCAGACCTGAGCACCAACAAATGATGGAATGCCTAGCATCATATCAGACCTTGTTTAATGGAGAGCTTGTCAGCTGCAAGCTGCCACAGAGATGGCAGTCACAACTGAAGGTGGCAGGTCCACAGTTCCCAGCCTCAGCATTTCTGCTCTACTTTCTCTTACACAGTGATTTATGAAGGCAGTGTGTTTGTACCCTGGAAAATGTGGAATTTGTGTTAATTATGCCTGGATGAGTTCAAGCTCAGAAATTCTCACTGCCAAACACAGGTTTTTTTTCTATGAAGGCTATGAAAGACACAGAGCATCACTTGATCAGTCCCTGGTGCTCACCACCACTTCTCCCCTTCCCTTATAGCCTTTGCTTGGACCTGTCTGGGCTCTGAACATCCTCTAGTTGTGCTTCCTGCACACTCAAAATCTCTGTCACCACTATATAGATGGTACAAGATGGTAAAATTATACACAGAAACACAATGGTGAGATAATATATTTTTGTACTGCGTTTACAATAAAGGGACACAGAACAAACAAACATGAGATGTATGGACTTGGGAGTCTTTCATGATGTGGCAGCAACTGAAGAAATTGCCCAATCAGGTTGTTGGTTTGTGTCTGTTTTACACAGCCTTCCTGGGTTATCCAGTGGCTCCTACCTTTTTCCTCTGCAGCATGTGTTGTCAGACAGATGGCTGATCTGCAGCAACAAAGCAAGTTCTGTGCCGTTTTGAATGAGAAGAAAAATCTATGATACCAAAGTTCTAACAGCTATGTACATGTTTTCTTCCTGCTCTGATGAGCAACCCTCTCAGATCACTGCCAAAGAGAATACAGAGGACTGGCTCAGCTTGTACCTTGTGAAGATGCAGGGCTGCATCGTGCCCGCAGTGGGAGGGCTAAAAGGACAACCTGCAGCCTCAGTCATCTGTAGAGGACCAGAAGACAGGATTACCTAGGGGATGACCTAGTCCACCTCACCCCGCAAGGACCAGCTGCCAAGAGGAAGAGACGAGATATATAAAGCCAATGGTATAGAAGAGAAGAGGGACCAGTTCACTGAGATGTAACCTCCTCCTCTATTTGTTTGCATGAGTTGCTCTCTTCCCTTTGACGTATTTTTGCAGTTCTTTGTTACATTTCAGAAACTACAAGCTGTCCTCAATTCTGGCTCAGTCTGTCAGGAAGGGATCCACTGAAAGCAAGCAAAATCTGGAGAGCATGAGGGCTCCTTTTGAACCTAATGAAATACTACATTGCTACATACCTTCAGGAAAACTACCCCTTCATAATTGCTAGCTGCAGCTTCCTTTGGTTTCTTTGCTATTACAAGACACATGAAGAGGCAGCCTGCACTTTGCAAGAGCCATAAAGCTCCTGAGCTCTTTGGTTGCTAATTCCTGCTTCTGAAACTCCTGCTCCTATTTTGGAAACTTACTAATGACCATGGTGTAACTCTGCATAGGTACAAAATATTTGCAATTACTACTTTATGGAAGCCAAATTCAAATCCTTCAGAGGGAATGAAGACTAAGTTCTTACAATGGAACATACCATCTGGGACTTTTTTTTTTTGACAACAGCATTTAACAAAAAACTTGGATTATATTGCTAGCAGGAGTGAAAATTTCTGAACCAGATCTTTGCCTTAAAAAAAGCCCTCCTTAGTAAGTAATATTAATCACCTGGAAAAGACAGCTCCAATTCAACTCAAATACTACATAGTAACTTCCACTGTGTCCCAGTGTTTTAATGTTGGGATCATCCTACATATTCCTCATCTACATTCACAATATAGTTGACAGCAGCTGGAGGAGGTAGTCTTAACCTCATTATTTTGTCAGTTCAAAGACATGTACTGAGAACGAGTATCTGGTGTACATATTTATCTGCAGATGCCTCAGAATGACATCCTCCCAGGGTCCCAAGGATCCTGGGGTGGCACTACAAGGGTCTCTCTAGCTTCCTGGAAACCATGCATATTATTTGTTCACTCAGACACCTAAATTTATAGCTCACACTTTGTATAGATCACACTTCGTATGACACTGAATTAATAATCTAGGGATTACTACATCTTCATTCAACCAACTGAAGTTCTCCTTCTGCAAGAATAATCATGTGGAGAATACTGTATCAGTGAAATAATTTGTTTTTAATAGTTGTTCCTCTATATTAGGAATAGTCCTCATAGAATTCAGCTATTCATGAACAGAGCATGAGCACATACAATGGAGAAGATTGACCACAGAGAGGTGAGAAGGAGTCTGCAGTGCAGAGCTATCACATGATGAAAGGGGTCAATAACACAAAAATCTGCTTTAAGTTACTCATGTTGTTCTTTCCCTTTGTGTGAGCATAAGAAGAGGTGGAGTTCTGCCAAAGCAACACTGTTTTACCACAATAATGACGTTTGTGCTTGCATTATAGAAATACCAAAGAAAAAGGTAATGGCTCTAGCAATAAACCAGAACACACAATAAAGGAAAAAAATCCACTCTTTAAACCTTTGCAAAAAAGCTGTAGTAACAACTTTTGTTAAACCCAAAGCTATACAATAATAAAAAGGCACTTACCACCATCCTGGTGGGAGAAACTCTGTGAAGGGAAAAAACAGGATGTTCGGTTAAACCTTTACTGTTTTTTGTTTAATTTGCTTCACATTTTGATTTTTATGCTAGGCTTGCTTTTATGGTTCTATGGAATTTTTAAATGGGTAACTGTGATTGTTGCTCCTTGGATTTAGGCCATCACAGTCATCATAGACTGGGGGAGGGGCACATGGTGCAACAAGACGAAGAGCTCTGCTTTTTGTTGCAGGCTGTAATGTTTCAAAGCAGCATTTATGGCAAATGCTACTATCTCTGGATGCCATTAGAGCAGGGAAGTTTGGAATACTCTCAGGATCCTGCTGACCTCTTTAAGAGGGGCTGAAAACTCACATGATTTTCATGAAGATAGGGAGATAGCCTCTGAAATCCCTCTTCAAAAAAAGCTGGGATGGTAGGGGAAACCCAAATAACCCAACCAGAATAGACCCAATGCCACTGTGTCTTTTCTAGTCTTGCTCATACTGGTCTAAGCTACTGCTTAAGCTCTGCAACTGCCCTCAATCTTTCCATAAGTGCATGAAAACTGCTGCTTCCAAATGGTGCTAAGAGTACACCTTGGTTTCAATCTGTGCCCAAGTGTCTTTTTTTCTTTTTTTCTTAAATACCTTTTGGAAGTTGCCAAAGGATTTCTCAGTCTCCTTTAGTTTCTCCAAAATTATTTGCTCTTTGACAGATATTTGTGATTCTTCACTTTCTAATTTCTGTATTTCTTGTTCCAGTCTGTGGAAGACATACAGACATGCACATACAGACAAAAATAAAATGTAAAAATTAGTTCAATGGGAGAGAATTTCCTAGGTATTAACTAGCATTTCAAATGTCATCAGAAACAACTATGTCTCTTATTATTCACAATTGATTTCCTAGCACATGAAGGGCATGTGAATTATTTGTAAAACAGACAGATCTGTTTACAGGAAAAACAGTAATTATCTTATCCACTTCTGCAAAAACACATACAGATTAACTAAAAATATACTTCAGTACCCCTTCACTCAAATTCCCATAACATCTCTGAGTTTTACTTTCATTTTAGAAATCACAGTGCAGGATATAACCATGAATATACAGTAGTGTTTAGAGGAATAAATGTCTTCTAATGTTTCTGTACTCCAGACAATGAAACTAGAAATAGTTGTTGGAAACTGGCAAGTCAACCAGTTGTGGCAGGAGTTTCTCTTGAACTGACACTTTGTCCACTCCCCTTTGGGATATCTATCTGTGCTTTCTACTGTTACTGCATGACTCTGGGTACCCAGAGACTTTGAGTAATAAAATACATAGGGAGTCTAGAAAATAAACTTACTCTGCTAGGCAGTAAACACTCAGCACTCTCATTTTTATTGTCAAGACCTAGCAGCTGAGACCTCATACCTTAAGATGAGTTGATTATTATTTAGGATACACTTCTATAGAGTTTAGATTCTCCATTACTTTAACTCAAACCTCCTTTTATTGACATGATTTATGCAGATGCAAGAATATTTCCTCTTTCCCCTCACTCTCCTCCTTTTATGTTTGCCACTGTCTTTGTTTTCTCTCTTTTGGAAAAAAAAAAAAAAAAGAAAGAAAAAAAATATATAACAAATAAACCAAGAGGAACACATTAAGACAGTTATCTAAACTCCCACTGTAGCTGCTTATAGCTTGTTGAACCATATTTCCATGGATGGGACATATCAGCATCACCCAGTACTTTCCTTGCACGTGGCTGCTTGATCCTGCCTTTTTGTCACCACTTTTGGTTGCATATTGTAACCCAAGACAAATCAGTACAGGTAGACTGAGAGTCTCCCAGGCTCCATGTAGTATGCAGAAAAATTGCAGGAAAAATACAGATCATTCATCAGAATGTATCCGTTACACGCACAGGGGTCCTATACTAGACATCTGTATTCACAGAAGGTTGCTTTTTACATTGTTGCTAAATTTATATCACTCTAATTTGTGCTCTCTAGGCCCAACAGTAGAGGTACTTCTGCTGAGGTAACATAAATATTCCACGTAAGAGTTTCTATGAGAACTGTTGTATATAGTCTTGAGTAAACAACTTGGGTACCAACAGATCTTGCTGGAAAATTTAGACCTAGAGAATGCACCTCTTATTTGGGCTGTCTTTTTACATACAGTCCAGCAATGCAAAAATTTAAATCATGCAAACAGAAGGTTGGTTTGCATGGTTGGGTTTTTTTTAAGTGAGTTTCATATAATCAGAATTGCTCAACAGTAAGGAGAAGTGCCTGCTTTTTTGATACCAACACACAAAAGAGTCATGCAAATTTAGTCTGAAAAATAAATGCACTGGTATCACATCTGTTTTGAGCAACATGTTGTATAATGGCTTACACAGTAATAAAGCCATTCAGAGTGCACATGTACACATACATTTATATACATGGACCTTAGATTCTTCCTGTGTAAACCTGTTCAATATCAAATAATGTCCTTTTCTTCTAGCCCAGTTTATAAAGGATATACCTTAACTGCCATTTGACACCTGGCAAGGACACCATGTAATTCCTTTGTTCCTTAGCAGACTTCTCAGCAGATCTTGGGCTGGCCTTTGAAAGATGGCCACAACAATAAAGCCAGTTACATAAACAACTACAATATCTGAAGTGCTGTAGGGAAGAAAATTAAGAAAGAAAATGAAAATTCCAATGAGGAAGAAGATAAAATAGACTGTTAGTACTTCTGCTTCATTGGCCCAGTCAGCTACCTGATGACTGAGATTTGCTAAACTGTTTCTATAAGAAGAAAATTGGGTCAGAGGGTCTGGGGTTGCTGTAGCACAGGCAAGGGTTTTGTTTCAGTGACTGTATTAGAATCCTGTTTTCCCAAATACCACAGAAACAAATGGGAAGTTTTGTCACTCAGAGTACTTGTCTGTCCTGCGGCTTTCTCTGATGGATGGCTGCCTCAAGCATCCAAGAGTATAAGAGGACTTTCAGTAGGGCTGTTTGTATAAGCTAGGAAGCTAAGTGACTTTCCTTCTCATGTTAACAGTGTTGCCTTGTTACGAAGAGGAAGGAATCACAAACAGCTGAAGGGATGCTGTCTTTTGGACAGCATTTTACTGTCATTTGGGGGACCCTGATTCCTTGATTAGTAAGACTACAGACTTCTGGGCTGATAAAGGCTAGAAACTACTTTGGAAGGCCTCTAGCCCAACCTCCTGTTCAAAGCAGGGTCAGCTATGATCAATCCCTGATGATCATGGCTTCTTCCATTTGGGTCTTGAAATTCCTGAATGATTGGGGAGGGAAAATATATTTTAAGGCTACTTACAGGCCTTCTCTTTTAGATTCTGTAGCTGTCAAGCCCTACAAAATTAAGGCCAGAACCTTACAGTACTGCAGGGGAAAGAGAACCAGACTGATAAAGGAAGCCTGGTCTGTCTATTTGGTGGTATTTTGACTTAACTACGTGAGTGCGGACAAGGCAACCAGTGCATCTTCTGAGAAGACTAGAGGCAGAAACAGCACATGAATTCTCCTGAAAAGATGCAGTACTATGGACCACAGGAGCTGTCAGGTAGGACAGAATACTGTAATTTAGGTGACAAAAGGGGAGTTATGCAGGGAGATCTAAGAGGTGAAGAGGCAGAAGGTGAGGTTTGGGACTGTGGTATGTGTACATATGCATTACATTTAGCACTTAGTAACCAGCTAATTTTGTGCTTGGATACAGGACTCTGCTTTGTGCTCCAGTCTGAAGGTGCTGAATGCACTTCCTCAAGTGAAGGATTTCCTCTGTTTCTTCTGTTTCCCACATTAAGATGTTGAAACCCACAAACCTGGCCTGTCATTTTCGTCTTTGCTTAAAAGCAGAGGCTGTTACGGCCCAAGACGCCTTTCCTCAACCCCAGGAGAGACTCTGAGTATGGTCCTGCAGGGTATTCACAGAGTGAATGCAGATGCTGATGCTGAGTCACACTGGTTTGAAACAGGAACACACAAATCTTAAGTCAGCAGAGCTATGCCTGAAGAAAACAGCCTTTTCTATCCAGCTAATTAACTCTAGCAGACACAGACTTCTAGAAGTATCTACATTTGGTTCAGTAGTGTTTTGTTTTTCAGGGTAGGAGGATAACAAACAGCATTATAAACAGGGAGAACAGCTGCAGGTTTATAGACCAGTTTCTTTACCCTGTGATAACTATGCATTCTGGGTTGTACCTGGAAAATACTCATGCAATTTCTACAGCAAACCCAGAAATGTAATAAAAATTAGTCTGCAGTATATACACTGGCATGTCAGTGGAAAAAAGAACATTCATCAAGACTAATATGGAAAGTATACAAGTATTCAAAACCTAAGAGAAAAACAGGAAAGACCTAATCACAGTAAACACTTGAAGGGAAAAGGTGACAGATGCATATGTAGAGTGGGGAATAGTTCAACTTTAACAGATTATTTTGCTATTGCTTTACTGATACCATAAATCAAATTGATATAAAAGCCACAAATAAGACAGTAATTAGTGTCAGGTCTCTCAGAGCTGTACATCCTGAGGTGTTACAGCTGGTGTAAATATGGCAGAGCCACAAGCAAACAACACTACAACAAACCCGTGATATTTACTGAAGAAAGAATTAAACACAACATTTAGGGATAACTGTGCTTGCCTGAAGGGATGAAACTGATCTCTGCACATAGTCTCCACCTGTCTCAAGGATTTTGCACTCAGGTAGCTCTTAACCTCACAGCAAAACCAGAAACAGAAACTTTACATGTAAGGTTTACCTTCCTGGAAGTACAGTGCCTTCTGCAAAAATGCACTGGCAACAATGCTCCACTCTATGGGTCTCTCATTCCCATTTCTTTTTGGGGCAGCAGGGTTCACTCACTTAGGTTCAGAATAGCCTTGCAAAATGAATTTGCAAGGGTGCCCCTGAAAGACACGTAAGTCTTTTAAACCAGCATATCTGGATTCCAGTCCAGCACTTTGGCCCTTGACAAACTTCCTATTACCTGTATCAACTGCCAAGCACTGGCAACCTGTCTGTAAGCCAACATGCCTATGAAACTGGAGATGAAACCTACATGACACAGCTGTGAACAGTACCTTTTGTCTGCTGTAGGGGAGGGGGAAATCACTCAGTAGTCTTTGGTTTAGTTTCAATATGGCTTAGTTTTCTTAGCCAACAGCATCAGCTGCTGCTGAAGGCAGTGGGACCATTTGTGTAAGTCACTCTGTATCAACACACAACCAGTGATTATGGCAAAAATCCTGCTTGATTTCAGGCCTGTTGCAGGCTGAAATGGGATTTCAGAGTTGAGTAATTCAATGCTCTTAGTTTAGTCTTTTTGCAGTGCTCATCCTTCTTTCAACAGCTCACTTTCAAAGAGGTAAGGTGGCAGGGGCACATCATGATTTCTGACAGGCTGTTGTTTACAGAGTGCAGTTGAAATTCAAGAGCAGCAAACTTAATTAACATCTTTGAAAAGGCAAAACCTCCATGACTTGAAAAACTGGGAATCCCTCATCGCCAACCAGTGCTTGGATATGAGATTCAGGCATGACGCTGAATGAGTTGCTCTGGTAGTCCATATCAATCTTGCTGAACACAATGAGAAGGGAAACAATTCCATCCACCTGGAAAAAGTTGCATCCTAGTACCAGCTGAGGAACTTGAGACGCAAAACTCCACAATTCACTTTGCTGTTGTCCTAGGTTACAATGTAAAATTGTGCCCAAGGTATGTATTCTATCCCCATGAGCCGTTGGAGCCAAGGTGGGGCAGTGTTTTCCTTATCTTCTGTTAACGAGCCTAACAATGCCTTGCCACATGACTCATAGATAACTCCCTCCGGGAGTTATCTCTGTTTAATGGGCCATCAAGGACCCACTGCATGACTCATAGAATGAGATCATCCCATTGTGAGATGCTCCGCCCAGGGGGAGGAGCCAAGCATTCCCACCTGGATAAATCCAGGGTTTGGGACAGCACAGGTAGCTTTTATCCACTGGACTTCCAGAGGAGACAAGAGCTACCAGACATTTCTACAGGAATCACTGCTTCGACAAGACCATCTCATCTGGACTGCCACTACCACCCTAACAGGGTGTCAGGTTGTATTCTGACTCTGTCAGTGGTTTTTTTTTTTGTACTATTACTTTTATTTTATTTTACTTTACTTTATTTTCTTTTCATCTTATTAAATTGTGTTTCTGACTTGGAGTCCTTCACTGGTTTTGCTTTCAAACCAGCACAGCTGTCTGAAGTAAATATGTATACATACATACACACATGGACAAAGCAGTATAATGATATTCTGCAACTGCCTGGTGTGGGATGAGGTTAATCCATGCTGGACAAACCAAGGCAACCAAGTCAAGCATTGGCCACAGGACTTCTTCAGCTAAGCATGATGAGGTAGAAAACACAACAACCATTACTTTGATTATATAACTACAATGTTACCTACTCTGGATGGAGAAGACTTAATGTAATGCAAATTCTTTGACCTGGAATTGAAGAAATGATACAATTAAGTCCTTTTCTTTGCCAAATCAGTGACATTTGCATATTAACTTTTGGCTATCAGGTTTGCCTGATACAGCATTAAATCTCCCAAATATGGGAACCTTCAGCACTCTGTGTGACTCTTCTTTCAAACTGAAACCACTTTTTCATGAGCTGCTTTTTCTCTTCTTAAGATGTTACCTCAGCCTACTATGATTTCCTTTTATCACTGTAACACAAAGGTTTTTTGCCCTTATGGCACTTATTGCCCACACTTGTTTTTGGACTTTTACCAGTGTAAACCTTTCTAAGCCCAGCTCTTCCAGAAGTCTTCAAATGGGAGATGTCTCCAGCCCGGGTGAGATTGCAACCTTAGAAACTTCCCACTGACTCAGGAGATGGCAGATCACTGACTGGAAATCAGTGAATCACTATGCCTTGGATGCTTGCCTTTAAAGCAGAGGAGTACATGGCCTGATCCTCCTCTGGGAACGGAGGGGAAAAGAAGTTTTAAAAAAGACCTGTTCTGAACCCAGTCCAGTGGCCAGTGATCAAAGAGGTGAAAGAGCAGAGTCTACTTATTTTCTCTGTGTGATTATAACAGAGTGTTTGGATCAGAAAGCTTCTGTTTGTGCTACTGACAAGGCTCCAGACAGAACCTGGCAGATCTGATCAAGTCTCTGTTCAGTCAAGTAAACACCTTGATAGCTTAACCTCCCCTGGTAGCATCTGGCTTCTGAATCATCCAGACTTTGGACCACTTGTGTTTAAAAGAAGTGGCACAAATGTTCTGGTTTCTTGGCCCAGCCAGTTAAGATGAAGATGGTTATTTAGGCACTTCTTGGTGAAGCTGTGTTTTCTCTCTCCTCTTCACCATTACTCTCATTTTCTTCCTCCCTCCCAGATCCAGGCCTCCTGCCTCTGGAGCTTCACAGGCCAGTGTCCAAAATATTAAGGCAAATTAAGTAAGAGCCAGAACTGATACAAAATGCTTGGCCTGCACAGAACCAGACATGCAGATCTTCATGTCTGGACAGATAGGTAGTCACATCAGAAAACAAGCATGACTTACACTGCAAGTACAGAAGTGCATCATCTGTGGTTTATTGTTTGATACTCACTGGGATGGCAGGAGAAAGGCAAGGAAGATAAAAAAGCCATTTGAGAGACGATACATGCTGTACTTTGCAATTGAAAGGTGAAGGTACAACAACTCAGGAAAGACAATGAGTCCTGCAGAAACTTGCTTGCTTTCCCATGGCTTCAAGTAAAATTGGCAGGATGAGCACCAGGACAGATGTCCTGGGATGTCTGAGGACACACAAGAGTGCAAAGGACAAACGTACCAGTGTGGCTTTTGGTCATAAAATCCTCTTGCGTTGCAAGACACAGTCCGGGTGAAGGAGGGTTGCAAGCACAGTCTTCCCCAGCATGAAGTCCCTGTACACAGCAGTGCATACCCAGAGACTTGAAAAGCAACACAGGTATGGACGGCCCTGTGAAAAACAGCCTGTTGGCTTGTCGCAGCTATGCACATGAAATTCGTTTAGGTTTAGCAATAGATGCCAGCAGTTCAGCTGTACAGTGGATTGTGTTATTTATATCTTGGGAGAGATCCAAGAAATAGAGGGAGACGAATTGGGGGATGATGGCTGTGTGCTCATTCTTCCATTGTGCAGCAGTGCTGGCCACTGCAGTTACCCAAGGTTAGCGCAGATGTATGACAAAAATGAATGCATGACCTTATGCAGTACCCACACTGCAAGCTGGCAAGGAAGATGTTTTTCTGCAGTTCTGGTACATACTGATATACTGGAGATGCACATTGAGTTACCTAGAAGCATTTACAGGAAAGGCAAGAGGCCTGGAAAAATCTCCATCACCTTTTTAAGTGAAGGGAAATTAAACAAAAAATACAAGCCTAAAAGTATTTTCTCTGAAGAGATTTCAGCCTCCCATGTACAAACTGGGAATATGCATTTTGTCTCTGATTTAGAGTATCATATGAGAAATGAGCTGCTAAGGCCCACGGGGTGCTCAGGACAGAGCATGAGCAAGGCAAAGATGCCCTGCAGAAAAAGAACCGGGGGTGCTGGTCAACAGACATCTGAACACCAGCTAATAGTGTGCCCAGATAGCCAAGATTGCTAATGGCATCCTGGCCTGTATCAAGAATAGTACGGTCAGCAGGCCCAGGGCAGTGAATGACCCCCTGTCCTTGGCACTAGTGAGGCCACACCTCGACTCCTGTGTTGAGTTTTGAGCCCCTTACTCCAAGAAAGGAATTGAGTTGATGGAGCATGTCCAGAGAAGGGCAACAAAGAGAAGAGTCTAGAAGGGGCCTCAGGGGAGATCTCACTGCTCTATACAACTACCTGAAAGGATGTTATAGTGGAGATCAGTCTTGTCTCCCAGGTAACAAGTGATAAGGCAAGAGGAAATGTTCTCATATTGTGCCAGAGGATGTTTTGATTGGGTATTAGGGAAAAAACTCTTCTCTGAAAGGGCTGCCAAGCATTGGAACAGGCTGACCACAGAAGTGGTGCAAGCACTGTCCCTGGAAGAGTTCAAAAGATGTAGATGTGGTGCTTAGGGGCATTCTTCTGAAGAGGCTAGAAATGCCATAAAATTCTGCAAGCTCAGAGTGCAGGCAGTGCTACATTTAAAGGCAAAACAGATAGGAGACTGGGTTTAAAGGTAACATTGTTAGCTAGGTCAGAGAGGGTATGTTGTCTGCTGTCTGGACCTCAGGTCTCTGCAGCTTTTTCCTCAGCTGTCTATTTTGTCTGCCTGTGAGACCTGGGGAGGTGTTCTCTGTGCTCCCATCTGCACTTTTCAGGCAGCTGATGAGGGTCATGCACAGCAATTCTTGCAGGGAGCTGTGATTCTCAGCCACCCATGCTGCTGCAGTGAAGGGCAGGGGCAAAGAGGACAAGAGTTGTGCCTGCCAGAACTCAAGACTGAAAGACAAACTTTTTCCAGGTACAGGCTCTTTCCCTTTCTGCCTCCCCTTCCCTTTCTCCCTCTTCCCCACCTTCTTTTCTTCCTTAAATTCCTGCAGAGGTTGTTTCCACTCAGACTTCTGCTGAGTCTTTTTTTTTAATGTTTAGACAGAGCACTGACTCCATCCAAAGTCAGTGGCAGTATGTTCTCTATTGCTGGGAACCTGGACTTCATTCCTAGCAGAATTCCCATTTGGGCTATTTGGAATCCCTTCCTGCTCCCACCATGTTCAATGTTTAGCAGTATAGAAGCACATGCAAGTGAGTCTTTCATACAGCAATGAAAAGATGTTGCAGTTACTAACTAGAAAAGCAGTGTTGACAAAAATAGCTATCATGGGCCACAGCTATCTATTCTTATCCTTGCTGTAGCCTCCAGCAAATAATTTTGCCTCTATTCCCCCTCATCTTGTCCAATATATTTTGCCAATCCTATAGACCTCATTTTTACATCAGTCCATGCTTATCCCTAGTAGATGTCTTACATGGTATTATTAATTATATTCACTGTACATGTGAGATTTCCATGATTTTTGGTTTGAATTGACACATATTTGCTGCTAAGAACTGCATGGACTTTGTAATAGATTTCTGGTGCAAACAAGAGATTATCTATTTGCTTCCTGTTGTGGTGGCTTAAAAGGGCTGTTTCAAGGAAAATGGTGCTTACAAGTTTACTTGTTGGTGCAAAAAGCATTGCCCAGTATTCAGCATTCTGATCTGAGGTACACCATGTGATTGACTGAATTTAGTTTGAGAATTGTGCAAAAAATAAAAATGAACCCTAGAAAATTCAGGCTGAAAACATGAAAACCTAATCAAAATTTTATAATGGTGGGATTATTCTGCTGTCCTGTGGCTATTAAAGCACAACTACCATAAAAAGCTGCACCTCACAGGGATCCCATCTGCCTCCCTTTGATGCTTTTGAAAATACTTTTCCTTGCCTTTTGTGTTGTGCTTTAGTCACGACTGCCTGAACCTGTAAATGCTTTCAGTAGTCCTTGACAAAGGAACTAGCTGGTATGTGCAGCTGACAGTATGCGTCAGGCACTGAACTTTATTAGGTCCCTTTAAAAATTCCACATATTACATGGCCTTCAAAAATACACAGATCCATTCCCCTGCACTGCTTGCCAATAGGGACAGAAAAAGAGCAGCAGGGCAGGAAGGGGAACACCCAGTAGGAGCCGTAACTTGTTTTGCTTGTTTCTTGATACAAACAGTTTCTTGATACAAACAGTTTCTTGGATGTGAGCTTTGCAAATCTGTCCTCTGCTGTCATTCACATACAGGAACTCACAGTTCATTTTTCCAGGGTGAAGGCTGATGTGAGGCAAGTAACATGCCCCATGGGAATGGGTAGGCTTTACACTGGGAGCAATGAGAGATGCATCAAACTGCTGCCACCCTGAGCATGATGATTGCAGTGTCCTGATCCTGCTTCATCCATCTGATCTACCTTAGTGTTTTTATGTTGTGTTTGTTTATTAATTTGTGCTGGGCAGCAAACATCCTCATGTCCCAGAAAGCCACTGGAACAAATGTTGTTTCACTGGGGAGAGGTTTTTGCCACGGTGGGGTAGCTCCAAGGTTATCCAAAGTGCTCCTGCTGAGGCAGATCAAGCCAATCAGGAAGCCCCCAGAAACTTGGGCTGTGTTCGGTTTGTTGTTTCCACCCTTAGACATTTCCTGCTATTGTTCTTGTCTTTTTCTTTGAGTGTTCACTGGGCTGGTGGGTGGTGCTGCTACTACCGGCAGGGGAGGCCTCCGGTCCTCTTGGGCACATGGAGAGATCCGTGCCATTCTTTTCACAGACTCCCAGCACTAATTTCTGGCATACAAGTTCAGGGAAGGTGGACCTGTGGTGGTAACTGCATCTCAGTGTGCAAAGCACAGTTCCTTTTCCCATTGGCTGCTCTCAGCTGGACAAGAATGAAATAATACCATAAAATAATGAATGAATTCCAGCTCAAGACATCGCTTACCACCTGGGGAAGGAGAAGGTGGGTAAATAGGTGAAAACAGCAAGTCCACAGCATCCTGGGATCTATACAGAGAGCTGCGGAAATACTGACTGTATGCTAAACATTAATGGCTCTAGTTTTATCTCTGCCACCCAGAGTCTGGCTTTCAGTTTCCAAAGGTACAGGATTTCATCTACAATGGTCTAACCCAAACACACCACTAGAGGACCAGAGGAGTTGTAACTATCCAGGCCTTCCAGACACAATGTCTGTATCTCATTTTTTAATTCTGAATTTAATGATTAATTTTTTTATTTCATCAGATGCCTGTCATAAGTATCTACCTGCAGCATGAAGGACAAAAGACCTGGATGCTGCACTCCTTTGGGTGCTGTTTCAGTCTTAACAGGAAATCACAGCATACCAATTCCTAGACCCCGCCAGCTGCTCAGGTAATTGTGAGCACCTACTTGGATTTCATGTACAATGAAAGACAACTTCCTGTGCTGTGGAGAAATTGTAGGATTGAGTTTGTCCTTGGACAGCATCTATAATTTTGCAGAGAAATCCCTGGAAGTGTGATGTTATTGCTGAACTGTAGTGGTGAATAGAGCCAGCGACAGAGCTGTGTGAATGAAGAAATGAGTGGGAAAAGCTTTGATATTATTTGAAACTCCCTTTTCCAGCCCTTTGCTCCACATTACCTAACATCAGCCAGACCTGAGTCATTGCTATCTGAACCTTCATGGTGCTGGAGCTCAAATTAAAGAAAAAAAAAAAAGGCGAGCATGTTTAATAATGCAACCATGCCTTTCTAGTTCCCCTTACTGGTTCATGAAAACTTGGAATGACATACAGTTTTAACAGTGGAATGCTGAAAAGTTTGCCTTGACTTTGTGCTGCATGTTTGTGGTAGAAGTCAGTTGATGACTTCCTGCCTGTGTGGGTCTCAGAAGGGTGAAATTCTTGACCCCAGACTTCCCAAGAGCTGCAGAGCTTCAGAATGAGGATAATGCAGACATGTTGGCTGATTTGGTTCAGTGGCGCAAAAAGCAGCCAGTAGATACAGCAGCCATTCTACAGATACTTTTCAATTGCAAAGTATCTGTAGAATGGGATTGGTTTTAAAGGGGTTATAAATCATTCTTTTTAAGAGAACTTCTAAAACCGTGCCAGGGTCTGTGTTTTGATGGCTGACCTCAAGCTGATCATAGCAGAGAGGTGGCACAGGACTGCCTTTCTAAGGGTAAATATCAAAGAGGAGGACCTCAAAGCATTTAGCAGTGTGGCAACCCCCTACTTTCTAACAAAATTATTTTGCAGTCAGTTCATTATCCTTTCTGAAGCAAGTTGAAGAAAGCCAAGTGTAGCCCGATGAGCTTCTGGCTGTGATCTCAGGGCTAGCTGGTCATGAGAAGCTAGTTCAGCTCCTGTGGTTTCAGTGCATCCCAGGACTGTGATGAACCTCACTCACACAGGTCTCCTTGACTGTGCAAATCATCTCTGTGCCTGGAACGGTGGTATTGAGGAATGGGATAGCAAGGGGAGATGTTCCATGTCATATCTCTGGAAATTTCTGCTATGTAACTTGAGGAAAGAGGCAAAAGCTTTACAGGGATTTCCTAAAGTCTAAGTGGTTAATTTTGTCTGGTTTTGAGTCTTGCAGTCTTCCTAACACTCAGGCACCCTGGATTGGAGAAAACCTCTTCTGAGTTTTGGCAAAACCAAGAACATTTTTGGTCTTACCTGTACAATTGACCCCCTTGTCTCTTTTCTGTGCCTACTATGTTTTTTATGTTGGTATTTGAATAAGGAACTCAAATAAAGTAAGTTCTTGTAAGACTGGGTAATAATAAATGTGAGACCGTTTCAAAAATCTGCTGGAGTTTACAGCACCAACAGATCATTTTAATTTGCTTTGTCTCAAACATGAGATCAAGGGCAAAGACTTCACAGATGTCCACAGCATTGGCAAGTCTGGGGCCCATTTCCCTGTTTACTTCATGTAGGCAAGTGTGCACACCCTCAGGACATGGGATATTAAGAAATTACTGGCCAGCTGCAGGTTGCAGAAGATGTCTGTAGGTGCCATATGAGATGTACAAAACCAGCTTAAAAGCAGTAAAGGTGGTCTTACAAATGGGATGCAGGTACTTTTGAAAGCTTCTCTCCTGTTATATCCATGTCAACTGGTGTATAGCTATGAACATTTTTCCAGCTTTCTTGTTTGAAGGGTCTTCATCTATGAATGTTTATAGTTGAAGCTATTAGGCAGTAGATGAAAGAGCAGTACTCAAAGCCTTGAATTTAAACAAGAGAGATAAACAGGTATAAAACTGTATGTGTGTATGTAGTTCCACTGGATAGAATTGATGAATACTTGGATGTAAGCACATGCTGAAGTATATCTCTCACTCAAAACTTAAAGGGTAATCACATTATTGTGACAGCTGAAAATCAGGAAAATTGTCCCACTGCTTTGGAATGGACAGACTGGAAATAAAATCAAAATAAAGGCCTTATCTGAAATATGGTACAAAAACTGAGAACAACAACAATAATCTGGGTGCTGAGATGCCATTGACTGCATTATGACTACCACCAGACAAGGGCAGTCGGAAGTGCAGGCTGTCAAGATGAGTGGCCAAAGGGCTGGCTGTTAGTCACTAAGTGCCAGATGGACACTACCAGCTGTCTATATGATTTCTCCCTCATTTATAATTGGCCTCAGTTGTGGCTGAGCTCCCTGGCTCTGCCTGCAATTCTCAGGTCTGCTGTTGGCAGCTGCCTTGGTATATACCCTGCAGGCAGCATGCAAGCTCCTGTCAGTACAACAGTCCCTGAAGGAGCTGTGGGTTTTCTGGCCATGCCGTCCTCTAGCAAATTTTGCCTCATTCGTGGTGTCGAACATCCATGTCATCATTCCATTCCACCCTCCTTTACTTTTATTTTTGCCCACTTCTCCTTTTCATGCCAGCTGTTGTGATCAGTCACAAAGAGATATTTTCTGATATTGGTACAAGACTGCTGATATTTTCCACCTTATGCTGCTTTAAGACTGGTAAACAGGACCAGGTAAAAGATGCCACTTTGTGACCAAAACAACTGTGCCTTTAAGCATCTCTGGCTTCTCCCCTGTGATCCAAATCCACACTGAATGGTCTTGTGGCCTTCTGGCTACAGAACTCTTCTGGTCTCTACTCATCATCCCACTGTGTGCTTCCTGCTATGTGTTTGGGGCTTATAGCATCAAGATCAAGAAATGCTCTTATAGAAAGTGCTTCTGCATTTGCGTGCTTCTGCCTTCTTCACTGACATGTTGTCTTTGGGAAATACCAAAGTCTTGAGACCAAGAAGTCCTCAAAAAACTGCTGGGAAACAAGTAAATGACTTTATGCTGAGTACAAAAAATTCTGCACAGATTGTTTTGTAGAAGACACAAACCCTAATTTAGAAGGTGAAACTGGAGCTGCCTGATTCAAGCTACTTTTGGATGTCTTGACATTTGAACCTAAAAGTGACAGGAGAATGTACTTGCCCTCAGGTGGTTGTTCCTGAGAGCTCAGTGGTGCTGCAGAGGATGGCTCCTGCCTGGCCCTGCAGCACAAGTACAGCTCTCACCATCATTCTGTCCATGACTGTCTCAGGTGGGTATCATTGAGACAGAAAGCAGAAACTGTCTTCGTAGGCACCAGGCAGACTGCCTCACCACTGTTTTCTTGGTGTTGCAGTCTGCCAGGAAAGAAGGAAGAGGGGTCCTACTGTTTTTGAACAGGTCAATACAAGTGCAAACATCAAAATGTCCAACATTAAGTAGAAAAAAGATGCAGGACTAAGGACAAGAATGGTTTTTGCCAACAGGACACCAGCAAAAGGTGGGAAGAGCTATGTTCAGTTTATCATGTCAGTGCATGTGATGTAGGTAATCATGGATAGGTAATTTCCAGCCAGCCTCTCAGCCAAGAACCAGCAGAAGCTTGTGGCCACGAAATAGCTGAATGAAAGTGGCTGAAGCTGTGCTTTACTCCACATTTGAAGAGGGCTGCTGGTGGGCTGTAATCCATTATCACGGCTCATCTAAAACATGGTAAGGTGATACACTCTGCCAATCTGACTGTGAGTTTGAGCCCTTCTTTTCTTTCTGTTTCCAACTCCCACTTCCGAAATCAGTACTGCAGTAAATATTTGCTTGAGAAATAGTGCTCTCAAAAGCTGTGGCCACGGAGACCAAGAGAATACTGCAAACAAACGCAACATTTTATTACAGGTTGTTAAGTATCCAATGCCTTTTGCACTGCTATTTATCTTTACTAATTCCCCCTTAGACCTCCCTCATGCTCTTCCCACAACAAGATTTTGTGGACTCACACAACACAGTGTAGGAAATGCTTGTTTAGCAGATTTTTTTTTCCCTAACATATATAATAATATTATACATATTAGGGAAACATATACCAAGTAAACCTTGAGACAGACATGCTAAATATACATCCATGGACCCAGGCAGCACTGCAGAAAGTCACCAAGTGCTAAACCTAATGCTTGTGCTCCTGCACCACTTTGTACTATTATGGCGTATTATTATTATGAAAGTCACATACTAGCTTTCTTTTCTGATTCCCATTCCTGCTGCAGGCTTGCTTTGGTAATTGGAAATTGCTCCACAAACTGACTGCCATGGCCCAGGAGACAGAAAAAGGTCAACCACAAGCTGCAAAGAATCAAGAAGAGGGATCCAGATCCAGATAGCAAAAGGAAAAAAAAAAGGAAAATAATAATTAGAAAGTCCCTACCACTGCATGCATAAACAGAATGTACAAGGGGGGACTGATGGAGGAAAATCTTCTCTGCAGTGTATGAGGCCATCTAGTGAGCTCAGGCATTGTAACAGCTCAACTTTTTCCATGGCATTTTGTCCTGCTTGTCCCCAACAGGACACTTCACACACCAGCTGCCAGCCAGGTATGCACACAGATGCTTCTACAGTATTCTTCACTGCAAGATGAAAGGAGAAAAACCTCTGCAGGAGAGGAGAGAGTGACAACAGAAAGGACATGGCGGATGTCAGGGAGCTTGGCATACTGGGTTTTATGAGAAGTCAGAAATCCAGTTACACTGGAAGTGGAAGGGCAGTCTGATGTGCAACTTTTCATTGAATCCTGTTCTCAGCTGCACAGTTGGGGATGACAAGGGGAACTGCTCAGCCAGTAGGCACTGCAACAACTGGGGTGGTGAGAAAACCTTGTCAGGAGCCATGAGATATAGGCTGCTCAGTATTATTTTGTCTTCCCTGACAAAAAACTGCTAAGAGGCAAGGAAATGGGAATGTGATGTGCTAAAATAATTTCAAGTTCTCAGAGAACTGATGCTTGTATTTTATATGACACTGGACTGGCAGTCCTGGAAGGGAAACTGCTGCAATGCAAAGCATTATACCTACCAAGTCCTGTCCTGGTGCTTTTCCTCTGAGCAGACCAGACTGGTTGCTGGGGACGAACACATGACCAACTGTACTCCCCATCCACTCCTCTGCATCTCACATGAAGCTGCCAGGTTATGAGAGCAACAATAGATATCTGGGATTTTTGATAGCTTTTTGTGGCTGCTCAGAGAGCCCTTGAACATATCTGAACCTACATCTGACTCCAAAACCCACAACCATTGTCACACATTCCTGGTATAAACTATGATTGCTCAACCTGGGGTACAATGCTGGAGAATGTGAGCACAGGACAGTACTTCAGCATTTCAGGTGCCAGCATGTGATTCCTCCCTCTGCAGTGACTTTTTCCACTTTTAACATAGGCGCAAGTGTTTATAGCAAGTTTGTCCTGTTGTATTAGAAGTACCTCAGAAAACTGGAAGGCAAATACTGGAAGATCCTCACCTAGTAAACATTAGTTTACCAGCATGAAATGCTAGGAGCCAGGTGAGCCCATGGTCCACCAGTTTTTCTGTCTTCAGGTGACTGAATGCATTCACTTTCTCATCTCTTGAAAAATTGTTTCACCTGCCTGGACCTTCTTCGACAGAGAACCCTTTACCGTCACCAGTCTGTCTCTGCAACAGCTATAAATCTGCAGCTTGATAATTGTAATAATTGTAATATTATTAATTGTAATTGTTAATATTAATTATTGTATTTATTGTAATATTAATTAATATTGTAATATTAATTGTAGTAATGACAAATTGTTCCACATTGTCCTGAATTGTCACTGAAGCCTTGATCTGCAAATTTTAGGACACCAATTTAGTTTTCAGTGTGAAATTATTAGTCCCAGTGCAAATAAGCATGCACAGCTGGAAACCTTTTTTATTTCAATGAGTTTGCATGTGTCTACATAGGCTATTGACAGGAGAAACAAAATATAATCAGCTTTGTAGCAGTGTAAATACAGTAGCACCATTGCTAGTAACAGATCCCAAGCCTTGTAATAGCTTTGCAAGGACTTTAGGACTTGTCACAGTCCCTCTGTACATGCCCCCTTTGTCTTCTGCACATGTCTGTATAATTGCATGGTGTAGCTGTGATCTACAGACAACAGTGCCAAGCAGTTTGTTCTGTGGAAGGAAGTGCATATGAACCGTCTGTAGTCATTCCATACAGAGGAAGATGGGCTTGGTGCCACAGCTTAAGCTTGGAAAGAGAGATAGGGTACTGTGAGGAGAAGGATGGGGTAGGATGATGAGACAGGCAATGAGCAAGTTCACAGTGGTCAGATAAAGAACTAGAGCTGAACGAAACAGCTCTAGGAGCAACAAGAAGAGCAAAGAACAAGTATCAAAAGAAGCCCAACTAACAGGTAAAGGGAGGCGACTCTGCCGCTCTGCACCTGAGCACGGCATCCAGCTCTGTGGGCCACAGCCTCAGAAGGATGTGCTCCTGCTGGAGCAAGTCCAGTGGAGGACCACAAGAATCATCAGTGGGATGGAACATCAGTCCTGTGAGGAAAAGCTGAGAGAGCTAGGGTCGTTCAGCCTGGAATAGAGAAGGCTTTTGGTAGACCTTGCATTCTAGTTCCTAAAGAGGTTTGTAAGAAAGATGGGGAGAGACTTGTTTTTGAAGTCAGGTTCTTCTCCATAGGACAAAGGGCAAACTAAAAGAGGATTGATTTAATATAGATTTAAGGAAGGAAATTATTTATGTTATGGGTAGAGAGAAACTGGAATAGATTTCCAAGAGAATCTGTGGATGTCTCATCATTCAAAGTGTTCAAAGCCAGGTTGGATGGAGCTCTGAGCAACCTGACCTAAGCTGAAGATCTCACTGCTTATTGCAGGAGGGTTTGGACATCTTGGACTTAGATGACTTTTAAAGGTCCCGTTCAACCTAAAGTATTCTGTGCTTCTATGATTCTGACATATGTAATACATATATAGCAGATTCGACATTGAATTACAAACCCATGAAGAAAAACAAGGTGTAAAGGGTGTTAGGAAAAAAAAATGATAATTGCTTCAAGTGGACTCCAAATTGAGAAGTAAACCACCAATGTCTACATCACATTCCCCCTAGAAAAGGGAAGAAACCCTTTCAGCATAATATTTACCTTGATGAAGAGTTTGAGATGCTGATGACTTGACATATATTTTAACTGTCTGGGATGGATCCAGAGATGTTGTAGAAGAGTAACTCTAGGAAAAGAAAAAGGGGCAGGTGCTAGGAGATGTAACAGCTGTAACTATTACTCTGCAGACTTTTTATGCAAACTGCTCCTTTTTCTCCTCTTATAATATTTTGACTAATATCAAAAACAAGTCAGTAATTAGACTGGTAAGATTTTGTTTACCTTAACAACAAAGTTTTGGCTTTGCTTAAAAGGTCTGCTTATTTTTCATCCTGACAATTTATTGAGTGCAATTTCACCACATTGTAAATGGGAGATGGATGCCTAGCTATTTCCCAGCTCAATGCTTTATGCACTAGACTGTCTTTCCTGTGGTAATTTTTTTTGTTTATTTTTGGTTTTGTTTTCCTTTTCTTTGATCAGATAGACTTTGGGTGGCATAGTCAGAAGAATCTATTTGCAAGGACTAATTTCTCCACAGCTAATTTAGGGACAGAAATAATTTTCTAGGCCCCAGACTTTTTAAAAATTCCCAAATACTGTAACAATACAACAGCATGTGTGAGTTTAATGTTACTGAATGTGGCAACACACATTATTTCAGCCTGTAGGAGAAAGCCCAGACCACCCTGAAAGGCCACTTTTGGATCAACTCTGGGTTGCTGGATCTAGGTTTAAATCAGAGGACTAGGGAAGAGGTGCAGGCTAGTGCCAGCAGGTAGGGGAGGAGGAAACTAGTGAGTATTGCATAAAAAAATAGAAAGGTTTTCCAGAGAGAGGCAAACCACAGCATTTTAGATACAGTTCACTTAAAAACACTCTTTTTTTTTTTTTTTAATAGATGCTATTATTTTAAATTAATGGTTCCCTGCACTTTCATTTCCAAAATGGCCATAATTTTTTAGAAAAACAAGGTATTTTGAAACCGTAAAGTTAAGTGTTAAAATACAACATTTCAGAGTTAGAAAAAAGTCCATATTTTCTGTCCATTGAATTCAGCAGATGATTTTGCTGTATCATTTTTCATATTATAGAAAACAATGGCTCGGCTTGAATTGAAGTTCTCATTTCCTGCTCCTTACATCATCCTCAGTCTAGGAAGCATGTTACACAGATGTGAAATTTTCAATTATGCCAACTCATACAAAAAGTCTATGTCACTCCTTAAAGCAACATCACCCTGATATTTCAAAAACCTAAGGCAACATGCGGAGGCACCAAAATTTTCTTCTGGAGGTTTTCCTCACTTAGAGATTCACTGTTATATCCTTGTAATTATGGTAGCATTTGTTACATGAAAGCAACTTTCTAGTACTGCATATGGTATTCAAACATTTCTAGTATTGCATTCTAGTATACAAAAGAATGTATCTTTTGTAACATTGCCAGTCTTTTGATTATTTCAGTGGAGGGTGGATATATTTTGTTTCAAGATTGAAGACTGGAAACTATGCTATAACACTAGTAATATTTGTAAAATGTAAATAAAATCCAGATTTTTTTTTCTCAAAATTATTTTCTTCTTTCACTTTTTTTTTTTTTTAATTTTTTTTTTTTAAATTCCTGGTCACTCAGAAAGTTTTATTGCTTAAAATCTTCCAGGCAATCTCTCAGTTCCTTAAGCAGAAAAAAAGTTTTCTGCTTCTTTAGGAGTCGGAATGCCCATATTTCCTGAGTATAACTGCCTGGGATACTGTTATCATATACATATGACAGTAACCCCCAATAAATGGACACATATGGACATAAAAACTTGGTGGCAGGTTTTAGGAATATGGATCTCTCTGGCATTGCTACTGCAATTTTAAGAAAATTATTTTTATTCTAGATAAAGATGTCTTCTTAATATTTTTCTTGCTAGTATTTATTGTATGATAAATAAATGCAAGCCACCTTGCTATCACACCAGGAACAAAGGATGCATAAAATGTGGTCTTTGGGGCCATATATTTGCACTATCAAACAAATAACGTTTAACATGAATCCATCCAAAGTTTTCTCCTGCAGTCCATGCATACATCAGCTTCTGCTTGGCAAAGAATATATTTTCCTTTAAAATATGGCAAAAAAGAAAGCCCACATTTTCATTTTCCATTGGTTACATACCCTGAACTTCCTCCCCTGAAGCATCTCTTTGTGGATACTTTGGAAACATGACAATATAAACTACTTGATAAACTAATGGCATCTTCTGTAATCTTAGTGAGATTACAGATTGTATTTCACCAAATTAAAGAGAAGACACTAAGCCCTCACTTTGTGGTGCGGGTGAATACACATGACAAGGTTAGTAGAGCTTTCTTTACTATCCAGCTAGCAGATCATCCTTATGACTTCTGCAAGTTACAAAATTAAAACATTTCCACTGAGTGTGGCATCAGGACAATCTCACCTGGGATGACTTCTCACATGATGCCACGGAAAATACAATGAAAATGGCAATTATTGCATCTGTTGTACTTCGAGTTCCCACCTACCTCTCCTTGGTTTAAAAACAGCTAGACAGCTCATCCGTTGGTATCCTATGGCAAGACAGAAGCTATAATAGCTCCCATCAAAGCTAATCACATAGTCTAAAATATGACAATGACCCTTCCAGCTGTAAATGTTACAATACGGAAGAAGCTGTTCCAGATGTGGTGTTAGGCTATGAGCTGGCAGTCTGTGCCTTCTGTGGTCAGAGTCATCTAGGAGACAGCCCCAGCTGTGAGGGACAAGAGCACTGGATAAGATGCACAGCAGGCAGAAAGCTCATTTTAAGACAGAGACATTAAGAAGAATGTTAAACCCAAGCCTGCTGCAGGGCTGACACATTGTGGGGTCATGGTGATTCTCCAGAGGATGGAAGGAAATGTTTATTAATGAGAATTTTAAAGGGATTCATTGAATACAACACATTCCTAGAGGTCTGCCAAAAAAAGTTCTGCTGAACTTCCTTCAGTGCAATGTTTGTTGATATTCTGGTCCCTGATTTCCATCAGACTTTGATCTGGAGTATAGTTACACTATTTTTAAAGGAGGATGTGATTTTGGATAGCTTAAGGAAGTACCTTAATACAGTGAATTTTAGTTGAGGATTACTTGTGTTGTCTTGGCTCATTAGAAACATTTTAAATTAAGGAATGCATTTAAAATTTGTTTAAGCCTGGTAGAAACCTGTGCTGATGTTGCCTGTTGACCTGGGACTATGTGCAGCACTCCATGCTGGTGCAGTCTCTGCTGGCTGCCAGGCAGTGCAGTGTGTCAGCAGGGCACTGCACTCTCCCTTAGGGCGGGAGCAGAAGTGTTTCTTGGTGAGTCTGGATGCTCAGCACATCACTGCAGCCTTTCCCATGCCATACTGACCAGTAGCTGACCTGTGTGTCACACATCCAAAAATACATGCAATATACAGCCTGTTTCCAGTTCTGGCTGAGGAAGAAAGCGATGGAAAAGTATTTTTCTGTGTTAAAATTGAATCTTCCCAGGGATAATTCCTAATGGCGTCCACTCTCTGGGGTCGGATCTTGACATTATTTCATGAAAACTTGGTCATATAAGCCTCTGTATTTTAATTAACTATTTCTATTTTGGATACTTCAGTGTCCCATATTAAAAAAAAAAAAAAAAGAAACTAAAAAAAAAACCCCATACAAAACCCAAACTTCGACCTTATGATTACATTTCCATTGGGAAGCAGTCAGGCTGATGCTGGCCCTTTCCACATGTCCTCAGAAGGGGCTGTAGTGAGAAACCCAGTATTGCTCTAGGATTTTGTTATTATTAACTTAAAATGAGCAGGGATGAAGGGTGATGTGTTTAGAGAGAAAACCACTATGGAGAAATAAACAATGACATGTAAGAGGGAGTCCGGCAGTGGTACTCATGGGAAAGCTGACCTGATAGCATTTAGGACAGGACCCTCTAGAGGAGGCCTGCACCATCCCACCAGAGTCAATGCCCAGTGCCATTCTTGGTTCACCTGTTGGCTTGCAGACAGTAGGACACAAAGGTGCTTGTAAAGCAGCACCTCCTCTTTTCCTATCTGGGACACTACACATTCTCACACTGCTTCTCCTCATGCTTAACATGAAACATGGCAGGAGAGTTATTCTATATTCTGCTTTTGAGACAGGACAGAACAGAAAGCAGAGGTCATTGCTGAAGACCAACCCAATGAAGGGATGAAGCCTTGCAATGCTTGAGTGGCTGCTGAGTTATCCTGTGTGCTGCTGGAGAACACAGCACTGCCACAACACGAAGTCAGGAATGCCAAACACATGTTTGGGAGCTGGAAGGCAGGCTAGTGAGAGGATGAATAAGGGAAAGAAGGAACAGGAGCAGAGAAGGCATCCATGCTGCAACTGATGATGGATGGGATCAGTCACAGCTACACTACTGCTAAAAGGAGAGGGAACAGATCAGCTAAGAAGCACCACGGTCCCTGGCCTTGGCGACCAGTAACAGGAGGGAAAGGGCAGGACTCCACTCCCAGCTCCTGTACTGATGCCTCCTGGGTCCCTTTCCATGAGGTGGCTGTCCTGTCTGTCCCATTGAAGGGCCCCAGGGCAGGACCACTTTGTGCTGCACATGTAGAGGATGGGTACTAGTGGGTTGCTGCAGCATGGCTGCTGTGGCAGCACAAAGCAGGGTGAATGAAGGGAACCACAGGTTCCCTGTGACAAGATTAGTGATATCCTATAGGTTAGGAAAGTAGCTTAAAAAATTCCCTGTTGCCTTGGATGTTTAACATGCTGTATCAATACCAGAGACTGTAAGCTGCTTTTGGAAAATTCTTAGCAGAAATCTGGAAGATATAAAAAAAAGAGATATAACAAACCACCGAACGGAAGTACAATACTCTTAAGACCCATTTGTATTGAGCAACTGCTGTGACAGAAAATATATGCTTGATTCTCCTTGTAGATACAACATGGTAAATAGCTGGTAAACAATTAAGAAGCATTTATATGCAGTATTGAGCAGGTGTTTTGTTTCACCCTGGGAATGACATTTTATTTCTCTGACTATAGATTATTTTTCTGTGTTTGCTTACAAGTATATACCATTTTGACATTTGCAGGGGTTAAAGGACACTGGAAAATTATGGCATATGGTTGATGATTTCCCTGAGAAGTACTACTCCTTTGGAAAACACTGACTTAATTAAATGTAAAATATTTACAGGAATTTATCTATTTCATGATAATCTGACAGGAAATTATCTCAATATTTTGTTTCCATGAAACAGAAACATTTGCTTTTTACATTACCATTTAACAGATAAAAACAGATAAAAGTGTTCCAGTGTCAGTGTTGAGAATATTTTCATCTTACCAAAATAAATGTTTCTAGGAGGTCAGACAAATAATATTAATTCCTCTTTTTCATAATATTTTTGATAAACTAATTTTTTTTCTCTGTCTTTGAGGCAGTGTTGAAACTTCAAAGTCTCAGAATTTTGTCTATGATTGAAATTTCTAGGTATGAACCATTCAAGTAATCACTTTATGCCACAGCTTCTTTTATTGCTTTAGTATTTCATGATCTTTTTCTCTAGGGTGTGCAGAGTCTAAAATTTATGCCTTCTGTTTCTCTTCACAGATGTCTATTCTGACTCTAATGACAAAGCATGAAAATCCAGAGTCTCTTTCAGACTAGTGAAACAAAGTAAAATTATTTGGCAAGCAAAACTAAATGCTGAATTCAAACCAGAAGATATATTTATACCTTCAAACAAGAACTCTGAAACAAGTGGCTCCAACACAGAAATATTTTGCCAGCTAGTGAGAAGAGAGGGAGTGGAAAGAAAACTCCATCATGATTTCAAGCAGTTCTACCAGGAACTGGCTTGCTGCTTTGCAGTGGTAGTCCATCCAGCTGTTTCTAGATATTTCATGGACACAGACCAAAAATTCAGTGTTGACTTGCATATAGGAAAGTTTCTTCCTTACCTAAAATGCAAGAAGCTGGCTTTGTTGTACACTGCAAGAGCCAACAGCCTGTCCCAAGCACTAATATACTCTACATGGTGTTTTCCAAAATACATCACTGTATGAGTTTACAAGTGCAACAAGATGACTGTTCATAATGCAAAAAATTTGGAGTTCCCCCACACCCACATTTTAAATTTCCTGGTTTGGGTTTCACAATCTGTCATTTGCTCTAGTGAAAAGCAGTTTCTGGTCTCACTTCTCTGTTTCATTTCCATATATACTTATTATTTCCCTTCTCCAAGAGAATAACAGAAACAGAAAATAGTGCAGCCCTGCCTCTTACACCAAATATCTCAACAAACTAGTCAAGCTTCATCCTGAAATTGGCCAGAAGCAGAGATCCCCTATAGCAACTGACAATCTACTCCAGTGCTTCAACATGTTTACTCTTGAAAAGGGTCTGCAGGAGAAATACTTGATTATTTTCTTAAAGATCCAGCCTTCTGGCATTTAAATACCATTTCTCTTGTGTTTGAAATTTATTTCCCTCATCTTTATAGCTATTTTCAAAATAGTTGAAGACATTATCATATCCCTGTTCAACTTTCTTTTCCCAAAATAGTTTTCTTCTGCAAGTTGTGGATCTTTGTTATTAGAAAGAGGGAGATAAGCCTCTGACTGGCTGTGCTGAACCCCAGTGGCCCAGGGGAAGGGGTCCAGGAAGGTCCTTGATTGCAGACTGTGTTAGCTGAACTAATAGTGTTCCTGCTGACTGTCTCTGACCTCATCTCACAGACCTGAAATGATGGACCCTCCATGGCCACTCCAGTGCTTCACTATCCTGATGGCTGGAAGGATTTCCCTAATGAATTTCCATTGCCAGTAGTTAATTTTGGTAGTTGTTGTCCCTTCTACCGTGAACACAAAGAACCCATTATTCCTTTCCATTGCAGTGGCTGATGAAGTATTTGAAGACCTACTGTCTGCACTAGACTGAGCATCCTTTCCTTGTAGACCGTATACCCCAACCACTCCCATCTTCTCATCCTGATTTTCCGGTAGTCTGAACTGTACTTCCAGTGCAATTGTACTTTCAACTGTGCATTAATCCAAGTGAGGCCTTACTAACGATCAGCAGAGTATTCCTTTATGTTTCATTACCTACATACCAAAGTATCTTTACAGCCCAAAATCCTTGACTCATGTCCAGCTTCTTATTCATCCTAGTTCCCACATGTTTTTGAGAGAACTGGGCTGACAGCCACAGTTGGCTGTCTCTACAGTTGGCTATGCCTGCCCAAAGGTAAAATTTTACAATTTCCTTCTATTGAGTTTTTAGTATCATCTCTGATTTGTAATTATTGTACTGGTCTTCACCATGTTTGCTGTTGTCTTCAAGTTTAATAAATAGAGCATCTACTCATAAACCTTCTCATAACCTACAGTATTATGAGAAGATGAAATTGTCTAAGAACCAGCATAGAGTCCACCAAAATTTTCCCTTCAATTTTGACGGAACAACTTCTTACCAGTATTGTCTTTGTCTCAGACAAGTTTTGTCCATATCATATTTCTACCTGCTGGATTATAAATGAATCAAAGACTTCTTACTGTTAAGGTAAATGGCATCCTCAACTGACATGGTCTGCTAAGTGCCTGTCAAGGAAGTTTGGTACCTTGGCAGGCCTTATGTGATAAATTCAGGTTGTTTATAAAACACTGTGTATTCTCCTAGACAACCACATGTACTCCTCTAAGGAATGAATTGAGGTTGGTATCTCCTAACTCCTCTTTTCTCTGCCCCCTTGGTAAAGTTAAGCATGACTTTTGCTTTTCCTATGAACATCTTCTTTCAAGATCTCAAAAGGACAAGACTCTGAGATGGTTTCAGCCAGATGTCCAGTTTGAGGATGGATCTCACCATGCTCAGATGATCTGAAATCAGACTGATTTGCCTCAGTATTCCTCATCATGGAGCCATGTCACGTTGCTGTTCAGAGTTAAAAGGGAATTTGGTGACAAAAAAGGAGAGCAGGAACCCAAATGTTGCCTACAGACCTGGCTGCCTGCCTTGCTGAGACGTGACAGGAGACGAATCTGCAGAAAAATTTTGTTTCCTAGAAACTCTTTGCCATGTTGAAGAAGTTACCAAACTTTTAAATATAAAACAATTAAATAAAACTAGAGGCTTGGCAGGAGAGAAAAAGATGGATATGAATAGCATTTAAGAGAGACAAAGCTGTTGGAGCTGTTAAACTCCAGCAATTTTAACAGCCATGACAGTTTTAAATCCTTACAAATTATCCTACCAACAAAGTCCACCTAACTGCAGCAGAAAAGGAATGCCTCTCTGTTGGTTCCCCTTCCTTTCATTTGTCCTAGCTGATGGGGGAGAAGAGGCACAATTAATATTTTATCACCAAATGAATAACTGGTCCTTAGGCTAATATTTCTCACAAACAGTATACACTATATGAAACGAGAAGTTCAGTTAACCACTAAAGAGGAGCTACTTTATTAAAAAAAAGGATTTTAACAGAACAGCAATCAGAGCTGCTGGGGTAATTTTGGTGATTTTGAAGGCGATGCTTTAGCGCTTCACTTTGATTCTCCTTGGGAAGTTATCTTCTCTGCCTCCCAAGGTTTCCCAGCTCTTTATTAACATTTTCATCCAGCAAAAACTGGGCTCTTGTTCTCCAGGAAAAGGTGGAGAAAATGGATTTTTCAAACCCCTCATTATGCAAACCCTCTCAGAATACTCTCACAAACATGATTCAGCATCCCTGGGGCAAACAGACACATTAACACATTTTGTACACTCTGGGCTATTTCCCAGATAGCATTCCTCCCATGGAGACACAAAACACTATTATTTGTTTCAAAGACACTTTCCTATCAAGGAAAGAAAATCCTTCAAATAATTACATAAGATTGGACCACATTCAAAATACATGTGGCTCAGATGAAAAAAATAATTTCTTTATAAATATTCAGCACTACAAATCGTTCTCAGTACATAGAACAGCATGAACTTTTCACCTGTAAAATAGTAAAACAAGAAAATTAGGTAAAATCAAGATGTTCCATGTCCTGTTTTAGAGTCTAGTCACTATTCAGAAAAGCTTTCATTACAAAAAAACCCCACCTACCAGATTAATCCAACATAGATTCATATTATGGTTAACCTGTCCCAAATATCTAGGGGTGAAATCAGTGTATTACAGGCTACTAGAGCTTCTGAGAATCTCTCTATATAATACTTGTGGCAACAAAAGAAGTCATATATAATTTTTGAAAATGAAAAATTTCAGGTATCTGTAGTATATGTTGCTTCCATAATGATTGTTTTTTGAATGAAGGTTATTCATATTTAGAGAAAGGAATTTGAAAGCCCACTTGCAACCCATTTTCAGCTCTGTTCATGCACAGTACTTTCAGATATCTATACATGTAACAAAGCAACAAGCAGTACAGTCAGAGATTACTAAACACAGTCTACCTCTTCCCTAACCGAACACAAGCTATCAGCATTTCTTTCCCTCATTGCACTGAATCTTTTTCTGCTCAGCAGCAGGTAAAGCAAAGACTAATGAGGAAGGATCACCTTTCAGAAACGCTGGGTCATTGCATCAGGATTTTCAAATGTCTTCTCTTTTGGGAGATGTGGTGGCTCAGCGGGGGCTGCTAAGATGGAAAAATATCAATGTATTACTCATCTTATTCAAGATGCCAGTATGATGCAGTCTGTACTGATGCAGTAAGTGGCAAGACAAGCCACCTAATGAAGCTGGGAAATGATTAAATATCAGCACTCTTAATAAGAAAAAAGACATTTTCAGGATAGGTAGTTTTGCAGCTTTGCCCTACAGACATTTCATATGACAAAATAAGCACTAGAAATAAGGAAGGAATATCAGACCTTCTACGTTACTTGAGTCATCATGTTTCACAGCCGTTGTTGATCTGGTAACCTTCCAGAAAAAAAGCTGTATTATCTCGTTTGCAATTGAGGCAAGTCAAGAACAGCTCCACTGAAGCAAGCAAATTTGTGATTTAACTGTGCAAACCAAACAGCACTCCAGTACCACATAAAGCCAGCCTGGTGCCCAAGGGAGATCTGCTGGTGTTTGGTGAAGGGCCTGACAAGGCACAGCTCCACCAAGGAGCCACCTGTAAGAGTCATCCTGCTCATGAAATGTCTTCATTTGTTATATGCCTCATTTAAGCAGGAGTTTTCACTTCCCAAGAACCACATTCCATTTGGACTCCTTTTGCACTCAAGAAGGAGTAACTGTGGATGTTCTGTTCTCCTCTCTTCTTTGAAACGCCTGGAGAGTAATGAGTGCCTACAAAACGCATTGCAATAGCAGCCTTGCAAAAAGTAATGTGTAGTAACTTATACTATGGGCACAAAATCTGTTTGGTCCTGGGATCCACAGTAGCCTTGGACACTGTAAGCCAGGACATCAGGATGTGGCTCTCATGTGTTCTGCTAACTGTTTGCAGATATCAAACTGTTTGTTAGCTAATACATTCCCATTCCGTAGAGAGGCAAAAGTTGAGGCATGGATGAAGAGTTTACATGGTGGACATTGGTTTGATTTGGTCATATTTTCTGTTCATGCACTGTAAATTTTTAATAAAATCCTTTAATGAACCACTGTAATACAGTGTCTTTCTGCTACACCTGAGGTTTTGTATTGCCTTGGGTTGTGTCATTTTGACTATACCAATCCCTGATAATTGAAAGTCTCTGGGTAGAAACAACATATTAGAAACATTTAGGAAAAAATAGCTGATAAGAAGAAAAGAAGTTCTTGAAAATTGTTTGTGCAAAGTAAACTTCAGTTACTGGAACCTATTTTCAATTCATTCTTCCAGGGAATCTATACCATTTTCAGCAACTGCTGTCCAGACTAGCCTCTTTAGCTGACCTTTGACGTTACATATGTATGAAAGAATCTCCCTGATAGCCCTAACAAGGCTAGGAAAATAGGATGATTTTTCTGTGACTCAGAAAAATTCATAGCTTCAATATGATTAATGATTTGCGTGTGTAAAACTGTTTTTACACATCAAAAATCAGAGAATGGCATGGGGGTTTTGAATGTAGGGTGGTTGCTTCTGGAATTATGTGTCTAAAAGATGATAAAAGGAGTGTTGACCACTGCTGCCTGCCTGGAAGACTATAAAACATTGCCCATAGTCTTAAAACTCAGCTTTCAATGACCATATGTGTGACACAGAAAGTTACATCTAATGTGCTGGTTACTTTCAGCCTTTGGCAGGCAGAAAATTTTAGATTGTGCCTAAGTACAGTTATTTCACAAGAAGAAAACAGAGCTGAGGATCATCATATTCTTGGCATGGTGACACCCTCCAGTTGTCCACCGCTCTCCCCAGAAGGTGATACCAATGGTGTAAGGGCTCAAAGGCATGAGGCATTTTCCCTTGCATGTTTTGGGAGCATAAACAGGGTACACATGTAAACTCTGTGATATCTTCACTGTTTTCTCCTTGCTGCAATATTTCCTAAAGTCCCAATGATGTTATCTTGCCTTTTATTTATTTTCTCAGCTGAAAATCCTATGACATCAAAACTGGACTGCTAGTTTAACAAATACGGACCACTCCTCCACATCAGAAGTGATGTCTTATCTCTGGGCATAACTTCTGACAGTGAGTTGGACTGTCCTTGCAGGACCAAATCAATGGCTAGCCCTGTGCAATCCCTCTGGAATGATGTTTGGAGAGTGAACAGACTACTCTGGATTCTGCATCTGCAAGCAAGAGCAGACTTACATGCCCTGTTCTACTGGTGACACATTGTTGCTCTGCAGCAGCTGATGCCTGGAATGCATGTCTAAATTTAGGAACCTTCTGCCTTTCTGGGCTTATTTGAGGTGTGCCAAGTCACAAAACTCAGAGGTCAAGAGACAAGTCAGAAAACCCTTAGCCTTTTGCTGCAGTTTACTTGTATTTCATACTGGCCTTTTATTCTTTTGGAACAAAGAGCTTTGTCTTCAGCTGAAAGTCTCAACAAATTTTACCTGGGTTACTAAGACTGCTCCTTTATCCAAAAGACCTACAGAAAAACATCTTACTGCAAACCAGACTACCCGTCCACATCCTGATTGCAAGGTGGATTCTTGGGAGGATCGTTTGTGTGAAATTCACTGTCCTGATTAATGAGTACTCTTACATATAAAGAACAGAAATGAGGCAAAAGATGGACTCATAACAGGAAACAGTATTTACAGTTTTCTAAGTATGTTTTTAAAAATGCACAAGATTAAAACTGAACGGAAAACTTCTAATATAAACCTGGGGCTCCAAGATTTAATTATAAGTTATTTTCTCTGGTCTCTTACATACTCTGGAGTGTTACATACTCCCTTACCATACGCTTACTTATTACTAGTAATCCATGTTTATTGGGAATATTTCTTTATTTGCACTTTGTGCAGTTAAAGGTTCTGTAGGCAAGTTCATGTTTCCCAAACGGGTTTCCTACAAACAAAAATTTCTTTAAATAACCCAGCAATAACTCCACCATTTAGTACATTTTCCCTGAGCTACAATCAAAGACCTCAGGGTCTGAGCTGGAATTGTTTTCTCTCTCTGGTACCTGTTTGCAGACAACAAATGCTTCTTCTGGTGTTACATATCTATGTTAGAATTTGAGTCCACCAGTTGGTTATAGACTTCATTTATCTACATGACTGATCACTCAAGCTTGGAAAACCTAGGCTCTAGTCCATGCTTCTGGTCTCCACTTCCTTTCTAGTTATTGCTTGCCTTGATGACATGCATATAAGGTCTTTGCAGCAAAGAGTACATACTATTGTGCACATCACCGGGTGGGGTGATGCAACCCCCTTGGGGATCCAGTAGGAATCCTGGATTCCTGACTCACTGCAAACAGAGAGCGACAGCAGGAGAAAAAGAAGAAATAAAACAAGCCCAGTGGCTAATGGGCAAAGACAAGAAAACCACCACCACATTAAAGAGATTCATCAATTGTCTGGGAGCTGGATTTTTAATTCAGCTGAATTAAAAAATATAACTCCTTTAGGAATTATCAACAAAAGCTATTTCACTTATGCAGGTGTGTCACACCATGGGCCTAAATCAAATCAAACTATGTCTTCAGAAGTACTATATCACAGCTGCCACTGCAAAATAAGAGAAAAACATGAAGAATTTTGAAGAGCAAAAATTCACTTGGTATTCTAAGGGACATCAGTGAAATTCTCTTTATACAATGAGAAGCATTTCTTGTGACAAAGAGCTCAGGTCACATCATACTAAATGTGTGAGAAAGATAATTGCACAAATGAACACTGGAGTATAAGATGTGGAAGAAGTACCTTGCTTTAAATAATGTAAGAAGTCTTTGGTAGAGGTAAGAGTTTAACGCAGGGGTAATTCTATTCTTCATCCTCCCATGGTGGATTTCTTTCCTTGAGGCAATTCCCAGAGACACACTCTGCATCACTGACATTATCTAGATGAATGCAGGATGCAAAGACTTGGTCCTCGTGACTCTCTCCATTAATACTGACTGAAAACTTTCCCATTGATAGCCGGTTTTGCCTAGAGGGTAGGTTATTATTAAAAACATTTTATTTCCGTATGTATTCTAGTAGAGAGGTAAATACATGGCTACAATACCCTCTGCCTATAGAACTCACTCCATTTAAGTGTCCATACTTTTTGGACAGCAATCCACAGAGGGAAGCTTTGCTTGTGTAGCTGCATGAGTAAAAATGTTCTAGTATAGAACTGGTATAATTTAACAAACTTTCATGAGGAGGACTAAATGCATTTTCCTGGGAATGGGACAGCATGAACATGGTATTGCTCTGCCAGGTCTTCCAGACCACTTACAATCTAAAAAATACTTTTACAGCCTTTTGAAGTTTCACCAGTGATCCAGTTATTCAGAATCAGCTTCATCTGTGTCAGACACTCTTTTCCTTGGCAGGCACTTTGTTTTTGAACATATTTGCCTTCTTAGGACTCTGGTACTATATTTAGGTGAATTTTTCCTGAGGTAGACTGACAGCTACGGAGAAGGGAGAACAAATCCCCATTCAAGCCCCAGAAGGCCCATGTTACTGGCACCTAGAGCATATCAGACCCTTGCACACAAATTCTTTTACATGGGTAGTACCCAGGCAAACCAATTAGTCCCTATCTCTCCTGATAGGTTTTGCTCTTGTCCACATGTCATACCAAGTCAGTTCTCTACTTTGAGTTCTTACAGCAATCTGGTGCTGGGGCCTGATTCCTCAGTATCTTACACTATACAGCCATATACCATTTCTGCCTACATTTGTACATGCGAAAGAGCATGTTTTACCTTTGTAACATGCTGGTCCAAGTGCTCTGAATGTCCTTCATTGTTACTTTGACCATATCAATCATGCGTTGTATTCTTGGATGTCTACAGGTTGTTTCCGAATGCACTGAGCTTCTCTGTTAAAGCTTGTTTGCATTTTTAAAGTGAGACCACAATACATGTGCAAGCAGATAACTGTCTGTTCCTGAACATGCCTCCTCGGGACTTTTTTCTTTAACTGCAAATTCATTACATGCGTCCCTTTCTTATCAATCAGGATTCCTTACTGCACATCCAGTCTTTCTTTGGCTTCAGTGGACCATCAGTGGGGATTTGCTTTATTTTTTGCCTTAGGATTCACATACTGCAAGAGTTAAAATACCCTGCAGGTAAGGTGACATGCTTTTCAGACTGTGGATTTCTTAAAATCGAGGTTCAGACTGCCAATGCCCACTGAATGGCTCCAGACACTGCACCTTGCCCCACCTCCACCTGCTCAGTGCTAACCCAGCTCTGCAGAAGTCTGTGTCAAGGCTGGAGATCAGCAAGAGTGACAGGGCAGAGCCTGGGGTCATAAACAGATGGTGCACCAGACACGTAAGTAATCGTTATTGGTGAATATTTGCATCATGGTAGTGCCTAGAGCCCCAGCAGAGGGTGCCTGTGCAGCAAGAAATGTCAAGGCTTAAATTCTACACATTGCCCTTGAGACACTTAACTGAGGTGCTTGAAGTCAAGAGAGCGAGGGGCTTACACGGGCCAGAGAGGTGATGCTCTTCCCTCACTGCATGGGGGGTTGGCAATTGAGATGATGATTCAATGCAGGTGACTTACTTAAACTCCTGGAGCTCAACAGGATGAACCTGGCCTTTTGGGAGAAGGAAATATTGAGAGCTAGAACTGCAGCTGTGTCTTCCCTGGCTCTGTGACCATGTATGCACGTACACTGTATGTCCTGACCTCAGAATTTTATTAACACACGTACACCCACACCCGCACACACACACACACACGTGTACTCTGCAAGTTCTGGCCTGTTTATGTCCAGCACATAGAGAGTGGTTTGGCGGGGAAGAGAGAAGTCCTCTGATTTAATTTGAAGAGAGACTAATGATCCTGTAAAGCAATAAAACAAACTCATGCTGTTGCCCAACTCTCTGCCTTATCTTTCTAAATACACTCCTGGTTTGTCATGTCTTTCAAGTTTGTGCTCATGTAGGTTACCTTCACACAGTCTTGCCTTCCTGTTATAGAATTTCCAGAATTTCATTTTTTCCATCTACCAAGTGCTATATGAATGAACTGTATGTAAGGAGCTGTTTCACCTGTGTTAGGGCTGGCATACAAGGAGAACAAACCAACCAGTCAACCCCAGCAAAAGTAAGCATAACAAGTAAAGGAATGGACTCTAGTCAGTTTTGTTTTACTCCAGGCAACTATCCCATTTGGACCATGACTAATATTTAATTTGGACATAATGAAGTTCAACGATTTCCCACTCCTCATGCTATAATACAGTTTACTGCTTCAGGAAACCCTGTCAGTTCTACTAGTTCTTCTAAAAAAGAAGTGTGAGGATATTTGCATCTGTGGTGATTCAATATATAAGATAATGCATGTGTAAGGAAGAGATTTCCCTATCTGGCTAACACCATCACATTAAGAGATGTGCACTTTTTAACTTTGAAGAGTTAAAGCCAAGGAGGACCAGGAGTTTTTAATTTGATAATATTTCACTACATCTCATCTAGTATGGCAACAGAAACCCAGCCTTGCACAAAATGCCCATTTTATTGAAATGCTGCAGTTATTGAAATTGCATTTTTTCTTGCTGAATCTGACCTAGAGGTATTGCCCCTTTCACAAGAGGATGAAGCATGTGAGCTAGTGTTAACTCATATAGAAACTGTTGGCACTTCACAAGCATTATCTTGACTTAAATATGTATCCTTGTGTGGTGGTTTTAAGCCCAGCTGGAGATGAAACACCACCAGAAGAAATTAATTGTACCCTAGCTGAAGCCAGGACACCTTAACAACCTGCCACTGTTCTCAAGGAATGTGTCTCTAAATCTATAGCACATTGACATGGGTGAAGTGTCAGAAGCACTAGAGATGGAAAATCCTTTGCTGTGTACAGGCAGAGTTTTGGGATTTCTTTTATATTTGGTTGTCAAATTAGGCAAATGCTTGTCTATCAAGGTCTATATATGGTGCACATACTTAAGGACAGCAGATATAGGTGATGTGGAGGGAATCTGCTCCAACTGAAGAGTCTATCTTTTTGTCCATTCTGTAAGATGCGCAGAAGTCATTAAGTTATTTCAAGCTAGCAATGCCTAGGAGTTGTGGAAGATACAGAGACTGCTGCTATTAAACCCAGAACACCAGCATTTAAGCAACTGGCATGTCATTCTGCTATTTTAAGTATGAGTTGAGTTTCAGAGCTGAAGTAGTAAGCTGTGTTATTATTTTTAGTGTTGGCTTATTGTTTCTTTTTTTTAAAGTGTTATATCTACCACATGAAAAAACTTCAAATCCATTGCCACCCAGCAACCTCTAGCTCATTGCTTTTCTTACATTATCATGCAAGTTCTGAGAAACTCTCTAGTCACACTGCAGCGCAGGTTCCTTTGAAAGCCTGCAATTTCCTGTTTTTTAGGCTTTTTCACTGGTTTTGTTTTGGCCTCTGTTTTTCTAAGAAATGTATCACATATGAAAATAAACCCCATCAAGAGCACAATGGGAGGTGAAGGTTGTGCTCTTTTGGAAACTGCAGTTCTGAGGGATTGCTGAAATTGGAATCTGCACACCTGCAGCATATGAGAACTGATGTTGATCAGTCTTAGTGGAGAACTAGACTGAGGGCTTGGGGTTGAACCTCCTGTGCAGAAAGCTTGATATTCCTTCACAAGGTGAGCAGAATTTGAAGACTGCATGGTCATGAGGAGATATTCTTGCAAGTTCACTCTTAGAGAGCTCACCCAACAGAACTGATCAGATGGGAAGCATATGGAGGTACACTGAAGGCTTGCCTACAGCTGCATCTGGCATTCTAGGTAAAAGGCAAAAATGCTGAATAAACAATGCTCCTAATAATTTTCTCCATCTGCCATCAATGTGAAGTTGCAAAACAAGACACACTGTTCTCTGCACTAGCATAACTTCAGGAACCGCTCACATCTCTCTGAAGGTTAAGACTGAAGGGAAATGGCTGAGACCTGACTAAGGAGAGGTTTACGGCATCTCTGGTCCCAGCTTACACTGTCTGCTACAAGGGAGGTCTGAGCAGCCGGTTTTGACACCAGATGATCCTTCTCTTGAAGGACTGCAGTTGCATCTGTCTTAAGTTTTCTCTCTCTCTCTCTCTCTCTGTCATGCAAAGACTACAAGTGACAGTGCAAGATAGACTAAATTATATTCAGAGTTTCCAGTCTGAAATATACTAGTTTTTTTGTCATGGAAAGAAGATGTAAGAAATAAACATTGGCATCAGAAAGAAACGAAACAACAGGTGCCTGGAGGACAGAAAATGCTAAAGGTGCAGCAGCTGCAACAACCTCAGCTGAATCCTGAGCCTGTACTTGCTGACCTCTTCAATGAGAAGAGATTTTTGTGTAGAACCCATCTAGCATCAAAGATCTGTGAGGCACTCATAGTATATTAGTAAGAGGGATTAAGGAGATTTTATTTTCTGCATATCAAACCAGCTTGGGGAGGGTTTTCTTCTCATCGCCTAGCCCAGTCTCTTATCACAAACCTCAAATCTAAGCTTTTACCTGCAAGATTCAATTGCAGTAAAGGGAGAAGATAACGTTTCTGCTAAACTTGAAGAAATTCTACCATATTTTGCATCTGCTTTCACTTACATACAGCTTACATTCAGCATCTATTTTGCATCATGTAAGCTTACAGCCAGTATCTCTTTTAGTCTCTCAGGTTAAGTGTTTTTCCTGGAACCTGTGCTTCTCCTGCACTTCCTTTCATTAGGCGTCTTTCAGTTCAGCACTCTGAGATGGGAGTTGCTGGGAGTGAGGGATTTTTTCCATGTATTTACTACCTGCTCACATCAGCAAAATAGCGACAACCATCAAGGATGTGCTTGGCACAGGAAAGAGCTCATGCCCTATGGGCCAAAGCACAGACCTCCCATCATTAACACTGCAGCTCTCCCTCCATGCTGCACCACCAAGGAAAAGTTTTCTCCTAGAGATGACATAGCAGTGGCTTATCACCAGCATGCAGAAAGGTGAAGCATTCACAACCCCAAAGGGCTTTTGCAAACTTTAGAACCTTGGATGTGCTGACAGCTGAGTAGTCCTGAGTAAAGAAGAAGGGATTTGCTTACTCCTTGGCATCTGTCCTGCACTGCTTCACCCACAAAAGCTGTCACAGTGCCAAAGTACCACAAGTGGCTCTTGCATGTACATTTTGGGGATCCAGAATCCACTGGTTTAAGCTGTCTGCCTGGTCCATGTGCCCAAAATGGCTAAAATAATAATTCGTCACTCCTTGGATTTGTTGGGCACCTCCTCATCCAAGGTGAAGAAAAGCACTGTTCACTACTGGAGGAATATGCCACTTTGACGAACATTTACTTCACTGGTTTTCTTTACTCCAGGAACCAAAAGTCCAGTCCTGGGACTTCATGCAGGTGTTCATCATCAAGTAGGGAGATATAGAGTACTTCTTGTTTCCATGCTACCCAAAAGCTTCAGAGCAAAAAACCTCTTCATCTTTTGTAGTAAACACAGTCCACCAGCTATGAACTATAATTTCATCTAAAATAACAAAATAATTTTGGGAGCATTTGAAATGCTGTGAAGGAATAGGAAGCTTTGGGTGGGCTGCTCTGTTCTATGAATACTACCTGTATAATATCCAGATGTCAAATGCCAACCTTCGTTTCACTGCTGCAAAAGACCCAGACCATCACATGGTAAAAAAACAAACCATGGGAGGCATGCAACACATTGCAGCATTTGTTTCACCTCCAACATACTATCAAAAACATCTCTGTGAAGTTGACTGGGTATCTCTATTAATGCTATCCTAAATAATATGTTTCAGATCTGTGATTTGGAGAATAAGTTTAAAGAAAGAGAAATGCTTTTCATCATTTTTCACTCCTTTACTATAATTTACTCCAAATCTAAGGTAGCTGCAGAAACCAGGAGATCACTTTTGTACTTTGTAACAATGGGAAAGAAACTCAGAAATATCTGCTTTCCTCTACCATTGATTGAACATCTTTATAGGAACATAAATACTGAAATAACTTTATGTCCAAGAGCAGTTTGTGTCAAGAGATATCCATGTCCGGCTTCACTCTGACATTGATACAATGCTGCCACTAGTCTTCCAGCCAGGTTTCAAACATTTAAAAAGTTATTCCACTACTGACAGTCATCCAGTCCACTAAAGACTTAATGAATGTTGAATAAGGGGTTCAGTCTTCTTGTTAAGTCCGTTGGACCAACTACTTTTTTTAAAGAAATGCAAGAGACAAAGGATTTTTACATGGGGCATCTTGTCGTATTCTGAAGAATGAAGTCAGGCAAGCAGGACTATTGGAAATCCAAGACTAAAATTATTCAGCTCTTTTGACTCCTTGATTTTCACTTCACATTCTTAGTTACAAGATTCTAAACACATTAAACTAATCCCAACTGTCAAATAACTGTTCTGCCTGTAATCCATAGTTATACCATTCATATGCCTGCATCTTGTCCTCACTTTGCAGTCTCTGTTTTTTAACTAATATGTACATCATGTATTTCTATGCCCTCCTGATGTTAAGTAACAGCATTATAATAGCATTAAATTATTTGCATTGCATTATTTGTTCTGCTTTATTCCTCTTTTTCTGATTCTGATTTTTTTTCCATTGCTTGTCATGAAGTACACAAAAATGCTGAGTAATGTAGGCATTCCTCTTTAAGATGCTTTTGCAGATGAGGAAGCTCATTAGGTCATTACACTTACTCATGTCTATGTTGAGTCAGATAAACATATCCTTGCAAGCTAAAAACTGAAGTATATGATTTCCTGTATCATGATAACACAGAAGTCTCATATAAGAAGCAGTCTGTACTCTTACGCATTTTACTGCCTCATCTGAAATTAAACACTTCCCACACAAAGGAGAACTGGTTACACTAGCTTAAGAATAAACACTAGAAGCATGTTTACATCTTGCAAAATGTATGATTTTACTAAGAAAGTCACTTAAAACTGGACTAGAGTGAGCGATACTCAACCAAATAATTTGTGTGATGTGAAAGGCCTTAAAGAGCATCTACAAACCCAGTGTTAGCCTTACTGTTTCTCCAAATGGTACTGGTCTTTTCTGGACAGCACACATTCTCAGGAGCCAACCAGCTACATGAGTCCACCTACATGAGGCCACATCCTCATTTAGGAATGCTAGTCCTGGCCTCAAACACTCTCAGTTTTCTGTTCTAAGTGCCACAGTTCACTGAGCTTGTCAGACCTACTGGTTACAGCTGGCCTGCAAATAACAATGGATACTTCTCTCGTACCACAGCTGTTCATGTAGTAAAAGCAGGGTATGAGAAAAGAACTTTTTTGAGTGCTTCTGTGTGTGTAGAAGAAATAGTGCTCTCTGTCATGATGATGGGATGCTTTGCTGCAAGAGGAAAGGGATGACTTCCCATTCCCCTTCCTTAAAGCAGGGTCATGGGTACTGGCTGCCAGCAGGTGGTGGACATTGCTCCTCACAAATAAGCCTCACCCTGATCTGAGAGGAAATGCAAATGATATATTTTTAATAATATATTATGTATTTTTATATATATTTTCCAGTATGTATATCCCAAGACTTTTTCACAGACATATTAGTACTGCAGCTGCTCTGTGCTTGCACATATGATGCAGTGTGACACTAATGAATATGCAAGATCCGTGGCACAGTGGTTTTACAGTTCTGTGGAATCAGTCTTACTGTTGATCTTAAAGTAATTTTCTATCCTCCTCGTGAACCAGCTTAGTCTGTCCTCTGTCACTGTGGTAGGACAGGGACAGGCGCTCGGAAGATATCGGTTGTAACGGAAAGGCCACAGAACATTCCAACCCCCCGAGATAAGCTATCACTCCAAGAATGTAAACCCCCCTCTAACAACGTGCCAGTACTTTTCCATTCTCCCTACTAACTCAGGAAGTGTGGCAAGACCCCTCTGACGTAGTGAAGAACCCTAGAGTATATAACCTGCATGTATGAGACAATAAATGCTTTTAACCGTCCACCACACTGGTGTAAGCGTGTTGCTAAGCCCGAGCGCCACACAAGCATGTGGTCGCCGTGCTGTCCATCCTAAACCAGGCCATCGCAGTTGCAGTTGCAGACGCAGCAACAGTCACCCTTCTTGAGAAAGTTTGGGCTTTTTCACAGGGCTCCCCTGGATAGCGCATAGTGGACTTAAAAAGGACTGCTGATCCCCTTACCCATGAATATATTAACAAACCCCCTGGAATCCTCCCCCTTGACTCTCTCCTGGGAATGTGGAGGGAAAATGTAGTGCATGGGCAGCAAGAAAAATACTTTCAAGAAGAGTCCATTCTACATCACTCAGGAAGACGTGCTTGACATCTCTCTTCTTTCCCCTTCTACAGCCTTTCACCTTCTTAGCCTATTTGATGGGCTCTTGATATGCCATGTTGTCATGGATGTAAATTGTAATTTGACTAATGACCTCAGCCTTTGCTGTCTAATCTCTACAGTTCAGATGTAATATTTTCTCATTTAAATTACTTTTTTACTGTCTTTGGAACTCCCTTAGAAAGACAACAGGGAAGTTAAGCGTGTTAGTGAGGCTGTCACAAAAATGCCACCTCAACTCACTAGAAAGCAGCTAACCTGTTATTTGACAGATAAGTGGTCACAGAAGAAGACAGCTCCGTTATTTTCAAATATTCAAATATTTGATTTCATGGCTGCAGTTAAGGAAGCAAAAAAGCAAACCATAGGAGGAAAGATTTTATACAGTTCTCCATCCTATACTTTGAAGTAATTAAACAAAGTGGTTTCATTGCCTTCAGTGGTGGTACTCATACAGCAGAAATTTGCCACTCTCTGATATGTTTTGCTGGACAGGGTCAGGGCTCTTAGCATCTTGCAGCATTCAGCACTAGATGAAATACATATTATAGAACATATTTCTGAAGCATAGTCCAAGTATTCTTTCCATATACAGTATTTATTTATGAGATAAAACATCAGATATCATGTAAGATCTAAAAGAAGTGTTCTTGCCTTATGTTACCACAAACGTAAAAGAACAATACACATCCTCAGATCAGTTTCAATTAACATGAATCATTTGACAAAGACCAGTAGCATGAGGTAACTCTTACATTCATGTTGATCTATACCTTCCACATAACAATCATTTAGCATTGTCCAGGCTTAGGGTAGATCTGTGTGTCTATATCCTCAAGGAAACATTCTCATTGACTTCTCCAAGAAATTTCACAAGAAACCTGCCATAAGGCAAGTTGAGTTCACCAGATACTAAGCTAATATCTCAACCCTTGGACTACTGGTCCCTTTCCTCTGCTGTAGCCTTAGCTGATGTATCTGTAAAAGTTCCATGGCCAAGTTTTACCAGCTTTTGCCAGCTGAAAAAACTTTAAATTTACATAATCTAAATTATAAAAGCAGCTCTGGATTTTGCTGTGTGAGGATTAAAAGCACCTTCCTTATGAGGTTTAGAGCCCTTTGTTTGTAACAAAACAAGGAAAAGCACAAAAAAGAGGACAAATGTCAACTCAGACTTCAATGGGAAACTGATAAAAGGAAATCACTCTAACACCAAAACCTTGCTTCTGAAAGCAGTAGGTATTTGATCTGCTGGTGGCATCTGCTGTTGAATTTCAAAAGTCATTTGCACCAGTGAAGTGAGTGCAAAAGAATGCTCTCCCTCTTTGAACTCATTTTGGCTGTAGGAGGTGTAAAGGAATGGAGAATCTCTTGAGTGTTGTTCAAGTCATACGCATGCATCTGAAGGGGGAACTTGGCCCTCTTTTTAGCTACCTCATGAATGAAATCCAAAAAAGCCCATTAAACACCAAGATAACATAGTGACTCTATCTTGAACAACACAGACATCTAGGAGACAAATGTTGGGCATATTTGCCTGTATGTATGACTGCCTTTTACAGTCTTGCCCAGGCAGCTGCAATCAGCTGCTGCCAGTGATGAGGACCTGGGCAAGGAAAGCCTCCAGCCTTCAGGGGAGCGACTCTTCTTAGACAAAGCTAAAGGAAGCTGTCCCTACCTGTGTATGTTTTCTTCCAGCTTTTTCACCTTCAGCTCATCCTCTTCTGACTGCTTCCTTCTGGCTTCTTCCTCTTCTGCAGAGCCAGCAGCAATTCCCTGTAGCAGCCATTTTTCCCGAAGAGCTTTTGACTGTAATGTAAAAAAATCCCATATCTTAGTAATAGACTGAACAAAAACTATCTGAAGATTGAGAAGAAGCTGTCTTTGCTTTTGAATATTAGCTTGTCCCTACTGAATTTCTGCTTACTGCTTCAGACAGTGGATAACAGCCAAACGATCAGCTGTTTATTCAGATGTCAGGTCTTTCACATTCCGGAGTGTCAGTTTTACAGTATAAAGTTTATTTACCATCAATGCCTTAATATGAAGTTATCTTTAGTTTCTAATAAAACCAACAGTTTAAAATTAGCAAATTAGCAAGTCTTGCAAGAACTGAAATTTTTGAACCAAAGTGTAGATTTCCTGTGAATAATAAAGCATGCGCTGGAAGGACTAAAGTCATAAACTTTTTAAAGCTTCAAAAACAAAAGATGAGTGTGCTCTAAATGTAATATTTTTCATGGCGTATAAAATTACTCTCCTATTAAATCAATCAAAGATATGGTTTTTTACTTATACAACAGACGTGTTTCCATATATTTACGGGCAGACAGACAGACACACATGTATGCATAAACATGAGCACACACATCATCTCTTGGGCACACACAAATTAGAACAAATGAACAAAAGTCTTCCAGAAATTGTGGAAGGGTTGCCAGGTGTGAGAGTCGGCCCGAAGACTCTTTTACTGTCTCATGCTTGCTCGTCATGGAAGATGACTGTCCTAGGGTGATGTGTTTATCCCTCAATTGTCTGTTGGGTGTAAAGGGGGGCGGGGCGGAGGCAGTTTGTTTTTCCCCTGGAAAGCTCTGCTCCTCTGACGGACCTTGAGACAAAGCGGGGGAGGAATTCGCAAGACAAAAGAAGCTGGTTTCTCCGGGAGAGCAGTAGTTAGTAGTAACTTAGAGCTAGCATAGTTAGATCTATAGAATGGCTAGAAGTTTTTTTTTTCCTTTTTCCTCCTTTTTTCTCCCTCTCCTCGGAACTGTGCCGATCTCTCCGGACTGGGGACTGGGGAAAGCGCCGGGGGGCTTCCACATCAAGACCCACCCCCATCAAGACCAGCCCTGCATAACAACTCCCTTTCCTCCCAGCACCAGCAGAGACGGGCAGCAGTAACATCTGCAAGAGGACACTTGCTCTTTTCCAAGTTTGTTATCCTCCGTAAGCGGCCGAGGTTTTTGTCATCGGGTATTGTGCTGGGGAGTGCTTTGCCTGTGTAATAAACAGGTCTTTTCCATTTCTCTCTCAGGAAGTCTTTCTTCCCGAACCGGTTGGGGGAGGGGAGGGGGACCCTGTGGGAGGGTTTCTCCCAAATCTGTTTGAAACCAGGACAATGACTTTGGGGGGAGAATGGGGGTTTTAGGCTCTTGGTGTTAACAGGAACTACATCCGCCCAGGTGTTTACTTGGGAATGTGCGAAGCCGGATTTTGTATTGTAATAAGTATAATAGATAAATTCGTGTGGATTTAAGCTACTAATAAAAAGCTACCCGAGAATGTCTCCAAGATTCCAAAGTTCCCAAACACATTTACAACTGTAACAACAAGGCAGAGCAAGAAGATGGCCCGGCCATTAAGGGTGGACCCTCACTTCACAGCTCTTCAACATCAGATACCGATCTTGGTGGAGATCCTGGACGATCAGATCACCTCTCCCAAGATGAACTTCGGAAAAGAAAACCATCAAGGAACCTCTTCATGCAGACAGGACTCTTTTGGAAACAAAGCATATTTGGACTTTCAACAGGCTTAGCCTTAGGGTAAAAAAACTGTATAAAACCCACGGGCTGAAACATAGCAGTGTGGCAGAATTCGGAGGGTACCTTTGTACCACCACTCTGTCCACCCAACTCTCGATCGATTGTTGTCCCGTTTTTATTGTGGCTTTAATTTGGTGTTGGAAATTTCGCTAATAAACCCTGTTATTTTTAAATTGGCTTATACTCATTTATAACAGTATCCTGTTCGAATCAACGGAATCACGAAGCGTTGCCTTCTCTCAGGTGAAACAATCGCACCTGGATCGAAGAGGCCAGCTTGCCCCGCTTCTTCCCCATTGTGCATGGGTCTGGACTCCATCACGGGACTTCTCCCCCCTCTCCTTGTGCATTGGGCCTAGACTCACGAGATTTCTCCCCCACTCTGGCTGATTGCCTGTCGCCTCAGAAAGAACTATATATACAGCCTCAGAAGGAGACCCCTTTTGAGGACCTCCCCACAGAAGACAAAATCTATCAGCTCCACGAGGGTCCTGCAGCGTCGATCTATTGGCCAGGAGCCACGAGGATTGCGAAGGCGGACCTATTGGACAGCTGCGAGGATTCCGTCTCTCTCTCTGTGGTAATTATTCTCTCTTTCCTATCTCTCATTTTCTCTCTTACTTTCATCTATATCGCTTTCTCTCCTCCGTCTCTCTCTTGTTATTGCATATAATTTTTGGTGAGTATATTAAATAAAACATATCAGTTTTGGTGGGTACATTGATATTGAATAAAGTATACTGATTTTTGGTTAAACAGCATTTTTGGTCTCTTTTGTACTCTGAGATCTCTACGAACTTAGCTCATTTTGAGCGGGTCGTAACACCAGGACACAGCAACACTGTTGCACAAAGCACCAATATCCTTCACCCAACAGAATTACTCCTGGGAGTTTTGTTGTGCTTTCTACACTGAAAATGTGGCTACAATCTCACCTGGTTAACACAGCTGCAGCTTAATCTAGGGTAGTTTAACCAGTGGAGGTGGACTGGTTGAAAGCCATGCTTTACATAGCCTACATGCCTATGTTCCTTGTCTGGCCCAAATCCAACAGAGGAATGCAGCAGATAGGATGAGGAAGACCAGGAGCCCAAAGCTAAACAAAACTTTGCCCCTTGGCAAGCAGGAAATTGAGGTGGTTGGAAAAAAAGTCAACCAGGGGACCAAACCTTCCCTTGCATTGATCAATAAAAGGGAGCCTTGGTTTTGAATTTGTAAAGTGATTGGCAATGCTAGTTCAAGGAATGAGCTCCTCTTCTGCAGAGGAAATGATCAGTTAATCAGGAAATTATCAGTTCAGGGAAATTGGATTTCAGAGGCAGCCCAAACATGCCGTATATGTCTTTTCAATGCCATGCTTGTTGCTGGAATAGAACCTGATTTGTGCAAACTGTGTATAAAGGGAAAACATTTACCACAAACAGCAAGCTTCAAACCTTGCCCAAAATAGAAACATTTTTGACATGACAGAGAAGGCTTTCTTGCCAGTTTTTGAGAGTGTGTATATATAGAGACATAGTATCTATGCACAAACTATTTTTGTCACTCCATGACCTATTTGATGCCAGGCAATTAGATTTTAGAAAGGCAGCAGACATAAAGCAACACAAAATGCACATGCAAATGAAACTTTATAAATTACTCAAACTTTCACTGGCTTTAACTGTGCTGTGCTTGAGAGGATGTCCAGGTGGATTTAAAATGATTTCTATGTGAATTAGGACTTCTGCATAACAGAAAAGGTCTCATGCTCTTGTCCCATGCAGTCACGTTCAATACCTGCTGATGCTGATGACATATGTGCTGCTAGTGAAACTTTCGTGTTCAGCTGAGCTGATTATCAGCCAGAATTTTCATCACCTCATTCAGACTCACCATGCTATAGAAATGTCCCCTCAGCAGAGGACTCTCAAGTCATCACATGTAGGAAGAAACAAAGTGAGACAAATATGGATTTACAGGTCTTGAGGGGCTAAACATTTAACAACCTGTGTTTTGGCCTTTAAAGTCCCGGTAAGTGGGTATCTGCTGCCTAGATTCAGTGCAAAACCTAGCAAAGGCTGACTGCTCTTTAGCAAACTGCTGTCTTTTCTTTCAAATGTGGACCAGCTGCACGAGGAACTATGTCGCTGCATATATGTTACTCAGCTGTAACAGGTCTTGAGTCTGAAATCCTAAATGACAGTCATTTGGAAAAAATCCGCTAGGTTTCTAAAGAACAAACTCTGAAGATGAAAACAGCCTTCCCTGCTCTAAACCTAGTTTAGATTGGCAAAAATAAATGTATAAAGTCTTTGACAAAGTGTTGCTTGGACAGCACTGGCACTGAAGACATTAACAGTCACTCCTCTCCTACTCTAGGAGGACAGATAAAATTGAGGCTTTTCTCAAATGTGCTTTTACAGAGTCTCCATGCTGATGCTCACACAGGGAGAAGCCAGTCCTTTCAGTACAACTGCTGTATACTAAAAGTAAGGTATTTTGTACAACCTTTGTTTTGGTCTTTGTTTATATTAAACACTTAAGCTACAAAATCACATGGTTTCTTTCTCCCTAAAGTTTTTTTTTTTTTTTCTAACCTATTAATACCAAGAATTTGAAACTGGAAATCATCAATGTGCTTTTTAAAAGCATATTTTAAAACATGTGCATTTAAACATTTAAAAAAATGTGCTTTTTAAAAACATATTTAGAGACAAGAATGCTATGACCTACTAAAAATCCTCCCTCTTGGGTGAAATGTCAGCATATTTTATCTGAAACAGGAAAACTGGAAGCTTTGATGTTTCTGGCTGTCCTTTTTAAGATGAAAATTAAGGCATTTCATATAGTTAAATACTATAGTGAGGAATTCAAACAAGAAGACTGAGAAATGGAAACATTTGTAAATGTGTTTCTTAAACTGCAGAGAATCTATTTGCCAAGCTGCTGAGGTTGTGTGTATTTATGTACTCACTGCAGATACAAAAAGCTAACAGGCAGGCATACACCAGGGGATGTTGGTCACACATCTTGCTGTGCAGGAAGCATTTTCTCTCTGGCCAGATAACTGATGTAGGAGTGAAGCAGTGGGCAGGGGTGGAAGAATCTCTCACCTGCTTTGAGCAAACATTTCCTAAGGATGCATTTTCATCACAAACATGTAGGGAAGGCCTTGGTACACATGATGAAACCAAGGGTGGGTAGTGAGGCAGTGGCAGAGTTGTGCCGGGTGCTCAAGCACAGTTCCTGGATATGAGACAGTCTGGTGAGGCGGCCCACATCAAAGCAACCCAGACAGATGCAAACTAGAGCCAGATGCAGACTGGAAACAAAAGGGAGTGTGCTGCCATCTGTCCTCCACAGCTATGAAATTTGTGTTATGTTTCTTAAAAAGTTCTTGCAAAATCTTATCCCAGGACTGAAGGCATTTCTCAAATGTGCTAAAAGAAGGTTTGCATGAGGACGGAATCCAAAAATACATACCTGTGTGAGTTACTCCTGTTCAACAATACTGTGCATTTGCTTAACAGCCTGTGATTAAAACAACCACAAGCTTGTATTTCAGCATTGCTTCTTCTTCATTGTCTGCTATGAGCTTTAACTCTCCTCTGCATTTTAAAGATCCTTTACACATCACAGTTATGATCTATGATTAGATATTGTCCAAATGATAAGGAATTCTGAGAGTGGCCACACACACTACTGTAAAAGTACAGGTATTTGTACTGCTCATTGCCATACTGGAATAAGTGAATATTGTGAATATTGTGAATACAGTGAATATGCTGAATTTGCAGAAGGAATCCCTTCACTGACAGAGCAACAGCTATTCTACGTGCTGTCTAGTATAAGTATTCCTTCATTCACTGCAAGAGAACAATTTCTTCAGGGCTAAATCCTTCAGCAGAAATTTGATCATGTCATTAAAAAGGCTCTCTGTTACTTAAGTGGAAAGGGCACTAGGCTTGAGATCCTCTAGGTTGCCACTGCTATCAGGTGATTTGGTTTGTCTGCATAGAATTGAGGACTGAGATGTAGAAATAACTCGCAGCTTCACTTTGTTTAGTTTGTTCAAGCATAGGAAAACTAACTGACTTCTGCACCATGCAAAAACAACAAAAAAACCAGGTTACAGTTATGTGAACAGACCATAGTGAGGACATAAATAAGTGAACAACTGCTGGATAGGACAGAAAGAAATTGTGCCAAATGTCTGAATGCAGCAGACACAGTGGTGGCCATAAAAGTGGTGCACTGCAATCTTACATGTTATTTATTCCAGTTCCATGCTTCAGGACAATGAAGCCTGAGGGCTTTAAGTGGGTTACATTTAGTGCTAGGAAATAAAAGGAAATAATGCATAGCTTCTCACATGTGCACAGTAGAATGAACGCTGTGTATGCAAAGAAAACTTTTACTGATAGTGCTGCATTTTGCTTTAATGTTGCATCAAAAGTTTAAGTATCAGAGGACATTTTATTATGCAAGTAAACTTTTTAGCATCCTTTTCCTAAATCATTATGCCTATTCCACGCCACCTCTTCATTCCCTGCTTTGTGAAAGTTGTTTAGTTCTAACCATCAGTCTCGCCGATTTTGAAACAGCTTTCATAAACTTTGTTCATAAGAATAATACATTTGCAGTCCCACACACAGTGTGACAGTGTCTTAACCTGAGGCCCAGATGCATCTTCCAGACTTGTCATGACTTTTTATGACAAGAGAAAGGCCCCAGTCCTTGCTGTGCTGCAACCTTTTGAGGTAGTCCCTTAAACAAACTTTGTATGGTTTTTGCATTTGCAAATGTTTATGGGGCGATCAGTACTACCTCTCCCTGAAAACAGTGCTTGCTGAAGTGGAACACTCCTCTGTCTCCTGAGTTCAAGGAAGATGATAATTCTGAGAAGAAACAAAGGTTGACCCAAGAGAGCCTCCTCCAGTAAAATGTGCCTGCTCTTGTGAAATACTTCTGGATATGAACTATTCTGGGTAATTATGGTCTTCTGTGCCCTAGAAAACAGCCACTAATGATACCTGGTGTAATTCCACTGAAATCAAAGTCACTTTTACTGAAATCTTTGCCAAATTGAACTTTTGCCAAAAGTCTTTGTGTTTTGAGGCTTGACGACCATGAGACATTAACATTTTAGAGCTGAAGTTATTTATTAATATGAAATTATTTTCTCCCTCTATCCAGTCAGTATTTCTGCCATGGAAAAACATGAACACAAAAGGTTGGTTCCCCAAGTCCTCAAATCTACATATAACCAGCCAATGCCTATTGAAAGAGGGCAATGAACATTTTTTGCCTGTCACATCTGTGAGTCAGATGTTACCCCCAAACACTTCTATTAGCATGCTAGTGTAACTGGCTGCATTTCAGATTTGCCCTCTGCATTTCAAAAAGTTACCTTGGTACAAAAAGGGTGAGGTTTTTAGGCAGGTCTGGAGCTCTGGAGGCAGCAGTGAGTCTGACTTTGTTGTTTGGCAGCTACCAGGAGCCCCCCTGACACCCACCTGATCAGCTACAAGAGGAAAGCCTCCCAGAGCAGCAAAGCCCGTTCTGTTTGTGCATGCTCCCAAGCATGCACAAACATGTTGATAAAACTTAGTTTGTAAGAAACACAACTGGAAAAATGACCACTATCAAAAATGCTCTGGGATTCCTCCTTTGTCCTGTCTACTCATTTTTCTCTCCAAACACTGCATTTCTTGCTCTCATATTCTTGTACTGCTTCCCAAGCCATCCACCTAGCTCTAACCCAGCTAGTACAGGTTACCCTGCGTGTCTGGCCTGCTGACGTGCAACATTGTTGCCAGTGCTAGCAAAAAGGTCACTGGGACATGAGGTACTGAGATTCTAGAAACACTTGTTCCTTTGCCAGCAGGCCTTCCCTTGCCTTTCAGAAAAATGGAAGAAGAAAAATTATTTGCATGGCTGTAGAGTGAGCAGACATGCTAATGTTAAATGCCCTTAACCATTTGTGCATAAACATGCAAATGCAAAGAGGACCTATAGACACAAGCTGTTTGACAGGTAAGTCCATCTGGAAATAAGTAGCCTCCCAGAACATATTCCTGACTGATGCTGTAGTATTTAATTTTCCATTAGGCAAATGAACAATCTGCCTCTGCTCACACTGATGCAGAGTTTTCCTATATGGATTTTCAGTGTGAGAGAATCTGCTTGCAGAACAAAGGAGAGGTGTGGTCCTCAGCAAACACAAGAGATTCTACTCTGCTCTACTGCTAGATGGATGTGGCCTTGTATGGTATGACTGACCCTGGAATGGACAAACAGCCATTTCCAGCTTGCTGGTGTGATTTAGTTTTATAAAGTAGCAAAACTTTTTGTTGCCTTTCCAGTTATCTAAGACACTTGTTTTAGCCCAAGGAGCATGTCTGCATGATAGATGGGTATGATACAGGCATTGCCCAGATTAGGGAATTAAGCCAAACTGAAAAAATGCAGCTTGATTGCAGTCTTTACTTGAATTACATTGTCATAGCTTTCATATGTATGATTCAACAACAAAAAAAAGTATCCTAACTGGTGAAGCTTAGCCAGGTTAAGAGCAAACAGCATATTTATAAAGAAGTTTAAACATTATCCTGTAGAGTTGCCAGTTTGTTGTTGTTATTCTTTGTTCAGGAAATGAACAAAACACTTCTTAGAAATATCTTAAGGAAGTGATGTCTTAAATCTCTTTTTTACGGAGATTAACCTGACGTTTAGTCCAAGAGTAGCAAAGGTTGTCCAACAGTCACTTAATGTACATTCATCACACCAAACATTAAAACACATTAACTTAACTTTTCCCATCATTTTTAGACCTGTCCACTGTAATTGACAGCCTTTTGTGACCAGGTATTGGAAACTGATGGCATAACCTCTTCCTAAGTTTCCTCTCAGCCACACAGGTATAGATAATTTGCCTGAGTTTTTCCTTTCCATAAAATCCTTACTGCAGTGGACCACTGAGGCCAGGATCTCCAAGGTAGTTGGCTCCTCAAAGGGACTGGTGCTCTGCCTGTCCCCAAAAAGCATGTCTCCTCCTTCCCTACATCTCCTGGAGTAACAGAATTTTGCTACAGCACCAGTGAGCCACTAGTGTATAAGGGGAGTACATGCGAGGAGATGAGAAAAATAATACAAGAAACAAGTAAATAAGGAAATAAACAATGGACACTACTATAAGCCCCACATGGAATCATGGAAGCCAGAAAACTTTGCAGAGATTATCTTTCCCCCTTGTTTGCTTCTTGTAGCAGGTCCATTTGACTGCCCTTCAGCACTTCTGAGTATTTACACAGCGACTGCTTCTTCTCAAAGTACACATTCAGCACAGCAATAGAGCAGACAGGAACATGTAACACAGTGCCACAGACTACAGAAACAGGTGAAGGAAGACTGAGATAGCTGGTGTGATTTGTGCTCACTTTGGGAAGGGCTCAGTGAAGCATCTCAGCTGGGTGCCCCCATGACAAGGTACATCTTCAGCGTGAGCCACGTGCAACTGGAGTTGCAGATGCAAGAAGGCATGTCTGTGGCAAATGACCTGAGGGATGGGTATGATGATAGCTATAGATGACTTCTTCATGAGGGTCTCATGCTTTGAAAACCTCACACATCTGTACAGGTCCAATTAGGAATAATTTTTGGGGAAAAAAGAAACAATAGGTTTTTGTCCTCAGAGAAAGCATCCCATTAATTAGCAAAATCACCAATGTAAACATTCTGAGTACACTGCTTTTTAACTGTTCAGGTCCCATTTATTTAACTTTGTAAATCAAACAGACAGTTGTTTCCAGCCAAAGATGAAGAAGACAAAATAAAACCCAAGCTCTTTTAGCTTCGAAGAAACCCACCACAGCAAGAGACATTGTCAAGACTCTACAAGAGCAGACACAAAGTTTGTATCTTTCTCATTCAGATCATTCATCAGCTACATAGCACTGGCCCGTACAGATTAGTGACAGTGATCACAGGTATGGCCTGATACAAGGTAAGTGTTTCTAACATTCATTAAAGACTTGATGACATTGAGATGAAACACAAAGAACAATAAGATGACAGTTAAGTCAAGCACAGCTTCTTTTCTACATACTTTTTCTAAACATCCACTCTACTAGAAAGTTCTGCTTGAAGTAGAAGGAAGATACCACTTCTGGAGAATTTTGTTTTATGTTGGAGAGTTAGGATCTGTTTTCCTGTGTCTCTCTTTAGGACATATATTTAAAAATTTAAAAGAAAATTTTTCTGACTTCTTCATTGCAGGATGATAATGATGGCTCAGTTCAATTGTTTAGTATTTCACTTGTGACAAGGTTAAGCACCATAATGAAAATAAACTATAAACAAATGCCAGTGGCTGCTGCAGAGGTGAGGGGAGGGATGAGAAGACCAGGCTGCCCCAGCAGGCAGACACCATCAGGGGCATAGTTTGCAAAAGGGGATGCTACAATGAGGTCCCACGTGGCCTAAGCTGGGAGCAAGTCTCCTGGGAGTGGGCATGGCATTCTGTCCTGGTCAAGAATCCAAACGTATTGGGATGAAGACATGCATGGGATAAACCTGCTCCTGTTAGCACACAAATTACTTTTTAAATCCATGAGGACATCTCTTATTCCCAAGGAATTTTGGAGCTGGAATAAAAACCAGTTGCAAGCTAGCTGAGGTTTCTGGCCTTCATGCAGTTGGACTGAAGACTGAATAAGACCCCCTTTTAAAGACAGACACATGAAAAGAGTGACCACAAGTTTACCTCCTGGTGCTAGAAATTTAGGTATGCTTTGGTTTTCACTCCATATTTACAAAGGAAGTAAAGTGTAGCTGTGAGAGAAGTAAAAAATAATAAAAGATAAATCTTTTTGGAATAGTTAAACAATTTGAGATTTCAAAAATTGTCAAACCTCTCCCCTCAAAACAAATAAGTTTTGCAAGTTATCATTACTACAGAGCCACAGTTGTTTTTCACTATTATGTCCCAAAAGAGTAATTTCTTTTCTATATTCAGTCTCTCCTTGGCTTCAGTTTATCACTCCTTCCCACAAACACACATCAGCCAAAAGAGACAAAAAGAAAAGTTATATTTCAGAGATTCCTTTCTTTTCTAGTCTTAAAAGTTCTTACATTCATTATTTTAAAAAGGTGGATTCAAGTGACATGAATTCATTTTTGAACATGTTTCAGGCCATCAGGAGGGGTTGGGGTTGAAGACAGCTTTAAGGTTCCTTGAGCTACATTAACGCAGGCTGGCTAAAACAAAATCTGTTGGAGTACCCATGAGGCGCTCAAAGGAACCTGTTACTGCTTGAAACCTGACTGGTAATTTTGATGTGTTTCAAGGAAGTCCTGCCTGTATGGTATGTTTATTTACATGGTCACCCCAAGATAACTCTGCTCCAGTTCAAAGCATAATTCATACATAATATTTTTCGTGAATAAAAGCACAACTCGTAGTGGAATCATACCAGAATAATTACAGCTGTGTTTCAATGGCATGGAAGCAGGTAAGGAAAATGAGTTAAAGGACTAAAGCTCTCATGTCATTGTGGCAAACAATTTGTGTAGCTGGCCTGCATAAATGATTCTGGTTTTTTATTCTATTTTCTTATTGCTAAAAGATTTTAACTGGGGATAATTACTTTGTTTTATGATCCAGAAGAGAGCCTCTCAATTCTCAGTTTAGATCCTGGTGGGAGACAAGCTTCTCAGCATAAGGTGGGCATCTGCCCAAAGTTGTAAATACACAGAATGGGATAAAGAGGGGTCCCCTGTGCTCTCAAAATGCAAATTTCTCTCTGAATTAGTTCTCCGTGTCCCAAAACTGCTGATGAGGCTCTCTACAGACAGTTAAAAATGAATTTATGTTCACAAGCCCTGTTCTTCATGGGGGACTTCAATGACTCCACTACCTTTTGGAGGGACAACAGCAGGGCATAAGCAATCCAGGAGCTTCCTGGAATGCATTGACAGTAACTTCCTTCTTTAAGTGATAGAGGAGCTAAAGAGAGGAGGTACTAAACTGGATCTTGTGCTCACCAACAAGGAGGCGCTGGTGGGGAATGTGAGGCTGAAGGGCAGCCTGGACTGCAAGGATCATGAAGTGGAGTTTGAGATCCTTAGGGCAGCAGGGAAGCACAGGGTGCACAGAAAGCTCACTACCCTGGACTTCAAGAGAGCAGACTTTGGCCTCCTCAGGGATCTGCTTGGTCAAGTACAATAGGATAAAACCCTGGAGGGAAGAGGTGCCCAGAAAAGCTGGTTGGTATTCAAGGATCACCTTCTCCAAGCTCAGGAGTGATTATCTTAACAAAGAGGAAGGCAGGCAAATATGCCAGGAGGCCTGTGTGGATGAACAGAGATTTAAATATCTCTTGGACAAACTCAGACATGAAAAGAAAGTCTATAGAAGGTGAAAGCAAGGACCAGTGGTGAAAGCAATTCCTCCAGGTGAGGAATACAAAGGGATTGTTCAAGTAGCCAGAGATCAGGCCAGGAAAGATAAAGCCCTGATGGGCTTAAATATGGCCAGAGACATCAAAGGCAACAAAAAAAGGCTTTTAGAGATATGCTGGTGATAAAAGGAAGACTAGGAAAAATGTTCAGTTTCTCCAGAAAGGAAAAAGAGACCTGGCTACCTGGCCCATGGAGAACGCTGAGGTACTTAATGACTTTTTTGCCTCAGCCTTCACCAGCAAGTGCTTCAAAGACACTGCCTGAGTTGCAGAAGGCAAAGGCAGGGACTGGGAGAATGTAGAACCACTACTGTAGTACAACACCAGGTTCAAGACCATTTAAGGAACCTGAAGGTGCCCAAGTCCATGGGACCTGATGAGAGAACTGGTAGAAGAGGGGGCTAAGCCATTATTCACTTTATTTGAGAAATGATGGCAGAGTGGTAGTTTCCAGTGACTGGAAAAGTGGGAACATATCCCCTCCTTTTAAAAAGGAATAAAGGGAAGACCTGTGCGATGACAGGCCATTCAGTCCCATCTGCCTCAGTGCCTGGCAAGATTATGGAGCAGGATCCTCCTGGAAACTATGCCAAGCCACATGAAAAACAAGATACAGCTTCACTTCATTAAGGGCAAATCACACCTGACAGATTTGGTGGCCTTCTATGATGGAGGCATAAATCATTGGTGAATAAGGGAAGAGCAACAGATGTCATCTTCCTGGGCTTGTACAAGGCATTTAACACTGTTGTACATAATATCCTTATCTCTGAGCTAGGTTTTTAGGAATATTGCACTGACTGTATAGGGAATGGAGACTGTACAACACCATCAAATATTTTCTGTGTGCTTGGCTGAGTTGCCATTTGGTTTAAGGATTAATTTGGTTTAATGATTAATTGAAAATCATAAAGGAATTTGCTATAAAGAAATAATAAGGTTCCTTCATTTGCAAAAGTTATCTCTTTTTTTCCACAATGTTGTACATATATCAAGAGAGAAACAGTCATATCTATTTATATTTTCTGACAGTAATTATTTTAGGAATAGATTAAATTGGGGACAGCGATATAACTAGAACTATAAAATTAAAATTTATTTATAGATGAGATCATTTCAGTTAGAACCATACCCTAACAAAATCTCTGTAACAATGTAAAAAGGTTTTCCTCTTCTTGAGAGTAAAGATGTAATTATGTTACAGATTGTGCTCATGAACTGCAGTCTTTAGGAGGCAGATGTTAAAAGAAATAGGTCCCTAATATTTATACCACTTCAGAACTAATATAACTGTGGATAATGGATCTATTGTTATTGTAATAGTTAAAGTAACAGCACAGAAGTAATTTTTAATTCAATTAGGAAGTTTTGTTCAGTTTATTTTATTACCATTGGCCACCAAACAGAGCTACAATCATAAACAATTATAGAAATTTTATTCAACTAACAACAGAGGCAGTCAGATTTTGGAAGAAATACTGCTACCCTGGAGTTTATTTGAAATAATAAACATTTCTGTTAAAGAAGGCCTGCCCAAATTCTGCCTAGCTGAACAAGCTCTTAAAAGAAGTTGTTGCTTGTAGGTTGTATTCATCAGTTCAACTAATCAATCAAAATAAATTTCAGTCTTTCTCCAGAAACCAAACAGTTTTGATAGATACTGCATAAAGTATGTTTGGTGTGAGGTGAATTTTGACCACTTCTCTGACTTGAAATGATAGAAGCTGATAACACCTCCAGTTCATGTGGACAAGGAACTCCTATTTGTAGGCAAATGGACAAGCAACTGCTGAGGCACGAAGTTTAAACTCTATCTATTGTTAAACAACAACAACAACAAAACTACAATTCTGTCTGCTGTTAAACAATAAAATTGACCTTGTATTAAGTGGAAGAAGTATTATTTTCATATTGAGGACTGGAGTAGGTGTGAGGTTAGGGAGCTGTTATAAATTGCCTCTTACTAGAGCAAATGAGTATGTTCTATCTCAAAAAATGGGATTTCAAAGCATCTTTACACCTGTTCAAACACCTAGGGCCTTTCCAATGAAGGCATCTGATTGTAATGTAGGCAAATACACCTCCTGCCTTCAACAGAGGCCCCCAATGGCCCCAAGGTACTACACAGTCAGTCTGTGCCCACCAACATCCTTATTTTGCAGTGGTTCACAGAAGAGAAGATATAGTTTCAGTGTCAGCAAAAGAGAATTCATCTTTTAGAGCCTATACTACTCTAGACTCTCATCTACTCCAGAGTTCCACATTTGAAGGGCTTCACTTGATTCACTCTGAATCTCATATAGACCATTAATAGCTGAGCTACACTTCCTGTAGCTTCTGGTGTCCTCAGCACCGGTCTCATTCTCAGGAGCCTTTGTAAAATGCATTGCCAAAGCCTTGTTCATATTCAGTGCTGATTTTTACTAGGTCTGGTGTTTGCTGGGTTGCTCTGCCTAAAGCAGTGAGACAGCACCTGCTGCTGCCTTATTTTCAGCCAGATATGTAACAAGGGAAAAATGAATGAACCAGTAGTAAAGTCATTTTGTCAGGGGTCTAATCGGCATCAGCAACTTGAGAACTGTAGGTAATCAGCATAAATATTTGCAGTAAATGATTTCTATTAGATATTTTTCCAATGTGAGTAAAATTTTCTGAAATTAACAGAAACCCTGTTGCTTCCAAAACCTTTATTAGGTAATCAAACATGTTATTTTACACAGTGCATTTTAAAAAGAAAATTACTCTGACATTGCACAAAAATGAAGCAAACCATTGAATACTGGCATGAATGTCTTTGTGTGAATTCAAGCTGTAATGCTGTGGGATCAACCCAGATACTGAGACACAGGATTAACCCAGATTTCATTTTCAAAGCTTTCTTCACAGCAGATTTTAACAAACACTGATATGAAATCCTTATAGTCTATATGAACATCAACAGCCTCACAGCATTTTGAGTAAATACAGAGCCTTCCTAGGTAAATCTGGTCTTTTAACCTGGATGTATGCTTTGCACAGAATTAGATGAAACCCACATAATTCAGGAAATGAATCATGTTCTACTTAGCACTCTAAGGGAAAATAGATGCACTTATTTTGGTCTTGTGTGTCAGACTGGGGAGCCATATCAGACTGAGAGACTATATTCATAACAGATTTGGAGCCCCTGACTTGGAGAGGCTCAGGACAAGCAGGGTGAGGTGAGGGAGAGCACTGGGGTGCTGGCAGGGGGATACACCATTTTGCAAATGAGCTAATCAAACTGGCAGGCAAAATAAATGTGGGTCAACACTTCACTAAGTCACCAGAACACTGAATGGTGTATGAAACAAAAATACAGTTTTCTTCACCTGTTTCCAAAGAGAAACTAGCCAGTGCTTCTATCTCCATTTTAAAATATTTTTATTATTTTAATTTTAGGAAGGTTCTATCAGCAATGAGGATAACTTTGCAATACCAGTTAGACCTCTGCTATCACCTAATTCAGGTCTCCCAGCAGTCAGTTGCTTGGTGGTACAGCTCATAGAGTAGCAGCCACCATGAACCACTCCTGTAAAAGCAGCAGAGTCTTCCTCTGGTGATAAGTGATGACAGTGAATGGAAAGGTAGGGAAGATTTTATCATATCCTGATGCTCATCCTCACACACAGCATTACAGACCTTGAGTCTGGCTGTGATTTTAGCTGAGAAAGCTTCCATTTTAAATGTCTCTTCCATTAAATGTCTGTGCCCTGATCTCCCATTAGCTACAGTATGATTACTGCTCTTGCTTCAGCCTGTGGGTTAAAATATAAAGGGACACAGCTATTTTTCATGTGTGCCTCTGAAAAAATCTATGCAGCAAAACTGAACCTCCTCTAGTGGCAATTAACATAGCAGGGCTGAAGTCAGTGTGAGTCTACATCAGCTGAGGGGCTGATCCCACTGCATCACCTTGAGGGGTTTTACTCTTCCTATGGATGATGATAAAACACATTTTAGCAACAGCTATATCAAAGTAAAACAGATAAAGCAGAAAATTGACAGAACTGTCTATCCAAAAGGCTCTGCTTAAAGAATTCCACAAAGAATCATAATGCAGCTAGCTTGGAAACAGTTAACATGCTAAAAGAAGTCATCAGCTTGGTAGCAAAAAGATAAAAAAAACCAAGCATCATGAAGGTACTGAAGCAGTACCTTACTGCTCTGCTGCAGCATCCTATAGTTATTGAAAGACATTCTCCCCTGCCTGTACTCAGTGGAACCCTGAACAAAATGGCAATTCTTGTTGCTCCACAGAAATGCAATCACATCTTTGATTGGAAACACCAATGTTTGACATCCACAGACAGGTAGCAAACTTCACTGGGGTATTTGTGTAGGCTGATATCAATTACTTGGGCTTAACTGCATTGTGTTTACCAGAAAAGGAGGAATAATTTGCAGAACATGACTGCAGGGTCTTGGAGAGGCAGGAGAAAGATCCTGCCTGTAGCATAACTTGCAGTGTGGTGTATAAGTGCATGTGTGGGGAGAGACATTCCGTACATCATCTCCCGATGCAGGTGTACTGTTCAAACACACAAGCACATACACTCACTCCACACGTAACCTAAATATCCTAATCTTAAAAATGCAGCTAAGCTCACTTGCTGGGAAGATAAACTGTCCACTTCTAATCATCTTTCTCGGATATTTTAATCACTGAAATTCCTAAGGCTCCCCTACTGAACTAATATAACAAGATCTGACCCACAAATGCTCACCGGTTACAAAAAAATCACATGTATGTTTTTGTTCTTATCTTTGCTATGCACAAATATGCTACTGACAGGAGGGATAAGCAATAAAAACAGCAAGGATGGCTTTCAAATGATGCTATCTGCAGCTGTCATGGAGACCAACAGGGACCGGGATTGCTTGGCACTCTGTTAAATATCAAGGCGCCTCTCCATGTAGACACATATGCATCAACACCTTCCCGGCATGTACATACATGCCCATTTTATTATGCCATGCATGCCTAGTAACTTCACCCTACAATGAAATCTTCACACACATACACAGATGCATACTAACTAACACTCCCATTCTTCAACACACACACACAAAATCTAATGACAAGCACAAGAGAAATGCAATGCAGCTTTGCAGGTAGAAAGTGCTGGCTGAAGCCATGCAGTGCACACCCAAGCCACAGCAATTGGTGTCTTATCATTATGTATAACAAATAACAGCATTTAATAATAACAGCACTGCTGTGCTGCCTGAACACACACCCTCTCGACTCCATGCTCCTAAACCATTTAAACAACATGGTTCTGTGCATGAAACACACAGAATGAAAAGCAGGCAGGACATGATAACTGCAAGAGACAGGCTCCAGCAGTGAAAGCTGCTTCATGTCAGAGTGGGCTTTTCCCAGCTTTCAGATGTGTGATCTGCATGTCTAATAATGAACAGATTTAGTTAATCCATTATTTCTGGCATCAGTCCCTTACCTTGAAATGCTGCAGCTGAAGTATCTGGTCCTCAAGCTGTTGTCTCTTGCCTTCTATTTCTGTCTGCCTTCTCCTTTTCTCCTTGGAAAAATAATTTTGAGAGAAAGAGAGAGAGAGAGAGAGGGAGAGAGGGAGAGAGGGGGGAAGAGAGAGAGAGATCTCGTCAGAAAAACAGAGGCTTTAAGGGTAGCAGATTCGTAACAGCATGTAAGCAGTCAAACACATCTGTACAGATGTCACCAGTCCCATTTCACCTGCTCCTCTGCCTGCTGGTATGCAAACAGCAGTGTTCTGGGAAGACGCCAGCCCCACACTGCCTGGTTACTTGCCAGTAGGAGAAATACTCCTCGCTTGCTCCCAGCAGCCAGAGCAGCAACAGAGTGCACAGTCCCAGAGGAGGGGAGAAAACAGGCATAACAGCTGAGAGAAAAGTTAAAGGGACAAAGATGTGATTTTGCATTTGAGATGCTGGGCTAAAACCATGGATAGTGTGGTGCAATTGTGTGACAGCAAGGTATCACAAAAGCAGGGAGTGGCATCATGGAGGAAAAGAGCAATCTGTAGACCTCATTCTTCCCCAGCAGGGTTGGTGGTAAGGCTTTCTCTGGGTTCCATGGGGGGAAGATACTTCAGCCAGATTGCATAGGATTTACATACAAAGTAAATGGGATTGGTAACCTCCAGCTGGCTGTGTTTAACATTCAAATCACCAGCACATGCCAGCAGCTGGCCCTTATCAGGTGCCTCAAGCTGGAGTGACCAAGTGGTGCTCAAGGACAGCACAGTTCTTTCCACAGCTGAGTTGTTACAGCCCCATTTATTGCCACGCACCTATGCCCAGGCTGCTCCCCTCAGCAGGCAGCAGACTCTCTCAGGTGTTTCAAGAGGAGAATGACCTCTTTTCCCCTCTGCAACACCTTCCTCTTAAGAAAGTAAACTGTCAGCCTTCTGCACCTTTGGAGCATTTCTCCTCATCCATCCATCTCCATCCTGGACAAGGTTCCCTCTCCTGAAGGTCTCTTCTCATTTAGGTTTTGTAGCCAAGACAGAAATACTGAGTAATAAATGAATGCAGTCAGCCTCTGTTTTTACTGGAACAGTGACTTTTATTTCTTATTGCAAAATCATTTCTTTTGTTATTTAAATATTTCAGTAGCCATGAGGTTGGGTTTGAACACATTTGGGGATTCCTTAAATCCACAAAACAGTTTTTCTTACTTATTTTTAGGTGCCCTACTGATGCTCTGGAAATTCTCTCCTTTCCAGGGATTTCAAGCCTTCATGCCTTCCTCAAGAAGTATATAATAAGATTCTGCCTATGCAGAAGTTAATCATCCTTATGTTGGACATCAAACAAGGCATTTTGGGGGGAAACATTACATTTAATAAGAAGATCAGGAAACTTTAAAAAATTATTATAAATGTCAAGCTACTAAAAACAAAGTAAAACATGGAGGTAGAAAACTCCTTGGACCACTTCTGCTGAAGAGTTAGATGCCAGAATGGTGATGGAAAGGCTGGAGCAATGAACCCAGAAGAAGCAAAGTAGCTAAATGTTGCATATGTCAAGCAGTTCTGTAATGTTTTGCACACTCTTATATGCTTAAGATTATTCACGTATATCTAGATTTACACACACAGTCCCGATTGTCTGAAATATGTAAGACTACTGCTGAACAAATACATCCTCATAGAACAGAATCCTAGAATCATGGAATGGTCTGGGTTGGAAGGGACTCTAAAGACTATCTCATCCCAACCACCACTTTTCACCAGACCAGGTTGCTTGGAGTCCCATCCAGCTTAACCTTGAACACTCCCAGAGCATCCAAAATTTTCAGGCAACCTGAAAGTTTTCTAGTACCTCACCACTCTCACAGTAAATAATTTCTTCCTAATATCTAATCTAAAGCTACTTTGTTTCAGTTTGAAGCCATTCCCCCTTGTCCTGTCTCTACAAGCTCTTGTCAACAGTCCTTCTCCATGTTTCCTGTAAAGTCCCTTCAGGTACTAGTAGGCTGAAATCAGGTTACCCCTTCTCTTTTTCAGGCTGAATAATCCAAATTCTTTCAATCTTTTCTCCCAGGCGAGGTGCTCCATCCCTCTAATCATCCTGTTGGCTCTCCTGCTCCAACAGATATGCTGAAGTTGTTTTAGCATAGGGAAATCAGCATTTTCACTAACTAATATGTCACAAACAGTGCCCATCTTGACATCTCACTGGTTTCTACACACAGAAGATAGTTTGCATTTATGCACATAGATGCATATAGAATTTGTGTGCATTTTTAAAACTCCTTCTGATATAGACCTGTGATCTGTGGATCATCACTCCTATGCTTCAATCTGCATTAGCCCTTTATTAGCCCTATTTTTGAAATGAATAGGGTATTAGATAGTTCAGGAGTTAAAACCCCAATATTAGTGAGTGATATCTCTTGCCTTTTTTTTCATTCTGTGATACTAACAGCATATTTCGAGTCTGAAAGCCAGAATTTAGTTGTTTTGTTTTTCCTCAAATAGCTGGTCAGCCATGGACCAGAACAAGGTAGTTCTAAAAGCTGTTCCAGTTAATGGCCTAATATTCTTGGAATAAAGATAATTCTGCCCTTTTGTGTCAAGCTGGTCATATGAAAAAATATTGGCTTTTATATATGTAGGCATTAACACCCCACATTTGACACTCCATAGGTCAATATGAGGTACATATATCTTCACTGTTAAGTGATCCAGATTGGTAAGTGCATCTATACACACACACATTTATATAAAAATGTGTATACACACACACACATTTATATGTATGCATTCTACTATCCACAAAAACCTTGTCACTAAAACATGTGATGGAAATCACCACAATACATTCTTTGGCTGGGCTGTGTGTGCTGTATAATGGATGTGACAAGAAACCCTTATAAAAGATAGATGAAAACTCCTTTTCTTTTTGAGAAAGGGAAAGCACTTAAGAGTATTTTCCCTGTAGGCAGCAACACAGCAGGACTAAAATACTTGAACTACTTACCAACTAGTGGATTTCTGTGGAGTTAAGTTGGAATATTGCTCACGTTTCCATTTCACTGTCATTCAGATAGCCTGAGTGTGTATGCCTTTACCCTCTGATTTTGTGTGAGTTAAAGAATATGATTAAAAATCATATTTTTTTTCCCTTTTTTTCTCTAAAGATTGTGCAAATTAGCTATCAGGACATTCCATGACTTCAGGTCACTACATCACATTCCATCTAGGTTTATCCCAGTCACTGAAGGCTGGGACTGTACATGTACCTAGTTTATGTAAGCAAGTTCTAGAAAATTAGAAGACTGGATGACAAAAATCCTACCACAACCATGATGTCAAGGATTTTAGACATCATGACATCTTCCACTTAAACAGTCTTTTGATTCAGTACTTTACTGAAAACATGGGGTTTGAAGCACATGCGTAACTTGAGCATTGTTAAGGTACTTTTCTATGAGTAAACCAATAAATATTCCTCATTACTTTGTTCATCTACTTACAGATAACTTTTTTCCAAGTATTGCTGCTAAATTATGAATTTCTAAGGGTCCTGGCACCAAGAAAATAAAGTGCTTGCTTTAAACAAAAAAGTTTACTCCAGAAACTGGATTGAAGAGAGGTGGAAAAGACTGGTACTAGTTTTACTGTGATTGTGGCATGTTCAAGGGAAAACCTTTCGTGTCTTTCTGAAGTGTATCTTTCTGTGCTGCTTTTGTAAGAATACAGATAGTCATCACAGCTGGTTACCCTTCCAAAATGGTTAAGGAGTACCATTTTGGAGGCAGTCTCAGGGGACTCTGAATATTTGAGATATCAATGACAAAAACAGGATTTAACCTTAGCATCTCTCCCTTCACCAAATTACAAGGATAATGGGAAAGTTAAGATACTTTTGGGTTTTTTTCACTCAGTTCTACAGGATGGGAAAAGAACATAGGTCAAACAGCAAGGTGACTCATACTGTGGAAAAGTGAGATTTGTATTCAGGCATTCATACATGAATGTGCAACATGTAAACCATAAATTTATTTCCAAGAAACTAGATTTTGGAAAGGATGAAATTCTTAGCACTAAAGTTGGTCAGTGCCATCTTCCTATTGCTAAAACACAAATATATCAGATACACAGTAAGACCCCTTGCACTTGGAAGAAGAGGCACTGGCAGGATCAAATAGAGATCTGTAAAATCATGGAAATGGTCAGTGGACACCTGCTGCTTACTCTGTCTTCCACACTAAAGAAAAAAAGTGAAACTGGATGGGGCAAGTTTGAAGCGAATGCAATGGTCTGCTGTGAAAATCCATGCCTGAGGATGCTGTGGGTTCTAGAATGTGATGGATGTCCCAGGGGAGCCTGCAGACAGTCAGAGAAAGAATACTGTGAGGATGGCTACTACAGAAATTGAGCTACATCTGGTTCAGGGGATTCCTGAACCACATATGATTTTAAGGTCTTCTGCTAAGTTTCTGTATGCTTTTGTCTTTCTTTCATTGTTAATCTTAACAACTACTGACTTTTTTGTCTGAAGAGTGTGTTACATTGATCAAAATAACCTACAGTTTAGTATCACACTTGTCAAACTGTTCCAGTCAAAACAACTCCAACAACCACAAACCACTGCTACCAATTACAAAATACTCAAACCCAAAGCAATTATAAGAGCTTGAAGAAAACATGTTATACCAAAACCAATCCCTATGATACTGCAGTCACAGAACACTTCATTTTTTCCACTACAAAATCATTTTTGTTCTTCTGTTCAGAAGTCTGGCTGCAGAGTGTGGGAAGTGACAGAGAGATTACTCAACCCACCAAGTCATAACTGTCTGTGGAGAAACATGCACCTCTACCAATCATTGAGGCAGTTAAAGAGCTGGTAAAGCCCTTTGATCTACTTGCATTGGCAGAAGCATCTGATATCTTTGCTTTAAAGCCAGCTCAGACCTGTGGAGAAAGCACACCATGAAGCAGCACAGAAGCTAAGCACTATTTTATTGACCTCACAGTGAAAATACATGCCTAAAACTGATGTCAGGCTAATGCTTATGGTACAAGTATCCAAAAGAACATGCTGGGAAAAAAGAAAACATACCTAACTCAACAGAAAATCCAACAGGGTCATGTGAACCTTGAGGAGAGGGGTAGCACATCACTGGAGGAGCTACTATCAGTAGTTTCAGAGGTTTCCATTAAAATCATCCTGCATGCCAAGCAAGTGTCCAGCTTGACACAGAGGTTGCAACAACACAAATGTTGTGACAATGTTTACCTGTTTTGATAATGCAAAATAAATGCACCCAAAAATGGCACAAGTGGAGGAAAACCATAGTCTGCTTCAAAGCAAGGAAAACAATTACAAAAAATTGTCATCAAAGAATTACATTCATTTCTTTAGCAAGTGATTATTTTCTCTGCTCTGCCCAGTTGGCAGCTATTATTCCCCCTGTATTTAAAACTCACGCATTTTTAGGGCAGGAAGTGAGGGAAAAAAAAGCAGAAGACCTCCTGATATCTCATTTTTCTGTTGCCAGTTTGGAGACACCCAGAATTTTGGGGGAATACTCTGGGTTCTGTAAAAAACTTCAACCTGCAGTTCTCATAATCCCAAGAAACCACTCCTCAGGGAAACTGAGGGTGGTGGTTTAAATGACCATTTTCACGGTGGTGACTACATGTCCCTCATGAGGGAAATCAAATCTGTATTATTTGTTTCCTATTTTGCTGTTTGGCAGCAATGGTTCACAGGAAAGAAAATATTAAGAGAGACACGAGACTACTTTTCTCCCTTTTTTTCTTTTTCTCCTCTCTTCCTTTGCACAGCCCATTCCCACGCCCCCACCCCTCCCTCCCCCCGGTATTCATCCGGTATTCATTTGTGTCAGGTCACCTGTCTTGGTTTGAAAGAGTGGTATCTGATAAGGAGGGGCAAGGTCTCCCTAGGAAATGGAGAATTCAAATCCCCTCCCTCCAAATTATTGTAATTTAGAAAATTAAAGGGGCTTTCAGGCAGAGGTATGGGGATAGGAATAACAGTTCTTTACTATTATATATAACAAGACAAACAAACAACAACTACTACAGCATTAATAGGGAACAGAACCAGGGACCTCGAGGGGGCTTTGTTTCACAAAACCCGGGGCAGTCTGATCTCTTGGGACTCTGAGAGCACCAGGCTGGAATGGTGGAAAATCCTGGGCTGGTGGATGAGAACAGAAGCTCCAGCAATGGTAGCTGGAAGGGCAGGGATATCCTGGCAGGACAGGGCAGTGCAGGGCCACAGCGCAGCAAAAAGACCCAAAGCAGTGCCGAAGAAGCGGCGGCAGGACAGGGCCGCCCCAACTCCAGCAAGACAGGAGGAGGAAAGTTCAGAATGCCAGGGCACATGGGCAGAATGACAGGAGCTTTCCTCAGGATTGGACTTTGGTGGCTCCTCTGCAGCCAACAGCAGCCTGGCCGTCCTCTCTCTGATGTCGAGTGCAAGAGAGTGAGGCTGCCTCCAGCCCTGTTCTTTACCTGCCCTCTTAACCTCACAGTATCTTTTTTTTCCCTTGGAGAGAAAAACTCTCAGAGGCCAAAAATGGAATGTAGCCCATTGCTACACTCTACTTGGGCCACTCTCCTTCTTTGTTTTGGTCAAGCACCCATAAGTACCTAGCAGTTAGTCTCCTGGCAATCTATGGGAAAAAATTTTATCAGTAAAAAAGAAACAAATCTAACCGCCAACATCACCTCTTTTTTTTCTCTTGTGTCTGAAAGCAGGAAACTCCCCTGAGACCAACCATCCCTACCAGTTGCAATGATACAGCCCAGTATTGGCAGCACTTTGCGGACTCCAGTTCTGAATGTTATTTGCTGTTGTGGACAGCAGCCAGCACTAATCACAGCACCAGAAGAGACAGGATGCAGAACTGAAGCAGAGACACTGTTACATCAGAATAAATACCCCTTGAAGGATGGTGGCAAGATGTCTGCTCCTTTTGGACCCTCAGTGCCCACTTCCATTTCCTGCTGCCACTTGTCCCGCATGACTATGCTTGGTGAAAATCCTGTCGTTACGGGTAGCCATGCTGACTTGTAATTGCAAGCTGGGGGCTTGTCTGGTCTCCTGTTTTGAGCACTAGGAGAAATATATGTTGTTTCTGATTATGGAATGACTCTTGCTGCAGCTCCTCTCCTACAGTGCTCCAAGCAGAATAAAGTCTTTGCTTGTCTTGAGATCCATTTTTTCTCTGCTATTACACCATCAACAAGACATAAATGTAAGCTACTGGCTTTACTCCCTTAGGCATTTTCCTGCAAGACCCTCTCTGCCCCAGTTCCCTGAAATCCGATGGCCGCTTAACTAAGCTTTGTGTCACTTGAAACATGAGTCAGAGACAACTTCCCTGAACCTGAATATTGGAATACAGATTTTTATAAATATATGGTTTAATACGAGTTTTTTCCTTATTAAGACATGTTATTTTGTATGAATTAAAAGTGTATCCAGAGGTACCCCCACGTACAGAAATCAATAGTGGGGAAGCTAGCAGCTGGCATGCCTGGCTTCCCTGGTAAAACAATAAGGAACACATCTCCACTTCAATGAGGGGTGGACGGCTACTGGGGAGAAGCTGATAACAGTAAGGACAGGAATCAACATCCAGATATCGATCACAAGTGCCCATCAGAACTCATTCCATCCACTCAACAGGCAGAAAATTCTATCATTCCACCTTCCCGGAATTTGGAGAAGTCAGAAACTCAAGACATGTTTGCCTGGTGAGAACTTCAGGAATAATTTATGGACAGATTCAGAGATGAGACTGGATTTACCAGAATTCTATACACACAGTGGACTAAAAACGGATCTGCATATTCAAAGAAAGAACTGAACAATAATGTCGCTGCAAGGCAAATTTTCCCTATAAAAGTGACCACTGAAAGGTGGTCAATTGTGAACCAGAGCAGGGGCAGCAGACCGCAGAGTTTGTGTCCCACATTTTTGGTTCACCCAGTTCTGATTCCCGGGGTCAGAGCTTTCCTTTGATTGTGGCTTTACTCGATTTTTCACTTTGTCGTTTTTCCAATAAATTTCTTAACCGAAAAATATTGGGGAAATTGTAATTTATAACACAGATTCTGAACTTAAGAGAACTGCACTCTCTGTTTCTGTAGCATCTAAGAGACTGATGCCCTTCTTCACTCATAGTTCTCCTGTGCAGAAGGCTCACTTCCAAAAACACAGAATCATTAATTCAAGTATCCTAGGTGCCTAGGACCTTGGTAGCCCACCTGGACCTCCTCCATACCTAATTGAAGCAAATTGTATGTTGCAAAGTTCTAGATGGGATGCAGGGCTAGCAAGAGTACAGCCTGCTGCTGCAATGATTTTCGTTATCTTTCATATACCCACATACCTCATGATAAAGCTATTTCCATTTTCATTACTCCAAGAAAGAAGCAGATGGGTTATTGAGGAATAAACAGGAGTTTCCAATTGCACAGGTGCAGCAGATAAATGCCTGAGGGGAACAAGTCAAACCCACCTAAAAGATAAGAGCTGGGTTTAGTTCCCTTCCTCATGTCTGTTCTTTCCTGTGTTGTATACACAGCAGGAAGCAAAGCTGAGACTGGAGACAAGGTGAACAATTCATGATCAGGTATGCCCTCCACCTCCTCTCTTATGAAACTGGTATAAAACAGAGATTACTGTTGCAAGGATTGATTCCCATTACTCAGCTTGCCACAGCATGCAAGAAATTACTTGGCATGTTTGTTTTGGAAACAGAATAAACTTAATTTGTGGTGTCAGAACCGGGTAAAGGAGTAACTAGAAGAACCTGGAAGTTATGGAAATGCTTTGGTTTTTTGTATTGAATAGGCTCCTGCTAAAGGTAAGGCAGAATTACTTGCAATGAGGTGACCCTCAAGGTGAAGAAATAACACATCAGGCAGAAATACTCTGGCTTTCACTGCAACTTTGGATCTCTTCTCCCTAGTAGTTATGATGCCTTGGGAAGGCTGACAAGAAACAGAGACTGGACAGAGCTAGAGAATAAAGCAGATATTTATTGAGAGGCCTTTAGGGTACACCTTGGGATAAGAGCCTGACCAGGGCTACACCCAAGGTGGACCAAAAATGGTCAAAAAAAAAAAAAAGGACAACCGGTCACAAGGCCTCATACTTTTATAAGTTTTGATCTATTTGCATATTGGGGTCCAACCACAGCCTCAGGTCATGAGGTCTCATCTTTCTTGTTTCTCTCTTCATGGTTGTTTTGGGCCTGAAAGTTGTATTCGTTATCTTTGGTCTTCAGCAGGAAAAGGACTTGTTTTGTCTACCTACTCTGTGAAGAGAGCTTATTAGTTCTGAGGCTCAGAACTACACCCCTAGGCAGCACAGAATCTGAAAAACATGAAAGCTAAAACTTAAGGCATCAGTTAAGGGCAGAGAAGTTTCTTGCTTATGCACAGGGCAGCAGTGGTTTGAGAGAGGTAAAGAGATACAGGTCCCGGCAACCAACCGAAATGCTCCCCCAGTAAAGGAGCAAATGGTTTGGTCTGCAGCCCCCTTTATTGATGATTTTTGTCACCTGCATGTAGAAGTAACAGTTCTTGCAAAATTCATTTGGTCCGTTTCATCTAAGGAGTTAGGCTGCTCTTGCAATATTGTCAAAGGATGGGGTTCTCCTGTGTTGACCTGCTAAGGCAGATAGAATAGCTCTGCTTCCACATGTGCATTGCCCTCAACACAGTGTTCAAGCGGGAAACCTGAAATAATCAACAAGTCTTTTTGGGGTATCAGACAAGGCATCCGGTCACATGGAGCCCTGTAAGACTAACTGCAGATCAGGGCTTCTTAATTATGAACATTTCCTGACTGCCACAAACCCACTGCCCCTGTCGTTGATGAGATTATCCAAGTCAGAACTGTCCAGGGGGAGAAGGGTGAAGGGTGTCTGCATCTTTGGTGAAGACAGCAATTCCCACAATCCTCTAAAGGGCTGCAGCAAAAATTTCAGCTGCCCTATGTGCTTGTAATTATACCTCTCTGGTCACTGAAGGCAACCACCACGATGCACACAGACAATGACTGCTTAATTAAAATCACCATGCTCAAACAACAAATGAAAGAATGGCACTGCTCCCAGAACAACAGCCTTACCGAAAACTGATGAACACGGGAAGGAATTTCCGTTTTAAAAATTCCCTCATTAAAAATTTTGAAAGGGGATGTAATGGAAAAATGTCTCATTGAGATGGTGAAGTAAAATTATTTGAGAAGAAGACACGGTTCCTCTGGGAAATTCCAACTTGGATAGAGCAGTAATACCCATTTTCATGCAACCCAGATTTTATACGCAAATCTTCCTTTCATTGAATGCTCCTGAGTCAGTGGAAGCAGCTTCAGGTCTAACGCAACCCAAGGGCATTTTTGACTGGGCCACCACCATAATGAGTCCTTGAAATATGAAAATTTTTAGTCAGCTTCCCTTCTTCCATCCCATTTCTGAAGTGAACATCGGCTGACACCCACAGATGCTGCTTCCCTACGGTTGCTGTCAGAAAAAAAGTCTCACTTTCCTATGCATTTACAATTTGATTGTGGGTGTCAGGCTCTTTAACAGCTGCTGAGAGGTGACATGGGTCATTGGCGTCTGAGGATCTTTTCTCTGAGATGCGACAATGAAGCAAACAGTTACCATATAAATGTCAGAGTCCCACCCTCTATTAATTCCACATCAGCATGTCTTCCAGAACTTCGAAGTTTTTACACTAACCCTGAAAATGGCTAAGAGCTCAGGGTCACCTGAGTACAGAAGCAACCTTCTCTGCAACACCAATTATTTCCAGAAAGTGTTCAAAAAACTCTACAGAGCCTGTTAGTATAAATCATGAATTGATTTATCCATTATTCTGGTTAATCCTTAATAGAAGTTATAAAAGACAGGCAACTATATTTCATTACCTAGTGCCTACTACAGCTAACCTCCAAGATGATATGTGTAACTTGCTAGCACTGACCTTCTTCTACTGCAGCCTGAGCTAGATGAAAAATTCTATCTACACCTAGCAAATTGCCTTTCTTCCTAAAAATAAGGCGAATTTTCTAGATTATGTCACATAGAAGAAATTTGGAAACTTTTATTTTCTCTAGACAACCAGCAAAAGTCTCAAAAAAGCTCCTTTATAATCAAGTATTTTTTCCTCTTTATTTTTCTTAAAAATATATTTTGGATAAGGAATGTTAAGCAGACCTTACACTCTCATTCACAAAAGTATATAATAAAGAGTTTCTTTAGCCTGAGTAGACTATTTGTAGAAAATAAGTTCATTAACTTTCCCTACTCTCATGTTGCTAACTGGCTTTGGTTTAAATCCATGCTGTTCAATATCTACCCTTTCACTGTCTGCTGCTGAAAAGAAGAAACCCAGGATTTGGTCTGTAGGCATAATTTAATCACATTTCCACAGCTTCAAATAAAAGTCTCTTGTTTACCCTCATGCCCCATACACTCCTTTAAATATATCTTTAAACTGAAAATGAGGCTGTTGTAAAGCCTCACTGCAAAGGTGGAAACACCTCTGATCACAGCTGAATGTGCAGAGAAACACCTACACAAAGTTTATCTAGTAATATAAAATAAATGACAAAGATTTTAAGGCATCCAAGCTGAAGCTACGATTGCTTATGCTGGTTTCCCCCTAAGCAAGTGTCTAGTAAAGGTCTCCATTTTTCACTTGGTGAGAACTCAGAATTACCTAGACTGGGATTTCAGAGAATTTGTTTTCCCTCTTTATACAATTTAATTGTGCATATGACAGACATGTTCACCTAAAGAAACCTAAAACTCCCCCAAGACATAGCATATGAAGTGGGAAGAGGAAATTGGATTTTCTGCAGTGGAAAGGGAACAAACTGGTCTGGCTGGTCAGCACAGAGCAATGGCCAGGATCCACAGGGACAACCAGTGCTAAATCTGATACTTGAATCATATCCAGCTTTTTGCTTGTTATTTTAAAAGCACTGGTAGAAAAGACCCAAATAAAGGAATTAATACATAGAGCTGGGCTTTGTGTTTTAATCCTTACATTCTGGCTGGATTAGCAAATTGTTTCAGACTCTCAGTGCCGCACATCAAAATGTTCTTACTGAGGCTTCCTCCCTTTGCCTTTGCGTGTGGCAGCTTGCCTGATGTCCCAAAGCTTTCAGCACTGACCTATGTGGCATCCCATCCAATCTTCTCATATCACAGGGCTATGCTTGGCAGTTGTACTGTGCAGGGATCCTCTGCTGCTGAAAAGTGCTTCTCATTTGTGAAATAAATATATTGGCTCAAACCCCTTTCTTTAAGCTTTTGTCCAACCTAGGTCATTAGCTAAGGATACTTAGATTATCTCTGCTAAAATACATGGCATTTGCTGGTGTCCTAACCACTTTTTAGTCCTAACTTTGTTGGAACCCAGGATATCCCTCTGGCTGCCCTGGGTGATCTGAGACCCTGGCAAGGGGTCCAAAGACAAGCCACAAGAGTTTGATTAGAATAATATTAATTTACCACCCAGTGTAAATGTAGAATTTTGGGGTTTAATGGGGGTTCAGGGAGGCAAGATGGAGGAATCTAGGCGTGTCCTTGTCCTTCTGCTTCTTCTTGCCTTCCATCTTCTGCTGTGGTGGTGGCACTTTTGGATTGGTTTAGCATAGAAGTGCACTGTCTAACATAGATGATAGGTATTGGTATCTTACTATAAACATAGATCACATAATACTGGTATAACCACCCCTTGGGGTGGTCAGTCGGCGATGACCAGCACTGTAGCTAGCTCCCAAACCAGGTGAGAACAAATGTACCAGATGAGAAGCAATAAACAACCTTGAAAACCTAAACCAACACATCCCGACTCTCTCTTCTGGCACCGGGACTTGGGACAAGGACTTTTCAACAAACATCTCAGGGATTATCAGCCCAAGAACTGGGAAACTTCTGCATTCAGGAAGAATGTAATTCTACATTCATGCCTGGTTTTACAGAGAAAGGAAAGAGGGAGAACCTTCCTTACGAGCACAGTGTGATGCAATTCAAAGTCTGAGATTTGCCACTTTCTATGTGCCAGTGCCCTTCCAAACTGGTGATGCTAATGAGACAATACACCAGATCACAAACCACCATTCCAGCTAAGTTTTCTTTTCTTCCTGAGGCAGCTGTAGAGGGTTGGGTTCCTCTTGCTTTTTGACCAACTCTGGTTGGTCAAAAACATACATTTGCACCTTGTGAAGACCCACACAAGTCTGAGAGGGCACGAGTGTCCCTCTTCAGTTGGGGAGTAAATACCTGCTGAGTCACAGAGACTGGTGGGGCTGCTGGACATGTCATTTCTGCCTCCTCTCCAGTTAATCAGGGGAGTCACTCCAACAGAGAACACAGAGAGACCATTGACCATAAATGAAGAACTTGATCATGACTGGGAGAGTAGATTCATGTGCTTGATAAAAAAGCCTGCTGTGATCTAGGTATGCTAAAAATCCTACCCAGCCTTGGCCTTGGCATCTTGCCTTTATAACACATAAAAGAACTGGCTTCATCTCCAGCCAGCTTACTTCTGGAAAGCGTATTTAATCTGACAGGTGTAAGATCACATGCCTCAACACTGAATCTTAGAAGTATGCAGGAGGAATTATTGCTATGTCGTTCCTTTAGGTCAGGCATCCCAATGTTTTCTGTGTGAACAGGAACAGCTGGGACATAACACTGCTTATTGCCTAACAAATTCATCTGCTGGTCTTCTCCCTTCACCATCAAAGGCCAACACCACCCTGATTTTGGCAATACAAAGAGACCCCCAATGCAGCTTTTCATCATCATCTAGTCACATCAAGTAAGGAGGAACTGGTAAGCACACGAAACCTGTGACATGTGTCTGACTCTCTGCTCTTCAGGAACAGATTAGATTCAGATCCTCAAGATAGGGTGCTCATGGCTGCAGGCCACAGGCAGTATGCAGATGAGTCCACAGTGTCAGTCTGCTGCACTGATGGGAGAGACCCTGGGCTGAGCAATAGAAAAACACTGCCTGGATCTCACTGCCTTGATGCTTGGCTCCAGAACCCAAATCCATGTAGAGATGGCAAATTTTTGGTGTGCCATCAAAGGTTTGTCCTCTTCAGAAAATTGTCTGCATTTTTCCATGATTTGCATCCCTGCTGTGAAGTGTATCTGGGAATTCACAGCTCCAGGGTGTAAAAGTCGGGACTTGGTGGTCCCTGGTTTTGCCTCATGACCCTTCGTCAAGGAAGAAGGCAAGGGGCTCGGGCACCTAAGCCACTGTGTGTGTGTGTTTGGCAAGCATTGAACTGCAGGTATGTCCACTGGACCGGAGCTGGCTGCTCCCATGGGAACTTGTATGAAGACAATGGACAGTTTGGACAGCCTGTGCTTACCAGCAGCTAGGGACCAGACCTGCTTGTCCCAAGCTCGCCTGCTGAACGATCGTACCTGGTTCCCAGAGCAACACACCTCACCACAATGACTCTCAGGTGCCCCCCACTTCTGAAAAAGGCTATAAAAGCTACCCCTCTGTGACTCACACTTTGAGATCACCCCACGGCAAAGATGACAGATCCATTGGCACAACGTCATGAGGACACCGCTCAGCCGTAGTAGCTATATACCCCCTGCCCCCCCTTTCCTCACTCTGTATCTTATGTTTCCTTTCTCATTCCCTCTATCACAAGTGTTGTTGGCATCAATAAAGGTGCATTTGTGTGCGTAATTAAATATTTGTCCCCTTGAGTACTGTTTGCACTCTAAAGATCACAAGAACCTATCATGATTCCTTTTTGGATTGTGACACAAGGTCATCTCAGTGACCCATATGTCCTGCTGTGTGGTTTGTGCAGGCCTGTCTGCCCAGGTGCTCAGTTTGTGGAGATCTGAAACAGCAAAGCCTGTACAGTTCAGAGGAATTTCACACTAACCTGACACACACACCTGACAGCTTTATAAAACTGTAAACCATTTGAACAGCTTATTAAACAATAAGTGTACCAAAAAAGCCAAAACCAAACCATGCAGGTAACAGAAGAAGCATCAGGGATGTGATTCCTGCCTCTTCCTGCCTGTCTCCTCCAGACAGAGTAATGTGGCCTCTTCTACTGAATGCCAACAAGATGTCACACAGGTCCTGTTTTAACTATTCCTGTGCAACTCCTCTGTCTTTGTCTGGGTGTTCTGCAGACCTCTGCTCAAAAGAGGTCTTACTATTCTACAACATTGGATTTTGAAACCATTCCTTGTCCTTCTTCCATGGAGCATTTCTGTCCATTTCACTCTTCTGCTAACTTGAAAATGCATCTCTGCAGCAATTCCTTCTATAAAGCTAGAGGAGAGAGAGGATGCAACTGCAGGCATATCCCTTCTCAAAATTCATACTACTTCTTCCTTCTACCATTACTCCATCTGGATGTAGTAGAACACGTAATTTTGCACACGTGAACGTCCTTAAGGAAAGTCAGATCCTTCTTCCTTAAGGAAGGTCAGATCCTTCTCTGACACTGCCTCAGAAAGGCTTAGCACTCTTCCTTAAAGCTTTATCTTTTTAAGATGGGTAGCTTAGTCACCTCCAGGGACACAGACATTATAAGGTCAATGAACAGTCATCATCTGCTGCAGTCTTCAACACCTTGCTGTGCGCATCTATGTAGGTGTCCTTGTTGAAAGATCTTATTTAATTCAGGTCTATGTGAAATTTGTGTTTCTCTTTATGCAGCAACTGGATTAAGGTGAAAAATACAGAAAGTTGCAATATCTTACATGGTTTGTAAATTCTGATTTCCCACAGGAGCTTGCAGAAAAAGCAAAGGTGTTAGTTTCTAAGCTGGCTGCAGTGTTGAAACCATGATAGAAGCCATGACAGCTTGCAGCAGAACAGCAGGTTCCAACGAGTGTATACCACCACCTTGGCCTGTAGACTGTCTTCTGCCTAGAAGACGTCCACAAGCAAGATCTCTGACCTTTTACATGGAAAGACCTTAAGAAATTTGCTCAAAAGGCAAAAGATGCTCAAGTACATTGTCCAAAAGTGATGCAATGCACCACTTAAGTTGACGCACTGGTCTCTCATGCCACAGTGTTAGGTTACTTTGTGAGAATTCAACACAGTATTTGCTCCATGCTTGCACTGCACTGTATCAACAATCATTCTCTATTTGGGAAGATGAAACAGGAAAGCCTTTTAAATATGACTGCTTATTTTTAGAGAATATGAAACATATAAGTGAAATAGAGTTGAAGGCAAGTTTTGATGTCTAAGATGCCAAGCTTTAGTTACTGAACAACTGGAAAACAATAGTACGGCCAGCCGAAAGTAATCCCCCCTTCATGAAACAATGCCCCTCTCCTTACCAAGGGTCCAAAGGTCAAAACAGACCCTACTAACTTGGCAGGAGGGGTCCAAAGAGTAGTTTTTAGAGTTTAAAATATAACACAGTATGGTAATATAATGATCCTTATAGGCTGTATTTAAATGCTATAGGATTTGTATCTTATACTAGATTGGTTGGTGTAAATTAGAATATTCAGTATAGAAGAAGATTTAATGTATTGTAACAGGAACTTTGTGCTCTCTCTCTCTCTTCTTCTCTCTTCCTCTTCTCTTGCTCCTCTTCTTCTTCGCTCTCTCTTGGACCTGCTCTGAGCTGCAGCTGGCAGCTTGTAGCAGGGCCCCTTCACCCATGCCCTATGCAATAAACCGCATGCTCCAAAACAAGGCTTGACTCCTGAGATCTCTCGCCTCTGTTTGTCCCGACCAACCTTCATTCCCACAATTCTCTATGCTCTCTTCATGGTAATAAATCTGGAAATAAAAAGCTGTCTTGTTCTATAAATTATGATTAATGGGTTCTGGCCTTGCTGACCAGACTGCTCTATGGTTTCTGAGGTGATGCTGCCTTTGCCTTATCAGAACTAACTCTGCCAGCTTATGAGCAGAGAGATGTAACTTCTGGATATGATACTGGCAAAGGTGGTCAGGGATACTGTATTGCATTGATACAGTGATTGTAGTGTCTCTTTTTTTTTACCTAGAAGGAAAAAGGAGAGAGGTAAAGGGGAAACAGCTCCCCTTCTAGCTTGTGAAGGAATTTTCGAGAGTAAGGTGAAAGCCAAACCTCCTATTTTTGTTTATTTCAAACGAAGCTAAAATTAGCTTTTTAAGCCTGTCTTGGTTTTGAAAGAAGACAGGTATCTGCTAAAGAGGGGCAGGGCCTCTCTTGGAATGGATAATTCAAATCCCCTCCCCTCAAATTATTATAATTTAGAAAAATGAAAACGGCTTTCAGGCAGAGATATGGCAATAGGAATAACAGTTCTTTAGTAATAGGTATAACAAGGCAAACAAACAACAACAACTACAGCAATTAATAGCGAACAAAACCAGGGACCTTGACAGGGCTTGGTTTCACAAAACCTGGGGCAGTCTGGTCTCTTGGGACTCTGAAAGAAAGTACCAAGCTGGAACGGTGAGGGATCCCGGGCTGGTGGGTCGTATGAAATCCGGAGCTCTGTCGGTGGTCACTGGAGGGCAGGGATGTCTGGCAGGGAGGGCAGCGCGGGGCCACAGTGCAGAGCGACCTCAAAGCAGCGGTGGTGGGACAGTGCCCAGCTCCAGCAGAGATCAGGATTTCCTGGGCACACGAGCAGATGATGGTAGCTTTCCTCAGGATCGGACTCGGTGGTGCCAGTGAAAAACTCCGCAGCAACAGCAGCCTCTGTCCTCTCCCTGATGCCGAGCACACAGAGAGCCAAGCTGTCCCCAGCCCCCATCTTTTTTCCTGCGCTCCCCTCCCCCCTTCCCCCCCCCCCCCCCCCCCCCCGAGAAACTCCCGGAGACAAAGAGTGTGGCTAAGTGCTATGCCCATCCTTTTGTTTCACCTGAGCACCGATAAGCATTCGGTTGTTAGTTGCCTCAGAACCCTTGGGAAAACATTCTATAGGTAAAAAAACAAGAAACAAGCCTAACCCCCAACAAAGCCTTTCTTCACTTTTTAAAGAAAACTGCTGGCCCTCCATTCAACTACTTACATCTTCCAAACAAATATCTTTTCAGCTTGATGGTTGTGCTGCTACCTGAGAAATTGGACCACTGCAGAACCCAAATGGGATATCACTTGTCTTTGCAGGGACCTGCAGAAGAGCACGTAAAGCCAACACCCAAGATCCACAAAGAAAAGGCATACCCAAGACTTTTCCAGGGTTGGCCAGAGAGTCTAGGAGGAGTGCTGGGAATTTATTTCTTTGTACAGAAGAGGGGTTGAAAAATTCCTCTCTTCTGTGCATTAGTACTTACGTGATATGTAATCAGTTACCCCTCACAGTGAAGGAATTAATGGGAAGTTTTTCATGGCCTGAATGTTACTGGACCAGTTATCCTGCACAGACAGTAGCTGCTGAGTTCTATACAAGATTCATTTCCCACAGCTCAAGTGAGCACCACATTTGGCTGCAAGTGGGACCACAGGAAGGGACCAAATGGTTCAAATGAAAAAAGGACTTAGAAGCCTCAGTAAAGGTTTGGCAAACCAGGATTGGGCTCCAGAAACCATATACAGTATTAAAATATTCACTTTTTGTAATATCATCTAACAAAAGAAACATCTCCGTCCTTGGCCACTCCTAATGATCACTGCTGTTTGTTTGGTGGTCTCCCTTAATCTCAGTCCATGGCAGAGACAACATAACTCACTGTATTTTGACTGGGCTTCCAACTGGTCTGCCACCAGAGATGGGAAACTTTATTTAGACTGCAAGCTCTTTGTAGCAAATACAGATTCTCTGTTCTGTAATTGCACAAAATCTAATAGAAACAGGTACTACCTCCTGCCTGGGATTACTATGTTATAACAGAAACAGTCTCACAGCCAGATGTAAGCACTGTGTGCAGGAATTCTGTGCAAATTACATGGATTCCCAAATCCTGAGGCTGGACAGTAAAAACCTTGCATTTGTGAATTTTTGTGTCTCAGATCCTCTGACAGGTATCTTGCACAGATGTAGTGTCATGCTCCTCCAGGAAGGAACAAATGGAACTTACCTCAACTTTGCCTCCTGTCAAATTTCACTATGTGAGTACAAGCACAGTGGAAGCTCAAGGAAGGGCACATCATGTTTGCCATTCAGCGCTAACTGTATTCAACATGGTTATAGGTGAACACACTAATTCAGGATGCTTTCTAACTGTCAGGCAGAAAGCTTCTTGAGGCAGTGGCTCATAAAAGCCGGGACAAATTATTTTCCACTAAGGGTTACTCAGGATTTATAACTTATTCAAATGATTCAAGCCTGGTTTTTTGTTTGTTTGTTTGTTTTTCTGTTGAAGGACACAAGTTTGACATAATACCAAGCTCTCAGTATAACTGCTAAAGAAAACGTTGAGATTATCTGTTGCAGTGTGCTTTTTAAGTCATGTTTATCCATATTTTCATTGTATGGTTTAACCCAGCACACCCCTGCCTTTTCCCCAGTGTTTAGTCCAATCCAGGTGTTGTATTCCCCTCTCAGTTCTGCTGTTATTGGGTAGTTAACCTGACCCCGAGCCCTTCTGCGTTCTGTGTGTATAAAAGCCTCTGCACGTGGCAGATAAGTATCTTGGTTTCCACCATGGGCTGAATAAACATTTCTGTTCAACCCCCAAGACCTGTGCTGCTGTTCCATCTGTCCCTGCGCTGAAGCCTCGATAACCGGAACCGCAGAACTCACAGGGGGGTATGTCGCACCCCATTCAGGGCTGCCTAATCTGGACAGGCACCCCTGGGGTACGAAGGTACCTCGAGGAAACACTTCAATTATCACCAGGATTTTCAAATGGCTTCACCCATTACCTTTAATATGAACAGAATGGTGTCACTATGTGCACATCCACAGTGCATGCTCTTCCAGTGCATCAGAATAAACTTTACAGACTACATCACTGATATGGCAAGCATCTGTCTCCTGTACTGCTGAAATCATCTGCAATCCACTTTTGACAAGGGTCAGCTTGACTGCAAAATCACTGCTCTGCACAGCCCCTAGAAGTGACAGATTTTCCCCATCAGGGAAACTAAAATATTAAAGATGACAAGCTGCAAGACAGGATATATACCACAAACAAAAGAGGGCACAACACTAAGGTCTTACAGCAAGCTGAGTTTTGCTTGACATAGCATGTGCAGTGCCATTACAATCAGATCACAGCAAGCCAGCTAGTAGTGACACCATTGAAGCTCCTCTCCCTGAAATACTGGGTGTTTTCTAGGTATCCCTCATGTCAAGCAAGAATTGACAGAAGTGCTCCAGCCTGTAGACAGATCACAGTGAATTCACTGCCAAGCAGATTGCTCTGCAAAGTGAATGATGTAACTTGAAGGGGAAGTGCTACTGATCAGTGTAATCCACTATACCTGTGCTCTCCACAGTCCCCTGAAAATCAGATGTACAAAACTGCCTGTTGACAAGCAGGGATGGGAAGAGAGAGACCCGTGTCCCCCTTTTGCTAACAGATAGCCTACAACAGCTTACAAGACAGATACCTGAAGGTCAGAATGTCATCCTGAGGGATCTGGATAAGCTCAAGAAGTGGGCCCATGGGAATCTCATGATAAATGAGATCATGTTCAAGGTGCTGCACCTGGGTCAGGACACTTGAGAGCAGCTCTGTGAGAAGGACTGGGCAGTGCTGGTGGACGCGAGGCTGGACATGACCCAGCCATGAGCACTCCCAGCCCAGAAAGCCAAACGTGTCCTGGGCTGCAACCAAAGCAGAGCGGCCAGCAGGGGAGGGAGGGAGGGGATTCTGCTCCATCTGGAATGCTGCATCCAGGTATGAGGTCCCAGCACAGGAAGGACATGGACCTGTTTGACTGAGTCCAGAGAAGGCCACCAAGATGTTTAGAGGGATGGGGCACTTCTATAGGAAAAGTCTGAGAGAACTGGGACTGTTCAGCCCGGAAAAGAGAAGGCTGCCGGGTGACCTAACTGCAGCCTACCAGGACCTGAAGGGACCCTACAAGAAACACAGATAGGGACTTCCGACAAGAGCATGTAGCGACAGGACAAGGGGAAATGGCTTCAAACCAAAAGAGAGTAGCTTTAGATTAGATGTTAGGAAGAAATTCTTTACTGTGAGAGGTTGTCTTCAAGTTCTGGATGTCCCACTGTCTGGAGTGTTCAAGGTCAGGCTGGATGGGGCTCTGAGCAACCTTGTCAGGTGAAAAGTGCCCCTGGCATGGTGGTTGGGATGAAATGGTCTTTAAGGTACCTTCCAACCCAAGCCATTTTACAACTATGTTTTTATGACTCCCATGAGCATAAGTGGGGGTAGGATGTGCTGGTAACAATCAATAATATTACAAGCTCTTTTGTAATTCTAATGTCTGAAGTGGCAAACTGCTGGATTCCACTAGAGGATAAAGCGTTTTGTCTGCAGATGGACACATTTTCTATGTCTGGGTTTGGCAGGAAGAAGAACGCCCAACCTCTTGCCAGCCTCCAAACAATCCAAACTCAAACCGTCTTCTATGTAGGTTTTGCTAGTGAAAACAAATCTAAATCATCAGACCCCCCTGATTAATGCGCTGTGTAGGCAAAAATGCAATTTGTAATTTAGGCTAGAACTAAATACCACCTGAAGGAAGAGTCTGAAGAGAAAATAGCTTTGAGTCTATTTTTGCAAGGTGTTCATAGAAAGCATCACAGTATCAAGGAGCTCCTTCTGGAGGTATCTCTACACAAAATCTGTCTCATGATTCTGTGACTTAAATAAGCCTGCTCACCCTTACAGTGAGCAAAAGCACTCAAACCTACCATTGATGAAGCACTTTTGTGGAAAGAAGGGAGAAAACACTAAATGCCAGAATAAAATGTACACATCATAGAAGGAAGATTTTCAGCCAAAGGCTAAGAAATCAGCATTCTTACACCAGGTGCCTCCAGGCCCCAGATCTGCTCTGTTCTGTACTGTGGTAAGCATGAAAAAAACGCAACACCTTTCCTTGTATATTTCTTTCTGCCAAAGCAATTCTACACAGCCACAAAGGCTCCCTCACAGGACCTCTTCCTCCAGAACTTGTTAGACATGGTTGTCACAGCCTTTACTTATAAAGAAAAGGTACTTACTCATCATAACTCTGCAAATCACATAGTAAGTCAGTCCTTTGTCTCTAACAACTATGGAGAAGTGTAACAGGCAGCTGAAACACAATAGAATCTGTTTGCTATGCATAGAATATATAATTTGCTCCCCATAATCTACTCTGTTTCTTCAGGAACTTCTACTTCAATGGCAGATAGTCAAGGAAGAATCCAGAGGTATTCTTTTTTATAAATCACACCTTTGCTCCAGTCTTTCAGGCATGAATTACAGGAAGTTTTTCTGGCATAACAGCTGGTAGCAACTGCAGGATCCCTTGTCCCCTCCCTGGAGCAGGAGTATATCTCCATAGCACAACTAGTCAGTTCTAGATAATATCTTGCCAGGCTGTCATCACATTGAAGGCAAAGAAATAAGAGATTGAGGATTCTCTGCTTTTTTGCACAAGTTATTCTTGTATTGAGAAGTCACAAACAGTGATAAGACCTGCTGAGGACCATGCTGAAATCTTTTCATCATACAGAAGCATGGCTAAAGGGAAATATCCCGTGGTATTGACACCGCAGAGAATTTGAGCTATGATGGGGAGTCACTGGCTGCACCTGATGTCCTAAAAGAGGTAACATAAAAGAAATTCTGATTCCTGGAGTCATGATTTGTTTTCTGGTCTGCCTTGGGAGCTGCACGATGCTATACTGTTCCTTGCTTTATAAGATTATATGTTAACAAATATAATACATTCATAAAAACAATGAGCATAATTTCTTCTGAGTCCTTCCCCATATTATTAATTTTTAGAAACCAGTGTAATCAACTAGGTTGGAGTAAATGATGATCCACAGAATCTGCTTCCTGCTGTTGGTTTATCACTTCCACTATTTTTAGCACTCTTCTGAGAACTGGAAATATGTTTTGATAAAGATACAATCTTCTATGCAAGGGTACAAATAGTGAATCAGTCTATTCACATTAATGCACAAGAACAACCACATCCAAACCAGTATCAGGCCAAGGTCTCTGCAATGCATGTTTTCTGTTTGTCACCAAAAATTTAATCTGTTTGTGTGAGACAATCAAGGGATCAGGCAAGACTCTCAGGCCATGCATATCACACTTTAATCCTGTTGCCAGGTTTATGCCTCAAGTATGTACTTTACTGGAAGATGCCTGTTTGCTTTCCTGTAACTAGCTGTGGTCAGAGCTGGTTATTCTATAGATCATGTGGCTCACATTCCTCCTGGAAGTCATTTCATAAGCTGCAATTTTCAGCAACAATCTCAAATAAAAATTTCTATAGGCAAAAGAATCCTGGTGCTGCTCTGCTCATCTTAGTAGATGTCTATTTTATGTTAAAATTGTGTTTGAAGGCCTTCAAATTTTGCAAATGGTAAGATGGGGAACATTAAAGCACTTTCAAGAACAAAACGTTCAGTATAGACAAAAAAAGACTGTCAAATACTCTTGGATTACAAACATCTGCTTTATGGCTTATATCTCCAAATAATATTTTTCCTCAGTCTATTCCTCCTCCTAGTCTTCAGGTAACCCCTTTCCCTAATAAAGGTTCCAACTGAAGAAAAATTACCATGGACAAAGACACATTGCCAAGCATTGAAGGGCAGCAGGCGAGAACAGCAAATCAAGAACTGATCAGGACATGGCAGATTTCACAGCACCTGTCAATTTTCCCAACAGCCCACACTATAATTCCTTTATTCAAACTAAAATTCCTTTTCAGTATTTATCTCAGTAACATAACTCAGGGCAATGGTTCCTGTATAGCCTGAAGTTTACCACTTCCTTTTCCTTCCTTCTCCTTTTACCTGAATAAGTTCACACTCCTATTATTTCTTGTTTGCTTGTTTTGTCCCCAGCGGCATGAACAGATCCAATAAACTTTGCCTCATTTCCTACTGTCATGTGGATGTATGTGTTTATGAACCAATATGTGGATGTCACAAAAGTCCTTTTGCTAAATTGCAGAACTACTGTCCACCTATACCACACTGTAATATCACCTCTTTTTCCCTTTTTCATATGAGCAGTATTAATCCCTGATAATCTGCTTTAAATGCTGAGAAGAACGACTAACAGTTTGCAATAGAAGATAGCTGTACTAACTTCTGAGTCAGTCAGAGACTCCTGAACTGAATTAAACATGGCCAAAGACTGCATCCCTTTTCTGCAAATGGGCCTGTACTCATAGTACATAAAACAATAATAAAATATGGACCTCTAAAACTCAAGGCTTTTACTTTTTCTATCATGTATTTTCATCATGGCCATACTTTGGCTGAAAATGCAATGTTCCCTGAGGACACTGAATGGTATACAGCATTCTTTGTGGGCCACCGGATGGAACTAATATCCAAAAAAAACACCATTTGTTTTGCCAAAACCAAGACATTGACTTTTAAAAATCATAACAGTTGAAACAGCAGCCCCTTGGCAGCCTGGAGCACTATGTCTATGTCTGCCAAAATTGCACAGGTCACAGGAAAAGTAACGTAAACCACTGCAAAATATGTCACTTCATTGTTTGCCACAGCTGCAACAGCAGAAGTCTAAGCTGCACAAAATCTTTGTGATCATACTGTTATACTTGAAAAGTTATTTAATAAATTGGTTATTTCTGCTTAGATGTTGCATACCTGTAACTCCCTGTGCACTGAGTTAAGGGAGCAGGGAATAAATGAAAGTAGCATATCACTTTCCTCTTTTGATCCATGCATTAGAAATGGTCTACCTGCTTTTGCTATATTAGTGCTTGGATCAAGTCCTGTGGAGTATTTTTGTAAGCAAAGATGACATTGGAATGTGGTGAAATTATGCTGGACTAAAGCAAGACAAGCAGCCTGCTGCTGCCCATGGTCTCAGTCGTGTTAATGGAGGTGCTCACAGCAAACCTTCTTACTTGGATTTGAATAATGAGGTGCTATATTTTCATTTCAGTATTTTGCCTTAGGAAAGGTGTTTGTTGTCTGACTCTGTCCTCAATTTAGAGATAAAATGGGAAATGTGGATTTTCAAATTTTTACTGTGCAACACCAGAGACACACTGGAGATGCTACAACTGGAACACCTCTTTTCAAGGACCAACAAGTAGAAACAATTTTAAATAGGGTGTCTGCAAAGCAGCCATGGCTGAGTGGCAAACTTGCTTCAGTATGTCAACATATCAGGGCCTCTGCCAAGTGCTTAAAGCTCTGTGAGAAATCCATTATTTCCAATTAAACTGGTAATTAGTTTACCAGTTTAATTGCCAGGGTGGCAATGGGCCATCCTTTTGTACTCACTCAACAGGAGTCATTCTTAGTTTTCCTTCATAGCACAAACAGGGAAAAGTTGTATTAGATTTAATATTATCCAAGTAGATGCTAAGTCCAGAAATGCTACATTTCAAATAGATAACCTGTCTTTAAGCAATTGCTTTGCCTATAAAGAGCCAAATGTAGGGGCAGAAGGAGAAGGCAGGAATGGTGAAAGAGAAGCTGGTAGATAGCAGTTAAAGCAGACAAAAGGGCTCTGTTGCAGAGTGCAAATGAAGCACAGCTGGTTTACAGCTGCACTGTATTCCCCTAGAAGGTAAGGCACTGGGAAAATGCCGCAATGCTTTCATTACTATCAGGATGGTACAACAGACTGGATGGACTGAATGGCCCTTTTCTCTGATGCCCGTAAAAAAGATCATAAAAAATCCATTAGTTCCCTACAGCCTTGCGCATCCTGAGACAGTCTGTCATGCATAAGATGGTAGGCAGACTCTGTTGCTCTGCTTTCAAGGGATTCACAGGAAAAAGTCTTAGAGTAACATCCCAAAATCTGATTTTGAGGACAGACCAGAAGCATTTCAGGCAGGGAATTGAAAGCAAAGAGGGTATTAAAGCCCGCTGCAAAGCAAGCTGGAACTATTGACAAGCTACCCTTTTTACCAGCAGTGGGCTTGGGCCCACTCTACCTGTCGTTTTCTTAAGCTCATGGTTTCAAACCTGGCTCTATACAATTCTTTGTCTCTTCCTTCCCTTCCCACCTGATGAATTATTGCATGAGCCTCGTGAAGACTGCACATCAAATACATCATTACACTTCTCTGCCACTTTTCTTGGCCTGCACATTCCTATCAATACCTCTATTTGTCATTTTCTCCTTCCTGTGATTATAATTGAAATTTACTGGGATAAGATGGGATGCTTATGAGTTCAAAAGCTTTTAAAAAAAGTATCCTGCTGTTTGTCTGCCCCACTTGAGGAAGCTCTTGCACATTTGTGTCAGTCCCTCTTGTCTCCCTGAGATAGGTGTCTTGTTGCTGCATGAAATGTGGCCATGGTCTATAAATTACAGTGGCACCAAATCCAAAAGCAAGCTCCCTGTGTTTGTATTTGTTGTCTGAGATGACAAATGAAAAATAGTAACAGTGAACAGTAACTATGCCTCAGTCACAAAAGTCATTGCTTCTGCAGTGGAGGCAGTAGAGTATTTTAAACTTCTGCATCAGATTGAAGGTGGGAGGCTCCTCCTTTGAGCTATTAAGACATTAGCACTCTTCCTGATGTGATACAGTAGCCTCCATCTAACTCAGATCACATAAGACAAATTCTACCAACCATAAAAAGCTTCTAAAAGTGACTATGAAACCCAAGAATGTAATTTTTTTTTTCCCACCAGGAGTACATCATGAGCCACTTCGAGATGTCAACAGCTTCTTTGTTGAATTTCTCCCAGAAGACTGTCAAAGCTGGGAAAAATCAAAAGCACCAGCTTCCTCCTTCTGAAGTTGTGCCAGAGCCTTTAAGGTTTTTGCTGTTAGCAGCCTCCTTTTGCAAACTGTTTATTCCAAGAAATACTTATTCCCTGCATTAAGGTCAACTAAGGGTTTCCTTAAGGCAGGTGAGCCATTGCCATCTCAGCTGGAAGGGTCCAGACAGTGATGCAACATTGGAATCACTGTCACAGGCATGTGCTGTAGATGTGGCACAAACCCAAAATGTAACTTAGAATGTTGTAGTGCCAAAGGAAGCACATGTTTGACTCCAAAGATAAACAATTGCTTTCTGGTCATTTCCAAAAGCAGGATATCCATCTCTATGCCCCACTAAGCTCATCAGGGAAATAACTGGTTTATCTTCCAACAGGAAGCATATGCTAGTAGGTTACATACCTAAAGATGAACTTAAAGGCTTTTTCCTATCTTTCCTGCCTTTCACACACTGCTACAGCTGTTTGTGCAGTGCAATATGTGACAGCAAAACTTTGCAGGTAGGCCTTGTGCTTTTCACCACAGCCAGGCTTGAACACTTCCCTGAAAACAGACCTATATTAATTGATTCTGGAATAATAAAAACCCCAGACCCTACTTTTTAGTTGCTTCACAAATGAAAAAATATAAAGAGATTTCTTTAACCTAATTTCTCTGGGGTAGGAATTAACTGACAGAGAGCTGGAGGTTTCTGCATGACGGGATGTATAGATGACCTAAATAGTGTTATTACATAGAGATGTGATGCTCTTGGAGTGAGTCTGGCATAAGTTTACAAAGATGGCAAAAGGATTGGAGCATCTCTCATCTGTGGAAATGCAGATGGAACGAGAAGAGATGACAGAGAAGGGACTTCACCAACATCTATAAATATCTGAGGGCAGGATGTCAAGAGGATGGAGCCAGGCTCTGCTCAGTGATGCCAAGCAATAGGGCAAGAGGCAACAGGCAGAAAGAAGTTCCACCTGAACATTCAGAAGAACTCCTTTACTGTGGGGGTGACTGATTACCGGAACAGGTTTCCTAGAGAGGTTGTTGAGTCTCCCTCACCGGAAATACTCAAGTATTACCTGGATGCAATCCTGTGCAATTTGCTCTAGTGGACCCTGCTTAAGCAGGGAGGTTGGACTAGATGACCTCTAGTGGTCCCTCCATTCTTATTCGTTCTATAATTCTGTGATCAGAGACAGCCATGTGGAATCAGAAAGGCTTAAACTAGACTGTAGGTTGACAGACCAACAGTTTTTCCACAGATATCATGCAAAGAAGATGTCTAACATCTGTGTGTAAAACACATTTTCCTACACATAAGGGTAACTGCAAAGCTCTTTCTGCTATTCAGCCTAAGTCCCACATCTTAAGAATGACAACAAATGAGTGCAGCAACTGCAAAGACTAGGTATATTTTTCATCTTTTGTATCAAGCTTCTTGCGCACTGGTTTAGCTTTGCATATAATTTCCAGCAATCAATCAAAAGACAAATTTGTGGAACACTACCTTCCATTTTCCAGATGTTTCCAGTCAAATTAACACTTTAACTTGTCCACCTTCTATTCTCTTGTTAAATTGAGTTATTTGGGGGAGTCCACGTTATGTTGGGTAAAAGCAGTCATGAAGAGGGATGGTGGATCCACAAATCCCTTGGCAATCATTAGAACTCCATTTTATACACAGACATACTGATAGCATCCTCACAGAAAAGAAAAAAACCCAAACTTCTTTCCTATATTTAGTTATCTTTTAGTTATCATTAAGTATATTATCTCTCTTTTCTCTTTTCAATTTCTTATATAGGAACAAATGTTATCCATCAAAGAGTTTAATTTTAAAAGTGACATTTGTCAGAAGATTTTATAAAAAATTATGAAGTAAATACAGAAGGTTCCAGATACACTTTGTCTGGAACCTAAGTTCTCACCTTCCAAAGCAACAGTCCCTTAAAACCTATGCAAATGTAAGCACAGGCACATATCTGCTTTCCAAAGGACTTTGCTGCTGCAGCAATTACTGCTTTCCAGCTTCTTGCAACTACCTTTGCTCTGCAGCTGTGTATCTGCTCTGAGGTGTCTTTTTCTGTGGAAAGTCAGCCCCCTTGGTTTAAATGGAGGAGATGGGTTTTTCATTCCATCAACTGTGGAGGCTCTAGCAAAATATTGTCCAGAACTTGGCTGTTGTCACCTGCTCAGGGCTTCAGCTGGGCCTGGAGCACCTGATTATATGTCTCCACTCCTACACACTTCAGCTGCATTTGTGTAACGTGATATAAAAGTAGTACATGAGATATTTTTGAAATTGATGATCTTAATCCAGTCATTGTGCCTCTTTGTGGGTCTCTTGACCTACTACTTATGTATGAATTTTCTCCACTTTGTTTCAGCTACAAAGATGTTAACCTGTGTTAAGTTTTTCTAATTACCATTAAAAAACCCCACCAAAATCTTCTACAGTGAATTATAAGCGCAGAGAGTATGATCTTCAGTCAGTAACTAAGCAATATTGCAGTCTTCTTTACAGCACAAATATGTACCACTCTTCAAGACGTGGCTTTCCAGTCTGCAAAAGGAGCCTATTGTTTCTCTCTCTTCACTGTCCCTTTGGGTGTTTGCATAGTGTATTCAACCAACTAAAGTGATTAAGAGAAAATAACAGCTGATCAGCCAACAGGTGTCTGCTCCTAGTGTTCTGCAGAAGCCTTCTGAAACAAGCTGGAGATCATTGTCTGACACCATGCGTGTCAGCAGCTCCAGCAGTAGAGGGGCGTGGGCATATACTGCACAGCTTCTGGCTAGCCAAAATGCAGATGAGATCCTCTAAATACATTTTCAGACATCAATCCCTGAGATACCACAAAATAACAAGTCTGCTATTTCTTAATGAATACTCCAGACTTAAAATAATTGAGCTTTCCTCTATTAGCATTCCAGTCTGATCCTAATAAAAATGAAGCAAATTTTATCTTGATTATGGTTTGGGATTAATAAAAGGCTGGATTCCCTTTCCTGCCTGCCATGCTTTTTTAGCAACTGCCAGTTCCTGTCTATCAGGAAAGCAAAATCGTACTGGAAAGGGCCAGTTTTGGATCTACAATGTCAGTCACATGAAACTTTGTGCAGTTTCTATGCCATTCTGACCCATCATTGCTCATGGCTGGCCAGAGTCATGATGAGTGGCATCTTCACCAAACCTGATGGATCTTATTGACCTATGAGATAGTTATATGTAGCTACATGCTACTTTTAAGGTCTGTTTTAGAGTCTGTGTCCCCCTTAGGGGACACCTGCTACAGCAGACATGCAAAACAAAATGGTCTGTGGGTGATGTGCAGCCCACAAATCCAATCCTCCATTTCATCATAGGGTTCTTGCACAGTAGGGAAATTACCTTTGTGTCCACTTTGTAAGATGGGCTGACAGTGAAGAGCTATTAATGAACACACAGTAGGACTTAGGTGGGGGACACAATAGGAGCTAAAATTAATATTTTAATTTTTAAGCTATTCCATAGGGCATGCTTGTGTTTCACATCTAATGAATACTGTCTGCTCAAATATTAATCAGAGATAAAGAAATTATTTAAATAGTAAAATATTTCATCAGATTAAAAAGAATGAACTTTTACTTTTTAGATTACATATTTCTTCTTCATTTTTGAAAGGACACTGCAGGGTTTTTGGAATCCTCTGGAGTGAGAGGAATTCTTGTCCTCTTACCACGTCTAGTCACCAGACCACACATTTTAGTTCAAGAATGCACGTAAATTACACAGCCCTTTCCTACAGCTGCACAGAATAATAAAAAGAGCTGCAAATAATAATTTATTCATTTTTCCACAGATTGTCAGAAAGCACTGATATTTTTTCCCCAACCAATTAGAACTTTTTGTCTTCTATACATTCTTCTCTGCAGAAACATCTCCTTTCTCTGCTTTCTGAGGGATCACTTGGCTGTTTGTGCATTGCTAATATTTTCTTATGGTGGCTTCTAAAACCCAGTCAGCCAGCTGTGAATGGCAGTGACTTAACTGGTTCAACACAGAAAGAGACAACCCTGAACAGTCAAATTTGCTGAACTGAATGTTACATCCTTTTGTGCCATGACTGCCTGCCCTTGTGATAGTGCCTCAGGCTTTGTAAGACCTCTGTGCTCAGCACAGACACCTTGGCAAAACTCTTTGGTACCTGCAGAAGTGCTGTGATGGGTATGACAAAAACAACTATTATTTGCAAACAGGTGGCTAGAAGAGGTTGCTGACGGGCAGAAATCCTCAGCCAAGAGTAAGTTTGCAGTGGTGTCAAGGTTTGATACTGGCCAAATGTGAGGCACTCATGAAAACTGTTCACTCATTCTCCTCTGCTATAGCTGAGCAGAGGAAGGGAAAAAAAAACCCGAAGGGATGACGAATTGAGATAAGGACTGGGAGAAAACATTTTAAGGGTAAAATAGGCTCAAATTTAAAGGTATAAAGTAAATTTATTATTAACAGAGTTAGAAGAGGATAATGAGGATTAAAATAAGCCTTTAAAACACCTTTCTCCTGCAGCCCCTCCTTCCTTCCCACTAGCTGCACAGGGCATGGGGGAGGGCAAGGTTGGTCAGTTCATTACCTGAGATCATCTCAGTTCGTTCAGGGAGAGAAGGCTTTTCTTTATTATGCTGTGAGTACCTCCCATGGGAAAAATGATTTTACCAGAACTGCTGTGTCATGGGCCACTTGTTCAATGGGGTGCAGTTTTGTAAGAATAAGCTGCTCTAATTTGAAAGCAAGGGCCCTTTTTCTCTGTTTCTGGAAGAAGAGGCCCTCTCTCTCTTCAGGTCTCCCACTGGATTACAGCATTTTTTGGCCTCTACTCACTCTGGTGTGGGCACCTTTCCCATGAGCTGTGAGTGGATTTCTGCACTCCCCGTGGACTTCATGGTTTACACAGGGACAGTCTGTTTCACTACTGCTATCATCAGGGCTTGCAGAGGAATTTCGACTCTGATGTTTGGAGCACCTCTTCCTCCGCTTTTTTTTCAGTGACCTCCGTGATGCCATGTGTCTTTTTTCACACGTTCTCACTTCCTTCTCTTTCTCTGACTAAAAGAAAAATTGCTGCTTGTAGGTACCATTGTCAAGAAGTTTCACCAATTCAAAGATTCTTGCAACATTTCGCAGCATTGAAAGGCCAATCTTGTCCAGGCTCCGTGCTGGGGAATCGCCGGCCATTATTCTGCCAGCAGCCACGTTGCCTCCCCCATCACCTCTATCCATGTGGGGTGCTGAGAAGGAGAAGATGCCACCACTGCCCGTGCCCTTCTGCCCCAGCACAGTTGGCTAGAAGTGGCCAAGCAGGTAAAGTTCGCTGCAGGCCACATCAAAATGGTAGCGGCGGTGGTGCCTTGCCACATGCTGTGCCAGGATGCCCCAGCGGCAGTGGCTCACCACCCCTGGAAAAACTGACTGCCCACTGTTTTGATTTCCTTCTTAAATATGTCTTTACAGAGGTGTTACCAGCCTCTCTAATTGGGCCAGTGGAATGTCCATTTTCAGAGCCATTGAAGATTGGCTCTGTCAGAACAGTGGAAGCTTCCAGCAGCTTCTTGAACAAGTCACTTCTGTGACCTTCCCCCACTACTAAAACCTAGGCTATGCCCAAATCAGCACAAGTGGTCAACCTCTTGCACTTGGCACAATGAGGTTTTTTACTGAAAGAGCAGCCCGCCTTGGCTCTGTACTAGTACCAGTCAAAAGAAGTGCTCTTAAGAGGATTTTTCAGCAGTTATTTTAGTTTTCTCAGGGTAGGTGAGCAGTCACTTCGATTTTGTGTGACAGTTCATAAGAAGGGTCTAGCCTTTAAGCAACAGGGCCTTACATTCCACACAGGAACTTAAGTGCTGGTCTCCACCATTTTCAGTAGGAACGGAGAGCCATGAGACCTTTGGGGGGCTGGATATGAATGCATCCACACAAGGGTGAATTGGTCTTACTGCCCAGCAGTCCCCAAATGTTGTGAAGCTCACCTTCCAACACAGTGTACCTACCATCTTGATGTCATTGACCCAGTTCTACCCAGCTCAGGCAGGGAGGGGAACACTGAGGATAGCAACACTCACTTGAAGTGTTAGATAAGACCTCCCTAACACAGTCCTCTTTGACTTGGGTGATACGTTGCCCAACAAAGGAGTCTTAGCCTCTTTGACCATTGACACTTCAAGTAAAATTCATACCTAAGCACTTCTGCTATACCATCTCCCTCCTTTTTATCTTCAATAAATCAAAATACCACAATTTCTGCCTGTCTCTGTGCCCTGTTACTGTCAAATCCTGTGGATTGTGGATGGTACCATACTCTACAGGACAGCTTTGAAATACTGCCTGGTTGGAAGCTGTCTCAGTCTTTTCATCTCACCATTCTGCATCACAGCAATGGTCAGAGGACTCTTAAAATGAGAAAACAGAATTGCCCAGTCACCTAAACTTTCTTACAGACAGCACATTGTACTTTTGTAGAGCCCCTCTAAATAAAATGAAACAAGGTTTGCAAGCCCAAAGAGCATTTAGACCAAAATTTGTTCTGGTTTTAGAAAGGAGACATATGGTTTTTTTTTTAATGGGACATATGAAAGCACAATGCTTATTCCTACTACCTTCATTTTCCTTCCTGAATAAGCAGATGTCACATGGTATTATCACAGATGCAAACTTGGAAAACGTTCCTGTGCCAGTTACTTCAATATTCAAACATTTTGGTGACAGCTGAGGTGGCTTCTCATGGGGAACATGAAACGTATGTTTCACCAGGAAAGAGTAAATTCTTTCTGCATCACATGTGAAGGGTAGTCACTACTCTGGGTTAGCTCTGTGGACACACAAAGCTATCTGACTTTTTGTAGGCAGACATTAATTCTCCAGTTTTTCTCTATGATTTGCCTGTTCCTGCAGTGCCCTGGGAAGAGTGTCACATGCAATGTGGCACCATAAGAGCTATTTTTCAAGTCACAGTATGAGCTAGATCCAACTTTGTTATGCTAAATAAATACTTTGAGAGAGAAAAGTGCATTTAACCTGTTATGAGATGATAAATTGGTCCAGGTAGAAAAGGGCAGATATATTAGCTTAACAGGGAACTGATAATTTTTATAATCAAACTTATTGTCACCATTTAGTTGATGTGCAAGAGGAACAATTTTTTTATTTTGCATCTTGAAATTCTGAATTACTCAAAAGCAACAATTAAGCTTAGGAGTACTTTCATCTGCACTACAGTAATAGCAAGAAGCCCCAGATGAGAAGACAAAACTCCAGATTCATTTATATCAACTGTCAGATTTCCATCTGAAAACATACAGCCATCTTTAATCATACGTAACCTCCATCATTGCTGCAATTCAACTGTATTTTATCCTGCAAAAAGTTATTCTTTAAGGTGTGGTCACTATGGAAGCTGTCTTTAATTAATTGTAGCTGCAGGCTGTCCATCTTAAGTTTGCATCTGCCCTCAGTTTAAATCTCAAAGGGTCAGTTTCTGATACTTAACTAAATTTCTCCTCGCTAAAAGCAGATCACATCCTCTGCAGATCTGCTAGTAAAAGTCTTAAAGGTTATTGTGGCCTATGCACAGGAGGAATATCAAAACCATTACAGCTAGCCCTGTTTTGCCAACTCCTGTGATTTTGTAACAAGTTTCATAATATTTCCTGTTTTTCTTAAACCTTAGCTGTACAGTTATATGACTACATGGGAATCTTAGCTTTTTTATTTAGAAAGGAATTTAGGAGTCCTTATGAATGCAGGGAAGAGGTTGGAAGTATGATTGAACTGTGGAAAACAATTTTAAAAGTATATAAAAGATTGCAGTGGGTTTTTTTATTATCTGTATTTTACAAGTCATATCTCCTCTTCATTATGGAATCAACATATAACCATATTCTTTATGCAAACTGGTAAGAATGAACATCCCTCTTTTACTGCACTGTGATCCTTTTTGTTCCCCTACGTAGTGGTAATGTTATGACTCCACAGCTCCAGCTGGGCACCTCAGTGTGCATCACAGTGTCACAGGCAGATTAATTTCCATAAAATTATACTTTATTTTCTAAAAATCTTTGCCATCAGCTTAAGCTGATGTCAGTAACACACTGTCATCAGGAAACAAGGATAATAAGCTTAAAGCAATAGAGTTGCCAAGGAAGTGAATGAATGCAAATTAAATCTTAACTCTGGCTCATATATACCTTATTTTCTTTTTCAAATGTCCATAGAATTTTTACAAGTCCTATGCATCATTTTACAATCTAAAGGTGGAAAAAACAGTAGTTCTCACAAAGCTTTCCCTCCCCTCTCTTTTCTCTACAATTTTAGGCAGTACTTATAATAGTAAGCTTGCCAAGAATTTCCCTCTGGAATAGTTTCCTCTGAAGTGCGATAGAAGAAAGATTTATCTGGTAATTTCTGTGGATGGTGCTTGTATCTTGTAGTTAATTCTTCTGAAACAGAGTAGTCTGAAGAGATTGAATTACAGGAAGTAAAAAGCTTTAAGGCAAGTAAGTACATAACCAATGTATGTTATTTACCCTCTTTCAAAAGAAAACTGAGAAAAAGAGTTTCAAACACTGGTACGAGAAACAAGAAAGTTAAGTTTTGAGTTAAAGACAGGTTTAGGAAAAGAGCTGAATTTCAATCTTGGCATTTGCATAGACAGACATCAAAGAGGACAAGAAAATGAGAAGCTGGGATAGGGTGTAAGGATGGGTACACTTATAAATTTCCTTTAGGTTTCTAAAACATTTTCATACAGTGTGGAAACAGATGAGATCCACCCACCAGGAGTTTCTGTAGACATGTTCACTACTTCTAAAGATGTATTATGAAAATATAACCCATCATATACAGAAATGTGAGTGGGGGCACAAGAGAGTCTGTATTTTCAAAGGCACTTTTTAAATTAAAACCTTCTCCTGTTGTATGCTGAATGCTGAATTCTTCTGCAAATCTTGTCAGGAGTTTGCATTCTGCAGAAAAACTTCAATTCAGGTTGCTCATAGGTAAATAAAAGAAATATGACAAACAGTAAGGATATTAAAAATGTGTAAGTACAGTCATACAGAGGATGAAACAGGAGCTATCAAGCGCTTCAGTTCTCCTATCAAGGAGAAGGAAAAAACCCTTAAAGAAAAGATGGTGCTAAACAATGGATTTTTCCATGGCAAGGTAGCTTTTGGCCACTGTACATTGCTACTGGGTGTTTTTTTTGTGCTGAATCAAGCTGGGTCCTGATTGCTATCCAAATATGACAAGGCTTGAGCTATCAAGCAATATTTGCAAAAGATGACTTGTCTCTGTTACAGCCAGTTGCCATGCACACCACTGTACTGCTACAGTGCTTAGTTCAAAAACCTGACAATGTCAAAAGTAAGGAAGAAAAGCAGAAAAAATCTGAAGTCAGTCTGATAATGAAACAAAGACAAGTTCGGTCACATCTGCAAACTGTTAAATGTCTGGTGCTTGGTAATGATATATCAAGTAGAAGACAAAGACTACATCTGTATAGATTCATTGAAAAGGGAGAATGTTTAGAAATACTTTTCTAAACTAACTGTTAACAGCATGTCTTGGCCCACACAGAGTATTCAGTGGGAGTGGCAGTAATACTTCTCTCTTCCATCTATAAGAAATTCTCTGTAACAGAAAGGAATATAGAAAAATAATTTCATGTTCTGATGCAACTGTTGCCAAGTTAAAGTCTGCCATAATGATCTTTTCTGCTGTCCTGTGCTGAACAATTAGCATTCAGACAAGATACACATACTAATAAAATATTATTCTTTTACCACTGCTCGTCATGAGAGTGGCATCCTTGCTGAGCAGCTAGGTGGCTGACAGTCCTGATAACTGTTGGTGCTTGGAAACACTCTCTTCCTGCCATGAGGATTGCTAGGAAACTAGTGCAAACACTTTCACCTTTTTGGTTTTCCTCTCTGAATCATAACAGCCTTAAACCCCTCAAAATTTCCTACCACCTGTCCAAGACTTCAGCTTGAAAGAGGCAAAAATGATCCATTCCATTGCTAAGATTTTTTAAAATATATCCCACAGTTATGTCATTTGTAATGACTTGGACAGAACAGTTCCATAGAGCTGAAAAGATTTCTGCTTCTGCTTCTCCTTCCTACAGTCATTCTTTACTCACAGCCTAAATGACTTTTTTCTTTCTAAGGGTTATTACTTGCCATGGGGCAGTACCTTATTGAATATGTGTGTCAACTAAAACAGAAAGAGAGAGACATCAAGCTAGATCCATAGGTGCTGTTGCTGCAGAGATGCAAAGGCAAGTTTCCTAGGCTGTGCTACACCGTGAGGGGATGTTCTTGCTTTGCTTCCCTAGAAATAAAGAAACATGGTATTCAGAGAGAACCATAGAAATAGTTTGGGTTGGAAGAGACCTTACAGATGATCTAGATCCAACCCCTCTGCTAAGTACCAGGTTGCTCAAAGTGCCATCCAACTTGGCCTTGAACACTTCAGTTATGGTGTATCCACTGCTTCTCGGGGCAACCTCTGTGGGTGTGTCACCACCCTCACAGTAAAGAACTTATTTCCTGTATCTAATCTAAACCTACCCTCTTTCTGCTTAAAGCTATACTTCTTGTAGTATCACTACATGCCTTGGTAAAAACTCCCTGCCGTCTCTCTTCCCCACTTAGGTATTGGAAAGTGCTATAAAGTCTCCCTGTATCTTTCTCTTCTCCAGGCTGAACACCCCCAATTCTCTCAACCTGTTTTCATGAGAGAGGTGCTTCAATCTCTCAATCCTCTTCATTGCCTCCCCTGGACTCAATCCAACAATTTCACCTCTTTCTTACGTTGGGGGCCCCAGGACTGGATATAGCACTCTAGATGGGTCTTACCAATAGGAGCAGAGAGGCAGAATCCTCTCCCTCACCTTGCTGGCCTCACTGCTTTAGATGCAGCCCAGGACAAATTTGGCTTTCTGGGCTCTGACTGTGCATTGACAGGTCATGTCCAGCCTTGGATCCACCCCCAAGTCTGCTCTCAGAGACTGTTCTCAATCCATCCTCTGCCCAGCCTGTACTTGTGCTCGGGACTGCTCCAACCCATATAGATCACAGCCAATGTTGTAATACATATTCTGTGTGAGGACTTACTAGCTCTAAACTCCATCTATGATTGCAAAGATACTAATAAAAAAACCTGTTCCTATGCCCACCAAATCAGACTAGGCAAACAATTACAGTGATCATGAAGGAGAGGGAGAAAAGCCACATCTGCAGGCTGGATCAAGGTTTCCTCCTTGCATCAGGTGTCTCTGTACTGGAGTCATCAGGCAGAGGTTCAATGCAAATTCTGGTCCGCAGGCAACTCTGAAGGATCTCTGAAAGTGAGATAGTGGTATGGTTGCTCGCATGCATGACAGCAGTAAGGGAAGAAAACTGATGGCTTAATTGATTACACACGCTGTAGTCACAGAAAACACATGACACGGCTGAGGAGCAGCAGTGCAGCACATGTAGGAAGATTCATTGTTGCTAGCTAATCAAAACGCATGAAAGCTCTACAGAAGAGGCTCTGCTGAAGATCTTGCTGGCATGGCCTATGGAGGTGGTGCAGATCTTGGGCACTAAAAGATCAGAGCATCCTGCAGAGAAGACAGATAAAACAAGACCCCTGTGCCCACACAGGATCTTTCAGCATCCTAAACAGGTCAGTGGACTATGTGTTTCAGTGCAGGGTGGGAACATCTGACCACAGCAGTTAACATGGACATGGGTGGTGGGGTTCAGTGTGAAGCCTGTGACTGGATGAGTAAAAAGAGGGTTCAGCTTCCTGAATATCTTAGGTAAATGATTTCACCATTTTGTGCTCATTTCTCATCTTCCCTGCTCTGGGCTCTGTTGGAGGATAACACTGGGCACATGTTTGCCGTTTTGCTGGCACAATGGGGTGTAGACCTGTCCTAGTTTAAAATGTAAGATGCACTCAAAGTATGTATTCTATCACCATCTTCATGAGCTGTTGAAACCAGGTGGAGCAGTTTCCCTCATCTTCTCTTAATGGGCCCATAATTGCTGTGCAAGAGACTCATAGATAACTCCCAGAGGGAGTTATCTCTGTTTAATGGGCCATCAAGGACCCACTGCATGACTCATAGAATGAGATCATCCCATTGTGAGATGCTCTGCCCAGGGGGAGGAGCCAAACATTCCCACCTGGATATAATCTGGGACAGCACAGGGAGACTTCACTCCCCTGGATTTGCAGAGGACAAGAGCTACCAGACCTTTCTACAGGATCACTGCTTCAACAAGACCATTTCATCTGGACTGCTACTACCACCCTAACTAACAGAGTGTCAGGTTGTATTCTGACTCTGTCAGTGGTTTTTTTGGTTTTTTTTGGTATTATTGTATTTACTTTATTTTACTTCATTTTACTTCTTTCTTTTCTTCTTATTAAACTGTATTTCTGACTTGGAGTTTCTCACTGGTTTTGCTTTCAAACCAGCACAAGACCTCAGATGGCAATGCTCTAATGCCAGTAATGCACAATACAGATTCATCTTCTCCACTGCCAAAACAGTAAGAAAACTACTCTGAAACAATGGAGGAGTTTAATGGGGTTTTGTTTGCCTCCTTTGTACTATCAAGCTTCATCAGCTGCTGGAGACAGAAAAATAAAGATCTGGGAAGCACTTCTGCCTGAAGTTTTATTTTTAAAGCACCATTTAGACAATGTAGATGGTTTTCACACTGCTTCTGTGCCACAGTAAGTATCAGAACCCACATTTTGTAGAGAAGGATGGGACCACAAGTTCAGGTGGCATAAAAAAACCCTGTAACTGTGACAAACCAAAAATATTAGAATGGGAAGTTTGATGGGTTTTTTTTTTTTTTGCATGAACAATCATATTGCCTCCAATGGTGTGCCTTTTATTCCTTACTAGTGAAGAGAGTTAGTTTCTCTCCTTCCTTTTATGTGTGTTTTAAAGGAAAAACTGAAACAAATAAGTATTGATTTAGAAGTATGAAGACCAAGGATGCAATCAATGTAAAAAGGGTAAGTGCAAGATTTTCCTATCACTAACTGTGTGCTGTTGTTCAATTTGCCACTTGTGAAACTGTCAGAATGATTTGCTTTGGATTTCTAGCAAATGCAAAAGTCAGATGTACTAAAGCTTCACAATGTCTTTCAGATCAATACAACGGTATTCTGGATATATGCAGCATTACATAACAACCTACCTCCTGAAAAAAAGCAGGCTTTGAAAAGTCTCAGGCTGAGTCAACAGTTATTGGATACTTTTGACAATATTGCTCTTACTCATATGTCAGGGAAAAAGTGAGTAAATAGCTAGTCCTTGTCAGAACAACAGAAAAAAAAATAAAGTAACTACTCAAGTCTGTGATGGTGGTTGGTTGGAAAAAGATGTCTGAATAAGGATACTTAGGAGCATAATGAACGACTGTGTTGCCTCCTTTCTGAAACAAAAGTTCAGACTTCATGCTGAATTTACTGAATAAGGCTCTTTGGCACATATTTTACAATCAGATGGGGGGCTAATGGATGCCATATACCACAGAACAGTGCAGAGGCAGCTGTGCTCATCCTAACTGCTCTCTGCTTCCCTCAACTGCTGATCTTTGAGCAAGTAACCAGCTTGTTTCTGTTACCTTTGATATCTGTTGTACATCCATTCCAGTAATCTGATTTTTACAATGAGGACATGTTTTGGATACCTAGCAGACCTAAAAGCCAGATATGCATCTTTATACAGGTATACTTCAGCATACTTAGATATGCTCTAAATGATCATAATTATTCTTTTACTGTCTTTTAGCCAAGGAAAATATTTTAAACATTTTGTAGATGAGATATTCTATATGTTATAAATATGTGGTCAATTCACGTTTTATTAAAGCAATCTTATATCTGTGTAAGACAAACTGTATTTCCAAGATACCCGCCTGTACAAAATCAGTTCCTGGATGAGTAGGCAGGAGCTGTGTCCTCCTCCCTACAAGTAGGAATAATAAACAGATTCCACAAGGAGGTGTATGAGGTGTAATGACACCTAGAAGAATCTGATAATGCCAAGGACCAGGATCATCACACTAGATAAGCATCACAACTGCTCATCAAGGTCATTCATCCCCCTACCTAGCCAAAGGGAGATGCAATCAAGACATTTTTCCTGTCTTCCCGGAACCCTGTCCACCACCTGGAGAAAGAAACAATCAATAGATGTTTGCTTTACTGGAATCCTATTCACCATACACACCTGAAGAAAAGAATATCCATCTACATATTCAAAAAGGCTGGACTGAACAATGGACAAGCCTCAGGGCACAAAACCTGTATAAAACCCAGCTTTGGGAAATGGCTGACCGTGAACCGAGGCAGGGCATTTAGTCCAGGAAGGCTGTGTCCCAGGTTTACCCAGCTCTGATTCCCGGGGTCAGAACTGTCCTTTGATTGTGGCTCTACTTGATTTCTCACTTTGTCATTTTTCCAATAAATTTCTTAACCAAAAAATATTGGGGAAATTGTCATTTATAACATATATTAACTTCTGAAAGACAACACAGTTTGAAGGCTGAATACCACTTAAGCAGTGACATTTTGGAAAGGGATGCTCTTCACAATAAAAAAAAGCTCAACTCTTGGACCAGCCAAAACCACTGCTGCTACTTCTCAGGTACCCAAAAGAGTGTTTGGTTTAGTTTCTTTGTTAAAGTGAGAAGAACTGGTCTGGAAAGATGGAGTGGAGTTTTTAAATCACACACCAATGCCATAGTTGTAACACGGTAAAACTCAGGAGGTAATTTCTGCTACAACACAGTAAGAGGCTGTCACCAGCTTTGCCACCATTACACTCTATTAAGTACTGAATATTTGCAATTCTGGATTGCACCTGGAAATATGTAATGATTCAGCAATATATCCATAAGCAAACCAATTGCTTATTGTTCATGGTTTAAGTGGGGCTTTATTACGATTAAAAATTCTCCTAAAAAAGGACAAACAGCTTGAAATGGTGTTGGGTTTTAGGAATTCTCCTTTTGGTTTTTTTCTTCTGTTACAGAATTTTCCCCCATGTGTGTTGCTAGGAGACAATAATGACAGGATACTTAAGAGAGACAAAACAAGTTATCACAGCTCAGGGGAGGGGTGCAGCTGGCTACTCCTTCTTTACCTGGGGTTGTCGTGGAGGGCAGAGATACTGTGAGATTTTGACTGGGAAAACAGGTTTGGGTGCAGCCCCTATCTCTCTTGTGTTGTCAGCATTCTGAGGAGAGGGGCTGCAGTTGCTGTGGGGAGAATACATCACCATGGTGGGGCTCTGTCTTATGCTGCTTCTCTTCTACCATGAGTGGAGCTCTGCTTGTAAGAACAGCTGTCTCACTGGGACCTTACTAATACCTACCTCACTAAAAAAGGAACTTTCCACCATCTGCTCGGGTGCCTCAGCGGAAAAACCCCAGTATCCCGAGCCCCCCTCTCCCTGCCCTGCTCAGAGCCGGGCCGCCTCTGTCCTGCCCTCGCTGCTTCTTTGGTACTGCTCTGAGCTTTCACTGCACTGTAGCTGTGCACCTCCTGCCTGCCCAGACATCCTGCCTTTCCAGCTTGATGCTTCTCAGAGTCCTGCAGGGGCACCGGGATCAGCTGCCCCAGGGCTGTGTGAAGCCAAGCCTCTCCTCCACTCCTTCCCGCCTCAGCCTGTCCGCCATCACCACGCGCTCCCCGAGCCCGCGCCACAGCGCCCCCTGCAGCCGCGGGGGGAATCATCGGCCCCGCCCTACCCGCCGGGAGCCACCAGCGCCCCTGCCGGCCGTGACTGGAACTGCACTGCAGGGAAAGGGCCCGCGGCCGAGCAGGGGTCACCGGGCTCCTGGCGCTGTTCGCTGGTAATGCCGGAGCTGGTGGTGTTTGCTGGCTTTGTCATACATACTAGTAAAGAACTGTTATTCCTAGAGTCATCTTTGCCTGAGAGCCTCCAATTTCAAAATTATAATAATGCTCAGGGAAGAGGGTTACATTTTCTATTCAAGGGAGGCTCCTGCCTTGCTTAGCAGACACCTGTCTTCCAAACCAAGACAAATGCAGTGCAATATTAACAGCATATCAGCAGCGAAGGCTCTCTCTGATCAGTTTCTTAAATATGATGTGAGCTGTCTTAAAATGTAGGAATAGAGAAAGATAAATCTGTAAGGATGTTATAATCTGAAAACCTGTTGCTTTACCTTAATGCATGCTGAAAGGCTTTCTGCCCATACAGGTCAAGATGTAGCCGGAAAGAAATCTGCCTGAACTTGAGCTTTCTAGAGGCCTTTGACAATTTACTTGCCCTACAGATTATGCACTATTTGTTTTCCAGCTCCTAAACAGGACATAAGGACTGGCTCCAAAGTTTCAGTGCAAAGTTCTGCATTGTTTTGCAAAGGCAACTCAAAGCCAATTTGGGTTGCATAAAAAGAAAACCAATGAAATTCAGTATTGATGCTTTAATTCTGTTTGCACAAACTGAACAGTATGGTTCTCGTTCCCTTTGATTTTAGGCTAAAGCCCTAAGGAGAGTTCAGCTTGCTGAGCCTTCACAGTTTCATATCTTCCAGGATTAACAAAAAACCCACAAGCATGGTTTCACTGAAACTGAAAATATCTCTTCTTTTTACATTTTTTCTTTACCCCCTGCCTGAACAGAAAAAAGAGATGGTACTTTCATTATTAGGTTTATCTTTTTTTTTTTTTTTTTTTTTTTAATTCTAAACCCCCTTGTTACCTCCTCCAAGAGAAAAAACTGTTGAAAAATATTGTACTGAAAAAGCAGCTTCTTGCAAAGCACAGTTAAAGCATGGGAAGATTATTCCAGCAAAAGTATATCTGCACTCTTGGCAACATAAAAGGCAAGAAATCAAGAGCAGAGGGTATGTATTACAAGAACCAAGCTGTTAAAACTGGCATTCTCTTGTGGGTGAACAAGAATGCATGGAGTTTAAAATCCAGTAATTTTTTTACGTAAAAAGCTGAACTTTGGATAGGTGAGTTTAGTCACTTTCTAACTGTTCCTCTGTACTGCTGATATGAGCATTTGATACATGGCAAAGCATGCAACTCTCAAGGTTAGACAAATAGTGAATCTCACTTTCTGTATTCATCCTCATCCTTATACTTCCTCCTGGAAAGTCTGATTTACATGTCTGATTTGAAACAGATCTGGCATTTTTTATGACAACAGAGTTTGAGATGGTGTGAATATTTATGGGGATACTATGGGCCTGTTCCTGCTGACCACTGAAACTAACAGCAAAATTCCTATAAACTTGATTGGAAGCAGAATAGGGTCTTGCTACAGAAGAGAATAGGAACTGGTGGTTCTCCTACAGGAAGAAAGGTAATTTTATGTTCTCAAACATGATCAGGTTACCCAACATATCTGAATTCCATTGCCTGATTACTCACACACTTAGCCTATTGAAAATGCAAAATAAACCAATTCAGCTTCAGATTTCTGCCACTGCAGTTGTGTTAAATTGCTCTTCTGGCTCTGCAAGCATCCATACATCAGCTGCCAAAACTCAGGTAAGGATTGTGGTCGGCATTGCAAAGAAACTGACCGGCTGCAGAAGAACTCTTTATATGCAGACTAGTTATCACTGGTTGACTGTGAAACATCAGAGAACAGGCAAAAATACTGGTGATCCACCCTAGAAGGAATACAGAAGGTTTTTCTACCCTTACACAAGATCAGGTAAACATTGGTACTTTCTTCACCAGGCCAGACAATTCCGTCTTGCCTTAACAGTAATTTTCTTTCACTTCTGGTCATTCCTGACTCTCTTGGACTCTCCTCCATTGTGCCTATGGATTTCTTGGAGACTAACACCCAGCATGGGTCTGACCAAAACACCATTCCATGTGCCTAACAAACAGCACTCCAGAATATATACCAAGCCTTTATGTGCATATATATATAACACCACAATGTTACATTCACAATGCCTTTTCCATGATAGATGAGTCTGCTGAGTAATGTCCACACCATTAGCCACTATCACTTTTTCTTCAGAGCTGCTATACAGCAGCTGGTAACAACTAGGTGCTAAGAATCCTTGTTTTGAAGACACCATATGGAAAATATGCCAGTATAATTTTAAACTCTCTTTTTCACTTCAGTGACACACAGAGGAGCTTGGTCAAACCACTCTCCAATCCATACAGATAGTATCAGTATATAACCGCTTTACCACCTTTCCACCAGTCACCTATGACTTGTCCACAGTCATGTCATTACTGTTATCCACTTCAGTGTAAACTGGATTTATTTTACCAATAAGCATGTGTTTTCAAACTAACAGAGACCAAAGATTATTTTTGTTTTCTTACATGTTTAAGCCAGGATGGTGGCTTGCCCTAAATGTCACAGACCAAAATGCAGCAGAAACTAGCTGTAGATACCTGTACTACCAAAATACCACTTTTTTTCCTTAGATCTGTGTTTCAGGGCTGCTTTCATGGGCAGTGAGTTTGCAGACTCACTCAGTTTGCAGTGTAGTTCAGAGATATAGGGGCCAAATCCAGAGGAGAATTTACCCTTGAAGTGCTCTCAGATTTACGACAGAGTTGTAAAATTCAACTCCTACCAGCTCTCTCCAGTTCATCTGCTCCTTCCCAGAAGTGGAATAATGTTTGAACACCCCTTGCTTTCAGAATTACAAATTATTTTATTAAAATCCCTGGGGAAAAAAGAATTGAAGAGTTGCCTGTGTTGTAAGCTTTATTGATTCTGGAATAACTCCTCTGGAACTCTCTGAAACACTGTGAATTACTGACAAATTCACAGAGGATGAGGTCTGTGAAACATCTGGTCTCACCAAAATCTTGGATCAGTATCATAAGCAATGTCACACATGATAAGGGAAAGAATACTTATAAATCAATTCTATTATTTTTCCTTAAGAAACCAGGAAGTTGGCAATCTGATAATCTAAAGCTAAAGCATGAAAAGTGTGAACAGGTGTCTACTTCACAGATGAGTCTCAGACATCTTATATAGTCTATATCCTACAGTCTATATTGTATTTTAGTCTAAATCTTGTACATTTTGAAACTTCAGCAATAACAACTGTAAATTTAGCACAAAGAACCAGTACTTCTCACTGTTCTACTCACTCAGGGATACAGTTCTTGAAAGTGTTACATTTAGGCTGTTCTTGATTTTATTTTTTTTAAAAACTAGAGGGTTCCTGTCTGGTTAGAAGTTACTTCATTAACCAGAACAATTTGCTAAGATCTTGGTGATGCTAGGATGAGGTTATGCACATTTCAAATACCTTATGGCAGGTATCCCTACCATAAGGAGCAGTCTTAAAGATGCAGCTTTCAATGCTGAATCAGACTTCTGCTGGAGCCTATTTCTCTGACACGCAGCAAGTGCTTGCATATACTTGTATTTACTAAGAACAAATACATGACTGACAACTGAGCCTTACTTTCTATGTCAATGTAGTTAAGGATTCAAAACAGATAAGGGATTAACTCTCAAGTACTATTGATACAGAGCTGCCAGAACTGGCCAACACATTCAATATAGCATTTTTGTACCAACGCCAGCATGAGACAATCCAGTTCCCTGTGCTGCAGTTATCAAAAATTTAGTGGCACCTTGGATGACAAATGCTTGCTTTATGCGCCAAATGGGAAACAGCTGGATGACTAGGGATCCTTTAAAAACCCGTTGTTGTCCGCAGGAGCTTTTTCAAGGACCTGGCACGTGGTGGAGAGCAGAGCTGTTCCACGAGAGGTTAACAAGGAGGGGTTGTGTACGTGCTTGTATACTCTTTCCCTCTGGGAAAGGCCAGTCGTTTCGCAGTGGCACTTATCTGGTTAATTAATGACCAGGCGCTCGCACCCACTTGGAGCCATCTCAGCCGTGCGCTCACTCCTCCTGCTGCGCCGTAGCGAGGCTGCAGCGGGGTAACTGCATCCCGCGCCACGGGCTGCTCGGCGCTCCCTCCTCTAGCAATAAATTACACGGCAACCCGGATTCCACTTTCTGTTTGCAATATTCAGCCTCTTAAAAGGGTCTCCTAAGCCATTACTTGCCCAGGTTACTTCCCTCTACTGCAGCGCTGCTTGCAACTCTGCATGGCAAAGGAACATGGCTGAAGCAGAGGAGCTGACAATGACATAGCCCCCCAAACCTGGAAAGCACCTTTTATTTAGTCTTCTGCAGGTAAAATAAGGGCTTTGTTTCAAGATTTGTAATTTTTTGGAAATATCTGAACACATCTCTGCTGTCCCAAATCTCCAGCTGATTGCCAGCGACTGCTATTATTAGGAAGAGGGGGGGAGCCCCACCCTGCTGTTGTTTGTGGATCCTGACTAATTATCCTGGCAGCTCAAATTAAAACACTCCGAGTACTGCCTAAATCAACAACCTGAGCTGTGTGCTGTCTGGAAGGGGCAGCAACTCATAGATGAGGGTAGATCTGTCTCCTTCCAAAAAGAGCTCTCCGAATTGCATTGGTTGCTGGCCTTTTTTTTTTGTGCACAGAGAGTACTTGTTTTTACTGGCAAAGAGGAAGAAAGCTTTACATGTCTTCAGCATCTAACCTCACTGGAAGTCAGCTAAGTAACCAAAAGCATCTGTGTGTAAAGAACTACATAGGTTTGGTGTGCAATTAACAAAAGGCCATACCCATTTCACTGCCACCCGATTTGTTGGGTGATGTTAACCCTTGCAAGCATGTGGCTTTCCCTGATCAGAATTTGCAACAGAAAATGCTTTTCTACTCTAGGAAATTAGGGCCAGAGGCAGGTGTAGCATCCCTTTGGTTCCAAGTCCTGCTTCTGAAAGGCATCCCCAGTCCAACCAGTGCCTCAGCACACACATGCTCGTGTGCCAATTGAGAGGTGGCAAGGTAATAATTAATAATTTACTAGAGGCGCATAGTCCAATACTTTACCGAATACACTTGGCAGATGAACCATCTTGCTGGTGACTGTACTCTGCAAGAAGGATACACTTCATTCTGTGCAAGAATAAAAGAGTATTTGTAAAGCTGGTAAGGAGTTAAATAGATACAAGGAGTGATTCCTGAAAAGAGCAGGACTGCTCAAGGAGAGGCTGAGTATCACTGTGGATATATCACTTTCAGGCCTATCTCACCTTCAACCTAGCTATCCAGCTATCCATTACTTTAACCATGGCATGTAAATCCCACAGTCTGATCTCAGACGAACAGCCACCCCACTTAATACCACGGTATGGGAAATCTGTCTTTAAAAGTCACATTTCAGGCTACAGCTGTTCAATAGTTTCCAAAAATGCAGATCTTTCACAACTTTCTTATTTAACCAGAGACTTGAAAACAACAACAACAACCCCACAAAACCTTTCCATCCTGAAATGAATAGAACTGAAGAGACTCCATATTAATCACTGTTATGCATTATATATGTTGTATGTTGCATTGTTATGCTGTTTGCTGTTATATTTGAAGTTATAATGTCACATACCTGTTATTTCAAGTTGTCTGTGCCAGCACTGTACCCTGTATTCCAAGTTGTATGTTCCCCTTTTCCCAAACCCCGGGTTTCCCCTTTCCCCTTTCCATCGGGTTAAGCCTTCGCCACTCCCCGCCTGCTCGCCTGCTTGTCGGGCCACGAGACCCCGCCCAATATGGAAATCGAGTGGACCCCCTTAACGATCAGAAGCCCATTTAGCTACAAATGGTCCCTAGAACAACAAGCTCACACAAAACTGAGATCTATAAAAGACACTGCTGTGGGAAAAAGACATCCAGCTACCCGGGGATGGACTCCAACTTGTTGAAGTGTTCTCGCTGACCTGAAGGGTGACTGAAGGGAGAGACACCCCTAGACTGAGCCAGGCAGATTTGTGAGGAACCTCTGTGAGGCAGGAATTCCCGACATTGCAGCCAGCGAGAAGAGGCGAGAAGAACTGCAATATCGAATCGCATCCTCCTCCTCAGCGGTGACAGCGGTGCCCGAGGGAGCGGTGGCGGTGGCAAAAGCGGATGCCACCCATACTCATCTAAAAGAGCTCAATAAAGGCACAAAAGGAGTTAAAACCAATCTCCTACCCTTGTGTTTACTTCACATCCCTTTTCATTGAAAGGCGCAAAGTAAAATCCAGTATCTCAGCCTTCTTGTCTGTGCTCAAGAGATTTTGGTGATGTGTTAAGGACTAGGAATGTGCTGTGGAAACAATGCTAAATTTAAACAGTTGAGTTTGGGTAAGTCTGGAAACTGTCTAGAAAATTCTCAAGAGCAAACTGGTTTCTGTTTCTCTAGTTTTTTACCTAGTTTTCACAGATACTTTGACAGAAATATTTTTTCTTCATATTTCTGCTTCTCTTGCTGTCATCTAAACATTCCTAAAGCAAAAATGCAGATAAAACTTGTGAAGGTAATCTTAATTTTCAGATACCTTAGGCATTTTTGTTTGACTTTTGTCTCAGTACGGACAAAGGCTGTAATGTTTTGTACACTGTGCATCACCTCTCAGTGCTTTATATGCTCCAGAAGTACAGGCAAGTTACAACTCTGCTTGCATGTATTTCTCTGTGTAAGGTCTGCCCTGAAGCTGACTCATGGTATTGCTGCAGTCCAGGGTCGGGCTGCAGATCTGTGTGCAGAGAAGCCTCTCCTCATCCTTAATAGCAATGCAAACATAATAATTTCTCTACTTTGGCTGATTTGTGCTCAGGTTCATAGGAACCTCACAGATTGTGTCATGCTCACAGTACATATCTAACTTAGATTTAGTTTCTGCTAACCCCTAGTTTACTCCTGCTGAATCCATTCCTGGAAATATTTGCAGCAGGATGTAGACTCAACTCTGCCAGGTCTTCCTCACCAGAGTACTCTGGAATTACGATAAGGTTTCACTAACCCTGTAGTCTTTTAGTGGGAATGTAAAAAGAGGAGAGCTACAGAAGGATTTTTTTCTGTTTCAGGTAATTGGATGTTGGGACCACTTAAGAAAGAGATGGCAGAGGAATGGTTGTGATTAATCAGAGCTATAAATATGATAAGTAATCTTTGATAAATATGATATTATAAATATGATAAGAGCAAATAAGATAATGAGAGGGAAATGGGAATGGGAAAGTTGGATTAAGGTATGTAGCAATATTCAAATGAGCTTGAATTCTAGGGAGTATTGCAACAGGGGCTTTCTTTAGTGTCAAAACTTCCAGATTTGGCTGTTCCAGGAATTTGAATTTATTGAGTCCACAGGATGGCTAGACTTCATCAGGACATCTAGCCCATGCTTCACAGTGCATAAAGCAGAACTGGGAGCAAGGCAACCAGATAAAAAACTTTTCTGCCAGCCTCTAGTAATTTGCAACTCAAAAATTGCTTCTAATGAGAAAGTCCTTTATGGATTGCACTTCCATGAGCATACCTGGTTTGTTCTCAAGCCCAAGTGCCCTCTTCAGCATTCACCATGTCCTGGAGAATGGGGCTCTACAGGTTAACAACTCATTACAGGGAGCACATTTTTTTTGTGTTTGTTTTGTCCACAACTAATCCACCTAGACACCTACTAATCCTTGTGCCAAAACATGTAAGTAGTATTTACTTATCCTCACTCTCCATGATACTCATTTCTTCTGCAGATTCTTCTCATTCACCTAATTTCCAAGCAGAAAAGTCACAGCTGGCATGTTTTTTCCATATCTTGCTGCATTTTTATTTTTCCCTGCAGTCTTTAGGTCTGAAGATAGCTAGATTAAGATGGATTTGATCCCATAATTAACTTAAAGGACAAAAGCATTACTTCCTAAATGATGGCATTGGAAACTAGTGCATTAGGCTATCACAGCAGTAAACTGTTGATTAAATCAATTTGAGGTGATTCTCAACACCTAATTTCTCACATTCTAATTTTCATGACGATGATCTCTGGAAGGACTCACAAAAATTGTGGAGCAGTGTTATAGTAAAATGATCCTGGATATGATGTACTAGTCATGGGTTTTCATTTTGTGGAGTAACAGCTGTTGGGGGGGAGGGTGGGAAGAGGCAGAAGGGGTACTCTCTTTTGTCAATAAATTCTCTGAAATCTATGGACACCACGTGATGCTTATTGCAGTTGTTGACTGTCCAACCCCGAAAAACAGAATGCTTAGCTTACCAGCAATTGTGATACTGAAACTATACTGGCACTGTCTTTCCAAAAGATTTTATTACTATTGTAATTGTATTCGTATTCTCTAACATCTGTTGAGAAATCAGTGCAGTGCTATACATAAACATGAATGCAGATAGCTCCTGTTTGGTAGGACTTTAAAATCTCACCTGTTGTAGGTTTAATTGGTGTGAAACTAATGTCCTGTGCAGGACAAGGATATCTCTCCTTGGCCCTGCTGAATTACCTGCCATACTAGCTCTTGTTCATTGTCAAAGGCAGTACTGCTCAGAGTTCAGAGCCCTCTTCTGTGGTGCTAGCCCCATACTACCTAAATCTGGATGCACAAACCCATACTGGCCTCTCTTAATGCTAGCTGTACACAAGTGTGAAGTACTTCTTTAAATGGAAGATCCAGTTTACCAAATAATCCGATTTGCTCTCTTTATGTAATATATCCAACTTCTCTACCACTCATTATGTTACCTGCACATCTGCCATTTCCATTTCCATCAAATTACAACCAGGGAACACCTTCAAATCTTGAAAAGCTGCTTCCTGTAAGTTCTCCCCCACCTTTGCTCTTAAGGAACAGCAGTCTCCCAAACAAATAGCAACTTTTTTAGATCTGTCAGAAATCCAGTCCTTAATCCATGTAAGGCAGACCACACTGATACAGGAGGGGGTTATTTTTAAACACCACTGTCCTGTGATAGTAGGTCAACCGCCTGATGGCATCTATGAAACGTTAGATTCAGCTCAACGAATTCACAATCTCATAAAAAAAGCAAGTGTGGTTTTGCTTGAAAGTAGGTCTCTTTGGTGTGGCTAATTGAAATGTCAGTGATACTTTCAATGAGTTACTGGCTCTCTGAGCTGTAAGTGCACTTGTAAGTGAGGGGACTATCACTGCTGTTTTTATCTGCTAAGGAATCAGTATAGTAGCCCCCCACTTGAATCTGTATGGTGGACATCTCTTGAATCTGGAAACCTTCTCCACCTCCTGCACTGGTTATTGCTTTAGTTGACAAGTTCTCCTCAGTGCTGCCCCTCAGTGACTGCATTTAATTCACCTGATTTATGGATAACACATTTATTGCATCGTATGTACATTTGTATCCTAGATACACCAATCAATACTCAACACCCCACTTCCCAGCTCTGTGATTGCCAGATAAGGGACAGAAAATACTTAGGTTTTGTAAATGCTTGTCTATGTTTAGATTACTATCTTCTGGGGTTCTCTACAGTCATAAAGAAGGAGCTCTATAACAAATTTTGGGGCCACAAATGTTATTTATCCAAAATAAGTTAAATTAAGTCAGCTTACCTGTCCTCAGGCCGCTGAGTTTGCGACTATTTACATTCTCAACTTCTGAGCAATTTGCAGCCAGCATTTTCTTTAAAGCCACAAAAATGCTTCCTTTTTCACCCAAAATTTTACCCACCAATCCCCTTCAGGAAACAAGCAGACACAAACACTGAAGTGTTTTATACAGGAACAAGTTCAGAGAGAAGATAACTTCACACCTCCTCTTTTAACCTTTTATGTGCCTCTGAAGGCATCTTCCTACAGCATTAAGAGTGGGTACCACTCAGCTCAGTTGCTGATAGGGCAGCAGATGGATGCTGTGGTGATTCAGGCTCAGGCTCAGGCTCAGGCTTAGGCAGATGTTAAGAGCAGCGTGTCATGGCAGAAAAATTTACTGGTATCTGTCTGTAGCACACATGACATCCAAGTTGGAAGATGTGATGTGACCTCCGGTCAAATAAGGATCAGAAAATCAATCACTCCTAGTCATCACAGAGCCTCTCCAGGACACAGAGTTTATGTTTTCCTCCCAAGCAGAAAGAACTGAGTCCCAATTTTTAGTAGTTGTCTCACATCTTCTTACTTCTGAAACCAGATTTGCACAGCGCTCTGAGTCTTTCTATAGTCAGTGTGTGAATTTTAGGAACTTCAGAAAGATCTGAAAATCACAGCTTAAGCATTTCAATGACTTTAAAACATACACATTTGAAGCTTCTCTGGTTTTAGAATCACAAATTCTATTTTAAAGATATGTTTAGATATTTCTTGCCCTGGTAATCCACGACATCCAAGTACAGCTCAATCTTGCATGCATCCCTAGCACCTCTCTAAGACAAGGGCAATGTCTATTATTCATAGTTTACAGATAGAACATGAATGCACAGAGAGGCTGTATATTTTCTGCAGACCAAACAAGTGGCTAACTCACATTCACTGAGGTTTAGAATAATGTAGTACCAGTAGACTGCTACTTTTACTCTTCCTATGACTCTTGCCTCTGTGCCAGAGAAGCATATATTAAAACTGTGATAAGTCAAGGTAATAAAGTATAAAGATCAAATGCTTCAAAACCAGTCAGCTTTCTGATGTTAAAGTTCGTATTTCTGGGTTTGGATTTGTTTTATTTATATATTCACTGGTACACACTGAAAATTTACTCTGCAAACTTCCCAGCAAACTCATTTACCATGGTGATTATAGAAGCACATGTACAGGGAACAGTGTATAGAACGCAGTGGTGAGTGGATTTCTTTCTGTAAGTCTAGTATTCACCTAGTGTGGTTGCAGAATGCTAGAGTAAGCTTCTGCTCATCTCAGAGAGATAATGCAGCATGTTCAAACAGATGAAACACCAAGCTGAACTGAAATGCCATTTCTTTCTTCTTCTGAGAAAGCCCATACAGCATTTGAGAATTGACCTTATTTTAGCCAACCAGTGGCAGGAGAAAAAGCCTAACTTGTGTCATGTCACTCATTCTGATGGAGCAAAGCTTACACTAGAAATAATTTCTCTGCATTCTGACAAACATTTGCAGCAGCCCAAGCACAGGAGAAAAGTCAACTAACAAGCTTATATGGAAAACCTGTTGCCCTGCAGAGTGCTAAGCACTCTGCATAATAAGTTGGTTCATGGACCCACATTAATGCTTAAAATAAGGCTGAATATTTTTTATGCTGAAGTAAAATACTTTCAATCTAATTAACTGCATACATTGCTTACTATGTTTTATGAATTATCAGAAATAGAAGCCAAAAAGGAAATATGTATAGAAAGTGAAGGTCCAGACTCTCAAGGCCTTCTATTATGCCAGCATAAACCTTCTGTAAAAGCTGCAATACACCAGGTGATAATATTAAGTCCATAATGGCCTCACTGGTGTGAGATGCAGGGCACTAAGAACCACAGCACTTGATCTACTTTGGTGAAAGGTTTCAGGAGATCATGTGGAAATGAGTGTTGTCTGGTGTTCTGTTATATAGCAGTTGAAATAAAAAACAATAATGTAAACCTTTTTTTTTTTTTTTAATGTGGAGACAGAAGTGTTTCAGAGCTATGCACTGCAGCACAGCAGTGCAGAGCAGCTCTGCAGTACAGTTCTGCCTTAAACGAATCCCAAATCACCGTCAGTGGTGAGGTTTGCCTCTGGCAGAACATGCCTGGTGTTTCCACCAGGCCATATTGAGATATGGCAATGCCTATGTTGATAGAAAACTGAGAACCAGCTTAAAAATATGCATCTGCTTTCCACTGCCTGAAAATTAAATGGTTAATTCCCTCTCCCTATATCAAATGATACCATTTGTTCTTTTACAGTTAATATTTTAGACAGAAAAATCCCTTATCTATTTATTTTAGATCTGGTTATTTTGAATTTCCATGGACTTATCAGCAGAGTGGATTGCAGAAAAATAGCTTGGAGCAACAGCAGCAGCAGTAGCCATTCCTGTTACACTACAAAAGAAATCTGTAACCTGGGCCAGCTACAGAAAAATGTAGCATCTGTTGATCACTGGGGGAATGGAGAAGAGGACTTAAATCCATGTGGGCTCTGCCATCTTCTGTTTCCCTTCAGACCTCCAGGTGTGTGGTCCCGTCTGGGACTGGCACAGCTGCATCAACAGCTCAGCCACAGGGAAGAAGAAGAGCTGGGTGTCAATTGAACAAGGGCAGGCTGTATGGGGCTGTCCGACTGGCAGTGCCCACAGAAACACAGGCCTTTTGACATGGTGCCTGTGACATGCTAGAAGATGAGCTGGCAGTTCCTGGATGCCAGGATGATGGTGGATCCTTAACACCCAGGCCCCACCACTACCCATGTTCCTCTGAGGTCTGCACCAGCTGAGCTCATGGCTCAATCCAAATACTCCACTAAATGAGAAAACAAAAGTTATGGCTAAAATGGGGCTCAATCCTGCCTAGATTTTACCCCTGGAGTAATGCAGCTCAGCAGGAAATTTTTCTGAAACCGTGTACTCAGCTATGGAGCTGAGATGACAGTTTAACAAGTAGATCAAACAATTACACAATTTTGATAATGCAGTGTCTGTGTTCGATTGTCTTAAAATTAGCACTATCACAATTATTTTCTGCACTAAAAGCCATCCTGCAGTAGATTATTTTGCTTGACTACCTCATCAGCTAAGCAAAACCTCCAATTGTGAAAAAATACATATTCAGCACAGCACTGGTTTTCTCCTGCAATCTCCTCTCCTCCCCATTTATTCCTTTTCTCCTCTATCATCAATCTGTTAAGCATGCCACTGTGCATTCGCATATTTCTTTCTGCACGTGTCAGCTAAACGCTCTTCCTCAGAGCCCTCTTTTTCCTCCAAATCCCGCAAAGCAGACTTTTACCACTCATTTCCCGAACAGGGAATTCCACACACAACTTTGCACAAGCCAGGCTCTCCGGGCGCTTCCCAGCCACTGTGCTGGAATCCCCCCTTCCCTCCAAGAACCCTCGGCTAAGGACAAAAGAGCAAGTAAAAGGAAACTGACTTACTGCTATGGCTTGGAGCCTTTCCTTGTGCAACTCCGCTTCCGCCATCCTGGAGCGAAGGATACGGGAGGAGAGAGGGGGAGACCGATGGGTGGGAGGGAGAAACAAAAAGGCAAACAAAACTAAAACGGAGCACACACTGCAGTCACCGGGGAGAAACTGGAGTAATTGCAAAGAAAGCTGAGCTCCTGTGTAGCAGTCAGCCACTTTTGGAGGCACTGCAGGCTGGCTCAAGGTACGATCATTTTAGTCACTGGACCAGTGCCTGCCTGGCTGTCTGTCTCCCAGCTGTATTGCTAGCTGCATTTCAGTGCTGCTTCTGTGTGCTGGTGCTGTCACACAAACCATGTAGGCACTCTCCAAGCAGCTGAACAGAGGGATAGCTCGCATGGCTATAATTTTTTGCGTTGACGTCTCAGCTCATTTGCTCCTCCTATGGAGTGCTGGGTCACGACAGGAGCTCGACATCAGCAGCGTGCACAGCAATACAAACCTGCCTGACTGCAGCAGAGGAGGCAGGCAGCTGTGCCACAGCATGTCCTTAGCGAGCAGCACAGCGCGCAGGGAAGGACGGTGGCACATGGCGCAGGGAGGGGAGCTGCGGCAGACAGGCAGGCGGTGACTGCAGCCCCAGCTGAAGCAGGTTTGGATAAGGGAAAGGACAGGGCTGCCAGGAAGAGGGAGAGCGCGGACTCCGGGCGAACTGCACAGACACTTGTGAGTGCAGTGGTAACATGGCACGCTGCAAAAGGCTGGTGCTGCAGGGCAGCCCTTAACAGAAGTGACGAAGGGCATCTGGATGGGGCGGGAGAACTAAGGTGTCCACACATCCTGCATATATTGCATGTATTGACATCAGACATTCAAAGTGCTAAAACTGTGTGTACAAACAGTCTTACTGAAAAATCTAGTGTTATGAATGGAGGAGAAGGAGGCAGGTGAGGAAGTGAGGGGATACCTGAGCCAGTATCACAAGAGTACCCGTGATTTCAAGCTTGGCTTTGGTTTCACATGCAAACTCTTCACACTTTTAACTTATATGATTGTCTGCTTCCTTTTCTTGAAGATAGCAACGAAGGCCCCCCACTCCCTCCCAGTCCTGTCCCATGGGGTGCCACTGCACGATGAGCAGGGAGTTGCCCCAGTGGAGGGGTGTCTCTGAGCCAGGGCAGCCACCACGCCAGAGGGCAGGTGGGGGCTGACCATGACATCATGGGGCTGTGTGTTATGAGCACTATATGCTGCAAAATGCACTTCTGCATGTTGCCTGCCATGCAGAAGTGCATTTTGCAGTATATAATTGTGATGTGATAACTTCTTGCTGCTAAGACAGAGAAACTCTATTATCTTGATGGAATGCAATCTGGAAGTCACCCTGTTTCTCCCATGTGGCTGCCCTTTCAAAGGCCAGCTAGTTTTCTCCTTTTAGTTTTCCACATCCCAGTCTCCTTGCTCAGACATCCTCTACCTCCATCCCAGTTCCAGTTCCAGGACATGCTACTTGCTGCAGGCTGTTTTTCAAGGCAGCTGCTTTGTCAGGTGTTTTCACCTCCTGATCCCATTTTCCGTACTGGTGCGCAGTCTCCTTGTCTTGTGACATCATGTCAAAGTGACTTCTTGCTTAGCTTTATCTCCATGAAAGAGGTCCTTTGTCATCTAAAAACTCACAGAACATTATATAAATCCAGTAGTCACTGTGGCTAAAAGGCAAAGTTTTATTGCCATATCCCAAGTGAGGCAGTATGAGTAAGTGGGCAATGGAGGGATCACAGCTAAGGGAAATGCTCAATTGCGGCTACATTCTAGGATACTCTTTCAGTCTTTCAGCTTTAAGTAATTTATTGAATAGTAGCTGCCCTTTAGCCTGTTTGGTCTCTTTCTCTTATTGTTGTTCTTTAATATCTCTCCTTTTTATTTTCCATTACCCTGTAAAGGTCCATGCATTGCTACTTGTATTACTACAGCTGGTTTTGAAATATCCCATCACACAGGATCCAGACATCTCTACTCCCACATGTGCTCTGAGAACATATATGGGCAACTGCTACTAAGGCTTGATAGCTATGCAATTAAATCCCTTCAATCCCCTTCTCATGTTTTGCTGTTAAGCCTTGCCCTGGGGAAGAATTCTGCTACAGGTTATAACCAGCAAAGACAAGGGTTATGCCCCAGTGCTTGGTGTAGCTGTAGTCACATTACATGTTGCCAAAGTTGTGTGCAATATGCATCACTTTAGGCCATCCCCTCTTTCCTTCCATATGACGTCCACTCAGAAAGACATTTAAGCATATATTTAAGTGCATTCCAGACAGTCATATATAAAAATGGATGTGAGTATCTCAATTTTGGTACAGAGATGGACACTGTATTTCCCCCCCACCCTTTGTCCTCTCTCCAATTTAGCTGCAATGCTTGTTGCCAGCAGGGGATGAGCAGAGTGCATCCCTGGTGAGTGCTGCAGCATTCCCAATGAAGCATGCTGCAGGGCTGTGCACCCCTCCAATTTAGTTTGCCAAGGAAACATGGATCATCTCTGTTGACTCTTTGTGACTGTATAGGAATGATAGAAGTTGCTTCTGCAACTGCAGCAGAGCAATTTCTTACTCTTGACTTGCAGTGAGGAAAGTCCTGTATTAGTAATAGCTAATAGTTTCTCAATATGTAGTTTTACATTTCTCTACATATAACTTGAAGTCTGTGATGCAATGAGGTTGAAATTCTTTACTGAGGATTTCACAGAGTATACCCAGGTGAAATGACCTCTATGAGGTGACTTATCCATGATGAAGTCTGCGGCAGACAGCTACTAGAAGACATTTAGTTAAAGAATTTTAAGTGAAACCAAAGCATCTACCCAGTCCATTTTTAAACAGTTTTTTCATCCATGTTGGTTAAGATTTTGTTTCCAGAATGTTTTTCTAGGTTGGTAAGGGATGTGAAATTAAAAATTAAGAAATTTTGTTTAATTCTAAAGATTTTTTTTTAACTTTTAGGGCAGGAGACCAGGATGATATTTCCAAATTTTGAAGACACTAGTAAAACAAGAGAGAATGAAGTGTTTAGGGAAGAGCAAGGAGATTCTAGAAGAGTAGGTAAGAGCAGGTTTAATATACTTTGTTCAGTAGCTAAAAATGGAAAGAAAGAAAAAGTGTCCCTTTTATTTCTTCAAGTGTCAGTTCAAAAGCTGTTCTTTTCACTGCAGTTTTTAAAAAAGCAAGAACTTCTAAATCCAAATAATGTGTAAATTGCATGCCATTTCCATGCAAAACAGATTTTTATTTTTGTTTCTTTGGAAAAGAGTGTAGGAAACAATCTGTAGACCCTATTCAGTGCTGGAGAAGATCCTGAAAGTACTCTGAGCTATGTATGTTTGTGAGCCTGAACTGCAAACAAGACAGCTTAGTTATGTGGTGAAAATCAGGTTCTTGTTCTTGCCATGCAGCTGAACTGAATTAGGAAAAGTTCCAGTTATAATCACCTATGTTTGGTTTTGATCAAGCCAACCAGGTTGGGTTTTTTTGCCATTGCGCTGCATAGTGTAAGAACCCGTCTGCATGTTGCCAGGAATCTTGTTCTGAGGAAGTATTTGGCTTCCTGTCCTCCTGGCTGTTGATAGACTGACTTAGTCTAAGAAACCAGAGTTTGTCTTGAAGACTGCATACGGAAGGCATGTGCATATATATGACGGCCATGATTAGCACCTCAGTCATTGCAAATGCATCGATGTATTTTTGAGGTGACAAGTTACTGGTTGGATCCTTGCAGTGGCTGTCAGGAAAACATAGAGCAAGGAGGGAGAACAGGCTTCACATTTGCATTTCATATTGTTTAAGAGGAGATACTTCTGGCTCTTAAAATTACCACATGCCAACATATTGCATTGTGCTGCACTAACACTGCTCCAGCATCCTCAAGTATTGTCAAGCATTCATGCCTACAGCATGTTTAAACCATATTATTTTCTTCTAAATCAAAATTCTGAGGTTTGATTATTCTTTCATTACCTTCCTTACCAGAGTCTGGCTATATTACGATAGTTCAGGAATGAACAGGTAATCTAAACTTTTAGATACCTGAGCTCATCACCCATGCTCATTTTTTGGACTTCCTGTAATAAGTATAATAGATAAATTCGTGTGGATTTAAGCTACTAATAAGAAGCTACCCGAGAATGTCTCCAAGATTCCAAAGTTCCCAAACACATTTACAACTGTAAAGGCAGAGCAAGAAGATGGCCCATCCATCAAGGGTGGACCCTCACTTCACAGCTCCTCAACATCCGATACCGATCTTGGTGGAGATCCTGGGCGATCAAGATCACCCCTCCCAAGATGAATTTCGGAAAAAACTATCAAGGAACCTCTTCATGCAGACAGGACTCTTTTGGAAACACAGCATATTTGGACTTTCAATAGACTTAGCCTTAGGGTAAAAAAACTGTATAAAACCCACGGGCTGAAACATAGCAGTGTGGCAGAATTCGGAGGGTACCTTTGTACCGCCTCTCTGTCCACCCAGCATTCGATCGATGTTGTTTCCTTTTATTGTGGCTTTTATTTCGGTGTTGAAATTGTGTTTAATAAATTTTGTTATTTTATTTTGAATTGGCCTCTAACCATTTATAACATTCCTCATACACCATGTCTCACACTACATACCTGTTATAAGTGAAATAGCTGAATTGTTTTATATGAAGAAATTTATTAGAGTCAATTTGGTTACAAAGAAATAAAAGTCTACCACTAAAATAAAAATAAAAGAGATGCCGAGCCCGGGGGTCGGCACCGGTGAACAAGGTCGGACCAGGGGTCTATCTGGCAAACAGTCCTCCCCTGGTTCACAAGAAACTGCTGCTGGAGCCTGGATTTTTATACAGTTTTTGTGCTCTCAGGCTAGACCTAGCGATGTAAATCTCCTCAACCTTACATCTCCTCAACCGTCAGGTATCGGTGTTTTCTATTCTTCTCAGCTTGCATTGAGTAGTTCTTCCTGGGCTTACTGGAAGCCCTTTTGTTTTTCCCTCTCAGTCCGGTGATGTTGTCTAGGTGGCATCGTTATCTTGTCAGGGAGTGATGGTCCTCCTTGTCTGGCTCTAAAAAGGTGTCACTTCACCCTGTGCCTTCAAGTGCAAATGAAGTCTCCCCCTTGAGTTTGAGCTTTGCCCTGTGCCTTCAAATGCAAATGAAGTCTCCCCCTGAGTTTGGGTTTTGCAATCTGAGTTTTACAAAAGCGGGGAGTGCTTAGTATATTTACTATATTTAACTTTCAGCACTTTATATAAAATATTATCACAAGCATGAATTAATTCTTAGCCTCCCTCATAACATACCCTTCAAAATTTCTGGCAGTGTCACCATCCAAAACTTCCAGGAGAGACTACTCCATTTGCAGTTTTAATTGCAGCTCTGCCTCCCCACAAAAAAGCCTCTTCCTGTCCTTCTCTCACCTGTACCCAGACAGCTTACTGGGGGTATGGAGTGCATACAACGCCAGGGGTTGTGCTTGAGCCTCTCGGAACTCACGGTTGTGAGCTGCAGAGACCCTCATCCCAGTGAGACATCATTCCAGGACAGCTGTCTTCATCCTGCCTGGACATGTTAAGCCAGTAAGTGGTGGCTGTATGATGGGGACTGTTGTCCAAGCTCTTCACACCCACTCAGTGTGGCTGATGGAGGGAGGTGCCCAATATGTTGTCACTCATGACTAGCAAGGGTGAAAGTGAGAAGTTGAACACCCAAATTTGTGCCCTCACCCTTCTGTGGAGTAGCAGATTCTACCACCTGTACATTTTCTTCATTCTCCATTTCCCCTTGTATGGGTTTTCATGTGCACAACCCCCAGGCAGTGTGGGTTAATGGGAAAATCAGTCTAGGCAAGAGGACAAGCAAAGGCTTGGAAATCTCCCCTCCATCCCTCACAGCACTTTGCACCTAGAAAATGCAGATGGTGAAACGATAAGTTATATGTCTGATGTTGAACAAGAGAGCAGTGGCAGAGCTCATCCTATACCTCTGAGTCCAGTTTTCTAAGTGCACAAGATCATTCATTCTTTCTTTCTTTCTAGAAAAGAATTTTTTTACCAAACTTGGATTAATTGAAGTTATTCTCCCCTTTTCCTTTTTTTTTTCCTGTTTGTTACTTGTTATCAAGATGTGGAGTTGAAACACAAACAGCAGGAGAGAGTATTGTTTAAGAAATAAAAAGCCAGAACACAGAGCTTTGTTTTAAACCTTCCCTAAGCAACAGGCTTATGAACAGTTAAGTCATAAATTATTATTAAATGCAGTCTATTAAGTTTTTCCATGTTTGCTTGGTTTCATTCTGCAGCCATGGGAAGGTTGCACTGAGAAGTCCTCTGACTAGAAGGTCTCCATGTATTCATGACAGCTTCATGACATCTCCTCTCAACAGATCACCAGATGCTGAGAGTGGTAGGGACCCTCAAGAGACTCCACAGACCAGAAATGTGGCCAAATTATATTTGTTGTCCACAAACAGTTGCTTGTAGGTGATTTGGCTCAAATGAGGGATTAGAAGCAATTGTTTTCCTGAGACCTGTTGTTATGCCAGCCCCACTACCATGCTAGCCTCCTGCTAGCCTGAGGTTTATTCAATGACTTGCAGTAACTTGGCTGCTACTAATATCCTTGGCAGTAGCTTAAGAAGTGAGCCACAGAGCATCCCATTCCAAAGCTTTCCAATGAGGAGCCCTGAAGATGCTGTTTGTTATGACTTTTGAAGTAGGGAAGAGGAAGAAGAAATTATATATGCACTTCTCTTTTCTCCCATTTTTTCGTGCCACGTAGCTGGATTATTTGAAGATTCCCAGGTGGAGGAAGCAGTCTGCCTCCTCTTGGGATTTCACTGCTGGCTGCTAGTACTACAGCTTGCTTACCCAGCTGCAGCATCTGGGAAACTACAGACCTGTCAGCCTGACCTCAGTGCCTGGCAAGGTTATGGAGCAGATCATCTTGAGTGTGATCACATGGCACCCACAGGACAGCTGGGTGATCAGACCCAGCCAGTGTGGGTTTAGGAGGTGCAGATCCTGCCTGACCAACCTGATCTCCTTTTGTGACCGGCTGACCTACCTGGATGCAGGGAAGGCTGTGAGTGTTGTCTGCCTGGACTTCAGCAAGGCCTTTGACACTGTCTCCCCCAGCATACTCCTGGAAAAGCTGGCAGCCCACGGCTTGGACAGGAGCACTCTTTGCTGGGTTAGGAACTGGCTGCATGGCCGGGCCCAGAGAGTGAACGGTGCTGCATCCAGCTGGCAGCCAGTGACCAGTGGTGTTCCCCAGGGATCAGTGTTGGATCCTGTCCTGTTTAAAATCTTCATTGATGATCTGGGTAAGGGGGTCAAGTCCACCATCAGCAAATTTGCAGATGACAGCAAGTTGGGCAGGAATGTTGATCTGCTGGAGGGTAGGAGGGCTCTGCAGAGGAACTGGGACAGGCTGGATAGATGGGCTGAGCCCAGCAATATGAAGTTTAATGAGAACAAGTGCCAGGTCCCACACTTTGGCCAGAACAACTCCCTGCAGTGCTATAGGCTGGGGACAGTGTGACTGGACAGTGCCCAGGTGGAAAGGGACCTGGGGGTACTGACTGACAGCAGATTGAACATAAGCCAGCAGTGTGCCCAGGTGGCCAAGAAGGCCAACACCATCCTGGCCTGTATCAGGAATAGTGTGGCCAGCAGGAGAAGGGAGGTCATTCTTCCCCTGTACCTGGCACTGGTGAGGCCCCACCTTGAGTGCTGTGTCCAGTTCTGGGCCTCCCCAATTCAGGAGGGACATTGAGATGCTGGAGTGTGAAGGGCAGCAAGGCTGGTGAAGAGTCTGGAACACAAGTCCTGTGAGGAGCAGCTGAGGGAGCTGGGGCTGTGTAGCCTGGAGAAAAGGAGGCTCAGAGGAAACCTTATCAGTCTCCACAACTCCCTGAAAGGAGGGTGTGGCCAGGTGGGGGTCAGCCTGTTCTCCCAGGTAATCAGTGACAGGATGAGAGGATAGAGTCTCTTCAGCTGTGCCAGAGGAAGTTTAAGCTGGACATCAGGAAACAAGTGCTTCACAGAAAGAGTGATTGGGCATTGGAATGGACTGCCCAGGGAGGTGAAGGAGCCAATTTCCTGAAGGTGTTAAAGAAAAGTCTGGACATGGTACTCACTGTCATGATCTAATTGACAGGATGGTGTTCGGTAATGGGTTGGACTTCACGACCTCAAACATTTTTTCCAACCTAGCTGGTTCCATGATTATGTCACTAGCCCAGCTCCTGGGGAGCAGGGTGGGATTGGGTGACCTGCAGAGAAGAAATGTAAGACAGCTTTTCCCAAATTCCTTTAGTCTTTGAAATTACACAAAAAGAAAATCCTGACTTGTCCTTACCTTCCACTTTCTATTCTCAGTGCCTCTCTTGACATTCAACATCCACCGGAGGCAGAGAGAAATTATGAGAATTACAAGTAATATTGCCAGCATTACAGTGCAGGACAGAGACATATCTGTGAACAGGACAACTCTCTTCACTAAAAAGGGAATCTGTGTTGAATTTCCATTCTAACAGCAAAGTTGTGCCACCAAGATAAGTCACCACCCCTTTACTCAGGGTGCATCTCTCTGTAGCTGTTAATGAGCTGAGAGTTGTGTGTACCCAAGGGCTTGTGTTATCCCCCCCATTTGTTACATTTTGTAGCTTTGAGTTTTATTGTTCCTGACAACTGTAATGCTGATACAGAGGAGGCTCTTGCCCCTCCAGTCCCTTAAAACTGGCTTGACTATTCATTCTGCCAAGAAAAAGAGGGAAAAGTGTACATTTTTTCACTTTGGATTTTAAAACTTGGTTCCTGTAGGTTCTGGCATTTCTCTCTCTTTTCAAACAACTCAGACTGCTGCAGGAAAACTGCTTTTAATGTTATTTATTTCTATTTTTATGCCTTCTGATCATTCTCCATATATAGCACATAGCTAAAATTATATTCCCTTAAAAAAATGCTAAAATATTTACTGCTGAGGTTTGGGTTAGTATACTGGATTGTGCTTCAGAAGTGAGATTATAAAGAAAATCAATAAGTTGTCTGCAGCCCAAAAGACAAAAGCTGTAGAAAGGTGAAAATAAACGAGTGCTCCAAAATGTTACTGGGACCAGAATCTGAAATTTGTTTTTTACTACTGCTGTGATCACACTGTGATCTTTGTTTTCTTTTTCACTCACATATTACCAGAAGATAACCTAAAACCTACTTTTTAAGCATCCTTTTGTTACCAGATCCTTTAAGACCATTCTCAGTTTCGTTTCCTATCCTTAAGCTCCTAAAAGAAGGGCTAGGGGATTGGCATTGGATTTGCAATGCCAAAAAAGTTTTGAGGAGTCCATTCCAGTCTGAAAGTGTAGCTTTTGTTAATGACAAGATTTCAGCTAAGGTTAAATAGCTAGGAAAATTATGACATCATTACCTTCCTCCTCAGTGGAGGGGCTGCCCAGAGAGATCTCTACAGCTTGTCTCAATCAAGCTGTAATTTAACAGTGGACATTTAAACCAGACCACCTCAATTTCAGGACTTTATAGGAACATAAGAACTAGAATTTTGATTTTGTCTCTGTGATAAAGAGGAATTAAATGCATCAATTCAAATGGGCCTTAACAGTACTTTGAAAGAGTGAGTCAGATTGGAGTCAGGTTTATTTATCACAGTCCATCTTTCTGAAATCTTCCTGAGAACTGTAATGTAGCCTTTGAGCCTGCTAGTCAGTGGTGCCAACCCTAAAAAAACCCCAAAAAACCAAGTCAACCAAAAAACCAAATGAAATTATGTATTTTTAGACAGTATGCCATTTCTGCTCCTCTGACCTGACAAAAACTGGAAACCTACACAGCAATCATCTACTGGCCTTTCAGCCTCTGCTTCAGAGAGTGGCAGAGTCACAAGGAAGAGACAAAAATAACTGGCTACTTTCTGGACACATGCCGAAAATTCGATGTAAATTTTGGATCAGTCTACACTATATTCAAATTAGTACATCTGACTTCTTTTGTTATCTAGGGAATTCATTAAGTTTTCACAGCCTGAGGCAGCCAACAATCAGAATTCCTGAGGAAGATGCAAATTCCACTAACTTCCTATTTGTGTCATTCCAATGGCATTATTTTATGCTTCAACACTGTAAGGTACAAACCGGAGAACTGTTCTACATTGTATTGCATACCACATACACGCCTCACTCAAGATGACATTACCATTAAACTGGTATCTCTGGTGTGCATCTAATTATTAAATAATATTTATATTTTGCACTTCTAATGTACAAAGGCATTGTTTGGTAAGTAGCATTCAGAAGAGATAGAATCAATTAAACCTAGTAGTCAGAAGTTCCTAGGAAAAAATTTCATGCTGATTTACAAAGCAGTCTTAATGATGACGTTGTCTTCCTCTGATTCTAGTGAAAAATGATTCTTAGTCCTCTGACTGCTTAAAAATTCCCTGTCAATGTGTCTACATTTTAAGCTTCTGCATGTATTCCAATTTTGAAACCTGGAAGAGAATACAAGACATAATTGTTTTAAAACTAAGCAATCACCCACCCTTTTAAATAAAGGTATTTGGGAAGAGGCTGAATGCTTTAACTTTGGAAACTTACAGTTACATCTTACTACTTAAACAGGCTTTGAATCTTTCTCCAACTTTCTCTGGTTTATGTCTCCTGTACTGGATAATAACATGTGGAGCAAGGCTGCAGGTATCCTCAAGTCCATGATAAATAATGTTCTTATGTAGTTAGATTAGTTACTGCTAGGTGTGTCAGGAATGAAAACAGAAAGGCTCCCTAAGAGGCTGGAACTGGTTTACAAAGGGCACATACCAAGAGAGGGCCTATTGTAGCTCTGTGCTCTATGTATTTTTTTGTCATGCATTAAAATAATAGTAACCATGTAGCAGGGCCATCCGCACAAGTAGAGAAGGCAGCATGTCAGGTTGTTAATTTACCAGTGTAAGACTACTTTTTCTTGAATTATTCTTGTGCAGAACTAGAACCTTGCAGATTTCCTCTAGGAGGTTTGAATCAATTAGTGAAGTGAAAAAATCTGCTGAGGCTTGCTTCTGCCACAGATCACTCTTCACATCACAACAGACTCTTTTGTAAGGATGGTGGAGGAACTTTGCTTTCCTTATAAAATTGTAAAGAGACAAACAGATACAACTAATGAAAAACATGCATCTCTTCTTCATGATGTCTCCCAACATGATTGTTTACTCTTTGCTCACAGAAAAGAAAAATCATCTCCCTTTTTCTGCCTTTTTTTTTTTTTTTTTTTTGATTTCTTTAGATGATCAATTTATTTATTCTAACTTTATGGGCATTACAACATTTGCAGCTTGGGCACCCAACAAAGGTATGGAGAGAGTAGCTGCATGAGATCTTTTCAGACAAATTAATTTTAGCCACATTTTAGACTGCTCCTATAGTGGAAAAATATACTTTTTAAAGACTGATAAAATATTTCCAGTTGAAAATTGTCAAAAGATGAAGGTGTTTCATGATTCTAGTGCCCAGGTGGTCACTAGAATCAAAAAAGGTGGTCATGGTGTAGTTTTATAGCTGTTTCAGTGTACTTCAAGTATGCATAAACTTACATATGTATGCCCACAGCAGATGTCAATTTTGTATCTGGTGTGTGATGACTGTAATAAGTATAATAGATAAATTAATGTATGTAATATTGTATTATAGATTAGATCTACTAATAAGAAGCTACCCAAAGGTGTCTCCAAGATTCCAGAGTTCCAAAACATATTTGCAACTGAAACGACAAGGCAGAGCACGAAGATGGCCCATCCATCCAGAGTAGACCCTCACTTCACAGCTCTTCAACATCTGATATCGATCTTAGTGGAGATCCTAGATGATCAGATCACCCCTCCCAAGACGAATTCCAGAAAAACTATCAAATAATCTTTTCATGCAGACGAGACTCCTTTAGAAAATTGAGAAACACAGCATACCTAGACTTTCAATAGACTTAGCCTTAGAGTGAAAAAACTGTATAAAACCCAGAGGCTGAAACCTAGCAGTGTAGCAGAATTCAGAGAGTACCCTTGTACCGCCACCCTGTCCACCCAACTTTCGATTGATTGTTGTCCTGTTTTTATTGTAGCTTTAATTCAGTGTTAGAAATTTTGCTAATAAACCCTGTTATTTTTGAATTAGCTTCTAATCATTTATAACAATGACAATGAAGTGACAAGAGCCCTGGACATGTCTGTTTCAAGCAACATCTTCAATATATCTTTTACTGGACATGTTACTAATTGCCAAAACACAGTTCAACTACACTGAAAGCACATATCTCCACATTGACATGAGAGTCCCATTTAAGGATGATGGCACTGTTGGGGGTTAGGCTTGTTTCTTGTTTTTTTACCTATAGAATTTTTTCCCAAGGGTTGCAAGGCAACTAACTACTGAGTACTTATTGGTGCTCAGGTGAAACAAAAGGATGGGCATAGCACTTAGCCACACTCTTTGTCTCCGGGAGTTTCTCTTGGGGAGGGGGGCGGGGCGGAGCAGGAAAAAAGACGGGGCTGGGGGCAGCTTGGCTCTCTGTGTGCTGCATCGGCATCGGGGAGAGGACAGAGGCTGCTGTTGCTGCCGGAGGATTTTTTCACTGGCACCACCCGGGTCTGATCCTGAGGAAAGCTACCATCATTCTGCTCGTGTACTCAGGAAAACTGAGCTCTCCTTTTGCTGCCCTGGTGAAACTGGCCTGGCCCTGTCCCACTGCCGCTGCTTTGAGGTCGCTCTGCACCGCGGCCTCGCGCTGCCCTCCCTGCCAGACATCCCTGCCCTCCAGTGACCACCGACAGAGCTCCGAATTTCATACGACCCACCAGCCCGGGATCCCTCACCGTTCCAGCTTGGTGCTTTTTTTCAGAGTCCCAAGAGAACAGACTGCCCCAGGTTTTGTGAAACCAAGCCCCGTCAAGGTCCCTGGTTCTGTTCGCTATTAATTGCTGTAGTTGTTGTTGTTTGTTTGCCTTGTTATACCTATTAGTAAAGGACTGTTATTCCTATCCCCATATCTCTGCCTGAAAGCCGTTTTAATTTTTTTCTAAATTATAATAACTTGAGGGGAGGGGATTTGAATTATCCATTCCAAGAGAGGCCCTGCACCTCTTTAGCAGATACCTGTCTTCTTTCAAAACCAAGACAGGCACTTTTCAGAAAACAGGGACCATATGGAAGAAGGGACATTAAAAGTTGTATTTTGAGTTTTCACATTTCAAAATCTGTCCAGGAACTTCACCATTTCTCTTCCCACCCCGCTTCCTGCCCCCCTCTCCCCCAATATGTCTGTGAGTCAGTAACACTACTTGCAAAACAAACTCTAACCTAAACAAGCTAAATGAATTTATTTAGTAGAGTAGATCAATAAGCAGACATTCTGTAGATGTCATTACTGGTCAGGCCCTGACAACTTTTAAATCATCCTTCCATGGAAGTGTTTCTTTGCCTTCTTCTCATCTTCATTTACCGTGAACTCTGTAGTACTGGGATTGCTTGCTGTGTGGCTACAGAGGAAGGATGATTAGTTAAAGGATGATTAGTGAAATTTCATAATACATAAAACCCTACAAATTAGATGATGTATTTTTATTTTTGGTTGAAAAAATTATTTGAAGTCCTTCTTATTAGTACCTTCAAAATAATAAAGCTTTGCCTGGGAGTTCACAATCACAGCTTGATAAACAACTCTCGATTTGATTTCTATAATAATCAGGGCAGGAGATTTTTCTCCTTTTAAAAGCCTTTATTGTGATCAGCTCAGGGTGGGAGCCCGACACGTCGAACGCACGCCGCCGCTGCTCCCAAAAGCATCTCGGAGGCTGAGGAGTTCAGCAACTTCATCCACTCGGCTGCAGGCTGCTCTCAGAAGCAACTTGGAGGGGAGGTGTGCAGCAGCCTCATTCATTTGGAATGCAGGCAGAGTCAGGCTCAGGGTCCTCACGGCCGCCGCGTCCCGAAGGCTTGCTTGGCTCTGAAATTCCAGGGGGTCCTTCTCTGAGCAACGTCTCCACGAGTCAGGGTGAGGGGTGAAAACCGCTCAGCTTTGGGAGGAAGCAGTCTCACTCCTTGCATGGTCCATCCATGTGTCTTGGTGGTTTAGTCTAATAATGTTTTTCTGGTCTGGAGCGATAATTTCTTCTCCCAGCTGACACTGCATCACTTCTATTTGCATGTCCTCTCGTTTTCCCCTCCCCTGGATTCCTGGTTGCTGTGTTGGGGGTAGTTGCCGGGCTCAAAGGTGTAACAAAGAGGTGAATGGCCCGGTATTCAACAGAGGGGGTGAACATTTAACAAGGAACATTGAACTGACAGAGACTTCATTTGCAACACAATTACCTGGTCTATCTCAATTTCTGTTTCAAAATACACTGGTTTTAAACCACATTGTATTTGTTATCAACCTAAGATTCTAGTCCTCTGCTGACTGATTGATAGTTCTGACTCTTAGCAGTATTGTAGCAAGGAGTTGCACAAATCAGCTCCTCATAAAGTGTTTTTTTTTAGTAGCCATTTTTTTCTTGTTCTCATTACCCTTGCTATCCAGCTATCAAAGTTTTCATTTAGTATTCTAGGTTGCTTGTCTCATCTCACGATGAAAGTATACCAGCTGTGAAATTTCGTAGTGAGAATCATTCCTGCAATCGATCTGAGTGAAGTTTTCCCAAAAAGCACAGAAAACCCAGTGCTCTAGAAACAAAGGGTAGCTTACAGTCTTCTGGAATGAGTCAGGGAGGAAAAAAGATGCAAACCAAAAGGAACTTTCTTGATACTTTGAAGAGAAACAAAGAGTGCACTGAGAAAAATGAGGTAATAATGTAAAAATGTCAGGAAAAACAGAGGTTGCCTTTAGATCGGAGATCTGGTGTGCATTTTCAAATTAAAATGATGATTCAGGGGAAGCAACGCTAATATTTTAATCTGTTGCTTTTGTGTTAAAAGTTCCACAGTAAGTATTAGCTTGTGTTTTATTAGCTTGAGTGAGCTGCAACTTCAGCTGCTACAATGCCAGAGTCAAATGCAGCATTGCTGATCACCAAGTAGGAAAAGGAAAAACCTTTCAGCAGTGCCCATGTTAGATAGGACTGTAAGTAAAATTAGTTCAAAAGTCCTTAAAAGGTGGGTTAAAAAAAACCAAAACCACCACTATCAAAAGTTAGTTTGTTTTGGAGATTAGCAGATGCAGCTTAAATTTTTACATGAGTGTCCCTATTAGTATATGGAGCTCAACATACAGCATAGGCAGATCTTTTATCTGTTTCTGAAAAGCCTAACTCACAGCAACATAAGATCCATGGATATTGTGGTTATTGCAGTTTTAATGTTTAATTAAGTCGTGATATTTTGGTCTAGATAAAGTACTGTATGATGACAAATACTGGCTACTGAAGTCTCAGTATCTTTTGCCCTCAAAGCCAGTTACAGTTCTGTTTCAGAGCCTTTGAACAGATTACTTTCAAATGGCAGCCTCACTGAAGTCACACAACCCTATCTCTGTGGGTCCTCTTTTGAATGATTTGCCCCAGATAGCCTGGATTTACTCAGCTACTGAGTCTATGTAGTAGAAGTTGCTACCATTTGTAGGTTTTTGAAATTATGGAAGGCTTTCTTGGATATGAAGAGAGCTTAAGAAGTGGGGTTTTGCCTGCAGGAGGTAGGATAGCCTTCTGATAGAGATTGGGGTGCAGGAAGTCCAAGGTCTGCCCCTGGCTGTTTTGCCCCCTGTGTTCCCCCACATTGGGCTGCTTTTCCCCACAACTCCAAACACTTGCAAAGTCCAGTGCAGTTTCTGCCAATGTGCAACCTGGCCAAGCCACAATGGGAATGCTGATGGGAACTACAGGAGCGGCTGAAAGTACTCCTGAATTTCCACAAGTGTCTGTTTCCCATGGCTTATAAGTCAGCCAGAGGATATTTTAAGTCAAAGCTAAGCATATTTGGCTTTCAGTGGTTAGCATTCCCCATTTCAGTACTTTAGCCTAATCTGCTGATGTTTCAGAGCTGCTAAATAAGATATAGATGCACTGAGAATAGAAAAAGCAAAGTGTTTCTGCTGCCCTGTTATAGAGTTGTTGGTACTGTTGCAATTGCAGAGTAGGAATGAACTGAGAGCAAGTTTTAACTCATGGCTCTCAGCTTCACCAGCAAAACAGATGTCTCCCAAGAGCAGCAGATCCCATGCCTTACCACTGAAGAATGTGTGTGTAAAGTGATAGACCACCAATCTTCCCAGGGCACCACAGCTGTAATCAAAGTCTGTGTAAAACACAAAAGTATCTCAATGTATTCAAAATCATTCAGTCTTTCCAATAAGGACATGCACACAGGCAGAGTTAAAGTTTTGCACTTCCCACCCTAAGCCCCCATTTTTATGCTGCCTATCAGGACAGGAGGTAGAAGGGCAGTAGATTAAGGCAGACAGGACAAATGTGGCTCTCTGAGCAGAGAAACTGTTGCTGTGATCTGTTCCCGACAGCCTGACACTTGGAGAGGCTGTCATGTGCTTGTGCTGGAGTTAAAAGGCCTTATAAGGCAAAGCCTGAACAAACTGTTAAGCAGTCTGAAGTGTTCCTCAGAGCTGAAAAACCTCCAGGGAATGCACAACATATCCCTGGCACAGATTACAGCATATTTTACGGCAAGCTCATAAAGTAACAAAGCAGATATTATATCTTTGAATTTCAGGCTCTGCAGACTAGTCTCAGCAAGAAAATTAAGATCAGGTCCCCTTCTTGGACTGGAGAAAAGCTAAGTGTCATTCATATAAAAATGTCTTTAGGATTTCATAAAGTTACACATCAAGTCATCTTCTGAAAATACACTCTCCACAGCCGAATACTTATTTGAAGGTCTCTCTGAGCTCAGGGTTGGACAAACCAACCTATTTGATCTGTGGCAGTAGTCAATATCAATGACAAAATGAGCAGACCTTGCACCTGAAATCTCCACGGTAAACCAGTCCTCTTTTGGCAACCTTCAGCTCACTTATGGTCAGTTAGATGTGAGGAATTCCAACCCCTCCTCTTTTGCCACCATGGTTCAGGTGGAGCTAAGGCACAGCTGCCTTGCTTCTTCACTGACCTGCAGGAAAAACACCACATGCTTACATGCAAAAGTTTGTGATCAGTGACACAGAGTCTAGTTGGAGGCCTGTCACTAGTGGTGTCCTTCAAGGGCCCAGTCTTGTTTAACTTACCCGTCAATGACTTGGGTGAAGGGGCAGAGGCCTGCTCAGCAACTTCACTGACAACACAAAGCTGGGAGCAGTGGCCGATACCCCAGAGGGCTGTGCAGCCCTTCAGAAGGACCTCAACAGGCTGGAGACATGGGCAGGGAGGAACCTTCTGAAATTCAGCAAAGGCAAATGCAGGGTCCTGCACCTGGGGAGGAACAACCCCAGGCACCAGCACAGGCTGGGGGTGACCTGCTGGGAAGCAGCTCTGCCCAGATGGACCTGGGGCTTCTGGTGGACAGCAAGCCCTCCTTGAACCAGCAGTGCCCTGGTGGCCAGGAAGGCCAGTGACATCCTGAGCTGCATTATGAAGAGAAGTGCCAACAGATTGAGGGAGGTGATCCTGCCCCTCTACCAGCCCTGCTGAGGCCTCACCTGGAGTGTTGTGGTCTGTTCTGGGGTCCCAAGTAAAAGACATGAGCTCCTGGGGCAAGTCCAGAAGGGGCTACAAAGATAATTAGAATTACACAGTGGTTTGGGTTGGAAGGGATCTTAAAGATCACCAAGTTCCAACCTCTCTGCCGTGGTTAAGGACACCTTCCACTACACTGCAGAATCACAGAATCACAGAATATATTGTGTTGGAAGGGATGTCTAAAGGTCATTTAGTCCAACCCCCTGCAATGACCAGGGACATCCCTGAATAGATCAGACTAGTCACAACCCCATCCAGCCTGATCTTTAGTGCTTCCAGGGATGGAACATCTTCCAGCTCTCTGGGCAATCTGTACCAGTGTTTCAGCACTCTCATTGTGAAAAATTTTGTCCTTACATCTGATCTAAACCTACCATCTTCCAGTTTAAAGCCTTGTTTTTTAACTCTGCACCATTGTAAAAAGTTTCTCTCCAGCTTTCTTGAAGGTTCTTTTCAGGTACTAAAAAGCCACAGTATGGTCAAATAAGGTCAGCCCAGAAATTTCTTTTCTAGTTATTTTAAAAGAACCACCTTGAGTGAATAAGGGGACTAGAGCATCAGTCTTACGAGGAAAAACTGAGTGAGATGGGCCTGTTTAGCCTCAAGAAGTCTGGGAGATGGTGTAGTCAATGTATGTAAGTGTCTGGAAGGAGGGTGCCAAGAGGATGGATCCAGGCTCTTCTCGGTGGTGCCAAGCAGTAGGACAAAAAGCAAAAATTGATGCACAGGTAGTTCCACCTGAAGAAAAATTTCTTTACTGTGCAGGTGACTGAACACTGGAAAAGGCTGCCCAGAGGCTGTGCAATCTCCCTCACTGGAGATACTCAAGAAGTGTCTGGATGCAATCTTGTGCCATGTGCTCCAGAATGACCCTGCTTGAGCAGGGAGGTTAGAGCAGAAGATGCATTGTGATCCCTTCCAACCTGACCCATTTTGTGATTCTGTGGTACTTCATGGTTCTCACAAAGGAGTAAACTACACCAGAAAGGTGTGGCCCATCATTTTCCCCAACAAGCCAGATCAAACTGCTGCAACTCTTAACAGCTGATGACCACTCACAGGCAGTTTCTTTAATCTCTTTTCTATTGGTTCTGTTGTTTGCATTCTCTTACTCAAGTCTTTTTATGGTTCAAGCCCTTTCCTTGTTATTTTCTGATGTTTTAAAATAATTCCTTTCCAATTCCTTTTTCTGTTTCTACTCAGCTGCCTGTTTACATTATGCAGGTGCTGACCTAAAACTTACCTGGGCATCCAGAGGAAAAAGCATGCTTATTCACTTCTCCAAAGTCAATGTGGTTGTTCAGAGCACTGCAAACAATTATAAAAGCAACAGAAAGTCATGAATGCCAGTATGAAATGACTTTCAGAAGCCAAGACCATTGAATTGAGATTTGTTTTCTTCCTCCTAAAAGGAAGCTTCATGGAGGTGGTCTTGCTACAGCTGAGGAGGAACAGATTGGACATCTGTTGGATATCCACTGACTCCTCATACACTATCTAACAGATTGTCATGATTTAGAATTTGTACTTCCCAATTCAGTTATCCCTAGAGATTCCAAACCACACTGCCTCTCCCTCCCTTCCACCTTCCCCTCCCTCTTCCCACTTTGGTGGGATGGAATTGGGAATTGGAGGCACAAAAGGTGAAAATGATAGGTTGAGATAAGAAGAATTTACTAGAAACAACAATGAGATAAGGAAACATGCCATAACAGCAACAACATTAATAATAAAAGGTATAAGACATAGTAACCACTTACATATAAGTCCTGTGACAAATACTGACTGGCTCTTCCCCACCCTTCCTTTTCTCCTGACCAGAAAAGGACACCCTTCTCCTCAGAAAAGCGAAAGAGTTCCTTTTCCCTGTCCCTGGCAATCATGGTAGGTGGTATTGAATAACATTAGGGACTGGTCATGCTCCCCTCTCTGCTACTGTTAAAAATTAATTCTGTCCTGGATGAAACTGGGACATACATATCCATGTGAGAAGGACATGCCAACATGTTTGCCATTTGCAGTTGGTACTTAGTTCATGGATGCCAAAAATAGGATTAGAAGTATGTTGAACATGTCTATAATTCACCTCTGTTATAAGACAAATTCAGACACATTGCAGCCTAGTCAGTTGCAGTAATGGATGCATTGTCATGGATGCAAAAGATGTATTCATACATCTTGGTTATATCATACCAGCCATCTTTTTCAGAAGATAAATTTATCCTACCTAACTTTTGGCAGGACTCTGGATAGCAAGATACAAGCACACCTGTAATCAGTCCCCAGAAGTAATACGGAAATCAACAGCAAGATAAAGTATCTGTGGTTGAATGAAGAGCTGACAGGAAGTTAGTCATCTGCAGATGACAATTGACAGTAACTGAAGAGTGTTACAAAGTGCCATTTGTCCTGTAACGGTAATAAACCCAAAATACTGTAAGTATTCAAACTTCAGCAAATTAGTTTTGACCATTAACCCACCATTCTGTGCATTGCTTTCTAAAAATGGACAGCTAATTGAACAGGAAGGCACTTCCATAACGACAGATAATTAAATGAATATTTCAGAAAATCACATCTGAAATCTGTCAGCACAAGAGAATTCCCTAGGATAAGCTCTAGGAAATGCCTTCTCTATAAACTACGGAGTAGCAGCAGCTGGTGACCAGAAAGACCCAAGCTGAAGTATAGTTATTTTAAAAGATTGGTGGTAAAGGCAAATAAGTAGGAAAAAAAACAACTTATGGAGAAAAGCAGTGTAAGCAAATACCATACAGAAAAAAATGCACACAAATCAAAACCAAGTTTGAGGATAATAAATAAGTGCTAAGCTAAGGGTCAGAAGAATAAAAGTAGAGAAATGAACACAAAATTTTCACTAGCCAAATTAGATACAACAGATGGGCCAAGACCTGTTATTAAGGTTGGTTGAGGCCAGACTTGAAGTACAACTCAGTTTTATGTGTAACATATATGACTGCTTGCCTCTAGCTGTAGAAGCCCAGAAAATAAGGGGCTAACATATATGGCACAAACACTGATAGCCGGATAGCTTGGAGCTAAACAAAGGATTGATATTAAGAACATGCCATGAGAAAGAACAGAATATGGCTGGAGAAGGGGACCAGACAGAGGTAGGAAAAAAATTTTTCTGGGTCGAACACCCTTGTTCTGGCATCTGGAGATAAGCACAACACAGGACAGCATAGGTGCAGGAATGAGGTCAAGAAACAGACACAGACTGTCAACTAAAGGTCAACCCAATAGAGGGGGGATCAAGATCACCAAAGACCCCTGAAGCCCTCTGACCCATTTTCACAAAGATATAGAAGAACAAACTGTGCATGACAAATAATTTGAATTTAAAGTAAGAAACGGAGAAACTTAGCTCCAGGGTGGGGAAAGTGATCTATGAAATGTTCTTCCATGAAGCCTAGATGCTGCCTCCAGGATCCTAAAACATCTCATCAACTGGGTCAATGCTGGAACTGTGACTGGTATTAGTAACATTCCTTCCTCCCTCCCTCCCTCCCTCCCTCCCTAGCTCACTTCCTCCCTTCCTTTCTCCCTTCCTTCCCTTCCTTCCCTTCCTTCCCTTCCTTCCCTTCCTTCCCTTCCTTCCCTTCCTTCCCTTCCTTCCCTTCCTTTCCTTCCTTCCTTCCCTTTACTCTCTCCCTTTACTCTCTCCCTCTCTCTCCCCGCCCACCTCTGGCTCTCCCTCTCTTTAATCTCTCACTCTCCTCTTTCACCCTACTTTTTCTTCAAAATCCACCACCATGTGTTTATACTGAAAGATAAGGGCCTAACTTACTAAACATATACCAATTTCCTTGCCAAGTATATAATTTACTAATAAAAATGTGCAAATTTTGTGGACTCTCTGACTTTTGTTTTCCTTTTTGACCATGAGAATTGTTGTGTTTGCATGCGTTTCAGAGTGGAACACACCACTAGCTAATGGCATTGCAAAGCTTTTACCAGTCTTCTGAGGCAGTCGTCTTGTGGTGTAAAATAAATCTTGGGTTGCCATAAACTGCTGACACTGGAAACTTCTTTATGTCCTCCTCCATATTTTATCTGCACACTCCATATTTTTGTTAATCTTCAGAATTATTTTCTATGTTAGTAATGAGAAAAAAAAGAACTAATGATTTCCAGATCTTGTAGAAATATATGGCATTTTCTGAAATCAGAAAGTAATACATGGATGCTGGGGTTTGACTTTGCTTAATCCCCTAATATTTACAAATAAAGAGTGCCGAGGAGGTAAGCTAGACAGTTCAGTGTGGCACATGTGACTCAGAACAGATCTTAGATAATGCTTAGACTGGCATCAAGACAGTGTATTCAGGAATGATCCAGAAGCTCAAATACCAACACCTGACATTTACATGCTTTGAAAAAAATGCCTATGCAGCCAAGTATAACTTTGTAATTTCTGATGCCTAATTTTGGACACAAGATGATCCCAAAATATGATGGCTTTTTTCTACAAATTGCTGTGAAGGCAAGAGGAACAGAGTTTGTAGAATTTAGTATTTTATATTTACACTGCCAAGCAATGAAACACAGCAATGAAAAGCATTTTTACCATGTGCCTCTGTGTGAAACCTGTACCAATTGAAAACTAATATTAAAAAGATGTCAAAAAAGCTTTGGTGTCTGACTAGGAACTTTTTGTTAGGCCTACTTAGGTCCTACAAAAACTGAAAATAAGGTTGGTGGTATTCTGCTTGCTTGATGAGCAGCTTGAAGCCTGCAGCTATTTAAACAGGGTTTGCACTGGTCTGGTCTATGAAAATGAGTTGAACATTCATTTCCAAGGTTACCCTGGGTCAGAGACTACTGATGGATGTATATCTGGTGAGGGGAACTCTGATCTTTCCACCTGGGATTAAATTCTGCAGAGCTACAAAACCTTTTTATTTTCTGGGATAAACCTGTGAATGTATGCTATCTTCTTTGGTCAGTAAGAGCAAAGGAACCTGACTGCAAGCAAAATGTTAGTGAAAATATAATTACTGAGCTGACTAACTACAATACTATTAGAGGGAAAAACTGTGTGGAGGGATGAATTGCTGCTTGTCTGCTTTATGATTCATTCATCTTATTATGCCAATTGAAACAATTTGCTGCAGTGTCTTTTGTACACAACCAGGAAACACAGAGGCTCTCAGAGCTTCAGTAGTTCTCTCATTTTTGTATGGCTTAGTACCATTTGAATCAACCTTCATGTAATTAGACTCCAAATTTTCCTCCTTCACACATAGAGGCACTTTTCTTAAGAAAAGCAGGCAAATCCATATTAGGTCATTTGCCCAGTCTATGTAAACCAGCTTGTAATGCTGGAAGCCATATAGAAAACAGGCATGCATGCTTTTGAGATCAAGGGAATAAGTGAAGTTATTCTGACTTAATGTGGGCAAAGATCCCAGAAGAGACGAATGTTTATGACTGAACCTGTGCATGTGGCTGGTAGAAATCCGAAGGTTTGAATTAGTTCCCTCTTGTTGTCTCCCAAAGCAGTGATCTAGCCCTGAGTATGCCAGTGAGTCTCTCATCAGGAAACATTACATAAAGCCCTAGGCACGTGCATCCTTATAACTGGCTTTTCCTGTCATGACTAGATCTTTCCACGTGTCCTTGTTCTTGACAGATAAGAGCAGATTTCTTTTAAGTGATTTTTGGCTGACACTGACATCTCAATAGACAGATAAAAAATAGAGAGATTTCCTCCTCCTGTTTTTTCTCCTCCCATCCACAACTGTCGCTTATCTCACCAGCTAAGCCAATTATCGTGCTTCAGAAGTGTCCCTATGATGAAAGGGAAGCAGACAGACAGACACCAATTGAATTTCCTGCAGGCAGTACACAGAGGTTGTTTTGTTCCTGCAACAGAAACATTACTCCCTTGTGCCACTGGTGACTCAACTGAAGACTGAAGAGCCCAATGAGACAAAAATTATGTAATGTTCCTAAAAATCCAACAAAGATTGCAGATACAGCCTGAAAGTATTTATTTCATTATCAAACTGCAACTTAACCTGTACTGTTTTGGGAAGCTGTGATGGGAGAAAAAAATAAGAAAAGAGGAGGAGAGAACAATGGAGAGGGGGCAGAGACTAGCACCAGGGAGGATGTAAGGTGTAGCACAGGGAAGAGTAAGTGATCATCTCTAAACTCCACTGCCTTTGTACATATAGCTTATGCCATCCACTATCTTGTGAAAAGAAAAAGATGTCGCTATTTGGACTTCAGTGGCAGCCTGGCCATAGATAAATACTTCCATTGTGCCCAGCAGGCACTGCACAAATGCTGAATGAAGTGCAGCCTAAGGATGTCCCCCGCAGGAGCCAAAGGTTCTGCAGGAAGGAGAAGCATGTCTGTGGCAGCTTAAATCCATCTATTTTGGTCAATAATATAACAGGGACTCTGTAATACAAACTGGACTATTGGTTAGCCATCCAATTCAGTTTCCAGGCTGTAATTTCCACAGATGTTCTGGTGCTTTCCAGGGCAGCTAACATAAAGCTACTGAGCACTTGGTCCAACTTTCCAGCTACTGCTCTGGTAACACTTCAGTATGGGAGGGAATGAAGAGCAGCAAAAGGGACATAGCAGCCTACCAAGGGCAGCATTCAAATAAGCTGTCAGTAAGCTTGATGTGAACTGTAATGAATAGAATGTACTGTCAGCAGAGGATCAGAGTCCTAAAGCATTGTCAAGTCTTAACAAGCCTGCATCAGAACTTTTTTGTTAGTACACTTGTTTACTTACATATTTAATATACTTGATTAATATTCATGAAACCTGTAATGGTGAAATTTCTAGAGCTAGTATCTGTGGTGGCAAACTGTGTTAGCAGAATTTGCACTAGAGTAATTGCATGAAGTAAGAACAGCTGAAGTACATAAGGGCTTTTGCTGGAGCAGCAGTTTTGCAGAGCAATTGTATCTGTTACCAATAGAGCACTGCTGCAGTATTTTCTGTTGCACGATCACCCAGCTCTAATTCCTTCAAAGTGTGTATTTTATTCCATTTTCATTATAGGTTCAACAAGCTAAGTCATGTCTATCCAGCTCTATCATTGCCTGAATATTGTTTGATAGGGTAGGAGGAAGGAATGTAAGTAGAAGGGGAAAGGGAAGTTTTACCTCAATCTTCAAAGAATAAATCAGAAAACCTTCATTTTTCTAAGGTACTTCAGATTGCTAACTGAAGGATTTAATTTATATGTAAAATTGTATAAATTATATTTTGAATGCAGATGTTGAAAGTGTATGAAACTTGTGTAAATTTGTGCATATCATGTAAAGTGAAAGGTATAGTGTGAAAAATATGTTGCTTTGGCTCTCAGCACATTCATACATATTTAATCCCAAAGATAAGGGAACAAGCTTTTACTCCCTCTTTTTATATGCCTAAATGGAGTGCCCGGCCTTCAGTTATGTCAGGGTCCCTTTTGCTTGATATCAATATCTCCTCTCAAGCTTTTTTCATGGAAACATAGTCTTCACAAGAAAAGCCAATCCCACAGCTCAACAGTGTAAATGCATCAGCTGATTGTCAAGGGCATTTATTTCACCCAATGGCTCAACTTCCTTCCTGCAGCCTTTGACAAGACAAAGGTAAAATATCTTTTTGAAATCCAGTGAGAAAGCATTATGAAGGTATGTTAATATTTGGAGAAGTCATCTCATGTCCTCCCTGGGCACAGCATTCAGCAGTTTCAGGAATGTGTCAAACAACAAATGGAAGTATAAAGTTTCCTAGTTTTTAAAGTAAAACTGTCACAAAAATGTTCTACGGTCCAGACTGATTAAAGGCAATTGGAGATAATAAGAATTTAAATGGCTGCATTAAAAAGCAAATAAAAATCTCTTCAGTTCCTAGAAACACTTAATGCTCTTTTGGTGGCTAGCCAAGTGACTGAAACATTAGCAGTACTAATCCAGCTCAAGAAAGGCACTTTTGGCAGTCTATGGCTTTTTTTTCTTTTTTTATTTTTTCCAGCTCATGACATGTGATGTACTTTTATGTATCTCCCTGCCTTCTAGGCCAATCCAATGAAACCTCTGTACTAATGAGTCATCTGTTTAACGACACAAGATTAGTATTCCTATATAGCATTGTAAATCACTGCATCTACTGACATCACTTGTTTCATCGTCAGATAAGCAGAACCTTCCCTGTATATACACCTCTTTCTCAGACGTAAACATGACTTAGCAAGTAACCTGGTAAAGGTTTATTGATTTTTGTGGGTACATTTTGCTGGCTTGTGTTATCTCATATTGCTTTCACTAATTCAGGCTTTTTTAAATTAAGTCACCACCATTCAGTGAGGAGTTCCAGAGTAGGAACACCATCACTATTTCCTGCTGATGTTATGGTAGAGAATAACTACTTGGTTTGCTGTTACTTGTCCTTTTGGAGGTGTTGGTGCATGGATTCTTCAGCCAAACTTGTGAAAAGCATCCTTCCCCATCATTTATAGGAAGATACATGGTCATTTGATGGTACATTCTGGCCATCTGATACCTAAAATTTCTCTTCCAGTTTATAAGACTGAGACTCCTTTTTCTGCTGCCAAAGGTTTCCTCTCATCTGTGATGGCAGAGGGTGACAGACCCCTGCTACAACATATGGGTACATCATTGTTTCACTTCTGACCAAGATTTAGTAAAAGTGCTTCTTTGCAGAGGATATCTTGCCCTCCCATCCACAGTCCTTTTCCATTAGATTGTCTTCATCAAAACATCAGAAGAAAATTAAGTTACATAATTTCTTGTTGAACACAACAGCTCCTTAGTTAGGGGTTACTAAGTCTAAGGGTTAGTAAGAGACTCAAGTTTTAAACATATGGAATTCCTTTAAATATCTCAGGAAATGTAAGTAAGTGAGCAATGATCCCATTAGCCAAGTCCTTATGCTCCTTTCATACTTTCTGTCAGCATCTGATGCAAAATTGGGTAGTCTGATGCATTTCAGGGCTACTTACCTGTGGTGTACCCTCACGATATCTTTTTTTTTTTTGCTACAGTACTTCATGACTTGATTTTCCTTCTATTAGTAAGTCCTAAAGAAATTCTTGGGAAAGCTTACATACCATGATGTCCAAAAATGCAATTCTTTGAAAAAGACAAAAAAGTTGTGAATTACTAGAGACACTTATTCATTTGTTTTTTCTGAATTCGAGCACTTCCTATCTTCTGAGAAGCAAGGTACTTTTGTGATTGTTACATCTGTTTACTGCATCACCAGTGCACTGACACTGGAATTCTGAAGTTGAATGCATAGTAGAGGGACTTTTTGGTTTTGCGTTTGCTAATGCCTGTATGTAGTCCATCAGTCTCTCTGAAAAAGTTGTTAGTGCAACACATGCTTTGTAATGAGGGAGGGAAGCATTATTTACTACAAATAGTCTGGCATTCATCTTTCCCAAAGGAAATAAAGTTATGTCTCCTTCTCCTTCTCCTTCTCCTTCTCCTTCTCCTTCTCCTTCTCCTTCTCCTTCTCCTTCTCCTTCTTCTTCTCCTTTTCCTTCAACAGTATTTTAGAATATACAGAACTGAAACAAGTAATTTGAGGCAGACAGAGTATTTTTGAAGCAATGATCTGTGGTGTCTCTGGTTAGTCACACAAAATCTATTGTCTTCACTGTGGACTCTTTAGCTCAGTGTACCAGTGTTTATTTCCAACAAATATGTTTTTCTTCTTCCATGAAATAAATGCTTGAATTGTGAAATGAAGACAGTTAATTTTAACTGTAAATTAGTCAATTTGCAAGAATACTTTGTGTTCTTTACACTTCAAACATATGTTGATGGCAAAAATTATCATTATGGATAGAATCCAATTATTTAAGAGGTTAAATTCTGTTTCCTTGACCTGTTTTTAGTAAAATAAGACTTTAGTAAAATAAGTTTTGCATATAACAACTGTCACAAGGCACAGTATCTAATAAATAATTAAATATTTTGTGTCCTGTAGCTGCAACATTAAAAACAGAAAAACTGTTACTTGCCACTCCTATTCTTTATCCCCCACAGTGCTCTTGCTGTATGAAAACATTTTGTTGATGGAGGAAAAGACAGATCATATAGGCAAGCTTACAAGTTTCAGCCCCAAGGGAGTCACACTTTGCGAGAGCAACTACTGTGTGCCAGACTGAAGAGCTGTTGCCTGGTGGGCCGTAACAGATCCTGAAGGTGGAAGGTGTGCTTTAAAAGACCAATGATATGTATGATGCTTCCTCTCAGTTTCCAGTCATTTGAGGCTCAGAGATGTCTGGAGCTGGACATAACCCTCCTTGGACTTTGCTGCCCTAGGCTTGTACACCTGCCCTTTGAACCTCTAAGTAGTCCTTTAGTATCCACAGCAGCCTTCAGCCAAAAGCCAATGCTTCACATGAATGCTTTACTATCCTTTCCCCAGTTCATCTCTTTCCAGGCTAACAAATCTTAGTCTAGAACTGTCCCTTGCAAGAAAGGATGACTCCATTCCTGTGGTCATCTTTCTCTGCCTTCTCCCAATCTTCTCCAATTAGTGGTATTATTTCTCTAATTCATTATCACAGGTTATCTACACATATATTTTTTAAAAGTGCCATGGGGTCTTTGTTTTTCAGTTTGAGCAGCTTCTTCAAAATGCTGAATTTTCCTATCACACTGTAGCTAGAGTACGTAAGCAAATTAATTCAGGCTCTGAAGCAGCAAAGCTTTCCTTTTGCTTTATACTTAGCTAACAAGGGGTAAGTAATCCCATTAGAGACAGGTGCATGTCAATCCCAGGATGGTGTATTTGGTGAAGGGCAGCATTCATCCTTCAGCCTGGCTGTGTGATGCAGTTCTTACAGAGGATGTGGAGCTGCACTACTACCCTAAAGGATACTGCCTGGAAGTAATAAACCCTGTGCCTTGCTTCCCCCACCCTGCCTTCTCTGTGTCTCTTTCCTATGCTCTATATGAAATTTGACTGCTATATTCAAACTGAGAATCCCATGACAGTACAGTGTTCCTCATTATGAGATTTAAAAGTAATTTGAAAAACTGGTCTACATGAAATCCTGAAGGAAAGCAGTAATTGCCCTGTGGCCTGATGACACTCCTTTCTGTAGTCAAGAAAAGCACCTTCTGGGCTGTATGGAGAAAAATATTACTCTTGTAATATCTCCTACATGGCTCAGTCTCACTATAAAGTATCAGTATTATCATAAAGGGACAATTGCTGGAAAGATATTCTTTAGGGCCATCTTGTTTTGCGTGCAGCAAACAAGTATTATTGTCTGAATTGCTTTAGACTAAGCAGTCTAAACAGCCTTCCCTTCAGCAAAGGGAAACTCAGCTTCTTCATTTTACAGCTTTTACTCCAAATCTGTGTAAGATCAATAGAGAACCAGCAGCCTCACGTATTACCTTAAGGTGCTACTTTTAAACATTTGTAGGTATGTAAAAACCCCAGAAGTTTTGCAATCTCTGCAAGCTGCAATTTTTTTCTTGAGATAATAATGTTCATGGGATTGCATTTGATCCTGGAAAACAACAATTCTTAATTTTCTTGTCATCACTTCTTCGCTACTGAACACAGGGCTTGGCATAGGGTACTGTTGGTATTAACTTGCTGGCCTAAGTATAGGCAAAGAAAGGATGTGTGAAGTGTATGGAGTATTGAAGGAAGGTGACGTCTTAAAGGGATGAAGGTACCACTGAACAGAACAGCTTTTCTAAAGAAAAATTAAGGTGCAAGTCCATCTTGGTGATGTTTTGTCATAGGATCTACACAGAACAGGAAACAGCATCTCCACAGCATCTGCCATGGCTGTCTACAAGCAGTGTTTGGAGTGATACTACATTGTAAATCAATGTATCAGCAACATGTATCAGACTTCTTGTCTGAACAGTGGTTGTTCAGTCAGAGCCTTGGACTCTGCTGCTCTGAGACATGACTCATAACAGGACAAATGACCAAGCAAATGAAATCTTAGGTTTTAAAATAATTCTTGATAGATTCTTATTCCTGAGGAAAAGCCTCACCTTTCAACAGAGCTATTTTTGGAAGCAGGAAGAGCTGTGTTGTGGTGTCATGCATGGCTAGAGTAAGGCTTTGGTAAAATTAGTATTTTCAATTTTAGCTTTTCTTTGAATCCTCTGAAAATGCACTTCTTTAGTGACGACATTAAAAACAATTTTATTAATTGGTGATCCCAGTCTGCAAGCAGGAGCAGGACTCAGAGCTGCTGATCAGGGCATAAAAAGCTTTAATGATGTATAACTATCAGTCTGTGAAAAACCAGCTAACACTACTGCATTATGTTGCATTATATCTCCATACTGAAATGTTCCATTAGCCACTAAGTCCAGATGCTGTTTTGATTTGCTGACTGTATTTGATCTCCCTTATTAGTACCAGCCTTGGTGTGCCCTAGAAATTATTGTATCTTTGCTTTATGTCTAGTACAAATTTACAGAGAAGGAATATGTAATTTTTGAAGGAGTTCTATGGTACTTTCAGCTCAGATATGTAATTTTTATGGCACCTTTCTGGTACAAATGATCCAAATTTGTATTTACTGAGTGTGGGTTTGTTAGCGGAGTTTTTGCCCTCATTGCAGACATCGCAGACTGTGATAAAAGTCTGTGAAAGCTTACAGAAAAACAAGGAAATTAAAATAGAACCAAAACAATGTCAGCACACAGGATCAGTCCATGGAAGTGGCATGAATCCTCAAGTATGCTCATGTCTTGTATTCTTGGTTGTAAAGGCTGACCACTTTTTGTTTGATTTGAATAGCACTGTACCATTCATCATGTTTTAAAATCTTTTAGAGATTACAAACACTTTGTCAAAAGGGGAGTTTTCATATACAACAGGTACACAAAAGCTTTTGTCAGCTAGGAATCCAATTTCTTTCTGTTTTCATTTCTATGGCTCAGCAAGAATACCTAAAAATAATTATTTGAACCAGAAAGTTCATTTCAACTGAGAAAGCTGAAGAAGACCATGTATTCATATAAATGTGTTCAGTGTTTCACAATCTTTATCAAATTGTCAAGGAAACTCTGCAGCCATGTCAAAAGAGAAACTTCTGGCAAGAATAAGTAAATGGGAGGCCAAACTGCTGGAAGTCATGCAGGAACCTGTGCTACCCTGTGTATTCATAAAAATCCTTGGAAAGGACATGAGCTATATGATGATGACATTAAAGGTAACAGCTAGAAAAGCCAAGTGTGAAGATCTGCAGAAATATCTGAGTGATTGAGTGAGAAACTGACATGGAATTCAGTGTAGGGAAATTTTACATAAAGTGTTCCACAAAGGAAAATATCTGAGCTTTCTGCATAAAATAATGGGCAATGAGTGGATGATGACTTCTTCAGAGAGAGGTCTTAGGGCTCTGACTGATACTGCCAAGAAAATGTTATCTCAGTGTGAAACAGTGGTCAAAAAAAAAAAAAAAAGGCAAGGCAAAAGGAACAGAGAACAAACCAGAGGGTGTCATAGTACCTCTGAAGAGCTGTGTTTTCCTCATCCTTTGAATCCTGTGTGTAGTATTAGTACTGTCATTTCAGAGCATATATAAAGGAGTTGGGGCAGCCTAACTCAAGGATGTTAAAAGATCTGGCATATGTTCTGTACTGGGAACCGCTTAGGTGGGGATGCCTCAACCTGCAAAAGAAAAGTTTAGGAGTTATTGTAGAGATCTACATGTGATATTATGAACACCTGAGAGGGATTGACTGACTTCACTGTTGTCCAGTTCTGCAACAAAGGGACTTCAAATTCAAAGATTGTGAACAAGGTTGAAAACAATGTGAAATTATTATTCAGGTAACCAGTCTCTGAAACTCCTAGCCAAAGAATGCTACCATAGTACAGTTTCACACAGCCACTGGAGTTAACTAAACACACAGAAACACATGCAAATGCAGGAATCACCCTGAAGTGGAAATACCTGGGGGCTGACAGAGTGTTAAAGAGAAGAGTCATATATTCTTGGCCTGTGCATATTGTTTCCCAGGTATCCACTTTAAAATGATTGCTGGAAGCAAGATAAGGAACAAGTTAGACCTTTGGTATGGCACAGTGTGATGGCCTTAAGTATGTCACTCTCTAAATAATGCCTCTAAATATGCCAGCTATCGCAAAGAGCAAGGAGGTACTTTTCTGTGTGCTCCTGACTTGAGAAACAGTACTGAAGTATCGGAAGGGAGAATTGTCTCACTAGGTGTAGCATCTTGTAATCATCTTGGTGATGACAATAGAAAAGTTTTCTAGTTCTTATTTGTGTTTTTTTTTTTTTAAGTTGTGATCTGCAGTAATTTCTCTCTTGACTTCCTGTAAGGACTTCCTTGCTTAAGAGCTTTCCAAAACAATACAGCACAAGGCAGAAAAATACATTGAAAAATCACAGGGTGTGCATTGCCTCTAACTTAACCACATCATCAACATCTTGGCTATTAATCTGTATGCTTACACTGTATAACTACACTTCAGTTCCTGCAAGGAATATTTGGGGTTTTTTTGTTGGGGGGAGGGAGAAAGATTGTAAGGAGAAGAGAATTGCTACAAAGAATTGTGGTCAAACAAGAGTTGCCACAAAGAGTTGTGCTTGTGGAAAAATGTCTCAAGCAGTGTCTTCTACACTGATAAAATGTAGGCTTTGGAAAATTGAGAGGTATCTAACACAAGCTTTTCCCTTTGCAGCAGTGCTGTTGAATACCACCACCTATATATTTGCTTTCACAGACATAAAATCAGTCTAAACCCCAGTTGCTGCCGCCACATGCTGTCCTGTCTTTCCACACAGAATGGCAGAATGGTTTGGGTTGGAACAGACCTTAAAGATCATCTCATTCAATGCCCCTGCCATGGGCAGCAACACCTCCTACTAGTGCAAGTTGCTCAAAGACCCACCAAGCCTGGCCTTGAACATTTCCAGGGATAAGGCATCCACAGCTTCTCTGGGCACCTATTGGACACAAGGTTTTCCCTCCCAGTATCTTTCATCAGTCTGTATAAGTGGACATTTACCCAGTCCAAGGAGTTGATGCATCAGTGAGTTAACCTTGCAAAGAAAAATTACTGTTTTCCAGTTGAATCAGTCCCATCATGTGCAAGGGATAGGGGCAATGCCAGGGAGATGGCCTGTCTGTTCAGTCACTGGTTTGTGCCTTGCTCACCCCAGTGAATGCTGACTGAGGTGAGGGGACTGTTTCCTGTATAGAAACTATTACTAATCAGTGTTCAGTAAAGGTGAGATGATAAAGCAAAGACTGTGAAAGCTTAGTAACTTCAATAGTTCAGTCTGACCTTTGTCTGGCAAAAGGTATTTCAAGCATCTGTGTTGTCCTTTGGGAGCACCTTTCTTATTCTCAAAGACTTTTTTTACACAAAGTCTGGCAAAGTTGTCTTTCCTTTAATCCTTCTTCTGGAAATCTATTCTGTACAGTGGAGGAGCTTGTGAAAATAATCCTTGTAGGACTATTTTTTTTTAATGACTTTGTTTCTTTCTCTTCCTATGTATATATTTACATACTATAAGACACTGGAAAATCAGCTTTTAGCACTTAGTGTCTTAACCAAGAAATAAATATCTCACCTGCTCTGACCTCTAAAATCCAAGCTATTCTGGGAAAGTTGACTTTTGACTATATATTGTAACCACATACTGCATTAAAGAGCATGGCAAAACTGATCTCTTTGCAATTCTCATTTGTGCTAGCACCTGCCATAATTTAAGTTATAAATGAAAACCTGACCTCTGTGGTTAGCCAAATCAAAAGGCCTGAAAGGCTTCATGTTTAAAGAGCCATTTGATTCCTTAACAGATCAGGAAGTTGGAGAACCCAAAATCTGACCAAATCCTTCAAAAGAAAATAAGTTGGCCAGGAAAACAAAAAAAAAAAGGGGGGCGGGGAGGGGGAAGTGTAGGACAAACCTGTTTGCTGATCTCTAGACCACAAACCCAGACCTATAGAAAGAAAAAAAGTAATGTATACATTCTTTTAACATTGAGCAATGAACTTAGCTGGTAACAATTTCAATGACATGCTGTAACTCATACAAAGCTTCCTACCAAGGACTTACTTGAAAATTAAGCATATGTTTGATGTCTTTGACAAGAAGAGATGGGATTATTCATGGTGGTTAATGTTCAGGGATAGATTTCACCAGGGTGATACTAAGGGGTACATGCTCCCTGAATGCAAATTCCTCATTGGACAAGCCTCTTTTACCAAGACTGAAGGTAATGAACTCCTGCTGGTGCTGCCAGCTCAAGATTCCCTTGCCCTACCAAGTAGACAAGAGTTCAAACAGGGCCAGGCAAGAACTGCATGCAGTTTAGAAGCTTTCCAGTGGCTTTTCTCATTTACATGAGTAAGAATTATTAAATATATGCAGTCAGCACTGCATGGAGCAATTCTGCTAAAAATGCAATATCCTTTCCCTTGATTTAGGCAGGAGATTAATTACAAACACATACACATTCACCCTCCTGCCAGAACTCAAGTTGGTCTAACTAGGTTGGCAATAAATTTTAACCAATTCCCAAGGCATCAGTCTGAATTAACACTGTATGTTGAGAGGGATGGGGTTAGTTCTTTCTTTGACCAGGAAAGCAAAGTTTACCAGATTATGTGGGTGCAGGAAGATAATGTAGCAGGAAATGCAGGCTTCTGTACTGGAGTGGGAACTGTAAATGTCAGCTCAGTATACAAGAAGGCAGTCAGCTTTAGGAAACTCAAGTTACATTATGATGCTGAGTGAAGATTGGCTGTCTAGTGTAAATTCTTGATATTTATTCTGTAACTGTTTTCTTTAAACATGTAGTGAGGTATGTCCTTGCTTTTCCAGAAAGGAAAAGCATTTCCTCCATTCTCAAATCCTCTGAATGTCAGGAAAGGTCAAAATTGCTGCATAATCACTTCTTTCAAAATTAATAGCCTCATAGGTCACTATCAAATCAGAAATTTTTCTTTTCCTTATGAGTGGAAAACACTGAGTGGCTATAAAGAAGGTCTATTACTAAGCTATTCTATTTTGAAAGATATTCAAGTGTTCTGGAAGTAAATCACAAATTTGTGTTCTCTGATGTAAATATAAAATCATATAACCATGTCTTTCCAAGTACTGGATACAGAAAAAGTGGTTTCAATGTTATAGAAGAGACATGTAAAGAACAAGTTATACCTCTGTATAATTTAATATTTCTTCTTGTACTTCATGAAAGAAAAATCAAATGGAAACATTCTCTAAACATCTAGTTCCTGTAGTACTTTTGAATTACACATTTCATTTGTTTTAAAAGACAGCTTGTGGAAAATTGCTAACGTTGGGAAGGAAGCATGGGTTTCTAGTAAAGAATAAGGAAACATGAATTCTGTTCCTGGCTCTGCTATAATTTTCCAAATGACCCTAAGCTATATTCTTAACAACCATGCACTTTTAGTTGAACACACTAGAATGTCTTTTCCCCTCATGCTCTCTTTGCTTGTCTCACTCAGTAGCAAGCTGCTTGATGCCAATTCTCACCACACACTATGCAGGTCCTGCAACAACAGATATCAGATTTTAATGATTACCAGATTCATTTGATGAATAACATCCAAAGTAAAGATGGAAGCATCACACAGGGAAAGAAACCAGTGACCAATGCAGGAAAAGGTTATAAAGGGAACTAAAAATTTCAATCTTTTGGGCTTTGTGGGTGGAGGGGAAGGTAAACTGAGATGTGATGTGAAGGCTGAGGGTGGAATAAATCTGTTGAAATGCATGCAAGACATAAACCACTAGACTCACAATACAAGTAGAGTCCCTCTTATTTTTTTCCCTTTTCTGCTTTTATTTGTGTCATTGGAAGATGCCCCTGGGAATGCACTCTCCTCCTCCTACTACCAAACACAAGGAAGTTAAAAAGAATGAAATTAAATGCAGGCAGCTTCTCATAAATTTGAAGTTTGCTAGGCTTATGAAGGTGCAAGAGCAACCCATACAAGTGTATCTCCCAGTTTTCCAGCTATTGTAGGTTTAGGTACAAAATCATGAATATTTTCTTAGGGAATAATGCTAACCTGTAAAATTTGTTGGGAAGTCACTAAGCGATAATGTTTATTTCATTACTTTATAATCAAATTCCATCATAAGAGCAAATTTAGTGCAACTTTTCATTAATCACCACCCCTTCCTTCCCCCTGCCTCTGCACATGCGTACTGCTATGAAAAATCAGAGAGGAAAAAATTCTTCTGAGATAGCTTATACTTAAAGGTTACAGCCAAGTCCAGAAAGTTTTGTTCACAAAATGGAGAATGTTTCTCTAAGTTAAATAATTTCAAGACTCTCCTTCCATCAGTTTTATCTGCTTTTCTATTCTGGAGGGTTTAGTCTAAGTTACCATGTGAATATTGCAGTGGTGGGTTCATATCACCTACCAGTGCCCTTCTTATCTGCCACATTTCCTCTTATAAGACCTCACAGCCCAACCTCATTCCCAAAACCCTCATTCCCAAAGCCTTAGTAGTAAAAAGCATCTGCCTGATACTATTTGTATATAAATGCAATACTATATCTAGTGTGACACTATATGTACATATATGTGATGGTACCTACTATTATTACCACTACTAATGAGAACAGATGGGATATTAAAAATGGCTTGAAAAATTCTTCATATAAAAGCCTTTACCATATATGGTTTCTCAGTGTGACTAAGCCTCAAACCCTTCCTTCTGGCTTGGACACATCTAAATGCCACCTCCTTATAAATCAGACAAGCAAAAATAAACAGGGCACAGCTTTCACTTGCTGTAGGAGGGGTGTGAAAAGGAAGGGGTGAAAGGTGAAGAATTGCAACAAAGCACAACTCCTTCCGCTTTCTGCTATGAAGTGCCAGAGAACTGTCTTCATTTTCTCCTTCCTTTGTCCCAAATCACTCTTGTCTCCCCGCCTTACAGATACCGGCTTCTGGATAAGAACAGACATTCCTCCTCTGGAGTAAAATTTATTGACTTAATTAAATATTTGCTTCATTGTCAAGATATTACTATGATACCATTTTCATGAAAAAATAACACACCAGCAATCTTCTTGTACCTGGGCACTATAAGTTAGCTATTTCTGGATAGGCAATGACCTCAAGAAAAAGAAAGAAATCAGAGTGCTGCTGTCATTTCAATTATTTTTTTACAGAAAATTTTCAGTGTGAGCTCAGAAATACCCACTGTTTTTCACCAATGGTTATGGTGACTTTGTTTGCCTAAGTGCTAAAGCTGATGATAGCATGTTGCTGTGGCCAAACAGCATGGGCTGTGAGGCAATAGGAGAACCAAATACCTTCTCATAGGTATACAAGCTACAAAACTGTCACATAACAATGTCACCTCAGCTCTGAAAAGCTTGGAATATTCCACACTGATTGCCTGCATTTATAAAGCAGTGGTTATTGCTGTGTTGCATCCAAATGAAAACTTTTTTGTTACTTAATTAAGCCAGAATAAATGTACTAATGTACTAAATGAAATGCAAATATCCATCCTATGTTCTCCTTGTCCCAGCCCTTGATTCTGCACTGGAGCTGGGGATATTTTATGAAGGTTAAACAAAATATTTGTTTATTTGTTTATTAGAGCAAAGTCTGCTTTTTATAAACCTTGTCTCTGTCTAACCTTTCCCTCTCAATAACATGAAGAAAAAATATACCGTACTGAATGTCTGGCAGGAGCTCCCAGCCACTGTGAGACAGTTACTCTGCTGCTAAATCATGTTTGCTGGAAGTTTGCAACAGTGAGATATTCTTGAATGTTTTGCCTCTGTTTCCACACAACAATGCTTGGTATGAGATTTTTGCTTAAATTTCCCTTTGCACAAACCTTTCCTCATTATTTATGATGGCTATCCATTTTTACAATGATGCTTTTAAAAGATGTTGGTGAACAACCTTTCTGTACTTGCTGTTGTTTCTTAATGGAAAGTTTCTGAAACTGTTCCAAAGTCCTCTTTGATTTGCCTGCCAGTGAAAGCCCCAACCTGTCCTTGCTCTCCATTTTGTTTTGTTAAATTTAGTTCTGTTTCTTGATTAGGTGCAAGTGACTGAACAAGTTTTTCCTGGACGATGTGTACTCACAAACATATGCTTGTTGCAAGTTGAAACAAGCTACTGGATGTTTATTATCCCCTTTGTGGCCAAAAAAATTAATAAATCAATGAAATAGGTGAAAAAAGCGTAATATATACTGTGATATTCTTCTCTTCTGATATGGTAATGAACAAATATATATATTTTTAAAAGATATATGAACACTGTGACTGCAGGATAGTTTTAAAATAAGTAGATAAGCATTGTTCAAGAAAATCAGCATTCTAATTCTGTTAGGGACTCAGAAAAGTGCTCAAGCTGATGCTCAACTTAAGGCTGATGGTAAAACAGGACACTGATAATGAGTTTATTTTAGTTTTAAGGAGAACAGTTGTGTTTATTTCTTTTTTGCCTTGATATTGGGGAAAAGTGCCTTGAGCACTGGGATAGATGGTTTTGTTAACCCCCTAAATAAATCTAAACAATAAACTAAATAATAATATATTAATTTGACCAAAACCTTTTTCTCCTTCAGCATAGTAATCTGATGAACCATTCTTTCCAGCTTTCCACTGTCCCATGTATGCTGTGACAAAACCTATGTTTCTTAATTACTCAATAAAAGCAAAATGCTTTTATGAAGTCTCTGTTTAAATTTGTAATGCTTTATCTATTAATTTCCTAGCCTTTCAGTGTTTTTGATAAAGCTGGCATAGTGTTGCATCCCAGTATAAATAGGATGGCTCTTTATAGTGCGATGCTAGGTGGATCCTAGAAGCATTGCCTAAAAAGGGAAACAAGGATCCACTCTTCTTTAGCCTGTGCAAGAAATGAAGACTGGTGATAGTTCCTAAAACCAAGGGGCTGCTTACACTTTTCTATTCTCTGCTCTGCTGTATGTTGTTGCCCAGTAGAAGTCAGTGGTCTTGCTCAGATTCAGGCCCTATTACACCATAAATCGTGCTGTGATACTGAGAGGCCTCGGCCAGATCTCATTTACTGTTGGACTGAATGATTTGAAGGGTCTTTTCCTGCCTAAATAAATCTGTGGTTCTGTGGTCCGTACTGCCAACATCCTCAACCATTTTTGACTGTCACTTTGTCCTGAGATAGACATTTCTCATCCATTTTTAAATTAGAGGCATTCAGGTCAGTGATTAAAGAAGCGTGTTGCATACATGTTTGTATTTTGATCAAACATTTCTTTTGTGACTAGCAGATAACTTTCAGGTTTTCTACATATGCATGTTTTAGAGAAAATTAATAAAAATAGCTAAACTAGTGTAATAAGAGGAATTGGGTTATGAGTTTTCCTTCTACTGGGCAAGGAAGTAAAAGCCCTCTAGAGTTAAATTTTCTAAGACAAGATAGGACAGTCTCTAAGTGTGATTGTGGCAGTAGATAACTAGCTTACCTAAATGCCGGAAAAAATGCAGCGTACCAGTGCTTAAAAGGCTTATGGGAGAAACGTTTTTAGTGTCCATATTCACCCTCAACAGATATTAAGCACAGATATTGTTGCTTACCAATGCTGAAAGCAGCCAGTTTATTCCAGCTAAAGAACGGGCCCCAAAGCGCCATTCATTCACTCCATTTTAAGAGAGTTTTACCTGTATTCATCAGGATCAAGAAGACCTGGACCAGGGTGAGAAACAAGCGAAATCCCACTCCCAGGGACAGGTGTTCTAGCAACCTCCTCACCTCTCTGCCTACAGAAGCCTATAGAAGAAGATAGTGTAGCTCCCAGTCTTAATTTTAGGCATTTAACCATTTCATCAGCTCTTAGGGGAACTACTTCAAGTGTCTTCATATAAGCCCCAGAAATACATCATGAGAGTAGCTCTGGTTTGGTGCCCAACAAGACCAGTAAAGGTGTTACCAATATAGTGAAATAGTGTGAATCTACAATGAATATGTAGAAAACTTATACAGTAGCAGTAGTTATGCTAAGGCTTGAGAACCTTAGTAGGCCCATGGAAAACAAGTTGAGACATGTCTGGTGTTAATGTTTAAAGGGGTTAGTCAAGCTTGCAGAGCATGTAGAGCTTGTAGATTGTTGCTTAGATGTAAAAGCTGTTTGGTGGTGGGGGATTGGGTGAGAAAGCTGATCTATAGTTCGGGGTTAGACAACCTCATAAGATTTATAGGGTAGGGGGATTGTTTTTCTGAACAACGAATGTAACAGTTTATGATTCCTTGGAAATAACATACGATAAGGTTGGCATGGAGCTGTATGAGGTAATCTTTGTAAAAAGGTATAAGAACTGGGAGACTGATGGAGATTCTCGGGATTCTGATTTGGGACATTAGTCCCCAGGTCCCCGGGGCCTCCGAATAAAGCACCGCATAAACTGACTTTGTTGGTTTGTGTTTACTCTTCTATCGGGTAACAAAGGTACAGGAATTTCAGTCAGGAAGCCCTTAGAGTGAGGCTGTTGTCATATTCCTCCCGACATTAATGGTGACTTCAGTAATCCAAGCAAAATTAAGTAGTGGCAGATCAAAGTCCTGCTGCTGCTTCCACTCTCTGAGCTCACCATTCAGATGCAGAGCTACTCTCAGATAAAAGCCAGATGTTGAACTGGCTCCATTTCCTTATTAGCTGAGATGTCACTTTGAGAGCTGGCTGGTCCCGGTCCTGAAATGGAACCAACCTTTCCACTGGGACATCAAGGCAAACAAAATAAAAGGCACAAAGCAGTGCTGGTGGTGATGAGGACAGATTATCACAGAAAGTAGCCCTCTCAGAGAAAGGGTAAAATTACTGCAGGGAAAGTAGCTGTTTGTTCCTGTGCTGCATTACATCATCCTCTTTTAAACCAAGCAGTCTGCAGAGCAGACACAAGCAATGCTTTTCATGGCTAACAACACTAAACATTGACAGAGTAAAACACACTGTTCCTGGTTGAAGGCAAATGGGGAAAAGACAGCCTTAATCCTAATCCTGGCAAGGCTGAATTGCCTGTATATTCTTCTGAGAATTAAAATCTTGGAAAAATGTGATAGAACTTGGGAAAAAAAAATCAATAAAAATAATGGGGTTTTAAAAAAAACTTTCTTTTGAATGTATGTTCTTGAAAATCCAGTTTTATTTATATTTGCAGTGCTTAGATTTTTCATAAGATTTTTCCCTTTACAGTTTTTATCCAGAAAGACTGAACCTCTTTTTATCTCTTGAAGTTTGAGCTTTCCAGCAAAAGAATCTATCCAGTTTTAATTATGGAAATTTTGTTGTGATTTTAGCAAAAGTAGCTTCCATTCCTGTACAGTTTAGTGTGTAAATATTGTAGAAGTCAGCTCTCCTGAGTTATAACTCTGTGTTTCTTGGAAAAACATAAAAAAACCCATCTGTGATAAAATATGATTAAATTCATTTTGCCAGCTAATCTTCTGATTCCCATCACTTCTTTATACAGACCCCATGTGAAGTCACTCAGTTTAAGTTGTAGAAAAGATGTGTTGCCAGATCAGACTTGATCACACTTGACTTTAACACTGTCCTGGTAACACTCCCTCCTTGCATTGATTTGGTGAGAGCTCAGCTTGAGACATTCACAATAATTTTTGTCCAATAAAGAGCTGTTGTCAAAATTTAAAAATTCAGGATTTGTTTTATATTTTCCAGATATGCAAACATATATTTTATATATATATATATATATAAAATATATTTATATATATATATACAGGTTTTGCATATATAGCATTAAGTGTGGGCAGCAATTTAAATTTACTAATCCCGTCTTGAATACCTCCAGAAAACAGTTCTATGTGGTTAAGACCCAGCCCTTGGATTTCTGCATTAATTTGTTTGGTTGCTTTGGAGTCAGCAGAATGAATGGATGTGTTCCTTATGTGAGAAAACGTACCTTTCACAGTTTGTTTATTCTTTGCCCTTGGCTCTCCTTTATGAGATCCTCCTATGAAGCCTGAATTTGAATTTCTAGCTTCACACTCATTTCTCTGGAAACTGACTGAGCGATAGAGGAGACTTCATAAGAGGTGGCAAAACCTTGTACACACCTCTCCAGTTTCACTGTTAATAGCAAAGCAAATGCCAGTTGTTCTGTCAAGAAAATGCTTGTTTATAAATATTCCTTCTTCCCAGCTTGTAGGTACCAAGCATAAAAGTAATTTTAAAATTGCTTTTTTCAATTTTAGTTCCCTTTAATTCTGTGACCTCATTAAAAAATTACTGCAGGTCTATTGACCTGCAATTCTTTAAAATTTAAATTCTTTAAAAGATCTGGAACAAACCAAACTCCAAACTACAATGGTAAATATTAAATGGTATCATAACAGAAATCATATGCCATTGGTTTTCATTGTGTTGATGGCTTCTCATGGAGCCAGAATTTGCTCACACTGTATTTTAATGACAGCCAGATGCAAAAAGTATGAAAAGAAAACACTGTGTCCTTTCCTGGAGGGGAGAATACTATGACAGCAGAAAAGACAGAACATCCCCATGCCTTTTTTGATATCCTCCTTTTGTAAAAAAGTCTACTTTTTTTCCATTTCACTGTGTCACTATGCTCCCTGCCCCCACCTGTATCCTAACAGACGAGGTTTGGCCATGCTCAGGTGAAGGTGACATCTCTTAGGGTCCCAACCTGCACCCTATAAATTTCAGAGTGGAAGAACTTTTCCTGCAATGCCAAAGGCCAAATACTCCTTCCCATTCCCCATCTGCCCACAAAACCCCCATGGTCCAAAGGACAAGTTAATTCCTTCAAGCTTTTGAGTTGTGATTTAACCTACCTGCCAACACAACAAGCACATGGTGGACTGGGGATGCCTGATTACTAAAGGAAGTCATTTCCTCATTTTCTTCAAATGACGAATATATTTAAATATTTTTTAAAGTCTGATTTTTATAACCCCTTTCTTAACATGTACACTTTTTCAAAGCAATTAATACATACCAAAATACAAAAGAAACCTTATAGTATCACAGTTTCGCATTTAGAGCATCTGATACTGATAATAATAAAAACTTGCTATACAGCCACATAATACGCCAAGGGTTAAACATACAGTTGATTCAAAGCAGTAGTAGAAACATTTAAGTTACTCCCCAAAACTTCTGAATTGGCAGAGAATTACACAGATAATTGCAATTTTACCATGCTAATGAGCTTTTGCTTCACTAGTAACAAAAAGGCATATTTTCTTTGCTGGAATGACAACTGGGTTAATGAAGTGTTGTGAAAAATAGTGGGAATGTTACCATTGTACAGCACCACTTAAAAGTGAAGTGTGGTATCAGTACAGAACCAGCACAGTGATTCTCTCTCTGAAGTGCTTTTCCCTCAGAATAAAAAGACAAAAAAGAGTCCCATTTTAGTTTATTTAAATGTAACACTATTCAATTTCATTTTTTAATTTTCTCTTTTTTTCTATTTGTTCTTTTTTTTCTCTCCCATCTTTAATACTTTTCAACATGGACTTGTGAGGGAAAGAATGGTGAACAAGAATCCTGATCTCCAAAGGCCTCATGGCATTTTCCAGATCCAATATGGGCTAGGAGAACTCAGCAAACTCCCACACTGATCCCATGTCCTGCCTGGGAGGATCAGCACTGGTATATATAATGTCCCTAGCACTGTATAGCAATAGGAGAGGAGGAAACTCTTAACCTGCAAATACTTTCAGCCTCTGCTAAAGATTGTGATGCCTGAAGCAGCAGGGCAGCTCACCAAAGGCCGACCTCCAGAGGCCCTGTGGCACACAGTGAGAATTCCTACTTATGCCAATGCACAAAATTGAGAACATACCTGAATGCACAGGTACAGAATTCTCAGGGAGAATATTTTTTCAGTATCTATGTTTCTCTGAAACCAAACAAATCCAAATGCCTCAAAACCAGATAACAATCTTCTGCTTCAGGTTAATAGAGGAGTTGTGAAGCTAAAAATGTCATCAGGGAACCTCACACAAAAACTAGCCCCACTTATTTCCCTGTGCTTGGTGGTCTGTGAAGATATGCGTACTACCGAGCATTTGGACTTGTTTGATTTCAAAGAATAAGTCAGAAAAGAGTTAGCATTGAGTCTTCGAAAAGTTCCTCATTGAAAAGCAGCAGCATTAATTAAGAATAAGAAAGCTCACAGTATGGTTTGGCAGCTTAAAGGCAAAGTAGCTTCCCGTATCAAGAAACATACAGATATGGAAGAAGGGAAGCATTTGCCCTGACAATTCCATACTGCATTCAGGTATGTTCTTGATTTTGTGCACTGACATAAGTAAGGATTCCCATTGTGTGAACACTTGGGCTTGCGACTTTAATCTGCAGCACACATGTATGATGATTTAATGGGCCTCCTGTTTAGTTTATAGCCCATCCACTCACCCAGAAGCTGAGAGTAATGATCACAACCCGAGACAGTTGCAAAGCATATGTGGAAGGCTTTTCAGCCTTCCTGTTATCTCTTCCGTTAGCCGCTGCTGCCATGTGGTGAGGCTGTTACCATCCCTGACTGTGAAGCACAATCCACAAACTCCTTACACATGGTTTATGCAAACTTCTACAAGGATGTGCTGCATTGTTCTGCAGGCAAGAAGATGCATCAGCCTTTACTTCCCCTCTTTTCTTGCTGTGTCCAAGAGAAAATTATTTGTCAATGTTCATTTATGAAATAGTAATTGAATTCCTCTTCTGATGATTAAAGAAATGACAGATGTTGACATGTATAGCTGAAATGAAAACAAAATGCTGACCAAACCAGAGTCATGTGGAGGGACCACTGTTACCTCCTCATGCAAACTACAGACTCCAGATGAATCCCAGATCCTTGTTGGGGTATGCACAAAGATGACTGTGTTTATTGTCACTGCATGGTTATCTTAGTGGTATGTCCAAAAAAGCTTAAGAGTCTAGAAGGTGTCTTGATTGACAAATGGGAATTTTAATAGGAATTATATTGAAAACTCCATGAGTTTAGACTCGTTCTTTTTGAAGAGCCCCCTTGTTTATTTACTTTTTGTTGTTGTTTCTGTTCACACTGTCACTGCCTTTCTAACTAGGCTCTAGCATCCCATTACAAAAAGAGTATGAAAACTGTGAGGAGGAATCTAAGCTATTATTTCTGAGGCACATTAACTTTTAATGTGAAATGGTCACTTCGAGGAGAATTCAATTCTATTTCAGTAAGAAATAGTTGATTCTTTAAGTTTGCATAGAAACCAAATGTGTTTTAATTTAAACACATTTTTTAAACATCTTTTTTTAAAGCTGACATCTGATACTTGCCTATTAAAACATAGCTTTTATGGAATTACAACCTACAGAACCTGGGCACATTCTTCAGAACAAGTGAAATTAATTGTGGGAGCTGTAGTAAGTTATCTGGAAAACAGGAGTTTTGATAATACAAGTCAACAAAACTTAAGCAATGCAGGGGTCAGGCCTCCTCCTGGTTATGACTGAAAGAGATCTGCTAATTTACACTAGCAGGGAATGGGTTCTGTAAACTTCTCAGTTATTTTTGCTAAACAGAGAGAACAGTCACAATTTTTTTTTTTTTTTAAATTCATGCTCTACACATATCTCCACCCATCTCTTTAAAATCTGCTGGCAATACTTAGGCTGGAGCACGCACTTAGGCACCAGGAATATATTTTAGAGAGCAAAGGTTTTATAATGGAAAGGCTGACATACTCCAAACTATCCACAGCAAATCCAGTGGAATAAGGGAAAGGGAAAACATGCAAAGAACAAAACGTATTCTTACAAGAAACTCTATGAGAAACTGCATTCCAGTTAATACTGGGTAATCCCAAGAAAAAGATATTTACCTTATTATTTTCTTGCCCACTGATACCTTAAAGCTAAATGTCACTCCAATGTTTGAGGTTTTTGCACAGATACCCTTTAGCAGAATGAGCATCTTAAGGTTTATTTTCCATGACCAGTATGCCTGGAATTTGATTCTTTCTTCCTGTTGTGGGATTTACAGTCAAGCTGTGGATTTTAACCCAGTTCATCTTCCAAGATTTCTGGAGCAAACGTTACAGGTCAGAAGACTGGCATGCTTTCTGGCTATGTTTTGTTTTATCTTCAACTCCAAGGTGCTCATTCACCAGGTAGAAAACTACAAAACTGCAGCAGTATCTGTTCAGAGCTTGACTCAATTTTTAAAATAAAAAATTTATGAAGAAGTAAATGTGCAAATGTTTGTTGCTAGCAAGAATTGAATAATATTCAGAATCAAGGATTAAACCACAAAAAAGATTAAAAACTCCACCTTTCTCTTCATTGGCTTGTTCAAGACATCAAGGCTATTAAAAAGAAGGGGAAAATGTAAAGATTTGTAGATTTACTTACTTCATCCTCTAAAATTCACACTTAGCCTGAGGAAGACATTAAGGTCTACAATTCTGTTAAAATTTGAAACCAGTATTTAGAAAAGAATCATTCTGTATATTTGCATATTGTATTTTGTGTTATTTTACATGTATTTTGGGATATTTAATTAATTTCTACAAAGATCATAATATAAATATTTGGTTTGTGGAATACATTTTGAATGTGCTAGTACTCCCTAGGGGGATAGTGCTATTTATCTACATTCTTTCACTTCTATGAAAGGAGTGAACTAAATATGGCAAGGGGGAAGCATGTTCCAGACATTGTGGGTCTTAGCAAATCCACAGGTTCCAAATCATTGCAAACCCTTGGGAATGCAACTGCCTGAGGTAAAGTCTGCCTTACACAGATGATTTTGAAAGCAGATTGTAGGTCAACAGCCAAGTACAACTGTGGGGGAAAAAATCTCAAGGAGTTTATAGGACAACTGAATCTTAGCTGGAGAAAAACATGATAGTGCTCTTCCTTGCTATGAGGATGGGACAAGGCCTGCCCTTCGATTGTACTGGCAAACCACAATCAGTCGCTTGCTGACCCCCTCTTCATGCCCCTGCTGTGTCCAGCTGGAGAATCACCTGTGCAGGGTTTTGGTTCTCCCATCACTGGCAGGTAACCCAGCCTGCAAGATATGATGCAAACAAGCAAATTTGGACAATGCTGCCACAGCAGTGGGAAAGGAAGTCAGAAGATAATGGATTAGCAATTCCAAGGAGAGGTTATTCCCATTAGTCATGGAAACTCTTTTCCATAGCATTCAGGGACATTAATAATACTGTTAATTACACCAGTTAACAGCTTTCCACGATAATATGAATTATAATTAGTATGAACACTTCACTAATTGAAACTTGAATTAACCCCAGTATCAGCTAATTCAGTTAGAATTTTTACAATCAGTTTACCTTAGAAAAAAACCATGTTAATGTGTTTCTGCCCATCTGACCTTGCATTCCCTCCTCCCCAACTCCCCCCTGTCCCTAAGTCTGTCACTAACCATGACTCTCCATGGTGCCATTTCATAGCAGCTCTATGCAAGAATTTCTTCTGCTTAGGAGTTGTTCTCAGATGATTGGCCTGCTTAGCTGTATAATCAGCTCCTTGCTAGGAATACAGGGCATGGCATGAGGTGACTTTTCTGGTAAGGAAGGATGTCTTCAGACAGAACAAGGTGGTCAGACAAAAAGTGCTTTCTGTTGGCAGAGATACACTAACAACGCTGGTTATGTGTTGGGTTACTTCTTGTCGTTGTTTTCATAAATTGGAATAGAGGTGTTAGCCAAAGGTTTTTACAGCCAAGATCGAACTTTTTGCTATTGGTGAACTTCGTAGCATTATCTGGTTTCAAGACTTCCTTTTGTACTTCAAGCCAATGGGCACAGTTTCTTTTCTCTCAACACTTTTCCACCTTTGTGTTTTTCTTCCTTTCACTGCTATCCTCTAGGAGCAGTATTCAGGAGCGTCAAGGGAAAATAATTCACCCTGTATTCCTATCCTGGTTCTGCCACTTCAGGATTCTCCCTCACTAGCAATTTCATCATACTTGAATCAAGACAGTAGTGACAAACACATTTATAAAATGTATGAATGTGGACCACAGCGTTCCTTTCTATTTCTCTTTTCTCAACATTTTAGAAATAACCACAAAATAATAAATGCTCTTTCTGTTGAATTAGATTTTTTTAACATTAAAAAGTGGCAGAATATTTGGATATGCTTATTACACAGAAGCAAAAGGTAGAAGAGCATTTTGAGACTTGTATAGTTAGTATTAATTTTAATAATCAGAATCAGTCAAGCTGTTGGCTAAAAGAATTAACAGGTGTTGCTAATAAAACAAATTGTCCCTTTTTATTTACTTGAGGTCAGTAAAAGAGTACAACTACAGGCCCGAAAATATTACAGTTATAATGTATTTCAGAAGAATATTGGAAGTGGAGAAGTCTCATATTTTTCAAAGACAGATACTTTTTTTAGTCATCCAAAAGAAAGTAATTTCTCCCATTTTTTTATAGAAAACTCAACTGATGTTCTATTTTCTTGTGATCTGACCTCTTCCACTGAGCCATAGTGCTTGAAATGAAGTGCACAGTGAGTAAAAGTACAAGGAAAAAGAATCTGTTGTTCTAGAAGCTCTGAAGTGAGGAAGATTTTAATCTTAGAAGTGATTTAGATGCCACAGAGATGGTTACTGTAACACTGAGGCAGTGTGAGGTGTAATAAATGTTTCTCCTAGGTGATCAGGAAAACAGGTATCTCTTTTCCATCAAGAAAGCACAATTAAATCACAGACATGCCTGGGCAGATCCGTCTGTGTACAGTCATGGGTCTGTAAGCACAAACAGCTGCCCAAGCACAAAGTTTTCTATTGAAGCCAAGGCCTTGAAGAGGAGCAAGGACACAGGGCTGCTGCAATGTATTACTGGGGGCACTCCTTGATGTTGAGGGCATGCTGTCCTTGAGGGACAGAGAACTTCTGTGTCTGAGCATTATTCCTCTGTGACCTTCACCCAAGTTTTGATCATACTAATGTCACCATCAGTTTGTTCAAGGAGATTTTTCATGGGGTGCATTGAAGTAAAAGTCTAATTTCACACTAGTTGTACATGAGGAAGAACTGGCCTGAAGGTGTGGTGCTCTAGGCTGTCTCTCCCCTACTGACTTTGGGAAGAAATACAGATCATTATCAGAACATTTGTCAGGGAAATTGCTCTGATTTCATATTACACCAACACATCACATCTTGAAAGAAAACAGCCTTGAAAGGATTTTTGTGTGCTGTTTCCTTTGCTTTCTGAGTTGGATAAGCCGTTTAATGTGTTTTCATGGGGATATTAATATCTTCTTTGTCTTCCTTTTCCCATTTATTCTAAAAGGAGTGGAATTTAGAGCTCACACACAAAATGGATACTGTCTCTGGGTGGGAACTGGCTGATCTGAGCATGACTTCCTTGTTATTTTGAGCACACCTCACATTGTTCATCCTGATAACAGACACAGGTTTTCAAGCAATTATGGTTGCTCCTACCCCTTGCCCAATCTAGCAGCCATTAATGTCAAGAAGAACTCCTACTGATTTCACTGATCACCTTTTACCTTCTCTGGTAAACACCTACTCCCTCAAATTGTTTTAATTCTGAGTTAAGATTCCTTACAGTGTGTTAAATGCAAAGACTTAGGCCACCTTAACTTTGGACAACATAAAATTTGGGTCATGATGGTGAAAATGTGTATGTTAGGAAATCAGACATATTCATCCATTATAATTATGCTGTTCACCAGCTCTATAAAGCTGGTGGAACCTTCCCTTAAATGATAAAAGGGAATTAGAAGTATGACTCAAAACAATGAACTGTTTCAAAGCAAAGGTGAATTCCTCGAGGTTAAGCAGTAGTAAAACTGGCAATAAGTACACAGTTGAGAGGTTTAGATACACTTGTTGTTTTGGCTGCTGTCCAGTTATAAAAAAAATTGTCCTTGAAACTTGGCAGTTAGTGATGGTAGAAGTACTTCCACAAATAGATGATGGAATTTAGACAAATAGTGGGGAAGTGGGGAGGAGTAGGGGAAAGTTTTGAGCTAAACAACCTGCAGACATACTGCCTTCCGTATACAGGTATTTATTTTTTTGCAAAGAGGAGGCAGAAAGCAAAGGACCCTTTCAGTATGATTCACTTCTAAGAGCATGTACAAAGTTGTAAAGCTGTTTTAAATGTTCATGATGGTGAAACTCCCTGGTGCCTCTGTTTGAGACAGCCATAACTGTCCCTCAAAGAAAAAAGTTTTCACAAAATCTCATGCAGTGACCAGACTAAAGAGTTATAGCACAAGTCATGTCACTGTTTTAAGTTGCAGAAGAGGTGTTGAGAGCCATCCTTTGTTAAGTGTAACCTGTCCCCTGGTGGGCAGGGAAGGCTGGGAAGCAGGGGAAGGGTGGTCATCAGAGGAACAAATAACCTGCAGGGAAAGCATTTGAGGATTCTTACAGTTTCCAGCCCAGGGGGCCTATCAACACAGTGTTGAAATCTGCAACCACTTTGTTAGCCACTCCAGCAGCACCACTCCTAGGTACCAAATTATAAAATATATCATTACAAGGTAAAATGAGAACCTGCTTCTCTCACAGGCATCAGTTTGGCTGGTCAGACACAACTGAGCTGGCCTTTATAGAGCAAAAAAAGTGCTACTACAAAGACAGATGTCTGCAGACAGTGGCATAATGATGGGTTCCATCACCTGAGTCAGTGATCTCTGTTCTCTTTGTGCATCTCTTTTTCATATGTTCGGTAGAATTACAAAATGTGGAAGACCTTGAAGGAGTAGGTCATCTGTCCTTTAAGATACAGCCTCACAGACTTGGCTGAATTTAGGCTGTTGGGTAGGTGAGAATGTAGGACTGGTTAGATCAACTTGACCAAAAGCTGTCAAGACACACTTCTGTTCGGGCAATAGAAGGAACCAGACAGAAACTCAATAGAACTCAGAAGTACAGGGAATATATGGACCTTTTCAGGTGTTTCCATATTTATTTTCCCGTCATGGCCTCCTATGAAAGCTTTGCTTTCCTAAGTATCAGTGTCTGCCCAGCTTTTAGTTCAATTTTATCTTATTATATTAATATATTTCTTTTTCTTTCTGCCCTAGGAGAATTGGTTTTTTTATTATCATTATAATAGATATTTTTTTTTTTCTCTGCAAAATACATCAAAGGGTAGGACCTTGAGCAGTGTGTGCTTTCACAGAAACCAACATAGTCTGCAATTGCTGGTCTGCTGGGGCTTAGGGTCCTCCACAGGACTGGACTGTGTCCTTCTTACCCATAAACATGTATATATCTGGATACCAGTATATAGCTGAAAATATTCATAGACAGCTAACTTTACTGGGCAAAAAAGAAGCTGCATGGATATTGAGGGCAGAGTTAGTGTTGGAAACTGAAACAGTGTGGTGAAGAAAAGAGGAACACTACATTTGCTCAGCTTTTAAAGTATGTGTGCCTAGTTTGGACTAGCCTCTTTGATGTAATCTTCCATCTTTCCTACATCTCACCTACTCTGATTTTAAATTCCATAAGAGGTCATAGTCGAAGAGTGCAGGAGAGCCTGGACTACATCAGACTGAGGGTCCATCTACTCTGCTATCATTCAACAGGGGCCTAAGTAAGAGTGAAAATAAATACAGGAGCAAAGGTCATTTACCACAGCAGCCTCCCAGGCAACTGCTACTTTCAGCTCAGGTCACATGTAAACTCTCTGCTTGTGTTAAATCCTCTGCTTCCATGAACCATGAACAGCCCTTGAAATCTGCCCTTGAAACCCCAACAGCTTTCAAAAGCCACGTTTTTCAACTTTCTGTGTGCATCTCACAACTTCGTTTTTTGAGGGAAGCCTCACAGATACTCTGGTGAGGCTTCTTTCATAGCACAGGTGTATGCCAACATGTGACCTGTCTCCTCTGAGCCAGTCTGTCAGGGAAACATCTATCTGTTAGTTATAGCCTGAAACTGTACCTTCCAAAGATAAGGAAACATCATAACACTGTCACTAAGCATCAAAGGGTAGATACTTTGATACTGCTAAATCAATTCTGCCTAGGCCAGTGATGTGTCATATCTTCTACTCCAGATGGTGTGTGCCATGGAGAGAATAGCTAGGAAGAACCAGTTCCTCAGGCTGTGACAGAAAGGGTGTAAAAACCCCCATGGTATCCTAGCCTTTGGATTTTAGGGACCTAAATACATGTGGATGAAAAACTGCCCATTAGAGAATCTAGGCTCATCAGGCTTAGTGGCAAAAAAGTGGAATCCATGCAGGGAATTTTTCTCCAATTGAGTAACACTTTCAGGAAGAAAAAAGCAAAGCTGGGTGCTGCGGATGGTTGTTGTCATGACTGGCACACACAGACCATCTTTGCAGAGAATCAGAATTTATTCCCTGGGAGGCTACTGGTTTTCATAGCTAAGGGAGGAGGAAGTAGGTATGTATATCACGTTCTATTAAGGCATTTGGGAGCAGGGAAAGGTTCAAGAAGGGTCTTACACCTAAAAAGAAACAGAAAATGGGGGAAAATATATAAATGTGACCGTCTTCAAAGGCATAGCTGCTGTTTGCCATGTGCTTCCAGAAAGGAAAGAGAGTGAAATTGCAGGAAGGAAGAGAAATCTGGTCTCCAGTTACTCATTTGGAAATTGTTTTAACTTGTGTTTCCAGCAGTAGTCTGTCACATGTCAGATCTCAGGTTTAAATTCCTTCAATAATGTGCTTCTCATGGTCTTAGACCAAACTACACCAGACTTCCAGGTAAATTTAGGCTGTGGACTTCCAATGCTGTCAGTGTAATGGCTTTCACTGGCACTGACTTAAATTTAAAATATCACACTTATGATTTACACACAATTTTATATGTCTGTATAGGTTGAAGAAGTCCTTATGTTAAACAGAATGCTATATAAAGTGTCTCCATTTGAACTATTATGAAACTGGGCCCATTTTACAACTTCAAATACTTTCCACATTATCACATATTTCGGACTGCAAACCCACAGGAAATTAGAACTTATTTTTAATGGTTGTAGTTTCCCTTCGTTTTTTGGTTTTTGGTTTGGTTTTTTTTTCCCCCTGCAGGGTAGGGGAGGTATGGGAGGGAGGGGAAGATAAAATACATATATTCCCCCCCCCCCCCTTAAACTATATGTAGAAAGCTTTTTCATTGTCTAGAAACATAGAGCGTGAAAAAGTTGAAAAGAATTAAAACTGCTACTGTGAATTCAGCTCTAAAATGCTAAAATATCAGGCTAAAATATCAATATCTGGAAAGAAACATATCTTTTTTGTTGTTGTTAATCCCTTTTACAGAAGTCATTATATTATGTATCTTTCTAAAGATTTAATATAGTTCAAAAATGAATCAACACATGATGTACAAATTACTTAGATTCAACATTTTATGCTGCAGGGAAATTTGACTACATAATCATAAAAGCTCTTTCTGGAATTCAAAATTTATAAATAGCAACCTGCATCTAGTGATTTCTTAGGAGTGAAATTTGGCTTGTTGAATATGTGTGTCAGCATCAGAGTAGATGGCCTATTCAGGCAGACACATACACTATCTGGCACTGATTGAATACTGGCTCAATTATTAAGCTCAGAAAGAGCTTAAAATAATGGTTTTGGCCTGCTTGAGGTTCTGTATAAATTAAACACCAATTACATAAATCTGTACTAGTAGGCATTAAATCTGCCATACTGGGAAGTACATTCTATAGTAATATTTGTAAAATCACATAATATAATCGTAGTATAGTACAGTATATATAGTATAGTATAGTATAGTATAGTATAGTATAGTATAGTATAGTATAGTATAGTATAGGTAGAAAAGCATGACTAGAAAGATGCTGAGTATATACATATATTTTCTATTAAAGACATTAAAGCAGTCTTCTCGTAAAAGCCCAGAAGTTTATTATGGTTATAGTGTCTTAAGTATTCTGGTACACACCATAATACACACCAGAATTACACACCACGCTGGAGGGGAAGAAAGCTTTAGGTAACTTTGCTTGTTCTGCTTTCTCTTTTCCTGGCAGTGGAAATAGGATGAAGCTGATTTGTTTAAATGTTGTAGAGGTAACCAAACCATGACTAAATTTCAGAGCCATTTGTCAAGCTCTGGTCATGCACAAATGCAAACAAGATTGACTACAAATTAATTCCATTTATGCTTTATAACAGAGAAAAAACATTCTCAGTAAAAGCAAAATTAAGACTGAAATAATACTTCTGGTCTTTTAGAAGACAGCAAATAAATTACCTCTTCTCCCTGGGAAAATTCTTAGATATGGTCATTTTGAAAGAAAAGAAAATTTTAGAAAGAGATGAGCAAATTTTTGTGGCTTTGCAAGTGAAGAAAACGTTTCAATTTCTTTTCATATGTGTATTTTCTTGAGAGTGAAAGCCAAGTTTCTGTAGGACTGATGTCACCTACATCTCTCATGACTTGTACTTCTGCAAATGCAGAGGTTAGTACAATTTTCCTCTTGATATGTAGCTGCTTCCAGATTGTAGACCCAGCTCGGAAGTGCCTCCTTGAGTAATGAACCACAACTATTCTTAACTCCTGTGGTTGAAACTCACCTAAACTTGGAAGAGCTTGGACATCAGGAGCAGGTGATTATAAAGCTGCATCTAAAGTTTGCAGTGCACCAGAAAGCGAAACTGACTATTAGAGGCTTAAAGTGGAACCTAGGAAAAATCAGTTCTTCATTAGCAGAAGAAAAATTTTGCTTCCAGAAATTGCACAGAGATGGAAATTCACTGGCATGTAAGATTGCCTTAGCCTTAATACCTCTACTACACTTCTCCTGTCTTCATTTTCAGTTTCAGAGGATATAATATTCCTCAGGTTTGGAGAAATTTTGCTCTCTGTGTGGATACTCAAGAAAGATTTAAAGTTAATTCCAGAGGCCATTTGTAGTAGCCTCCCTATACAAAGAGTCAGGAGCAAAGATGAACTGGGCTAAAGTATTAAGTTTATGCCTCCTCTTCGTTTTCATGCAAAATGGAAAAAATAATAGCTGATTGCTGACAGTAGTTTCACCTCTGAAATGTACCTGGATTTTATGTAATTTTAGGAGTGGGATTGTTAGTTAAAATTAATTACCTTGCTGATTGGAGAGGAGGAATTTCTCCAGAGCTCTGGAGAAATGGGTCTCCCCTGTGCACTGTGATGGAGCTGAGCCTGAGTTTTTCCATTGAAGTTGGGATGTATTTGGTCTGATGGGAAGCACCTGTGTCTTGCTAGACACACTGGAGGTACGGGGCCAGGGAGTAGTGGGAGTTGGAGGAGGGCTGCTTGTCTTGGGGAGTATTTCACTGAATGAGAATGTGCTGCTCAGCTTGTAGATGTTTCCCTGTGTTTGGGTTTCACCTATTACATTAGGATGGAGGTCTCAGCAGAGATCTCATGTCCTGGCTCTCTTTAGGTGCAAATTTCCTGGGACACACCAAGGATATGATGATTTGAACTCAATCACTTTTCAGACTGTGATTTTTCTTACTGTTAATGTCCAGGAGACCACATTCCTTGTCCCTAATCAGTTATAAACCCTGTGACCCAAGATAACTGAGAAGGGAATTTAGCTTCAAACTCTTCTGTTACATACCTACATTTTGCTACAGGTTGTAATGAACATTTTTAGTGGCTTTGGCTGTTGGGAAGGTATTTTTGAAATACATACCAAGCATGTCACATGTTCTCAAAACCCTCAAGCCTGTGCTATAGACCTGAAAATAGACCCTGGAAAGCAACTGTGACCTGCTAAATGGAAATCACAGCTCTTGGCTCTGCCTCAAAAATGGACTCATTGAGAAACAGGACAGAATGCCAGTGTATCTGTGTGCAGGCACTCCCAAGACTCCCCTAGCTTCTCTTCATCCCTGGGTTCTGAGATAAGTGCTTGTGCAAACACAGAACTGCTTTCCCATGTTTCTGGCTTTTTATGTAATGCAGCATCATGATCTATGCATGCAGACCAGCAACACATCATAAAATTAAAGGAGCACCTTGCTCTGCACATGATTAGACCTCTGGGTTGCAAGAGAGTTTCTCAAATCAAGCCAGTGCATTTCAAATGCACTGAGAATAACTCCAGAGGAATCCTCTGTTTGGGCTGTCTCAAAATGCTGTACAATTAGGCCTGATTCTGACCCTCACTTTCAAGTACCTTTGATAAGATCCCATGCAGATCCAACTCTCAAATCATGATGGTAATTAATCATCTAATAGTATATTTCTAGACATTTGTAGTGGCCATGGAGAAGAAAAAGTGAATATGTTGCGTGGCTGAAACAAAGACCAGTGTACTGTCAGGCTTTCTAACCATTTATCCCAAAATGCATTTAATCTTAAAGAAAATAATCTCCATTGTAAATCAATACATACCTCATTAGAACAAAATGAGCAGTTGCACTAATGACTTGCATTTAATTGAAATAAGTAGGTGAAGGAAATTAACAGTGTGGCAAAGAAATATTGGATTACCAAATGTCATTAATCCCTTTTTTTTAAGAAAAGGAACTTTGAGGGGGAAAAAATTACAGTGTTAGGTTTAATCACTGTTCATACCAATATACAATGTCAGGTTGATTGGCCATTATCATTAAATAAGACAGGCTCAGAATTCCTGGAAGAAGTGATATATAGAGGGGTTAGATGGAAAGACTTCTTTTTGTCTGTGGGAAGATCACAGATCATGACAGATACACAAAAAGGCAGCTGCCAAGCCAACTGTGAGTTTAACTCTGCACTGTTGGCTATCCCCAGCCTTATCAGCCAATATCAGCCTTATCCCCCAATCAGGGATTGCTCACATTGCAGCTAGTTAAAGTTTTACTTTTGCCTCTGTGGGAAATGGTAGTTCAAGTGTTATTGATGACACAATACAGATGTCTGTCTCAGGCACAGGATGCTCATGTCTTACTTCTGGGAAGTATGACATCCAGTTTTAAGCTGGACACTAGTGGAGAATTCTGCTGCAAGTGCATTTTAAAACATTTTAGCAGCTATGATCTGCAAAGTCACCTGTAAAAGAGTTAGTGGGACAATGTCAAACAAGGAATTGCATTTTAAAAGTTTTTCTTTAGGTGACATTTATCTCACAGTAAATAATCCACCATAAAGCAAACATGTGGCTGACAAAACAGCTATTAAATACATTTCCTTAAAGAGCATCTATCAATTTAAGTATTATTTTTAAAAAGCTTTTTCTCTAAATCAGCTCACAAAAATCGCTCATTTCCACTTCCTCTCAGTGGTACAGGTTATACAAGCTTTGTGAGCAGGAGGGTTTTGAGTTTTCTGTCTGATAACGTTAACTGAAATGTACCTCATAAAGACATGGTCCTTCAGCAGATATGCTTCTCTGTTAATGGCCTATTTTACATCCAAAGCTCACACATTGGCCCACAGTTGTCTACATCTATGTGGACATATGCAAAAATGTTGATTAACAGGAACAGCTCATTCTGGCACTCTCCGTGTTGATGCAGCTACTATATGCTTGAAGTCTTAGCAAGGTTAAAGTGGTGGATAATTAGAACATTGAAATTAAAATGTATATGTTTACAGTTGGACTCAATAATCTTAAAACTCTTTTGCAATCTAAATGGTTCTATGGTTCTGTGAATCTATATTCTGCAAACTGGAAAAGGGTTTGGTGCTGCATTCCCTGCCTAATCCCACTCTTTTACTTCCCACCCATGCCTTTCTCCGTATTGCAGAGGGGCTGCACAGCACAAGCTGTTTGTGACCATCCTGCTATGGATGCAGTGACAGTTGAAGTCACTTCCCTGCTACTAATCCATAACCACAGACCTAGTGACTGTCACTTACCACACTATGCATCAGGGCAGACATTTACTCTAGCTTCATGGAATGCTAACACATCTAGCAATAGTTGTACTGGATGTGTATCTAATATAAGGAGATGGAGTAAGAGCCACCTAGGAAAACACCAGAGAGTCATTGTGGATGGAGCAGAACCAGTGTGTGCAACCTGATTTCAAGCAAGCTAACTTGGTAAATGAGGTTGAAAAGCAGGGAAAGCAAGGGTTGTCCACACAGGTTAGCACCCATGCACCCTCCTCTTCAATAGTGCCATGCTTACTCCTTAACAGATGTGGTTTGCAGACCCCTCTGAACTAGACAAGGGCTTCTTAATCCCAAAGAAAGATAGTAAATGGAGACTCGGGCTATACAACTGGAACGGGTTTACAGAAGCGTATGGAGTATACCTGACTTAAGGAAGAAATACAAAGAAAGGTAAAGCAAATTGTGGCACGTGAAAGTACTACTCTTCCAGATTTAATGCTAAAAAAGGACAGTGAGTTTCTTGAATTTCTTTCATTTATTACCCCAAATCCACGCCTTACCTGAATTGCATCTGTTACTGTTATATTGCAAGATAAACTTTTTGGTTTAGCTATTAAGAGGTTGTTCTATTCTTTTAAATTATTTGTTTGGTGTGCTCATGAAATACCAAGATAAACAGAGTTGCAGGTTGATAGGTAGTTGAATCTTTTGCTATAAAGTATACCAATGTTTAATTCCAATAATTTTTTTAAAAATTAAGGTAATTTTAAACAGAAATATTTCAAAACATTTTTCTTTCTAATTTGTATTTATCTTGAATTGTTAAAATAGCAATTTGTGGAGGTTTTAAGAATTTGAAATTTGTGAGGTTTTAAGAGCCTTCATAATTAAAAAATAAGATTTTTTATGCTTTCATAAAAAAAATTGAAACTGAAATAATTATTGTTTATAACACACAATGTCAATAACAATTGCATTTTTCCATAACATTCATCTTGATTGAAAAGAGTGTGATTCTATTCAGAGATTTGATACTTAACAACAAATGTGACTGATGTGGTTATTACAATACCAGATCAAAGACTCAGGAGTCTAAAATATTGCAGTATGGTCCTAGGAGATGCAACATTACAATATTCAGTTAGTAGTGCAATCATTAGACAAAATCTTTGCTGAGAATTTCTTATCTATTATATTACATTTAGAATTTTTTAATCATCTGAGGCATTAAAATGCAGGCTTGCAGCAGCACACAGTGAAAAATCTATACATTTATCTCAAAGTGGATGAAATCTACGTCAGGCAGTCTGTTTCTTAATGCAAATTAACATTTTACAAACTTATGAGGTTTTTGCCCTCTGTGTATCAAACACCATATTTCCATGCACTCTAGCATGTGTAGACAAACTTTGCACAATTACAATTTGGTGAGTATGTATTCTTGTTAAAAAGACAGCTTACTGAAAGCAGGCTTCTTACTTGGACTGCTGATTACTTGCAGAGCTCCAAAAGAAATATATCCTAAAACAGTCTCATAGTTTATGTTTTACACCAGTATCAAATAGATGAAAAAAAATCCATTGTTTTGATTTGATTACAGTTCTTGATGTTTTCAAATTAAAAAAACCTCAATGCCTCCTTGTATTTGCTAATCATGCTCAGAGTGTGCTTTGCCCAGTTTACCAGGCCAGACTGAGTCAGGCATTGATTTCACTAAGTAATTTGCAAATAACACTGTAGTTAAAAGGCAGTCAGAATGCGAAGCAACCTTCACAAAAATTATGCTAATGCCTCAATATAAAATTGGGAAAAAAATTGAAAACTAAATTTTTTGATCTGTAACTAACTCAAACAGAACCTGCAACCTGCAACAGGCTCCTCGGCTTCTACTGAGTCATGCAATTTGTATCCCTAAGTATAATGTAAGTATAAGAAGATTTTTAAGTAAAACTTCTTTCTTATTTATCATGCTAAACAGTTCTTAGAGTATTGCTTTCACTTTTCCTGCCATTTGCTACTTCCAAAATACCAGTAACCACAGCCTTGGTTTTATTTTACTGGAAGACTGATGGAAAAATATGCTAGGTATATTTATTCCAAGCACTGGCATTTAAATAAGAAAGGACGGAAGGATGCAATTTTTTTGTTGTTGTTGTTGGCTATCTGGTGAATTGGGAATGGCTTTTAATATATCCAGAAAACAACTAAACAGATCAGCTAAAAGTGTCTTTCTCTCTTGAGGTTTTAATGGAAGTGGAATCTGATTTCCACTACTTCTCCCACTCCCCATTCAGCAGAAACTACACTCAAAGATTCTCTAATATTTTGACTTCCACAGTGGGGTCAATGCTCAAAACATTTTACCAGTACAGCTACAGAGGTAAAGACTGGGATTGTGTACTGACATAATTTGGGTAGCAAACCTTATCTAGTAAGACAGGATTCTAGTGACACAGGGCATTTCTGAGACCCAAGGAGCTTAGTTGATCCTTCCATACTTACACATGGAGATTGAGAGTGTGCTACCATACCTAAAACTGATCTAAGAGCTAAGCTCAAACCTATTTAATGCCACAGACAAAACACAAAGCCAACGCTAATGAAGTGGCTTCTAATACAGTGCATGCTGCTGTTAAGGTTTTAAGGGCATTACATAATTAAAAGGTCTAGGCTAAATTTTCAGCAAACTAAGTCAAGCAACGTACAAGCTTTAATTTCTGTGTATTAATGAGCAAAATTACCAGAAACATTGACAGAGCCTTCAATGAGTTTCTGAGTCATGGTTATGTGGTACTTTGACACCTCCCTGTAGATCTCTTCTGCATAACAAGGCTAAACTGGAGAAAAGTGGGAAAAGTTTCCTGCACCCTCCCATACACAAGAAGGCCCACACTGCTGCAAATGGAAAGGGTGTAAGCAGAAATGGATGGCAGGATACCAATTTGGGCAGCAATATTCAGCCACTGTAAAGCTGCTCCAGATCTCTGTGTTCTGTTCTGTGCATTGGAAAAAGTGCAAAGAGGGAATATGCATGCCTTTTCACACACATACATATGCTCCTTCTCCTCCAGAAATATTAGGTAGTGCATGTATTTCTGCAATATTTAATTCAGAGAAAAAAATGATCAGTTAAAAGGTAACTTGTCAATGACTGACCACCTCCCATGTGAGATTGGGAAACAAGAGACCTCACAGTTTTGGAAGATTTAGATATTGACTATCATTGCTAAACCAGCAAAGAGTACAGACCCTCAATCTTCAGCAAGGTAAGCTAGTCCAATACAACCTAGAGAATTTTTTCTCTAGGGTGTGTGATTAGGATAATAGATAGCTTATTTCTGAGTGATAATATGGGATTTTGGGGATTCACAAAGGAGGCTCAAGGAGACAAGATGGAGGGATTTGGGTGTGTCCCTTGTCTTCTTCTCCTTCTTCTTGTCCTCCATCTTCTGGTGAGGTGGTGGCATTTTTGGATTGGTTTGGTGTGAAAGTGCACAGTTCAATAAAGGGGTGGGTATTGGCACAATATTGAAAACAGCTAGCACGTAACAATTGGTATAAGAGATAGCGACCGCCCATGAGCGGGGCAGTTAGCCTTGGGCAGCGGTGTAGGTAGCATCTACGCTAGCTGAAAAAGAATGTTTAGGAACAAGAAAGAATAAACAGCTTTGATAAAGAAACCGACGCATCCTGATTCCTTCTTCTGGCACGGGGCTGGGAAAAAAAGGACTTCATCCGCAATCTCGGAAGGCTATCAGCCCGGGATCCAAGAGAAAATGTGAAACTATTGAGAGGGGAAATCTCAAAAATTTATCCCAAGCTTCATACAGATTCTGTCTGTAACTTACCCTGGCGACAAAAATATGCCCCTTTGTTGTGCTGTGCTTTGTATTTTCATGTTTTGTTTTTACCTGTTTTTATTATATAAGTTCTGTAATGGTATTTCCCAAGTTCCCCCTGTACTTCTCCCCATCTGGCACAATCTCCCGCCTGGGAAATTCCCTTTGTTCCCCTCTGTTGCAATATGTTGTCAATCATTTGTTGCTCTCTCCCAGTGCCTGCCCCGCTCCGGGAAGCCTCTCCCCCTCATTCCAGAGACTTCGGAGGGACTCAGTCCCAGATTGGAGCAGGCTGGGAGTCCCCCACCCCTTGTTTCCTATTTGCTGGCTGTGTGCCCTCCCCATTCCTCTGATTGGTTTTCCCTCTTGTGTCCACCCCCTTCCCCTGGTCCCTGATAAGCAATGAGCCCGCCTCCTTCGCTCTCTCTGTCCTGGGACGCGTGGCTGCCTGCACTATGGGGTGCATGTGACAATAAACTCTATCTTGCCACGAGGCCTCCTTCTTCTTACCTTCGTCGAGCCTCACTAACAGCTCTCGTGTGGCTTCTGAACTACTAAGGAGGTAGTGGCCGGTCCACTAGCCACTGCCCAACCAGACTTGAAACAATTCCCAGCCAGGGCAGCCAGGATTAGCTGGAAAACCATCTCCAGTGGGCACAGGGAATTATTTCACCCCTTGAGGACTGCAGTGGGAAAATCCCACACTTCGTCTTCCATCTCCCTTCTATCCATTTCTGTCCTCTGTCTCTGACAGGAAGAGGGCTGAGCCTTCATCTTGGTCAGGAAGAAAAAGTGGTTTCATCAAACTAAGGTAGATCCAACGTCCCCTTCATACTCTGCCACAGCTCAACAGCAAGGCAGCTCCCCTACACAAACTGAGGCTAGACTCTATTCTCAAAGTGCATGCTAGAAAGGATTTGAGCTTTAATTTTTTAAAAACTTTTAATCTTTTTTTTTTTCAGGGGGACAGCACTTTATCAACATAAGAATATATTCCTCACCACTTGCATTTGTTTTACCATCAAAAGTACATCAAATATGCCTGTATACTTCCTGTATCCAAAGTCAAAGCTATTTCTTACAGATAATTTTATTGTATTATTCAAAATGATATTTACCTTATTTAATGGAGAAGGAAAAAGAAAAAAGACAAAAGACTAAAAGGAGAAAAGGGAGTAAAAAGGAGGATCAAAGCTGGGCAAATCTCCTTTGGAATACCATTTAAGTAATTTGTAATAAAATTGCTTTTCTGGACTCCTTTACAATAAAAGCATTTAAATCTTGACATTTTCTCTTGGGACAACCAGTCTACTTTCTGACCAGTTCTAGATGGGAGATCTTGAAGGAGGACTGTAAGCCCTGGTGTAGAACAAATCACAGTAAAGGCTCTTTGTCAAAAGCCGATAAGGCAAACACCCTTCAGAATACTCCAAATTTGTGGAAAGGTGGGGTCCAATGAACACCCTCATGAGGAAGCAAAATGGGAACTGGAGACCTTGTGGCAGCTTGAAGGCAAGGCACTTCAGAGCTGCACCTTATCTCAAAAAAGAAAAGCGCATCTACTAACTCTTTCAAGCCCATGGCTGCATTCATCATCAAGTGCAGAGATCTTCCCTGGGAGCATATGCAGGTCCAGCTCCCTGCCTCACTCACCCTGGCCCAGGAGCAAAGCACAAGTCCAAGCTCTGGAAAGGCATTAGCATATGCTATTTCTCTTACAACATTGTCATTTGTGTCTGCCTGAACACAGCTTTTTGTTCTCTGTCCCTTCTTGATGATACTTGTGAAGCTCAAAAGTCCTTTTGTAGAAGAACTTGAGTCCTTTGAGACACATTGCTGTCATATCCTCTGTATGGCAAGACAGAAAGCCCCTAAAATGAGGTAGAACTGAAGTAGTAATCATCAAGAAAAGGGAGGACTGAGTGAAAACAGAGAAACCATAATTTATGAAGTTAATTTATCCCAAAATACTTTCCATATGCTTATACTTAAATAGGGATTTACAGCATTGTGTGAAATCCATTATTTAAGTACTGACCCTGAAAACAAGTAACATAATTTCCTTGAAATGACTCCTGCACCTTATTGGCCTATTTCTCTTCTTTTCCAGCCACTTTTAAGTCACTGAATTCCTCTCTCACCTTGGCCTCCCAGTACAGCTGCCTGGTGATTGGGGCAGTAGGGTAGGATAGCACAGCTGCATTAGCTGCAGGGCCATATGTCCCAGGAAAAGGCCAGACAGTGATGCTAGGGGACTGCAGCCCTGCTCCAGAGTTCTGTACTTTGGTACACACAAGGCTGACACAGCAGCGAAGTTTAGCCAGAACAATGAACCAAGAAGAAAACATTACTGTATACCATCTCTGAAAGCATTGATTGCTATCTCAGCTGAGTGCTCAAACCAAGCTCTCCTCTTACCTTATCTCATAAAAAGTACCAAGCTTGCTTTGTGTGGGGGGTTTTGACATGGAAAAATCTTCTGTGAGAAGAGAAATTCAGGATGCAAAACCCTTCATAGATCTCCTGTGCAGCAAGGAGCTGACACTGTTAATCCCACTGGAGCACATGTGGTATATTAAATTTTTAGGGGTGATGTTGGTGTATGGTATGAAAACTAGCATTGATGAGTGGAAATAGAGCATGATACACCAGTGATGAAAATAGTGGCTGGAGAAACCAGGATAACCTATTCCTCATACACAAAGCTGGCTCCTGCCAAGATCAGGGCCTAGCCCTTAGCATGGAAACGAAGTGCTGGGACATGTTTAGCAATTTCAAAGATGAAGAGAAGACATGGAAGGAAGGGTGGTGAAATGTGAATAGAAAGGTGAATGGTTGGCAGTAGCTGAGCAGGAGCCTCATGACTGATACAGGTGCAGGTGAAATTAGTGGATCATGCTGTATATGCCTGCTTCCCACAGCTAAGTGGCAATGCAGGAGCCACAGATGGATCCACCAAGGGAGGAAAGAATAACAAGTACAGTGCTTGCAGAAGTGGCATTTTTCCCAAGTACAGCAGCCTGGCTGTACTTGGGAAAATCCCAGCATTGAAAGACAGCTATCTTGCCTTGGCTCTGCTACTCCAATGCCTTTGTCCCATGCCCTCTCCCACTTTGCATCACAGTTTAATAGTGTTTCTCCTTCATGAATTTATGCAGGTTTAATCAGTCTCAGACAACACTCTAGCAGCTTTCAGGATCCTGGAACCTTGCAAAAGTCAGCCCCGAATACTGGCAAATAGTAGATGCACTGAATCTTCCCCTGATTACAATCACAGTAACTAAGACATAAAATCTGTCTCCCAGAGGCCAGAAAGGAGACAGAGCATTTATAAGATCTCCCTGGGCATCACGGCACTTTCTAAAAAGGCTGTTGAACAAGAAACACCTGAAGTGTAGGCCAGGTTCAAGAACAGTGCTGTGCTTCATCATCCTGCTGCTGGCCACTATGGACAAACAGCAGGAGTACAGAAGGTATGGGATAAGCCCCTTGAGGGCTTGACTTTTTAAACAGAACCTACTAAGACCATGGTTTTCCACAAGGCTGGATATTTCTGTCGTGAATGTAAGAAATGCTTACTGCTTCAGCTTCGCTAAACTCGTGGTCACAGTGACACTCAGTGGAAATGACTTCCATAGCCAGATTGTATATGCTGTGCTACAGGCTTGCCTCTCTTCCATGTGCTGCTCTGCCTCACCACATTTCCAGAGGCTGTCACAGCAGCTAGCTGCAAAAGGAGGCCCCTCAAAGTAAATGTAAAGTAAAAAGTTCACAAGTTGCAAATGCTGCACATCTCCAATCTGTGTCAGAAAAAAAGCTTTGTTAGGTGGAGTTCCCAGGCTCCTTCTTCTATTAGGATTCTTCATTCTTTCTGATTTTAGCCTTCTCTCTGAATGCTGTGAGGACTGAACTCGAAGGGATGCCTCAGTGCTGCTGCAGAAAGAAAGGGAATGTTTGCTTTGAAACGGTAACATCTCCTGCCCCAGGCATAGCATGTAGGTACCTATGCTAGGCTCAAGCACTTCAGATCAGCATATGAAAATACAGCAGAAGTAGCCAGGGACTAGATACTGCATTGTGTATTCACTGTGAGCACATGACTGCGTGTAGAAATAGCACCAGTGCAGTATCATCCAAGTGCTGCAATACACAAAAATGCGTCTGTTCAGTATATGAGCCCTAAACTATGTAGCACATAAGCTTTCACATTTTGAAAGTATCTGTGTCCTGCCCGTCTTTAGCCCTGCAAGCAGTGCTGTGTGTGTGCTCTGCATCAGCCTCCTGTGACATATCACCTGCTGCCTATCACCTAGTTAAGAAAGAGAGAGTAAAGGCCAGAATTTTCCAGCCTACGACTGGGGAGACAGAAGCTGATGTGGAACTGGTGCTTCCAGGAGAGGTTTCTCACTCATCTCATCAATCCTTCAGGAATAAACTGTGAGGTCTGGGAGGGGCAGCCACTGCCACTGTAACTGAAGCTGGAGAGAGTATCCATTCACCTGTGGACTCTGGCCCCAGCCTTGGACTGTCTTTGATTCTCCTTCCTTTTGTGTTTGGGCACACCAAAAGGACTTTTTGAGCAAGATGCTGCATTTATTTCTGGGCTCCAAAATCATCCAATGGGTTTTTCATCCCCATGAACTTGCTTTTCCTGCTCACCTCCTTTTATGACTGCAATACTGCAGTTTCAGCGGAAATGGAATCTGAGAGCAGTCCCTGTGCAGTTCCCACCACACCTCGTGTGATGGGAACATCTCGTCACAATAGAGATGAAATTCAATATTGAACACTGAATTCTCTGGGGCCCAGTGTGTAGTGCACTATAAGGAGCTTGGTTGCCATCTGCAGCAGGGAATAAAGTCTTCCAGTAGCTTGTGCTGCCCAACAGAGGCTTTGATCTGTCTGGGACAGGAGCTCACAGCATACACCTATGCTGCTATGGCACTGTGGCTGTCAATGCAGCCAAGTAATGTCCTTCCCAATGAGCCTGATGCTAGCATGTAATTAGCACTCTAGACTGCAACTAAAAGACTGTAATGGTTTATTCCAGGTCCTGCAGTGTTTGCAATTTATTATTTTAATTTGTGGATTATCACTGAGGTATAGCCTTCTAACTAGTGCAACTGTCATCAGAGAGAAAAACACAATCCAGGAAAAACACAAATCAGGATATTTTTATAGTAATAAACAGATAAAAAAGTTTGAACAAGATATGAAGAGGAATCAGGCCTAGTGTTAATGAGTCCCACTATCAGGGTGGTCATACACAGTACTCAAGCATTCATGCATTTACTTGTAAAGCTACTACATCCCTGAACCAAAAAGACACTATACTAAAATATTCATGTGAGTGAGAACTTCTCAAAGCAACGCTAAATACAGCTTTTCAAAGTATAAAGCCTTCAAGAGATTTCACAATGAACTACAGTATTAAGAATGATGCTGATTGACAATAATTAATATCTATAGCAAACTTACACAAAATTACTATTTAATCCTGATAATAAGAGTGATTAGGTCAGTGATTAAGGTAACTTTGTTACAGTCCACATATTCAACATTCTTGTTGCAATAATTCCCTGGAGAGAAGCAGCAAGGCTGTTTCTTCACCTGATTAAACACTGTAAAAACTGTAAAATCACCTTTCTCATCCAGATGACTTGAGACTAACAGATTTGGGCCAGCTACAGAGAGTCTGAATAACTCCAGCCAGCCAGTCTTTCTAGACTAGCAGAAGTTGATGTGATGGACTGTCTCAACTCCTCTGACACCCCTGCCTCCAGAGAGACACATTCAGTGATCTGCCCATGTCCCTTCCCCAACCTCTTCCAAGATATTCTGAATGAAAGGCACTCCCTTACTGTGTCCCATCTATGTGGGGAGCACAAACGGCAAAAAGGGATGTACATATCTTTTGGTCTGGAGCACTGCACATCAGTTGACTGTACTGTACTTTCAGTAACTATTTTTTTTAATACAGTGCTTTATAGTTATTATTTTTTTCCATTTCTGAATCACTGCCAACATAAGTGATGGAAAGTTATACAGAAAGGTTAAAGATATTAAATGTAAACAATTGCAGAACACAGCAAATAAGACAACCGTTCTAAAGGTATTCAAACCTTGACCTCCCAGCTTCTCAGTGCTCATGGAAGGACACCAGAGCCATGGCACAAACATGATCAGTAGAAGCCTCTGGTAGTCTCCATATCCTTCTGCTGAGCCATGATGAACTCTGTTCTTATTTCTCTTTCTTTGCCCCTTTCAAAGTGCTCAGAAAATCAATTTTCAAGCTACTATGCCACACATAACAAATACAGTTTGTCTTTGTAACACAGCTTGAGGGATGACAGCCAGCAAGCCCATAAATGAAAGCTGTGATATAGGAACAGATAAGTACATACATATTGTTCACATATATATTGTTTATGCACACAAAAGTACACATATATGTTTATTTGCTTGTTTCTGTTAATTTAAATAATAACTGATACCTTATAAGCTACAATTCATTTACAGGAATTTCCCATGGTAGCTCTGTCTGTTTGGATAATGATTTGTTCTACAGGTATATCAAGCAATCTTTGGCTGTTTTCCACACATTTAAAGGCTGACTTGAATGGATGACATACCTCTTGGAGTTTTGTGCTGCAAGAAGTGCTGGGCAACTCTTTGGAAAGGTTGGAGGGGTGATACAGGTGGCTGCCCAAGGATTTTACGATGCTTTCGAGTTTTTGATGTGGACAGTAATTACATCATCAATGAAAGCTTTTGAGTGCAACCACAGAAGCTTAGAAGCAAGGACAACCCATTGTGACGTTTCCAAGTAAAACTGATTCCTATCTGAGTCTCTGATTGAACTGAACACTAAGGAAGATGTTATATTGCAAACTCAATGTTTAGGCACAGACTTGCCTCAGGAAAGGGGGCAGCAGGATGGTCTCTTTGAAGTCACCAAATTGTTAAAAGAGGCTTAGCAGCAACATACTGTCCAGACAGGAAGAGTCTGGCAGCAGTGAGACTTTCCAAACTGGGATATACAATGAGATGGATGGATGGATGGATGGATGGATGGATGGATGGATGGATGGATGGATGGATGGATGGATGGATGGATGCTCCTGCTCTGCTGCAATCATCTCTCCTCCCTACTGTCCAATGTTTGTGTCCATTTGCTCTCTTCCCCCCACACCACACTGCCTGTGCCTACCATCTCTGCCTCTGAAAGGATCCACGGTGAGGCACCAGCAAGAGAACTGCTGTGGGAGCTGTGCAGAATCTGAATCTCCTTACTGCTCAGTTGTTTGCTCCCTTGCCAAAAATGCCTGTTGTGATGCCACTGAAAACAGGCTGTAGGAAGAGGAGGGGCAGAAGCAGGGTGAGCAGAGGGCACAGCACATGCTTGTACAAAGTAAATTCCAACTGTAATTTCAGTAATACAAAGTGCATTCCATGTGTGAGTGACCACTCACATACAGTACATCTCAGTGAAATTCTGTAGTGTTCCCAGATTATAATTCTCAGGTGGTTTTCCTTAACACTTCTCTACCTCCACAATTGGTACAGCTCAGGAGAGTCACCCTCCTCTATCCTGTAGCATGGCATAAGTCATACTAACACACTGTTCCTCCTCCACATTTCCATCTGCAAAACATTTGTGTCTGTATGACCATCATCTGGAGACCTTTCTCAGCTACATACATATTAAGCAAGTTACATGCTTATGGTATGTACAGTACTGGTGATGTGTGTGCTTGTCTTAAAATACATATTAGCTGTTCCAGCTGCCACAGTTCCTGGGCTTCTAATGCTGCCTCTTTGCATAATACTAGAATAGAATATGTGATCTCAAAACCCAAATGAAACACAAAATCTCTGACTGTGATGAGCAAACCATGTATGCACATACTTGGATTTAAAAGTGAGCACATGCTTAAGAGTTTTACTGAATAAAGATGAACTTTGTGCAATTTACTATAATCTCTGAATTTCAGTGTCTGCCTAGAAATCAGTGAGGATAAACCTTAAGAAGCATTTTACATTCAGAGGCAGTTTTGTTTGTAGCAAACAATGCAGGCTGTATTTTCGCTGCCTCTTCTTCTTTTTAAATGATAGAATGGTGCAAAATCTTCCTTAAAAAAAAGTTAAATTCAAATCTTGAAGAGTATGTCCCAGTAAAACAGCAGACATCTGACTACTGAGTTAATTTCCAGGCACTGTTTTGGGGCATTGCTTTATCAATTGTGCACATTGTTGTGTGAACAGACTCATTGAAGAGACTTGGATGGCAACCTACAGTGAAGAGAGATGTCCAGAAGACTGTAGGTTTAGTGAATCACTGAGGTCCTGATGCAGTTTTCAAGGGAAGGAACCTAAAGAATAGAGGAAATCTGACCCAGTAACGTGACCCAGTAATGTGAATGTGGAAAAAAATCAACAGTAACATCATATTATTGTAGACCTCAAGCAGAGGTACTGTATCTTACTCTTAGCTTAGTAAGACCTAGATATAGCTCTTACCTACATTTCATGAGAAAGAACTGTGTGCATTAACACAATCTGGAAAAGTCTAATCAGAGCAATTAACTGTATCTAGCTCTGAGGAACAGTGGCCACTGCCATTTATTCAAATGATGGGGAGAATGTAACTTCTGCCCTCAACAGGGATCTGAAGGCATCCTGCTGGAGCAGAAATAAGGTGATTTTGATCAATTTAAGTTTTATTTTAAGTCGAAGAGTAATGGGCAGCCTGGTACCAGTGACTGAATGGGACTGGTTTTATTTGCTATGTGTTTAGGAAGCTGTGGGATGGGGTGGGTTCTGTCCTTTAGCTCTGCACATACGCAGATTGCTTATTACATGACATATTTTGGTGCCTTTTATGAAGAAAAAGGGTGGAAAGGAGATCAGAATTGGACCTGCTTCAAAAATTTCTCATCGTCTCTAAGAAAAGTGGAAATAATTTGTTCTCTGTCTTGCAATGGATATGGAGGCAGTGGATACACAAAGCCTCAGGCAAGGCATTTCATGGTGAGAATAAAAATAAATAAAAATATATGCTGAAAACCATGTCCCTGATTACCAACAAAAGCCTCTTCCATATGGGAAAGTTTGCTTTCATGAGGTTTCAAGACAACACATAGATCTTTGGCACTCCCAAAAGTTGTTTCTGTCAAGGCCACAGCAGAGAGCTGGCCTGTTCATGCCTCTCATTAAATCTAAATGTCTCCTACCCCTGCTCTGCCTTGCATTGCCCCTGTGCTCTTCAGAGACTTTTAAATTGTAGACAAACTTGCTTCCTCTTTCATCTCCATTATTGGCTTCTGACAGTAAGAATATCTGTAGCAAAAAAATTGCAGTGGATTAGGTTAGAATTTTCTGTATTAGTGCTTAATTCTGTTTATAATGTTGCAGTGATTTCTCTTTCCCAGGCCAATTCCATGCATTAATTATCACTGAATCAATATAAAACTTCTCTTATTTTGACTTCTTTTTTATAGCTTTCAAAATTCCTAAAAGTTGTTGTTAAGTTGCTGCAGTCACTCATTAACCTCTGGCTGATCTACTTATCATCTCTTCTGCGTAAGTAGATTTACTTCCCTAAGTCTTTTCACTGATGTGTCTTTCAAATCTCTCTTCTTTAAGCTCTTCTCTGATCTGGAGCCCATTTTCTGACATTCTACCACATGGCTGTAAGAACTGGACACAGTATTTCAATGGAGAATGGCCAGTATGTGAAAAGAGGATATACAGTCTCTCCCCTCTTGATTTAGGCTGCTGCCCAAACTTGTCAAAATCAGACAAGCCCCTGTGACCTCAATAGTGCCCACACTTAGCTGACCACATCTTAAACTGTATCACACTCTAATAAAGTTTCTGCAGTATGAGTAATTTATGTTCCCTACTAGCAAGTGTATAGTATAAGAACTTCTGTTACAGTATGAGCCACAGAAAGTCTCATATCTAGTCAGAGGTGACTACCTCACCTGTTCCGGACAGTCTCTTTTGGAGTTCAGGAGTCCTGTCCAGAGTTCAGGACAAATTTCCATTAATTTCAACATTTCTTTTACTGCTTAGCAGTAGAAGATCCTTTTATATATTCCTCTTTCTTCTAATTGTTGTTATTTTGTCCTACAGCTCCTTGTCATATTTTTTCTGAAAGTTGAAGACGTTTTAGAGAAGTTAGCCCCCAGCTGCAGCAGTTAGTTCAACTGTTTGAAAGTATGTGGTCAGAGCTGTTCAGTAGCTGCGGTTAGACACACAGATAGATTAAATAGATTTTTATACTGGAAAGGCCTTCAATGTTGATCTGTTCACCTCTGTTAACACTGTCATACAACTTCATTTAGCAGAGTCTGCGTCACACCTGGTAATTCTGGCTAAGGTAGAGGACATTTGGGTCTCGGACATTTGGGTCTCGGACATTTGGGTCTCAGACATTTCAACTTTCAGAAAATCTCCCAGAAAAAAAGCCTTTGTCTTCTCAATTTACCTCTATACAGCACACTCCATATAACTCAACTCCAACAACATCATGGATATCATTTTTATTTCAGCTACACCTTGTGTTTAAGAACCTGCTTACAGTCCCCACTTCAGCACCTCCTATGCAAATGTGCAAACAGACTAATCCTCCTGATTTCATCTTTAGCTAAGCTGTACTTTCATGATTATTTATGATCCCTGTTAAAATCTGACCTGTTAATTGCAGATTTATGTACTTCTACCTTCTAGTCGATAGGCATTCCTGGCTTTTATGATCTTGTTTCCTCAACAATGCAGAGATCAGTGTGCATGTAGATTACGCGAATACTTACAGTCCAGCATTTCACACTTTCCCAGAGACTGTAACAGATTTCAGCTGTCATCTTAATATTAGGTTATTTCAAGAGGACACCCAGTACAGGCACTGCTATTGACCACATATCAGGATTCTGTAAAGTACTGCTAGCACATGCAAATTCGTTGGTCACAAGGAAACCTTACAGGTAACAAGACCCTTCCTCCTGGCCAAAGGCTGTAAGATTTCTTCAACCATGCCTGTTTCCCACTGGTTCAACAGTTCCACTTGGCACAGAGTTTAAACAAATACACTTTTCCAAGAGACATTTCCTGGAGACTAGCCTGAAAGAAATGAAGGTTCAAAAGCTTCTGCTACTCCTCCACTCCCAATTTGCATTCTCCCTAACAAAGGTGGTTGGGCCATATGTTTTTAGCAGCCCAGCCATAAGGTCTTTGGCATTCCTCACCTTCCTTAGCACAGTGACAGATACATACTTCCTATGTGCCAGTGCTGGAACTACCTCAGTGCAGTCACTAGTATATCATGTTCATACACATCTTGAGACTTGTATATGCTCTAGGGGTGGGAGTAAACATTTTTGTGTAGGTACTGATGAATAAACACGTATTTCAACCTGTCAATGATATTTTAACTGGATATTTTTGGCAAAGGAGCGACCCACACAGGACCTTAAAGCATTGCTTTCTCTTTGTGAAGGCATGGGCATGCCAGGTAGAGAAATCCTAGAAGCTGCCATCAATGTCCTGCTATAGCAGAGTCCTAAAGTAAGTGTCAGAAGAAAGTAGCAGAATGGGAGAAAAAGAAAATCCTGCCAGAATTGTACAACAACAGCTGTATGATAACTTAAAACTGAATTTCTTTATTGATTGACTTTTAACTAATATGATTATGTATGCTTCAACAAGGTAATAACATTCCCTAAACCAGTATTTGAGTGAATATGTTGTTGCAATGGAACTGACTTTTAAATTTTTATATATCAAAAGGGACACTATTATATTGCCTAATAAACAGCATTTTGAGCAAGAATAATTTTGTCCTAAAAAGAGAGTGACAAAACATTTTTGTCTTTCAAAGTTTGATATACTTTACATCACTTTGTAAACAAAACGGTTTTTCCACTGGTGCAACCTAAGTAAGTTCACAGAGTTAATCAGTACAATACTCAATCTTCACTCCACGTGTTATTTAAAAGGAGCATTGATGTTATTACAACAGAATTAAGATAGTTCCTACAAACATGGTATGGAATCTGGAGTTCATGGACTGCAAATACTGCCTGATTATCTAAGTACCAACATCTTAAATGCATAATACAATGTACATGTAATATATATATATATCATCATCATTACTATTATTACTTTCCTCTTGCAAGGCCACGGGACCCTAAAGGGACAGTAATTTATCCCACAACATTGTCAGGGGGTTGAGTCACTGGCCTAATGCCAGTGCACCCATGAGAATATAGTTCTTTAAAATAGTGCTGTGAGTGAGACCGGGAATAGAACAGAGCAGGCTCCAACTTAGAAATGGAAAGAAAAACTTTATTAACTTACACTATATAGGAAAAAGGAAAAGGAAGAAACAAAATCTAAAGTGAAAAGAACCTCCTAAACCACTCCTCCTCCCCCCACCATAATTTCCTACTAAAACTTTCTGAGACAAAACCTGGAACTCCCAGCTAAAAACATGAAGGGAGAAGAGTCTTCCTTGTGCCCTATAGAAACTCCCACAAGAAGACACAGTCTCTTGTGGCCTGCACTCTTCACAAATGACCCACCCCATACAGAGGAAATGTGCATTTGAGAAGCCCTCCTCCCACGGATGGTGCTCTCACCACCACGCATGGACCAGAAACTGCTTGTAGGGTTCTTTTTAAGGATGCCTCTGGGACACAAGTCCCCCCTCATTTCTCCCTCGGGGCAAAGGCTTTTGAGAACAGAAGCCTCTTCTGAGGGCACCACTACACCCTCTTAATCCTCTGTTCACTCACTCTGGCACTGGCATTTTCACTACACAGTGCCCACCTTGCATGCCCCTAAACACAGTTTCCATAAGTTACAGGAGCACTAATGCAGTCTCTATGGCCACTACAAGGAAAGTCCGGCCAAAAGCCATTCCATCACCTCTTCTTCTTATCTTCTGCTGGCATCACAAATGCCAGGCTTTACCTGTATTAGCTACCAGGTCTGCCTTTTTTATACTTCAGTTTTCTCAGCTATGGAATGACAAGAAAGTACATGCACCATACAAAATATGCACAAGTGTATGCACTGAGAAGTGCTATTATAGACTTCCCTTCATACAAACAAGGCATTATGAGTAGAATGGGCTTTAGTATTGTGTATAAGACAGCTGTGGGTCATTTTGTAAGTCATTCAGGGCCAAAAAGAAGAAAATGTATCTGAGGTGACAGGCCAGGAATGCAGTTTAAATACAGGACTCCTAGTGAGTATGTATGCAAGGAAGCTACAGTGTACTACAGTGTACTGTCTAGCTTGTCTTCAGTAGGAGAACAGCGCAATAGATGGCCATTTACTGACATCCTACTTATATAAAAGTAGGATGTGTTTTCACCAGCTTGCTCCTGTGTGAAAGGTGGCAAGACTTCAGGTTCATGCTGCCACAGGATGAACCTGTTATTCAGTATTTCTGTTCAGAATAAGTACAGATGGTAAGTCCTGTAGTATGTGTGCCAAACTTTCTACTTATTCCTAGTTTTACCTTTTTTGCCAAGAGGGTGCAGTTTGGTGGTGTTTATTCTAGTGTTGAACATCAGCTAGTTGCTTTATCCTGTTTCTGGTTTGCTCTATTGATGCAAGGCAAACATGCAAAATTTTGCTAAAGGACCCCCAAGGAGCATAGAGAGAGACAGAAGAAATATAGTAATTTCCTTTTGGCATAGAGATGGAGGGATGCAGTCTGGGCCTTTCTACTGTTCCTGTCTACCCTTTGCATATCTTGCTTCTGAATTATCCTGGCCTTGTGCTGTGTGTTGCTTTCTACAACTCACTTAGCTCAGCTCAGTTCATGTCAAAGCAATGAGCCAAAAGTACAAGACCCTCAGACCTCCCTGAGGGAAAAGAAATACCTTGCCAAAGACAATCATGAGAGTGGCTCATAAAGACTGAAAACTCTGAAGGTGTAGTGATTGCAGTTGTCTACCACATAGCATGGCTATGGTTGCAGTGATCTGAAATATTATTCAGCCACACAGCACCACTTCAGAGTTAGAATTTACATGGATATTTTAGGACCCAAAAGGTTAAAGATAAAAAATTGTTATTTGAAGTAACTCTCAAGAAATGCAATTAAGTGGAGCTGCAGAGTTTATTTTTTGTGCAGCTATGTTCAATGTTCTGTGCATTAGAAATTATTAAATATTTACTGAAAAACAATTCACTGAAAAAGGTTCAGAGTGGAAAAATTGCACACTTGAGTTTTCCATAGAGCTGCATTAAAATCAAGGGCAATCTATGCTGATATGTCTCATTTTCCTATCTGTTTCTGGAATTATATATAAAGTAAGCTTAGCGTATTCTGACAGTACTTTAACATATCTGAATTTCAGATTTGCTGTGTAGGAACTAGCATAGGAAGTTCATGTTAAAGTTTTGCAGGGGTTGAGAGGTGAGTTAGCCATTATGGATATAAGACACAAGTAATCCAATTTTTTCTGTTTCTGAAGAGTCTTGTGAACATCTCCAAGTCATTTTAATTTTATCATAAAGTACAGCTCCCTGTGCAGCTTAGGCACCAGTTGAAGCCTCTGATTGGTTTGTAACCTTTGACCATTCTGACACAGAACAATTCCAGTTGAGACTGATATACGGAATGACTCTAAAACTCAAGGAGAGTCTTAAAGTAGGTATGTATTTTATTCAGTAGGTGGGTGCACAGAGGATAAATCCATCAAATACGTGTGCACCAACCCATTTGTAGCATTCTCTTTTATCCTCTAAGACTTACATATGCATTAAGTTTAACAATACCCCCAATATTCATTCCCCAGCTCCACCCTGTTCTGCTTCCATATGCTAGTTATCTTATCAGTCCTTTGCGCCTTTGCCTTCACGGTCATCTCTGGTGGTCGTCACTGGTCATAAGGAGGAAGTAATGAAGCCTCTTTTGGAGAACAAACTTTTAACCCCGTCTGCTGGCGCATGCTCACTGATCCCTTGGTCACAGTCCAAGCCAGTTGGTTAGTCTAATCTCAGTCCCCGGAACTTACAGAGCCTTGCTATCTTAGCATCCTTGGGGTTTGGGATGCTTGTATCCTGTTCCGGTGGTCGTCCTTCTCCTTGTCACCCAACCTTGCATTCCTTCATGGTGCTCTCATACATCTGGCTTTTCTTTCCCAGATGGTGAGTATAGTGAAATGCAAATATCAAGCAATATGCATCTTCTAACTGTCTATTGCCTAATCACTACCCTTCTAACTTCTTACCACACGTCTCAAAACAAACGAGGTGTTTACACTCAGTGTTTGCCTTGTGTGATGGCTAATTGTCATCTTGGTGAGGTTATGCCACTGTTTCTGCTGCTTAAATATTTAAGAAAATAATTTGGAAAAGTAACTGAAGGGTAATCCTGGCTGTAAATGAGCACCCTTACATACATGCAGATAAAGATTCTGGGGAAAAACCCAAAACCCGAAAAACCATGCTCAGACATTAAGGTAAACAACTATCTGTTCAAGGCAATGACCAAGAATTTCAGGGACAAAGCACAATTGCAGACACAGTTGTACATTTGCAGAATAGCCTTTTGTCTTGGTTTAAAACAGTTTATTCAAAATAAATTACCTCTCCTTTTAGATTTAGCCGAGGCGAATGTGAAAAAATATAAATGGAAAAATAAGAGTTTAGCAGAAAATGAAACAGCAACTGAGAGAAGCAACAGTAACAATCACTAGATACAAAGGCATTGAATGCCTCCAACTGCAGGGAACAAACCCCACAAGATGGCAGAGAAGCCCCTCCCCAAAATGGCGGTCCAGAGGTGGTAGGAGGGGCTTGTTCTCCTGAGCACATGGTGGGGAGAGAGAACAAAGGAAGAAAAATTAACACGGCAACTGAACTTCCACAATTACAAAATTCGCTCTTCCCCCAAACGACAACAGGAACAAGAACCAAAAGAAACCTGGAGTCCAAAACCAGCAAATGCTGCTGATCTGTTTGCTCCACACTGCCCGACAAGGTCTTTCCCTGTGACAGCAGTGCTGTTGACAGTGGCGGCTGGAACTGGGCCAGAGGCTGTAACTTGCGGAGTGGCTTCGCCTTCTCCTTAGCAAAAGCATCAGCCAGCCGGCAGGGGCAGCTTGGACTCTGTGCTTAGACCAGGCACTGCTGGCAGGCTTGGGTGACCGTATGGAGCGGGGCTGTTTCATTTTTCCTGGAAATCCGATTAAAAATGTCCTCCCCCGCCCCAGGAACAGGGGTTGCTCGTGGCAACCGTGGCCAAAAAGATAATGCCAGCTGCTCCAGAAGTCCAGGGAAAAAAAAAAACCAAAGAAAACATATGAGAGCTGCTTCTGCTTTGTGCTGCCTCAGCTTTCCCCTGAAAATAAAAAAGAGAGGCTCTGCATCAGTATTCTCAAACTCGTAAAGGGACCCTGGCACTCACTCCCTGCCTCAAGAACCTGGGCAAAGACACCCAGTTCTTCTTCTGGTCCTTGAATCTTAAAGTAACAATCTTGGGCAGATTGGTGCAGGATAGATACGGAATACAATACACTTTTTTGGATTACCTGGGATATTGTTGTGCTAGGGCTAGACAAAGTCCACTTCTGTGGAGGCAAGAAGAGTCAGGATCCTGTTGTACAGGCTTAATGGGTATCACTGGTGGCATGAGGCAGAAGCTGATGTGAATCTCTGCTCATAGCATTACTTTTAAAATACTATTTACTTTCAGACATAGGAGATGATATTAAAAATGGAACTCTGGTCCACAAAACAGTGGAACTTGAACCCCTTTGAATTTGAGATTTTTTTTGGCTCCGTATACAAGGAAAAACGAAAGCATCACTGCAGTTTCCTTGCCTGTTTTCTTTGGGTTTGGGCTCAGATACCTGTTATGGTATTCCCTATATCGTTACATTTTTATACTTTAGGAAAGCAATATGCTGGCTAACATTGTAGATGCTGTGTTTTGCATTGTTGACCCATCAATTCCTTGGAAATTCCAGGGCCTAAACAGCAGAAAATAGTAGTGCAGATCTTGGTGTGTAGGGGATGTAACAGTCTGGAGAGGGACACTGAAGAATTTCTGCCTTGAAAGGTGAAGCTCCTGCAAAAGAAATCTTCAGTCAAGGATCAGAATCCCACCAGCAGGATGATTCTACCGTATCTTAGTGCAAAAATTTGTTTAGTTACTGAAGTTCCTTTTTTTTTTTCCTCCCCTTTGGTCTAGTAAAATGAACAAAAAGCACAAGAACAGGTGGCCCAGCATTTCTTCTGTTGAGTGAAGAGGAAAGGGGAAAGAACATGTAGTTTTGTCTTTAACTGGATTTAGTGGTTAACACTCTAAAATACAGGAGCCCTAGTCAGTTGTAAATTTGGAAGTATCTCTATGGATAACAATCTGTTTCCATCACCTTACCACTGTGCTATTTGGGGATGAAAATGCACTACGTTGTACAATACACACATGAAAAAATTATTCTAAAATTCCTCCATAAGAATTATGACTCGATAAGAAAATCTCAGCAATCTGCTTCCAAGCCTGATACACAATACCTGTTTGCTGGTGAGATTGCAAAATATGCCATAAACTGAACTGAAAGAATTAGCTTGGGCATTTTAATTTTCCCAAGATTGCATTACTTTTCTACTGTGATCTAGATTTTTTTCCATTGTGTCTTTATTAGGCACAATCTCTAGAGAACCATGATACAGCACTTTTGCTTCTGCACACTGGTTGTTCCACTATGTGCCAGCTTCAGTATGGAAATCCTGATTTGATTTATTAACTAGATTAAAGAGCAGGCCATTAGTCATGACTCAAGAGAAAACAGAAAGGAATTCACATATTCTGTGTACGTATAAAGCACCCCAGTGAACTAATTGAAAGGACTGTAACTAATCTCAGCACTCTGCTTTGAAAGATGCTGAGTGTTTAGACTCCAGAGAGCACTGCTCAAAATAGCAACAAGACTTCTATGGCATGCTGATGATAAAATGGGCATGTTTTCCTCCTTTGGAGTTTTCTCTGAAAAAAACTTCTTTGGGTAAAAACTTCTTTGGGGTAAAAACTTCTTTTTCCCTCTTTGGGGTAGCCTGCTGGTCAAAAACTCTTTGAAGTCATGTGGCTTTGTTTAATGTGCCCTCTTTTCCAGGGGTGTTTTGCTTAGAAAGCACTAGAGCAATTTGTCTTAAGACCCACCATTTTCCACAAGTGAGAATCATCAGTCAGGTATCCTAACCATGCCCAATCCCAGAGCTTGGGATGGCCCTTCCGAAGACACTTCTAGCACACAGTGAGTACCTTTGCCAAACTATTGCTGCGTCAGTGACCATCAGCTACACACTGGAAGAAATGAAAACAGAAACCACTGTGCTCCATTATGAAGCTCTGATTTCCCAGACAAATATCCATGTCTTAGCAATGCAAAATGGGACCAAAAGTATGTATTCTATTACCATCTGTTGAAAACAGATGGGGCAGTGTTCTTTATCTCTTCCATGACCCATTCCTCTTAATCCTGGATGGGGAGGGGTGGTGGGGGACTATATTCTGTTAATGGGCCATTGAGTCTCACTGCATTGACTGATAAAATTACATCATTCCAGTGTGAGATGCTCTACCCAGGGGGAGGAGCCAAGCATTCCTACCTGGATAAAAATCTGAGATTCAGAACACTACGGAAGCCTGTTTCCACTGGATTTGCAGAGGAAGATTGGACCCATTTACACCATCACTGGACCTTGAGAGGAAAACTACACCCTTCTACAGGATCATTGCTTTCAACAGAACTACATCTGTCACTCTGGGAGGACTTTAGCCACTATTTAAATGGACTGCTACCAACACCCTGACCAACAGGGTATCAGTCATATTCTGACTCTGTCAGTGTTTTTTGTATAACTGCATTTTTATTTTAATTTTCCTAGTAAAGAACTGTTATTCCTATTCCCATTTTTTTTCCTGAGACCCCCTGAATTTCAAAATTATAATAACTTGGAGAGAGGGGGTTTACATTTTCCATTGCAAGGGAGGCTCCTGCCTTGCTTAGCAGACACCTGTTTTTTCAAACCTGTCCCATGTGCTCTAGAATGGTCCTGCATGAGCACGGAGGTTGGACCAGAAGATTGCACGGGTGCTCCCTTCCAACATTACCCATTCTGTGATAGGACAGAACGATGGCAGGGAACTTAACCTAGTTTGTTCTGTGTAGTCAACATTGCAATCCCCTCCCTACCTCGGGAGCCATCCAGTGATTATTAGCCATAATTAAACCTTTCCCATCAACATCTGGGAGTCAATTTATAGGACAAATCCCTTCCTTCCCACCTGCCCGTATGCCTTTGTAAGCCCTCTAGGCTGACTGCAGAAGCCTGAACCTCCCTTGCTTTTACACTGGTCCAGTTCAGAATACTTTTTGTCAAGGTTCAATAAGCAAGCAATCTCCTCTCTGAAGATCTCAACTTTTATCTGATTAAAGCCTCTGAAATTGAAAATTTGAAAATAGCCCATGATGCCTTTACTACTGCTGATGTGGACACTGAAGTTTTACAGAGGCTTCTGGCGAAGCCAAGGCAAGTGCTGCTGCTGCTGCTCTGCCAGAGAGCCTTGGCTGGGCAGGGATGGCACCACTGGGCCGCGGGCTGTTTCTCCTACCAGAGCTGGGCAGTGCTTTTGAGCCAGTAATGAAAACGGGTGGGAGAACGAAGGGGCCTTTTCCTGCGCCAGCAGTTATGGACGCACTAGGGCCCAGTTCAGGGCAGAGTTTTGGCCCCCACAAAATAAAGCAGAGGGACACGGCTGGAAAACGCTTCCTTTCAAGCCTTCTTCGCTCTTGGAAAAGAAGGGACCCAAGCGAGAGAATGCGCAGCGGGGCGCGGTGCCTCCTCCGGGCCTGCAGCCAGGGGCGGCTGTTGTTGGGAGGCGCCGTGGGAAGGAAGGGGCGGGGCCCCTCTGTGAGGGAGGAGAGCCTCGGGCAGCTGCGAAGCAGCGCGAAGCCGCCGACGGGACTGTGCGTTCGCAACGCACAGCGCCGGGGCAATGCACAGTGCCAGAGCAATGCACAGCTTCAGCGCAGGAAGGCAATCTTCCCATGGAGTGCAGGATTTAGGGGGTTTGATTCTCAGTCCTGCGCGGAGCTGGCAGGCCACAAAGCCTCCTCAAGCGCCGGTGCCTCCTCTCCTGTCAGCAATGCCTTTGCTGACAGGGTCCAATCAGCCAGGCTGAGGGCAGGCTCAGCTGATGTTACAAAGCAATCCTGTCCAAAATAAAAAAAAGACAAAGCCCAAAGCCGAAAGGAAGTATTAGTCCCCAGGCTGAGTTCCTCTCACAGGCAGAGGCAGGATTCCTCTGGTTCCCAGAAAGATGCAGAAATAGGACACGGGCACACTATGTGCCCTTTCACATTGTCCTGGGGTGACTTTTTGATACTTGTACCTTCAGTTGTCTCTTCTGTTTATGCTGTATGTTAAGTTCTGTACCTTTAAGGCTAAGTAACCCCTGATGAGTAACAGCTGTGTTAATTAACCAGCACAGCCTTGCCCCTGATGAGTAACAGCTATATCCGATAAGGATGAGTGAGATAAAAGAGGGATAGCTGGTAAGGGGAGAGTCATCATGGAGGAGCAAGCTTGAGGAGCACGGAGCAGAGCCTCATGAAGTAGGATCCTGGAGAGAGAGAATCACTGCTGTGAGACTTGTTCCGAGAGTGAAAGGGGAGAAAGAAGACATGCCACTTTCCTCTGAGGAAGTTCTTTTTTCCCGGACCGGTTGGGGGTGGGGCCTTTTAGGTTGTCTTCCCAGAGAGACCCCATTCAGGGGTTCTCTCACAAATTTGCCCTAAACCAGGACAACCTTCGTGTCCAGGACCTTGCCCTTGCAGGCCAGTGTAGCTCACAATTGTATTCACCCCTTTATCCAGGTGTCTTCAGCTTGCTGGGATTCTTCCCCTGAGAGCAGCCTGGGAATGCTGCCTGCTATCAAAGGGCTTTGTTCCTTCCAGGAATCTCCAAAGACTCACTTAGGTCCCTCCTTTCTAAATCGTGGCCTGGGTTAATTGCCAGAAAGATGAGCAGTGTAAGCCCTTCCTCAGCAAATGCCAAGGCTATTTAAGAGATAATTGCCCAATACCAAGGTGACACCTGTATTATTTATACTTTCAACCCAAGAATGACCACTCAAGGCCTGCAATGTGGACATTTTTATCCAATTAGAGAAAACCATGCAAATCCATGAAGAAGAAGGTGAAGAAGAAGGTAAAGAAGAAGAACCCAGACAACACCTGAATCCTACATTTTGGCCTACACACATTACTGTATACTAAAACCCCAAATCCAAGTTTTTCACCCTCTGAGGTCACACAAGACCACTCAAACGACACAGCCACAACCTCGTGCTATCACACAATCTCAAAAGCCTGTGTTCTAAGGCCTCAAGTCAAATGTGGTGCTTGCCTGAGGGTCAGCACTCCTCAGCTCAGAAAGCCTGAAATTTTCAGCCTCCAGGGTTCTAACACTCTCCTGCCTTGCAAATCCCTCTGCTTCCTCTAGCCATGGGCTAAACTCTTGTTCTTGACCTGCTGCCTTCTCCTGTTACCTGTGAGAATGGCACTTCTTTGCTCTTTCCTGTGGCATAATATGGGGAAGTCCAGAATGAAATGACGGAGGAGAATTCCACAGAACCTGCACTTTGTATCGTTTGCCCCGTTGGTGCTTGCAACTATCCATAGCAGATGTAGAGTTTGCAGTTCTGTGAGCTATGTGGTCCAGAAAAGAAAAGACTAAGTTAGCTCAGGAAAACCAGGATCAATTTACTCTGAAGCTCCTGCAGGCCAGAAATGAGAGTGCAGCAAATGCAGTACCGAAAAATGCAGTACAATGCAGTATCCACCATGGTCATGACAGAGATTTCAAAGCTACATCCATGGAGGAATCTGACCTTGCAGGTTTCCCCCAAGCCAAAGGTAGTGGGTTTTTGCAAAGGCCTCAGGAGTTCAGTGTTGAACAGAGAACATTTTCAAGAGAAGGGCTGACTTGGGAGCTGGTGGAAGCAGAGAGAACGGGCAGATGTGCCCATGGATGCACGCACACTGTGAGGGCCGCTCCAAAGGCACCCCCTGCCATGCACAGAACATGGGCACTGTCCCACGCAGAGGATGTGTCCCTGCCATATTTAACAACGCAAACGCTGTTCCAGTGCCATGCCAACACATAGGGGCAGTTTGTTACTCAGCTTTTTTTTTCCCACTAAGGTATCCGTCTTGCTTCAGTGAGCTCTACGATGTGCTGGTTGATGTTAGCCATGCAGTAAATGGGTGGGAAGGACAGGCATTCCAATTCAGGGAACTCTCCAGGATATTGTCAAAGTGCGATTTCATCCATAGAATTTCAGCAAGTGTTACTTGTTTTTGTCAGAAGCATTGGTGGCCAAAGTACTGGGGGTGTGTGCTTGGTGCCTGTTTGGTGTTACTTTTGGATCCTTTGAGCTATGGGTATGGACTGCAAGGGGGGTTTGTGCTGCTTTGGCACAGAGGAGCACTTTCTGGGCTTTCTTCTGTGTTAGCTGTAGAGAAGGTTCTGTTGCTATGCATGAATTCACAGACCAACCTAGGGCGGCTGCTATTGTGACATCAGCGGCGGGCTGATGTGCCACGTCACAGCGCTGTCAACAGGAGGTTGCCCTGGGGCACACAAGGCCTCAACATCCAGAGCAGCTCTTGGCGTGCTCGTTGCAGGAGGATCCTGAATTGAGGTGTTCTCAAGCAACACTCTGTGCCCTGACAAGGGATTCTGTTTCTTTTGCCTGCTGTTGCACGAGTCTGCGGACTTGTGTGGGCATCCTTCTGTTTCCCCTGCAGTTGTAGGGTGTGCAGACACGTACAGGTGTCCTTTTTTTTCTCTTTTCCTTGCACAGTCTGGGGATTTGTGCAAGAGGGTTTTTTTCCATTTTTGTATTCCGACCCGAGGAGTCGAGAAGTCCTGCTGAAACGATGGAGCAAGTCCGTAGAGCACTCGGCAGGACTTTTTCCTCTCTGTCATCCCGCAAAATCTTTAATGGTCTGAGAGGTAAGTCAAAGTTTTTTCCTTGGGGCAGGGCATTGAAACCAAAGTGCCATAAAGATGCCATATGTTTGGTAAAGCTCCTGCCAACAGCTTCTGCTAAAAAGAGGGTGTCTCTTGCCCAGCGGGGTGTTGACAAATTCCAAAACGCAGACTAGGAGAGCTTTGGAGGCATCCTTCTTAAAATTGCACGGTTCTCTGCGAGACCAAGGGAAAGCAGCTTTTTTCTGCATTCTGTCCTTAAAGGATGTGCCTGTCTAACTGGACCCTCTCTGTGTGCTCTGAGAGCGACTGGCTTTGCGCTGAAGGGCAAAGTGCTGAGCAGTTTGTGTGTGCTCCTCAGGCCCAGAGCTGGGCCTGTGCTGTGTCTGAAGAGAACTGCAAGCGCTAAGAGGGTTTGGGAGAAGCTTTTCTGGGGAACTGTATACAGCAACCACAAGGGAAATGCTGCGTGTAATTTACAAAAAGAAAAAGAAGTCCAGGAAAGAGGAGAAACAAGCTGCTTTAGCTCTAGGGTGGGCAATAACTTACAAGGTAGGCACTGACTGCTGAGGGGCAACTTGCATTATCTCCGCCAAGTTTCTTGTTCCTCTAGCTCCAAAGCCGAGCAAAAGGTAGACACAGCCTAGGGTATTGGCCTGCAATCTTGCTTGCTGTGCTTAAGAACTGTTGGTCCGGGAGGGATGTGGTGAAAGGAAGATGCTCTCTGCTTGGGTGGACTTGTTCTGTGGGATTCCTCAGCACAGACAGTTTTGTAACAGCACCTGGTTCATTCTCCCTTGCCCTTGGCAGGTCGCCTCAGAGGTAGAAGGAGTCAAGTCCACGCTTCGGTGAGTGGGACAGGCACCCTCGACATTCCTGGTGTCTGAGGATTGTGGAGCCAGCTGTGGGCTTGGCCTGTTGTAGTTGAGTGCCAGCCTGGCAGGCTGAAAGAAAGTGTCTGTCAATGTCTGCATGAGCACTACCAAAAGGATTCCATCAGTTTCCTCCTTTTCCATTGAAGAGGTTTTAACTAATGGAAGTCAAGTTTTGCAGACAGACAGGAGGCTGCATGCTGATTCTAGGCAGGCTGAAATAGCTCCTTCAGAAACATATGCAGTCCTGTCCAAACGTTAGTCTCGTCAGCTCATTTTAATGACTGAGGATCCCACTTGTATCCAAATTCATGACTTCTCCTTAGGACAGCTGGGGATAGAGCTCAGGAGAAAAAGGCTTCTCCTGAAAAATGCCAGGTTACTCCTTGTCCCTCATGCTGCTGTCTGTCTGCAGAGCACCACACCAGCAGCAGAACCTCCCCTGGCTCGCTCTCTTCCTCCAGAGGCTAAAGGGGAGGCAAAGGACAACAAACCTCCACGTGTTGTCAGTCCACGGCTGGAGCCTCCTGAACCAGTAAGTGGCAGCTTTGGTTGGTTCAGTGCAAAGCTTTGGGGCGGCGCAGAGCTGCAAGTTTCTGATCAGGCAGCACTTGCCCTTCGTGGCTGAAGATGCAGAGGGCTGGAGTCCTGCCATCACCTGGCTCTTCAGCCCACCCACTGACATTGGGAAATAGGATCTGAATGTTCACATGCAGGCATTGTTTTCCTGGCATTCTGACTGGGACCATGAACTTCCCTTGGTGTCAGATGAGAAGTAACATGATGTCCTTTAGTGCTACTGGTGTGCAAGTGAGCCCCTTTGTGCACAGTGTCTGTGCAGGCTCCCTGTTGTCAGCGGAGAGAGCGGTCCCAAGGCGCAGTTCACAGCCTTGTGGGGTAGGGAGGAGCTGCCGTTGCCTGCAGGGATCTGCTCCTCTCCACACCCTGTCTAGGTAGTTACAGTCACTGCTTCCCCTACAGCCTTAACCTTGACACGACCCAAGTTTGCTGAGAAGAATCCTGAGCAGCTCTGCATGGCAGAGACAAGGTCTGTCTCTGAAGGGCTGGAATGCAGTTCCTATTGGCTGCTCTGTAAGGCCTGAAATCCTGAGGGGAAGCCAGCTGACCACAGCCAAGCAGGGAAATATTCCCAGTTCAGACACTTCCAGAGCAAGCCAAGGGTTAGTTGGTTACTCACATCAACACCCCCACACACCAGCTTTTGCCTTCAGATGAGCTGTGTCTCCACTTGCTACTTCTCTCAGCTCTCAGCAGCCAACTTCCCTGCCCGTTATTGCTTGTTTGTGCTTTTTCCCTGCTCATTCCTTGCAGGCTCCAGCAGGAGAGCTTCTTGCCAGTCAGGACCCCTTGGCCCAGGCAGGAGAGGAGGAGTGGCAGGAGAGCACGGATAGAGTGCGCAGGGCCCCGGAGTTCAGGTGTGTGCTAAGCTTTTGTCGTGGGTTTGAGTCGCTGGCCTAATGCCAGTGCACCCATGAGAATATAGTTCTTTAAAATAGTGCTGTGAGTGAGACCGGGAATAGAACAGAGCAGGCTCCAACTTAGAAATGGAAAGAAAAACTTTATTAACTTACACTATATAGGAAAAAGGAAAAGGAAGAAACAAAATCTAAAGTGAAAAGAACCTCCTAAACCACTCCTCCTCCCCCCACCATAATTTCCTACTAAAACTTTCTGAGACAAAACCTGGAACTCCCAGCTAAAAACATGAAGGGAGAAGAGTCTTCCTTGTGCCCTATAGAAACTCCCACAAGAAGACACAGTCTCTTGTGGCCTGCACTCTTCACAAATGACCCACCCCATACAGAGGAAATGTGCATTTGAGAAGCCCTCCTCCCACGGATGGTGCTCTCACCACCACGCATGGACCAGAAACTGCTTGTAGGGTTCTTTTTAAGGATGCCTCTGGGACACAAGTCCCCCCTCATTTCTCCCTCGGGGCAAAGGCTTTTGAGAACAGAAGCCTCTTCTGAGGGCACCACTACACCCTCTTAATCCTCTGTTCACTCACTCTGGCACTGGCATTTTCACTACACAGTGCCCACCTTGCATGCCCCTAAACACAGTTTCCATAAGTTACAGGAGCACTAATGCAGTCTCTATGGCCACTACAAGGAAAGTCCGGCCAAAAGCCACTCCATCACCTCTTCTTCTTATCTTCTGCTGGCATCACAAATCCCAGGCTGTCTCTTCCACCACTTACAGAAGCCGCAGCCAATGAAAAGTTCTTGATATCAAGTGGCCCTGGTCGAACTCTCCGGGGAGGGGCCGGCTTAGGACACAGGAATGTCTCAGTGATAGATCTTCCACCCCTCCATTCTCAGTCGGCCTGGCGAACTACACAGCTCTCTTTTTTTCCCTCCGGTCTGAAGGAGGGACTCAGCCAAGGCTAAAGCTCACAGGCAGCCGTGCTGGCCCAGATCCAGCAGCAGCGAAGCCCACTGAGAGCTGTGCCAGCAAGCCGACAAACTGCTGTCCAGGCTTACCCCCCCAGGCACAGGCCGCATTGGCAGGCCTCGGCCTTGGCCAGGGGAGGCCTCCCCTTCCCCCGCCACCCAGCCAGGAGGAGGAGGGGAGCCTGAGGAGCTTGTTCACTCTCTGAAGGCCAGAAGGGGAAGAGAACGACCCCACCCTCTTCCCATCCTGAAATGTGTGTTCACAGAGATGAAATGAGATTTCACTGGTTGAACAGGGTGCCAATCCCTGAAACCAGCACTCTCTCACTTCCTAGGGCGGATTAAACCATGACAGCTTTCTTGCTTTCTCTGGGCAAGGGTGGGCATTGCTGGGCTTTAGGAGGCCCAGTGTCAAAGAACAAATTGGCTTCTCGTCATTTGACTTGCTCAGCACAGACGGGGGAAGGCAGCCTGTGGGCAGGTCTGGCTGCTGACCAACCTAGAGCATAGCTGCCTCCTGGAACTCGCTCCTTGAACCTTGAGAAAATCACTGTGACCTGGACCAGAGTAAAAGCACGAGAGGTTCAGGCTGGGCTTAAGGACAGCAAAGCATTGAACCACAAAGGCAATCATGCAGCAAAACAAGCACCTCAGAGAACTTGTGCAGATTCCACCCCTGGAAATTTGGAAGGCTCAGCTGGATAGAGCCTGGAGCAGCCTGTCCAGATGCCATAGCTGACCCCAAGTGCTTGGAGCTGACAGCTGGGCCAGAGGCTTCCTGAGGTCCCCTGCCAGCCTAAACCATCTTGGGATCCTTTGATTATTGGATTGGAAATTTGTCCCATCTCCTCCCCAAGCTATAGCTTGCAGGCTCTTGTTTCACTAGTGAAAGCAAGAGTAGTTGTGAGAGTACTCATCTGGACTTGCCAAGCCTGTGTTAGCCAAAGAAAACTTTTGCAAGTCCAGTATCCGCTGTATCAGAGAGGAGCATGAGACCTAGCAGGCAGGAAGCTGCTAAGCTTTCTGGAAGTGCCTGAGCTTTCTGAGCTTCTGGAAGCTTTTTTTACTTTCTCACTGGTACAGACACTTTCACCTGCACAAATGACAAATGGATGTGCTGGTCTAGGGAGGAAATTCCAGCATTCTCTTGAGGTGGAACTAGAGGGATGTTGGAAGCCCCTGAGTTGGACATGGTATGTAGTCCTGGTTTTGCAAGGAGACTGTGTTGCTATTAAGGGCTTGTTTGTCTGTCCCCTCGTCATAGATGGAAGAAGTTGGTTGCACTTGAGAGAAAGCGCCACTCCTCACTAGAGAGGGCGTTTGAAATGTCAACAGAGACAGCGGAGGAACCGCAGCCTCAGAGGGATCTGCTGGAGGAAGAGGTTCCTCTGGCAGTGCCAAAGGTATGCTCACCTTATTCCTAGGCAGCACCTGTGGGAGAGGGAGCTGCCCCTGGCAAGACCATCCCAAATGCTGCTTCTGGCAGCAGGCTAAGACCGAGACTGCTGTTGTTGTTCCTCTTGGAAAATGGTCTTTTCCCCCTTGCTTCCAGGTTTGCCGCCCACAGTGGCCAGCTCACAGGGGTCTGGAGTGGCTGCTCCAGGAGTTCTCTCGCCAAGGGCACATACTGTCCCAGGTGTGCAGAGAGAAAGCGGCGCTGACACAAGAGAACACTGCCCTGGAAGCCCAGCTGGCAGCCACGGAGCGAGACCTACGAGGCCTTTCAAAGCAGCTGGTAGAGGCCAGGTAAAGGCAGGGAGGAGACCCTGAGTGGGACATCACTGAAGGTCTGTAATTACAAGGGTGGTAAACCTTACATCAAGATTTATTGCTTCCTGTGTGCTCTCCAGAGGTTTCTCAGACAGAGAAGGGAAGAGACATGAGAAAAAAGAAAAGGATACTGTCACCTGAATGTTATTTTTCTGACAGCTCAAGCTCTCAAAGTTATTTTCGGCGCCTGCTTGGGACCCTTTGCACATTCCTGTGACAAGTGCAACTTGGCACTGAATCGAGTACCAGGGAAACCATGTAGATGTTTGCTGAAGCTGGATGTTTCCCTCTAGTTTTGGTTTCTCTTTTGGTGCACCTGAACATCAATCTTTCCTTGCCAAGTAGTTTGACATGGTCATTTCAGAATTCAAGGCTCTTATATTATATGTGAATGTTGTGAGTAGGGCACTGCCGCTTTGGGTGGAACTGGAGGGTCGTGCTGAAAATCTTGAGACCCTTCTGAGCTAACTCCGGTAAAGTATGGTGCAGGACCTAGAGTTGCTTACGAGCAACACCAGCAGCAGCAGCAGCAGCAGAAGGGAAAGGTCCTGTGACCTCTTGACAGTGCCTGGGGATTCTTGCTGAGCACTGCTGCCTGCTCACTTGTCCACCCACCTCTGTAACGTGTCAAGCTCCCCTTGGCTGGTCCCTCTTCCTTTTTAAGAGTGCACAGACGTTTGTGCACTGCTGGCTTAGTTAGCTGTAAAGAAAGGTAGCAAGTGTTCTTGTTCGTGAACTTCCATTAATTTAAATGGCAGGATACCTGTCCCTCCTCCGAGCTAGTTCTTGTTCAGATAAAAACCTAGTTCTGGCTTCCTACTCACCCTGCTACAAGCCGGAGCTTTCATATATTGTTTGGTGCATTCCTTTAGTCTCTTTAACTTAGAGCATGTCTGGAAAACAAGGTACCTCTACGTACACTATGAATGGCATTAAACATTGACAAGTCAGCCAGGAGAACAGTGTGTTCGGTCACCCTGCAGCGTGACTTGGGGGTGCTGATGAGCTCAGGGCTGTGAGCAGAGGCTGGGCTTTTGCTCGTTGGCAGAGACTTTGTGGGCACAGCCCCCTTTGTGGGATACGTCAGGCAACAGCATTTTGAGCTTTGGCTGCTGAGATCAAACTCAGCTGGGCTTTCTGTGCGGCGCGAGGTCACGAGGAAGGGCTGGCCAATCACATGGAGGAGCCTGCCTTGCAATTTTAAGTGGCAGAAATAGTCTTGCTGTGTCTCAGTTTCCACACAAGCCATTTTCCATACTCAGCTGGAGCGATCTTAAGGTACCTCTCACTGGAAAGGGTGCCTGTGGGTGCCAGAAACAATTTCTCTTCATCTTCACATCTTGTAGGTCAGAAAAGGAGAGCTTGCAAAGCAGCCTGCTGGAGGCTCAGCAGCACATATCGGAGCTGGAGATCACCAGGAGGCATCTGGAAGGCCAAGTTCACAGAGCCATGCAGGCCAAGGAGGTGATACTTGGTGAGAGCCTCGTGTGCTTTGTTACTGATGATCGCTCTGCCTAGCGCAGTTGCTTTGTAGCCAGCTCTGTCTGCAAGGCTTCTGAGGAGTGAAGGAGCTGGGGGCAGGTCCCTCCGTACCTGAAACTGAGAGGGCTTAAGGTCAGTAGAGTGCTCTGCTTGTATAGTCTCTGACTGTTGCCGTTTGTCCTGTTCGCAGAGGATGTGAGGGGCCTTGGTCGTGAGCTGCAAGCTCTAAGATCTCTCGACAAGCAGCAACGTGAAGAAATGGCTCAACAGCTCCACTGGACAGAAGAGCAGTACATCGAGGCTCTGAGACTCCAGCAATCTGCTCAGGAAGAAGAAAAAAGGAAGCTCCAGGAAGAATTGGTAAGAAACCATAGGCACCGGAAGTTTTCAGGCAAGCTTGGTGGGCTGCCTTAGCAGAAGAACAGCCTGGGTATGTGGCATGGCCGCAAGCATCTGCTGTGGGCGACATGTTGCTGGGCCAGGCAGCAGAGGGCTTCAAGGGCTCATGCTTGAAGGTCTGTGAAGACCCAGAAGACAGTGCTGGGACAGTAAATGCAGCCACAGATCCAGGATGGGCATAAGCCAAGCTCCTCAGGAGGCTGGGTGGTCGCCACCCAAAGCATGGCAGCGAAGGGGCAGGATGTTCCCCACAGCCTCGTGCCATGCAGCAGACTGCTGCTGATCTTGCTGCCAACTGCCATTCCAGCAACGGGGTTCCTTGCTTTCTGTCCTTCCACAGTGGACAGAGGTCTTCTCTTTGGGCTTGAAGCATATGCAACAGGCCCCTGTTGCTGGGATTTCAGCTGGTGGCCCGTCTTGTGACTAGGGCATCAGGATGCTGGCCTCCTCCTCATCCTGCAGTCCACCTGCAGCTTTTCCTTGATCAAAAGGCAGAGGAACTTTGAGAAGAGAGCCTCTGAGGACAGGCAGAAATCCTGAGGAGAGAGGGGCCAGGAAACAGGCAGCCATCAGAGCATGGAAGGAAGGCAGCATCTCCTTTCCTTCCACCTGCCGACCCTCCTGCTAAGTTTCTGGTTAGGACAGGAGTGCTGCAGGGCACAAAGTCACTACTGTGCACTCCTCAGGTGGGGGATTTTGGGAGGGATGAAGCTTCCAATTTTTTTTCTTTGGGGAGCATGGCTGAGACTTTCTCTGCATGTGTCTCTTCCCGTCATCAGGAGAGACAGCTGGAACAACAGCGTTTGGAGGCGCAGGAGCAGCTGGAGCAACAGGCGCACCTCATGGCAGAGGTACAAAGGGAGCAGGACAAAAGGCTGGTGGAGATGAAGCAGGAAGTTGCTTCACCAGCACCACGCAAGCTGAATAAGAAAAGATACAAAGCAGAGCCAGTCAAAAGACAAAGAGTGTGAAAAGAGAGTTTGTGTGATGTTTTGGACTCTTCTGGGCTCCTTATAGACACCACTTCTCTGGACACTTGGGATTGTCTCTTAGCTAGCCCTTGGCAAACACAAAATGAGAACAAAATACTTCCGGAAAGTGTGAGCACATCAGTCTTGGCTGCCACACAAGTGGTGTGTGGGAAGTTTAAAGCCGCCTTCTCTTCGTTTCTGTGCAGCTCCAGCGTCAGAAGACTGCTGCCTTAATCAGGGTGCGCCAGCTGCAGAGAAAGCTAATCCAAAGCCAACAGCAGGTAGAGCTCCTGAGGCAGGAGCTGAGTGAGGAGCGGGAGAATGGGCAGGTGAGGCTGACTAGCCAGGGAGCAGAGGGAGGGGCAGTAATGGGGACATGGACTATAGACCTCAGGAAAGGGGAGGCAAGGACTACTGCAGGCACTGGAAGCACAGAGGCAGGTGCTAGTAAGATTTTTCTTGACACAATATCAAGGACAAGCTGCAGGAAGCTCAGAGGAAGATGAAGGCAATGGAGAAGAGGCACAAAAAAGAAATGGAAAGGATGCACAGGATGCAGCTGCAGTACAGGCTGGCTGAAGAAAAGCAGGTGAGTGAAAGAGCAGTAGGCACTGCAGTCATGCAACAAGTGGTCTCTCCTCTTCTCACCTTTCCCCTGCAGAGCAGGAGGTGGATGGGGGCAACGCCTCTGACTGCCATGCTCTCTGATCTCCATCGCAGCTGGTCACAAGGACACTTACTGGGCCACTGAATCTCAGCTGCTGCCCTGGGCAGTAGGGCTAGTGCTTTGGCCAGTGGGCCAGCAATGCTCTGAATGTATTTCTGCTGGCCACAAAGTGCTCGCTCTATATTTTGAGGGGTTTGTTCAGGTGAATGTGGTGAGCCACGCAGATTCTGAACAAGTTGTCCCTGACTATGGTGAATGCAGTCCTCAGAAGAGGGTCAAATTTAAAGTTGCTCTTTCCCTTTGACAATCTCTAATACAGCTGGCTGGGACAAGCTGTTGTCTCTGTCTGCTTGTTTGGGTTTGACTTGAAGTGGAAGAGTTGACAGCTCAGCTTGACACAGCCTAACACCAGTCTTGTTCCCAAGGGCTTGCCTTTGAAATGCGCTGTCTGGGGCACCTCTGCCAGCCACCTTTCTGACACAAACAAATTTCTTCTCCCAGATGGACGCAGGCTCTGCCGCTGCAGCAGCATCCTTCAAAGAAGCCTCCTCTCCACAGCCTGAAAACCCAAGCACGAACAGTTCGTCCTGCTCAAGCCAGGAGAGAGAGGAGCAGTGCCTGAAGCTGCTGAGTACGTCCTGTGGATTTCTTGTGCGACAGAGCCGTGTGTCGTGTCTGTGCCTGAGCATGAGCTGCACCACATGTTCCTCCTCACTTTGGTGTCAGACAGACATTTTGGACTCCCTGCAGAAGCCGTTGTTGTGCTCGCAGACAGCCAGGGAGCTCTTGGGGTACTCCTTTTGCCTATGAAGGCAGCTGGGGGTCGGTGGGCTTTGTGTGAGCTTCCCTGTGCAGGAAAGACAAAAGCAGGGATTGTTTCTCGAGCAGCAGAAGGATGTGACCTAGCAGATGACCCAGTGAATGTGTGTGCGCTAATCTGTCCAAAGTGATCAGAACAGCTGGCTTCCTGTATTCCCTTTAGACTCTTGACTTGTCACCAGTCATTGGAGACAAAATACTTCCGAGAAAAAAAAAAAAAAAAAAGATTGGCTGTGGGGCTGGTTTCATACCAGTGTTGTTTATATAACTGGTATTATTTCTACTATTCCTTCTACAGTCTACATTTTAGTTAGCCCAACTTCCTTGGAGAGAACATCAGACATCTTGACACATCTATGTGGCACGGTCAGATAAAACTGCCCTGCAGGCAATTGTCAGGAGGAAACCTGCTGCCCTTCAGCTGCGTGTTCCTCTGGTACCAGGCACTTTGTCATGGCTAATGCCCCGCCAGTAAATACTCTTGGAATATTAAGCATTGGCCTCAATCCCTGCACAGATCATACGTGAGGAGAGCACACCAAGGCCTTGGTGACTCTGCAGTACCACCAGCTGAGTTGCTCGTTGCAACTGGTAATAGCTGGCAGTGCAGTGCTGTCAGAGAATAACCAGTCAGGTACAGAACAGAGCCCAGTTTACTCAGTGACTGCCATCAGCTGTTGGAACAAAAGGTGGATTGATCTACTCCTCCGTGGGTCGGAACTCAAAGGCAATCCAGTTCTGTCTTGAGTGGTGTCAACAGCTTGCAATGGGGCTCGGTCTGGCTCTGGCTTCCTCACAGCGGTTGTCAGTGGCCATTTGTGGGCTTTGCCCAGCTTTTTGTCATACCTGCCCTGCTGCTGATGGCTGATGTGTCTGCAGAGGCTGGAGCCTTCCTTAGCTGGGAGGTTTCAGCTGCCACCCCATTGCTGCAGCTTTGCCTGGACTTGTGAAAGGATCGGCATCTCCTTTGGGCAGCTGTGTCCCAGCAGCGCCTGAGGAGCGGCGCTGTCCTTGTTACGCGTCTCGGCTGTGCCCGTTTGGGAAGATGGGGCACGTGGGCTGTGTTCAAGAGGCCGAGTCCAGTGACTGCTGCACCCCAGGCTGAAAGACAAGGAATTGTAGTTCTTCACTAAACAGGAAATCAGTAAAGTCATCTTCGGAACTTAGCCTGCTCATAAATGAAGAGGGTCCTAATTCCTACAGCCATTGTTCTTAGTTATAGCATGAGCTGCTGTTCTCTAAAAATGGCAAGGCATTCTTTAGGCAAACTGCTGAGAGGTAGAGAAGGTCCCCTCCTCTCCTGGAATTCACTCTGCAATATTCTTTCTGCTCTGCAAAAAGCAGCTCTTGACAAAAATTCACCCCAGATCCCAGGGTGCATTTAAACTTTGGAAGTATGAAACCTTTCGTTGAGTCTCGCAAGGGAGTGTTTATTCCCAAGAAAAGGAAGGGTCGTGATTTTTCAGCCCTCCTTCCCATTTGTAATGACAACCACTTGTCTCGGTGCCTGGTCTTTTCTGATCTCTGCCTGCTCTGATGGTTTCTCCCTGGGCTTAGTTTCCTCTCAAGGTAACCCTGCAGAGGAGGAGTGTGGAGAATCAGACTCTGTGCAGGCCATGCGTGTGACAGAGCTGCCTGTCTTGCTGGGGCTGCTGTTGTTGTTGTTCTTGTAGATGCTACTCTTAGCCAACCGACCATAAATTGCTCAGAGCCGCAGAGAGTGGAGCTGAGTTTCAGAGCTCCTGGAAGTCAGTATCTGTTTTGAAGTTTGCTTCTTGTGTTTTGTTTCTGTCAGGGAGAGTTGTGAGCGTGGGAGATCCAGCAGAGAGATACACTGGATGGGAACATATTGGCAGTGGGTGAGTGCAGCCACACTTCCTTCTACGGAACTATGGGCCAGGTATTTTGGTGGTGCAATATCAAGTGGGAAGTCAGGCAGGCTGGCAGCATCTTCGAAGCCTGGCTTTAGATTGTCCCTGTCTCAGTACCGATCACAAGGCATCATCAAAGATAACTGGGTGCTGACCATGTCTTGCCTCAAGGAGCAGCACCTGGAAGCCCTCCTGTCCCTCAAGCGTGTGGCACCAGTTTGCTTCTTTTCCTAGGAGACATGGTTTTGTATGATTCAAAGTAACACAGCCACACTAATGAAGGAAGAAAAGCCTGAGAGAGCAACTTCCCACCTGCAAGCTGTCAGATAACAGCTGTTTTCTTTCCAGTATCTTGCTGAAAACACTATTCAGCGGTCAGGACAATAAGAAAGGCTGTGTGGCGTTGCCTGGGTTTGGCAGATAGAATCAAGAGCGCAGTGAGAAGGCCCAGCAGGACTGTGTGTTTCATTGCCTGCAAAGGCACGCCACATGCACAGACACAAAGGAGAAGGCGAACAAAAGCCCCAGATCCAGAATCTGGTGTGTACATTTGAGATTTGCAGCAGCCCTTTTTCTTCCTGTTGGACCCAGCTTGTCTCCTGGACACGCTGCACAGCAGAGGGCTGCTGGGCTGCTGTGCCATTGGCTAAAGAGTAGATGAACCCCAGTGTTTTAGAGACACTTCAGGCAGAAGAGAGCTCCTGCCTGGGCTGCCCTTTGCTTCTCAGCACTGAACAGCTCCTCTGTTCTTGGCACTGTTCTCTTTCTAGGGGTTTTGGAGCCGTTTATAAGGCCTTTGATGCTGCCACAGGACAAGTGGTAAGTGCCAACAGCCCATGCAGATTTTGCAGCTCTTGAGTGCCTCCCCTTGTGATGTGATCTGTGGCCAGAGCTTTGGGCCACCTGTCTTTGCTGCAAAGGCTGTCCCACAGAAGCAGCCTGCCTAGAGGCAGGCCGCAAAATGCATCTTGGACAGACTTTGTCCTTACTACCCACCTGAATGAATGCAAGGATGGCAGTGGTGTCTTTCCGAGAAGGACACGCCAGCTTGGACTTACTGGCTAAATATACAGCGATTAGCTGATGCCAACAGCCCTCATTGTGGCCCAATTCCTCTTAAGCCCAGGCTCGACACAGATAGGATTTCCCATTGTTTTCCATCACATGGTTCAGTTTGAAAATATAATGCAAGACCTTGGAAAGAAGGAGAGATCTTGTCTGGAGTGCAGTTTGGCATTTCAGTCCTAGGTAACCTGGTTCACACACACACACACACACACACACACAGCGAGATCAGTGAGAAGAAAAAGTTGATGAAGAGCCTTAAATAATACAAACTTGTGTTGGTCCTGTGTTGGTGACATTACATTACAGAGATGCTGTTTGTACTGAACAGACATGGTGGTGTCTTGGAGAGTCTTTGGGGCTAAAAGTTCAGAGTCCTGGATTCTTGTTTCCGGCTCTCAGCAAACACTGCTCCATCTTCCTGGTAGTTCCTTATCTACCTGCAGTCAGTAGTGCGCTCAGGAACTGCACTTGGAGGGAGGTCTACAAGGCTCTGAAAGCCCCCTTATAGCCTAGGACGTATCCATAGCGTACCACAGAAAGGATTCTTAATTTTCAAGCCCATTACATAATTACAAGCCTAAACCTTGCTCTAGAATGTTCTTCAGAGATGAAAAATCCAAAAACCGAAGAAGTTAGGATGTGCTAGGATTGTAACTTTATTTTGAGTCGCCTTGGAGGTCTTTTTTGGACAGCATTTTCTCTGTAATGTATGTGTGTATTTACTTTGGCACACAATCAAGAATGGCAGCAGTTTCTGAAATAAATGCTGGTCAAAGCCCCTAGAAATTCTGACATATTTTCTGCGGTTTCAATTTATTTTCACAGTAGAAGAATTGCTTTTGGATTGCAAAATGTGTGTAAATGGTAATAGTAGTGATAAACAAAGTCTATTTAAGAAGTCTGCAGGTGCAGAGAGTGTTGATAGCGCTTTGTGGTTGATGGTTTAGAGTCCCTTTTTACTGAGGTGACAAGGCATCCAGGCCCACGAGCGCTAGGAGAAAGAGGCTCTTGTAATGTCTGCTCCTAATGGCTTTCAACGTCATTGTAGGTGGCCATAAAGCACCTCGATCTCCAGCACCAGAGCTGCGAGGGAGTGTTGAAAGAAGTCCTGGTCATGACTGAATATAAGAACCCCAATATTGTCACCTACCTAGGAAGGTAAGTAGTTCTGGTATTTTTCTGGGAACGTTCGTTTGCATACTTGCAAGGCAAAGCTTTAAAAGCTCTTTCCTCACTGGCAGGAAAGTGATCTTTCTATTACATCGATCCACTCCTGTACAAGGCATGGGAGGAGGTTGCATTTTGCCTCCATGAATGGTTCCTGGTATAAATAGCTTGAAGACTGTTCTCAGAAACCTGGTTCTCTTACTAAGCCAGCGGCCCGTATGTTCACTCGCTGCATGTTCTTTTGCTGTTTGGGGGCGTGAATTTTTCCAAGTGTCAAAAGAAGTGCTGAGAAAGCATGACAGCAATGATTTCCCTTGTGCTGTTCCCACTATTTTCCATTGCCTTGCATGCCAAAAGACTAGGTTAGGAGACACATAATTTGCCAGGGTTGAAATTGGTTTTCCTCTTTGTGACTGTCCTTTATGCAAGGTTTTCCAAAGGGTGTCCGCAGTGCTGCACCCTCACCTGGCCTAGATAAAAGCTCTGAAAACTGTGTCTCCTTGTTGCTGGAGTTAATGGTGCAATTTATGTATGAAGATGATGAAGCAGCTGCTGGGATGTGTCCGCTTCCAGATTTATCTTTACCCTCAAAAACCTGCCCTTTTCCTCTGCTTGCCACCTAAGCTGTCTCCTTTTCTGTGGATGTGCCTTCCCCATTTAGATGGCACAGACTGCAAGTACTGGATAGCCTAGGTGGAGGGTGTCTTCATTTTATTCTGTCTTCATTTGCCAGTGACCTGGAACTGTAGGCTTTTCTTCTGTATGGCAATTTAGCTGTGCACATTCAGCTCCACGCTGTTGTTTTCCTCTTCCAGCTACCTTGTCAATGAGGCTGTGCTGCTGGTGTTGGAGTACATGGACGGAGGCTCTTTAGCTGAGATGGTCAGCAAGAAAAGGATGGATGTAGGACACATAGCAACAGTCTGTCGGGAGGTAAGGGATCCTGCTTGTGCTTGGGATGGCTTGGACAGGCTTGTCCTTTGAAAGTGCTGCTAAGTGAGTGATTCCACGTTCAGAGCTTTCTTTCTGTGTTGCTCTTACGCTTCAGAGAAGAAAGAGCATCTGGACTGAAGTGCCAGCCAGTGTCCCTGCCCTTACTGTAGTCTGTTCTTTACGCTTACCTACAGCTGTTGAACTCTCTGTCTCTTTTTCATTTTTACTTGCCGTTCCATGCTTTGCTTTTCCAAGCCTTTGGCCCAGAACCTTTCTGCATTGCCTTCTTTGGCCTGTAAGAGCAAAGGTGCCGGTATCCAAGTTTTAAACCAATGGCAAAGCCAAAGAGAGGCTCATCTCTCACAGGTTTCAAGGGATGGCATGGCACCTACCGTGGTGCTTGCTGCTGAAAACTGACAAATGAGCTACTTGGAAGGCTGCTGTCAGGGTAGCCATAGAACCCTTGTCTTCCAGTCTTCTGCCCGACAGTGATCCCCTTGGTACCCAAGGTGGGGACCTTTCCTCTGTTGGAAGACCCTCGTTTGTCCTCAGGGTGGGGACAGTCTCCTGTAATGACTGATGTTTCCCCCTCGGAGACTAATACGCCTTTCCTTGGAAGGATCCTGCTCTCCTGGGGCTGCAGCAGCAAGCTCCTCCTCTTGCCAGCACTCACTGCTCCTGTGAGATCTGTGAATCCTCATGAGCAGTTTCCTTTTGCGTGTGATGAAATCAGATCAGGCTAACTTTTGGCCTCCTGTTTCTTTTTTCTCCCTCAGTGTCTGCAAGGCCTGGCTTTCCTTCACACCAACCAGCTGATCCACAGAGACATCAAAGGCGACAACATCCTTCTGCGCCGGGATGGCGCCGTCAAGTTGGGTGGGTGTTCTTGGTCATGTGCAGCACTCCGGGGAGCTGGGGTGGGGCTGCTTTTGGGTGGCGGCCAGGCGCCCAGCTCTGGTGCTGGTGAGAGTGCACAGAGCACTCCTGCAAGCTCAGGGTGCAGCTCCAAGGTGCTGAGAGCTCCAGAGAGGAGTAAGGTGTCAAGGGTACCTTTGGTTTGTGTGTGCTCCCTTCCAAAGGGAGAGAGTTACAGTGTAAACCTTCATGTGAATGAGGACAAGCCACAGTATTGTGGCAGGTTTGTTAAGTGGACTATTCCCCATGTCCTTGGTTGCAGTCCTGAGGAAAGGGAGCGCAGCTACTTTTCCAGCTAGATTCAGCACTGCATTCTCAGACTTCGAGTGAGGAACCCTTTTCCTTGGTTTCCTACTTGAAGCAGTTTTTGTTTTTCTCCTCAGCTGATTTTGGCCTCTGCGCTCTGCTCAGCCCTGAGCAGAGTAAACGGAGGTCAATGACCGGTACCATTTACTGGATGGCGCCTGAGGTTGTGAGAAGAGAGCCATACGGCCCCAAAGTAGACACCTGGTCCCTTGGCATCGTGGGAATACAAATGGCCAAAGGAGAGGTTCCTTACTTGTGTGAAACCAAATCCAGGGTAAAGTGCAAATATGCTCAATACCAGTGTCCTTCTGGTCCATCTCAGTTAGACAAAATCCCATTCCCATGGCTTGAACTGGTTCCACTAAGGCCCACTTGTAGAAATGTCCCTGGGGCTCACAAAAGCTGTCATGGCAAGACCTGTTGCAGGTTGGAATAGCTGGGGCGGCACAGGAGCAGCTTTTTTTCTTTTGGGAGAGCAGGCTCATCTCTAACCGTCTGCTAGGCAAGAAATTGCCACTGCAGACTGGAGCTTAAAATATGGGGTCTAGGTGAGCACTTAAGGATATGGAAGAAGCAGGAAGGGTCTCATGTTTCCTTTTCCTTCAGGCTATGTATCTGATAGGCACGCAAGGGGCACCAGATGTGCACAAGCTCGGGCTACCCTCTGCCTTGTGTGACTTTCTGGGCTGCTGCCTGCAGACGGATGTGGACAGGCGAGGCTCTGCCGAGGAACTTCTGCAGGTACAATGCAAAGCGGCTGCAGGCCCAACAGCTCTTCCCTGTCAGGGTTTGCTCCTCGGCCAAACTCCAGGGCACTGGATGGGCCCCCCCCCCACAGTAATCTCCGCTCTGGGTGCTTTTCAAATGAAAACCGAGGAGGATCCAAGACTGGTTGAGGTTAGAAGGGACTGATGAAGGTCATCTAGTCCAAACCGCCAGCCACTGGCAAAGACATCTTCAGGTAGATCAGGTTGCTCAGAGCCCCATCCAACCTGACCGTGAATGTTGCCAGGGGTGGGGCACCTCCCAGTTCTGGGCAGCCTGTGCCCGTGTTTCAGCACTCTCCTCATAATGAGCTTCTGCTTTAGAGCCAATCTGAATCGACTCTCTTTTAGCTTAAAACCATTCCCCCTTGTCCTCCTGCAATTGGCCTTGCTAATAGACGTGTCCCCATTTTTCTTCTAGCCCCTTCAAATATTGAAAGTTCTCCTTGGGGCTTACTCTTCTCCAGGCTAAACAAGCCCCAACTCTCACAGCCAATCCTCAGAGGAGAGCTCCCAACTTCTGGTGATTTCTTAGGCCCCCTTTTGCTCTTGGCTGCTGTATTCAGGTTTACCTGGGTAGCAATGGAACTGAAGTATTGCAGTGCTGGGGACAGAGGCCTGCAGTGGGGCTTGAAGAACAAAGCACAAGCAGTCCCTGCCAAGCAGTTCTAGATTGGTCTGTGGGAAGGCAGGGGCTGTGGGGAGCTGACTGTGAGCCTCAGAGGGGACCCAGCCTGGCCCTCCTGCCCCACCTTTAGAAGTTTCTGCCAGCCAAACAGGGACAGCTGAGCAGGATTTGTGCTAGCCCCATGTGCTGCCTGGCCTGGTCAAGTAGATGAGAACCACTGTGGCTTTGCTGCCAGGTTTTGTGGCAGGGAGCTGGTGACCGGGCCACTTGGTGGCTGTCCCTGCTGTGAAGGAAGATGCCAGCCAGCACAGGAGGGGAAGGGCATGCTCTGCCTGCAAGTCAGAGCTGAGTTCATCTGCGCTCTGCTGCTTGTGTCTCTGCTCCTGGCTTGCTGCTGAAAACACACATGTCCAGTGGTCCTGAGAACAAAATGTGGGATCGATACTTTTCAGAGCTCTTGGGAATCTCTTGAGGATTGGCTTATGCCCCATATCTCTTTGGGACACTCACACAGCCCATGTCTGTAGAAAAGAGGTGCTTGAATAAGTCTGTTGCATTTCCTGAAAGGAACAAATCCTTTGGATAACAAGCAGCAATCCCACAATGCTGTCAGGACAAAAATCCCAGCAAGTGACAACACCTTGAGGAACGGGCTAGTGCAGTTCTGGGCCATGTTTGCCTGTGATAGCAGCGTCCTGGACATGAAGGCAGACGTGCTGATGGCACCCTCAGTCCAATGTCTGTGTGTTTCTGGGAACTAGAGGAATCAAGCTTGACCCCGTTAGGAAGTCAGTTTGGAAAAGAATGGTTTTCTTTTTTCTTTGTCTCTTTTCATTTGGTTTCTTTGTTTTTTGGTTTTATTTTTTTGCCTTTGGGCAGCATGCTTTTCTCAAATTAGCGGAGCCTCTCTTCAGCCTCTTCTGACAGCCTGATGGCTGTCATCCCTGCAACAAAGTAATGCAGGCAGCAGAGGAGATGACAAGGACCTTGAGACAGCACCTTGAGAAAAGAGCCTCTGAGAACAGGCAGAAATCCTGAGGAGAGAGAGAGGAGCCAGGAAAAAGGTAGCCATCAGAGAGGGAAAGGAAGGGGGCATCTCCTTTTCTCCCACCTGCTGATCCTCCTTCTAAATTTCTGTTTAGGACAGCATTGCTGGAGGGCACAAAGTCACTACTACTAATGGGCACTCTTCGGGTGGGGGGTTAAGGTGAACCATGAAGCTTCCACTGATTATTCCATTGTGGGGTGCTTGGCTGGGACTTCATCTGGAAGTTCATTCCATTCCTCATCAGGCACTTGAGCTGGAAGGGCAGCCTTTAGAGGCACAGCAGCTGCTGGAACAAGGAGAGAACTTCCTGGATGAAGTACAAAAGGAGCAGGAGAAAAGGCTGCTGGAGATGAATCGGGAAGTTGCCCCCAGGCTAGCTGAACGAGAAGAGGTATGAAGTAGAGCCAGCCAAGAGGCAAAGGGTGTGAAAAGAGAGTTTGTGTGTTCCTTTGGACTCTGCTGGGTGCTTTATAGGCACGGCTTCCCTGGAAACTCTCTGTCTGGGTGGGATTGTGTCTTAGCTGGCCCTTGGTAAACAGTGCTGGAGAGACCTTTGCGCCATGAGGGACAGGACCTCTCAGGTGAGAGGCTACCAGAGCACAGATTTGAGGAAGGCAGGAATGCTGTTGCAGGCCTGAAGGCAATGAGAAGCCCAGAGCTGTGTCTCAGAAGGAGGGAGGTCCCACAGGAAGCTGTCTGCAGAGCCAGGCTAGAGCTGTGGGAGAGGGCTGCCTGTCAGGCTGCTCAGGAGGTGCCTGAAGCTGCTGAGCACATCCTGTGCATTCTTTGTCTGACTGAGCAATGTATGACAGTGTGTGTGCCTCAGCATGAGCGGTACCAAATGTTCCTCCTCACTTTGGTGTCAGACAGACATTTTGGACTCCCTGCAGAAGCCGTTGTTGTGCTTGCAGACAGCCAGGGAGCTCTTGGAGCATTCCTTTGGCCTATGAGGGCAGCTGGCTGTGGGTAGGCTTTGCCTGAGCTTCCCTGTGCAGGAAAGACAAAAGCAGGGATTGTTTCCCGAGCAGCAGAAGGATGTGACCTAGCAGATAACCCAGTGAACTTGTGTGTGCTAGTCTGTCCAAAGTGATCAGAACAGCTGGCTTCCCGTATTCCCTTTAGACTCCTGACTTGTCACCAGTCATTGGAGACAAAATACTTCTGAGGAAAAAAAAAAATTGATTGGCTGTGGGGCTGGTTTCATACCGGTGTTTTTTTTATGACTGGTATTACTTCTACTATTCCTTCTACAGATCACATGGGCCCCCCCCCGCCATGTAAATCTCCACTCTAGGTGCTTTTCAAATGAAAACAAAGGAAACTTGCAGTGAAGCACTTGAGGAAGCAGAGGAGATGACCAGGAGCACTTCAGGATTTCTTTCTCCAATGCCACCTTGGGAGCTGGACTCAGAATAAAAATCCTAGAAACCCGCAAGCCTGTTGGAAGATTCCCTTCCTTGTCACCCAGGGAATACAACTCTACATTCACTTCTGAATTGTCAATTCTTTCTTAAAGATGGAAAGTCTCTCCTGTGGGCCTTCTGGTGCGGTTTGGAATCAGGAACGGTCTCCTTCCTTTATCAAATCCAACCTACACTGCCTTTGGAATACTGCCCACTGGCCAGGTTTTGCCCAGCCGTGGACTTCCAGATGAGGAAGAAAGTGCAATTGCATTTCCAGCCATAAGGCAATGAAGAGCAGGGCAGCCAAAACATCCTGTGGAGATACAGGCTTTCAGCTGTGCACCGAGGGGCTTTTGGTTCCTGCCCGGTTCAGCCGGCACGTCTCCTCTGTGACTGCTCCCGCTTCCCAGGTGGTCATGGCTAATAGGTACAAGGCTCCGCAAGTGGAACCAAAGAAGGTGGGCACGTCTGCTGGCAGCACAGGAGAGCAGAGAGCAAAGAGGCTGCGAGGTCCCTGGCCAACGAGGCAAGGCACCCGCTGGACCTGCTCTTTGTCAACAGAGAAGGACTGGTGGGTGGCGGCACGCTTGGGGGCCTTCTGGGGCTCAGCAATCATGAAAAGTCTCTGTGCTTGACCGGCTTTGTCCCTCTTTCTGTGCCTTCTGTTGTCCCTGTGCTCTGCAGTGTCTACCCAGGGCTGTGTAGCTGGTACATCTCAAGGGCAGGAGAGACTCATTTGTCTGCCCTTGGAGGTGGCTGCTCACATCAGCTTTTTCAATCTGCAGCTGGGTCTGCAGAGCAAGTTCCCCTCTGTGTTTGATCCAGGAGGCCAGGGCCTGTCATCTGCAGTCCCAGGTGGCATTGAGGCCTGCCACAGGCTGGTGTGGACCTACTTCAAGCAACAGAAGACAGTGGCAGCAGGTTGGTTGAAAAGTCACGTCCTTCAGTGACCGTGTGCCATGTGTGTCCTTTGTCCAGCCGTGCCCCAGACCTACGGATCAGATGCAGGCAGTGCTGCTGCTGCCAAAATCAGTGAGGATTTGGTGGTTGGCTTCCATCCCAGCAGAACTGGTCACTTATGAAGACAAGAGCTGATGGTGCCCTACAGATCTCTGGGCTGCATGGGTGTGAGGGAGCTGTCTTTTGCTGTTATTCTCCATCAGGGAAAGCTGTGCTGGCCAAGGGTGCATCAACACAGCAAACAGGGAGTGCAGTGCACAAGTCTCCTCGTCCGTGTCTGCTGAGAATTTGACCTTTGAGATTAAGTGGCACAATGTCATTTTGTTGTAGATCCCTGTGCCTATCTCCATGTTAGGTGATGCTCCTAAATCGGCCCATAGCACAGTAGCAGGGCAAAAAGACTCTCAGCTCTGCAGGTGCGATAAGCTGCCATCGATGCACAGGGAAATTGCATTTTGTCTTTACGAGCGAGAGGAAAACTGATTTAGCAGCGAGAAAAGGCCGTATGATGCTCCTGAACTTTCCTTCTTTCCCTCTTTCCATTGCAGGCAGATCTGTGTAGCTCACAGGTGTGCACATGATTGGCAGCAAAAGGGGGAATCCAGGTTGGGCCATGAGATGCTGGGACTGGGGCATAGCGCTGGGTGGGCTCACCTGCAAATTGTGTGTAGACTCGGAGGTAAGTGCCACGGTCAAAGTCAATCAGTTTTGCCTGTCCAGTGGCCAGGTTGAGGAGGATGTTGTTGCATTTGATGTCCTGGTGCAGAAGCCCACAGGTGCTGCATTGCTGCCTTGAAGATTGTTTGTCTTCACGTCCGCTTGTTGGTTCCCCGTTTGTCCAATCCCCGTTTGGCCCCAAGCTCCCCACGGCCAAGCCTCGTGCCCCGCACCCGTGGCAGCCCTGGCCACTCTGCTCTGCGGCCACTTTGCTCTGGGGCTCTGCAGGAGTCAGGGAGCAGCCCCTTCTTCCTTCCGAGCCGGCACCAAAACCACTGTCCCGTTTGGTTTCTTCTTCACTACAGTATAACTTTCATTTCCGGCAGCCCTGCAACTTTCCCCTGGCGCTCGCATCCGCCGGGCCTCATCCCGCCCACTCGGCCCACACTGCCATCTCTTCCTCACAAGCAAAGCGCTGTCCGGACTTTCCCCTGGAGCATAAGAAAGTGCTGAATGAGGAGCCTGCCAGTGCCAGGTAGAGCCAGCTGCGTGGGAGGGCAGAGCAGCAGATGAGGAGGGAGAAATCCAGCCGCTGCGGGGCAGCGCTGCTCCCCCCACCACTCGGGGCTGAGGAGGCAGGGCCGCCCGGCGCTGTGCTCTCGTCGCCAGGGCTGTTCGTGTTTTCTTGTCCGGTTCCAGGTGAAAATCGGAGACTGCCGATAGGATCAAAAGAAAAGAATTAAACAGCTATTTCTGCTGCAGTTTGGATGCCAGTCTGTAGCACTGTGCTTTCTACTTTCCCGGGGTTCATCCCCTCCCCCCTCCTCCCCAGGCTCCACACACAGATACGCGGTCTCCTAAGGCCCTGCAAAATGCAAGGTAGATCCACCAGGAAATTGGATATCTTGGGAAAAGCCACCCCCTCCGCAAAAGGGATTTGACCCCGGGATGCCTGTCCATCCTAGGCCACTCCCCTCATCCCAGCTACTGGCTGGGTCTCTGCCCTTGCCCTCTCCCCTCCCCAGGTAAAAGCAGCATGCTTGCCATGTGCTCCATTCTGTAACTGCGCTCTCCACGGATATAAGACCTCCTCCGAAGCTCGAATAAAAGCCCATTACAGATCCGGTTTCTCTCTGCTGTTTGTCAAAGCCTTCTGCTTTGACAAAAGCCTTCCGCTAAGAGTCACGCTGGACTTGCCCTGCTCTTGACCCTGTTCCTCCGAACTGAGGACCAGCCTGTTTCTCCGAATACTTCTGCTCCTGGTAAAAAGATACATTTGCCACTGCAGGGCCAAAAAAACCCTGAAAGAGGCAACAGTAACTCTTATAAGTCCAGCATAGCAGCTCAGCTCTGACCCGTGTTCCTCCTCTCTTGCCAATCCAGCACTGTCACACTGGAGCAAAGGTCCTCTCTGCAAAGAAACTGCTGGCTGGTTTATTTCTCCTGCTGTTCATTGACACAGGTAGAAAACCAAAACGGGCTGGATCCCGAGTCCCTTTAAACATGTCAACTTTGCCACATTAATCCAAGACAAAACCTCTACACAATGTCACACAAATCACCTTTCTTGCTGCTATGTATTGTCACTGCCGAGCCTATTCCCTGTCTCTAGAACTCACAGTCGACCAAAGCACTGCACTCGAAGATCTTACATTTGCATGTTTCTTGTGTTTCCAGCATTGCTTAAACAAACAAACAAACAAACAAACAAACAAAAACCAACCAAAAAACCCCCACAACTGTGTAGCTAATGATAGCGTCTAAGACTTGCTAAGTCAAGGGTCTTCAAGGTAAGATGAATTTGGAATTAATGTGATGGAGAACTTGCGCAACACAGAAAAGGGGAGCATATAAATCAAGGAATTCCTACGTGTGAACATCTTGGATTCTTTCCTTCCATTTTCATTTCACTGTGGGAAAGCTGCTTCAGTTTTCCAAGAATCTTTTCCACAGTCATGTTTGCTCTTTTCAAGCTCTTTTCTTTATTGGAGAGCTAGGCTGAACTTCTAGCACAAGATGTGCCACCAAGTGCAGCTTCTCTTGGCTTTCAACATTGTGTACAGCAAGACTCTTGCAGCCAATCAGAACAAATGTTTTGGGAACTTTACAACATGTCCTTTATTTTCCTTGTGGACTGAAGAGTTGTGCTTTTGGCTAGGTTTTCATTTAGACTACTGTGCCCTAAGAAAACAGGAGGTGGTACCAGGAATTGATGGGGAATACAAGCCTGGGTGAACTCAGAGAAAGGAGTGCCAGAGCCTGCAGCAGAAAGGGAGACTTGGGCGATAATCATTCAAACTCCTCAAGGTACATCTTGAGAGTGCTCTAGAATGTGAAGATGGTCTGACAAAGGTAGTTTGTTTCTGTGTTCAGCTTAGATGATTCCACATCTTGTGCTTTGGTGCAAATCAAGAGTACAATCAGTTCATTCGAAGCACCAGAACAAGCATGACCCAACAGACTGGACAACTGAAAGAATTTGAGAAGGAGAAATGCAGGGAATGACTTGGTTATCTTTGTCCATAAGAAAGGTAACCTTTTCTGTGAATTTCTAACATATTCCCTGTGCTTTTGACCTTCTTAACAGGGCCCTTTGCATCACAGATTCATCAAGAAGGGAGAACCCTGAGCTTCTGTAACTGCACAAAAGAGGACGTGTTCCTCTGCAGTGACACTCAGGTGGAAAGAGGAATGGGGTGCCTGAGCACTATCTGCATAGGAAAGTTCAAATCCCATTTCCCACATGTCAGTGGGTGGGCTGAAGAGCCAGGTGATGGCAGGACTCCAGCCCTCTGCATCTTCAGCCACGAAGGGCAAGTGCTGCCTGATCAGAAACTTGCAGCTCTGCGCCGCCCCAAAGCTTTGCACTGAACCAACCAAAGCTGCCACTTACTGGTTCAGGAGGCTCCAGCCGTGGACTGACAACACGTGGAGGTTTGTTGTCCTTTGCCTCCCCTTTAGCCTCTGGAGGAAGAGAGCGAGCCAGAGGAGGTTCTGCTGCTGGTGTGGTGCTCTGCAGACAGACAGCAGCACGAGGGACAAGGAGTAACCTGGCATTTTTCAGGAGAAGCCTTTTTCTCCCGAGCTCTATCCCCAGCTGTCCTAAGGCGAAAGAATAAATTTTGAAAGAAATGGAAATCTAAGTCTCTAAAAGAAACTTCAAATGGGTTAATGAGACCAATTAGACAGTACTGTGTATAGTTCTGAATGAGATATTCCACCCTGGCTGCAATAAGCAAACAATCTTCTATCTGAAGATCTCAACTTTTATCTGATTAAAGCCTCTGAAATTGAAAATTTGAAAATAGCCCATGATGCCTTTACTACTGCTGATGTGGACACTGAAGTTTTACAGAGGCTTCTGGCGAAGCCAAGGCAAGTGCTGCTGCTGCTGCTCTGCCAGAGAGCCTTGGCTGGGCAGGGATGGCACCACTGGGCCGCGGGCTGTTTCTCCTACCAGAGCTGGGCAGTGCTTTTGAGCCAGTAATGAAAACGGGTGGGAGAACGAAGGGGCCTTTTCCTGCGCCAGCAGTTATGGACGCACTAGGGCCCAGTTCAGGGCAGAGTTTTGGCCCCCACAAAATAAAGCAGAGGGACACGGCTGGAAAACGCTTCCTTTCAAGCCTTCTTCGCTCTTGGAAAAGAAGGGACCCAAGCGAGAGAATGCGCAGCGGGGCGCGGTGCCTCCTCCGGGCCTGCAGCCAGGGGCGGCTGTTGTTGGGAGGCGCCGTGGGAAGGAAGGGGCGGGGCCCCTCTGTGAGGGAGGAGAGCCTCGGGCAGCTGCGAAGCAGCGCGAAGCCGCCGACGGGACTGTGCGTTCGCAACGCACAGCGCCGGGGCAATGCACAGTGCCAGAGCAATGCACAGCTTCAGCGCAGGAAGGCAATCTTCCCATGGAGTGCAGGATTTAGGGGGTTTGATTCTCAGTCCTGCGCGGAGCTGGCAGGCCACAAAGCCTCCTCAAGCGCCGGTGCCTCCTCTCCTGTCAGCAATGCCTTTGCTGACAGGGTCCAATCAGCCAGGCTGAGGGCAGGCTCAGCTGATGTTACAAAGCAATCCTGTCCAAAATAAAAAAAAGACAAAGCCCAAAGCCGAAAGGAAGTATTAGTCCCCAGGCTGAGTTCCTCTCACAGGCAGAGGCAGGATTCCTCTGGTTCCCAGAAAGATGCAGAAATAGGACACGGGCACACTATGTGCCCTTTCACATTGTCCTGGGGTGACTTTTTGATACTTGTACCTTCAGTTGTCTCTTCTGTTTATGCTGTATGTTAAGTTCTGTACCTTTAAGGCTAAGTAACCCCTGATGAGTAACAGCTGTGTTAATTAACCAGCACAGCCTTGCCCCTGATGAGTAACAGCTATATCCGATAAGGATGAGTGAGATAAAAGAGGGATAGCTGGTAAGGGGAGAGTCATCATGGAGGAGCAAGCTTGAGGAGCACGGAGCAGAGCCTCATGAAGTAGGATCCTGGAGAGAGAGAATCACTGCTGTGAGACTTGTTCCGAGAGTGAAAGGGGAGAAAGAAGACATGCCACTTTCCTCTGAGGAAGTTCTTTTTTCCCGGACCGGTTGGGGGTGGGGCCTTTTAGGTTGTCTTCCCAGAGAGACCCCATTCAGGGGTTCTCTCACAAATTTGCCCTAAACCAGGACAACCTTCGTGTCCAGGACCTTGCCCTTGCAGGCCAGTGTAGCTCACAATTGTATTCACCCCTTTATCCAGGTGTCTTCAGCTTGCTGGGATTCTTCCCCTGAGAGCAGCCTGGGAATGCTGCCTGCTATCAAAGGGCTTTGTTCCTTCCAGGAATCTCCAAAGACTCACTTAGGTCCCTCCTTTCTAAATCGTGGCCTGGGTTAATTGCCAGAAAGATGAGCAGTGTAAGCCCTTCCTCAGCAAATGCCAAGGCTATTTAAGAGATAATTGCCCAATACCAAGGTGACACCTGTATTATTTATACTTTCAACCCAAGAATGACCACTCAAGGCCTGCAATGTGGACATTTTATCCAATTAGAGAAAACCACGCAAATCCATGAAGAAGAAGGTGAAGAAGAAGGTAAAGAAGAAGAACCCAGACAACACCTGAATCCTACATTTTGGCCTACACACATTACTGTATACTAAAACCCCAAATCCAAGTTTTTCACCCTCTGAGGTCACACAAGACCACTCAAACGACACAGCCACAACCTCGTGCTATCACACAATCTCAAAAGCCTGTGTTCTAAGGCCTCAAGTCAAATGTGGTGCTTGCCTGAGGGTCAGCACTCCTCAGCTCAGAAAGCCTGAAATTTTCAGCCTCCAGGGTTCTAACACTCTCCTGCCTTGCAAATCCCTCTGCTTCCTCTAGCCATGGGCTAAACTCCTGTTCTTGACCTGCTGCCTTCTCCTGTTACCTGTGAGAATGGCACTTCTTTGCTCTTTCCTGTGGCATAATATGGGGAAGTCTAGAATGAAATGACGGAGGAGAATTCCACAGAACCTGCACTTTGTATCGTTTGCCCCGTTGGTGCTTGCAACTATCCATAGCAGATGTAGAGTTTGCAGTTCTGTGAGCTATGTGGTCCAGAAAAGAAAAGACTAAGTTAGCTCAGGAAAACCAGGATCAATTTACTCTGAAGCTCCTGCAGGCCAGAAATGAGAGTGCAGCAAATGCAGTACCGAAAAATGCAGTACAATGCAGTATCCACCATGGTCATGACAAAGATTTCAAAGCTACATCCATGGAGGAATCTGACCTTGCAGGTTTCCCCCAAGCCAAAGGTAGTGGGTTTTTGCAAAGGCCTCAGGAGTTCAGTGTTGAACAGAGAACATTTTCAAGAGAAGGGCTGACTTGGGAGCTGGTGGAAGCAGAGAGAACGGGCAGATGTGCCCATGGATGCACGCACACTGTGAGGGCCGCTCCAAAGGCACCCCTGCCATGCACAGAACATGGGCACTGTCCCACGCAGAGGATGTGTCCCTGCCATATTTAACAACGCAAACGCTGTTCCAGTGCCATGCCAACACATAGGGGCAGTTTGTTACTCAGCTTTTTTTTTCCCACTAAGGTATCCGTCTTGCTTCAGTGAGCTCTACGATGTGCTGGTTGATGTTAGCCATGCAGTAAATGGGTGGGAAGGACAGGCATTCCAATTCAGGGAACTCTCCAGGATATTGTCAAAGTGCGATTTCATCCATAGAATTTCAGCAAGTGTTACTTGTTTTTGTCAGAAGCATTGGTGGCCAAAGTACTGGGGGTGTGTGCTTGGTGCCTGTTTGGTGTTACTTTTGGATCCTTTGAGCTATGGGTATGGACTGCAAGGGGGGTTTGTGCTGCTTTGGCACAGAGGAGCACTTTCTGGGCTTTCTTCTGTGTTAGCTGTAGAGAAGGTTCTGTTGCTATGCATGAATTCACAGACCAACCTAGGGCGGCTGCTATTGTGACACCAGCGGCGGGCTGCCACGTCACAGCGCTGTCAACAGGAGGTTGCCCTGGGGCACACAAGGCCTCAACATCCAGAGCAGCTCTTGGCGTGCTCGTTGCAGGAGGATCCTGAATTGAGGTGTTCTCAAGCAACACTCTGTGCCCTGACAAGGGATTCTGTTTCTTTTGCCTGCTGTTGCACGAGTCTGCGGACTTGTGTGGGCATCCTTCTGTTTCCCCTGCAGTTGTAGGGTGTGCAGACACGTACAGGTGTCCTTTTTTTTTCTCTTTTCCTTGCACAGTCTGGGGATTTGTGCAAGAGGGTTTTTTTCCATTTTTGTATTCCGACCCGAGGAGTCGAGAAGTCCTGCTGAAACGATGGAGCAAGTCCGTAGAGCACTCGGCAGGACTTTTTCCTCTCTGTCATCCCGCAAAATCTTTAATGGTCTGAGAGGTAAGTCAAAGTTTTTTCCTTGGGGCAGGGCATTGAAACCAAAGTGCCATAAAGATGCCATATGTTTGGTAAAGCTCCTGCCAACAGCTTCTGCTAAAAAGAGGGTGTCTCTTGCCCAGCGGGGTGTTGACAAATTCCAAAACGCAGACTAGGAGAGCTTTGGAGGCATCCTTCTTAAAATTGCACGGTTCTCTGCGAGACCAAGGGAAAGCAGCTTTTTTCTGCATTCTGTCCTTAAAGGATGTGCCTGTCTAACTGGACCCTCTCTGTGTGCTCTGAGAGCGACTGGCTTTGCGCTGAAGGGCAAAGTGCTGAGCAGTTTGTGTGTGCTCCTCAGGCCCAGAGCTGGGCCTGTGCTGTGTCTGAAGAGAACTGCAAGCGCTAAGAGGGTTTGGGAGAAGCTTTTCTGGGGAACTGTATACAGCAACCACAAGGGAAATGCTGCGTGTAATTTACAAAAAGAAAAAGAAGTCCAGGAAAGAGGAGAAACAAGCTGCTTTAGCTCTAGGGTGGGCAATAACTTACAAGGTAGGCACTGACTGCTGAGGGGCAACTTGCATTATCTCCGCCAAGTTTCTTGTTCCTCTAGCTCCAAAGCCGAGCAAAAGGTAGACACAGCCTAGGGTATTGGCCTGCAATCTTGCTTGCTGTGCTTAAGAACTGTTGGTCCGGGAGGGATGTGGTGAAAGGAAGATGCTCTCTGCTTGGGTGGACTTGTTCTGTGGGATTCCTCAGCACAGACAGTTTTGTAACAGCACCTGGTTCATTCTCCCTTGCCCTTGGCAGGTCGCCTCAGAGGTAGAAGGAGTCAAGTCCACGCTTCGGTGAGTGGGACAGGCACCCTCGACATTCCTGGTGTCTGAGGATTGTGGAGCCAGCTGTGGGCTTGGCCTGTTGTAGTTGAGTGCCAGCCTGGCAGGCTGAAAGAAAGTGTCTGTCAATGTCTGCATGAGCACTACCAAAAGGATTCCATCAGTTTCCTCCTTTTCCATTGAAGAGGTTTTAACTAATGGAAGTCAAGTTTTGCAGACAGACAGGAGGCTGCATGCTGATTCTAGGCAGGCTGAAATAGCTCCTTCAGAAACATATGCAGTCCTGTCCAAACGTTAGTCTCGTCAGCTCATTTTAATGACTGAGGATCCCACTTGTATCCAAATTCATGACTTCTCCTTAGGACAGCTGGGGATAGAGCTCAGGAGAAAAAGGCTTCTCCTGAAAAATGCCAGGTTACTCCTTGTCCCTCATGCTGCTGTCTGTCTGCAGAGCACCACACCAGCAGCAGAACCTCCCCTGGCTCGCTCTCTTCCTCCAGAGGCTAAAGGGGAGGCAAAGGACAACAAACCTCCACGTGTTGTCAGTCCACGGCTGGAGCCTCCTGAACCAGTAAGTGGCAGCTTTGGTTGGTTCAGTGCAAAGCTTTGGGGCGGCGCAGAGCTGCAAGTTTCTGATCAGGCAGCACTTGCCCTTCGTGGCTGAAGATGCAGAGGGCTGGAGTCCTGCCATCACCTGGCTCTTCAGCCCACCCACTGACATTGGGAAATAGGATCTGAATGTTCACATGCAGGCATTGTTTTCCTGGCATTCTGACTGGGACCATGAACTTCCCTTGGTGTCAGATGAGAAGTAACATGATGTCCTTTAGTGCTACTGGTGTGCAAGTGAGCCCCTTTGTGCACAGTGTCTGTGCAGGCTCCCTGTTGTCAGCGGAGAGAGCGGTCCCAAGGCGCAGTTCACAGCCTTGTGGGGTAGGGAGGAGCTGCCGTTGCCTGCAGGGATCTGCTCCTCTCCACACCCTGTCTAGGTAGTTACAGTCACTGCTTCCCCTACAGCCTTAACCTTGACACGACCCAAGTTTGCTGAGAAGAATCCTGAGCAGCTCTGCATGGCAGAGACAAGGTCTGTCTCTGAAGGGCTGGAATGCAGTTCCTATTGGCTGCTCTGTAAGGCCTGAAATCCTGAGGGGAAGCCAGCTGACCACAGCCAAGCAGGGAAATATTCCCAGTTCAGACACTTCCAGAGCAAGCCAAGGGTTAGTTGGTTACTCACATCAACACCCCCACACACCAGCTTTTGCCTTCAGATGAGCTGTGTCTCCACTTGCTACTTCTCTCAGCTCTCAGCAGCCAACTTCCCTGCCCGTTATTGCTTGTTTGTGCTTTTTCCCTGCTCATTCCTTGCAGGCTCCAGCAGGAGAGCTTCTTGCCAGTCAGGACCCCTTGGCCCAGGCAGGAGAGGAGGAGTGGCAGGAGAGCACGGATAGAGTGCGCAGGGCCCCGGAGTTCAGGTGTGTGCTAAGCTTTTGTCGTGGGTTTGAGTCGCTGGCCTAATGCCAGTGCACCCATGAGAATATAGTTCTTTAAAATAGTGCTGTGAGTGAGACCGGGAATAGAACAGAGCAGGCTCCAACTTAGAAATGGAAAGAAAAACTTTATTAACTTACACTATATAGGAAAAAGGAAAAGGAAGAAACAAAATCTAAAGTGAAAAGAACCTCCTAAACCACTCCTCCTCCCCCCACCATAATTTCCTACTAAAACTTTCTGAGACAAAACCTGGAACTCCCAGCTAAAAACATGAAGGGAGAAGAGTCTTCCTTGTGCCCTATAGAAACTCCCACAAGAAGACACAGTCTCTTGTGGCCTGCACTCTTCACAAATGACCCACCCCATACAGAGGAAATGTGCATTTGAGAAGCCCTCCTCCCACGGATGGTGCTCTCACCACCACGCATGGACCAGAAACTGCTTGTAGGGTTCTTTTTAAGGATGCCTCTGGGACACAAGTCCCCCCTCATTTCTCCCTCGGGGCAAAGGCTTTTGAGAACAGAAGCCTCTTCTGAGGGCACCACTACACCCTCTTAATCCTCTGTTCACTCACTCTGGCACTGGCATTTTCACTACACAGTGCCCACCTTGCATGCCCCTAAACACAGTTTCCATAAGTTACAGGAGCACTAATGCAGTCTCTATGGCCACTACAAGGAAAGTCCGGCCAAAAGCCACTCCATCACCTCTTCTTCTTATCTTCTGCTGGCATCACAAATCCCAGGCTGTCTCTTCCACCACTTACAGAAGCCGCAGCCAATGAAAAGTTCTTGATATCAAGTGGCCCTGGTCGAACTCTCCGGGGAGGGGCCGGCTTAGGACACAGGAATGTCTCAGTGATAGATCTTCCACCCCTCCATTCTCAGTCGGCCTGGCGAACTACACAGCTCTCTTTTTTTCCCTCCGGTCTGAAGGAGGGACTCAGCCAAGGCTAAAGCTCACAGGCAGCCGTGCTGGCCCAGATCCAGCAGCAGCGAAGCCCACTGAGAGCTGTGCCAGCAAGCCGACAAACTGCTGTCCAGGCTTACCCCCCCAGGCACAGGCCGCATTGGCAGGCCTCGGCCTTGGCCAGGGGAGGCCTCCCCTTCCCCCGCCACCCCAGCCAGGAGGAGGAGGGGAGCCTGAGGAGCTTGTTCACTCTCTGAAGGCCAGGGGAAGAGAACGACCCCACCCTCTTCCCATCCTGAAATGTGTGTTCACAGAGATGAAATGAGATTTCACTGGTTGAACAGGGTGCCAATCCCTGAAACCAGCACTCTCTCACTTCCTAGGGCGGATTAAACCATGACAGCTTTCTTGCTTTCTCTGGGCAAGGGTGGGCATTGCTGGGCTTTAGGAGGCCCAGTGTCAAAGAACAAATTGGCTTCTCGTCATTTGACTTGCTCAGCACAGACGGGGGAAGGCAGCCTGTGGGCAGGTCTGGCTGCTGACCAACCTAGAGCATAGCTGCCTCCTGGAACTCGCTCCTTGAACCTTGAGAAAATCACTGTGACCTGGACCAGAGTAAAAGCACGAGAGGTTCAGGCTGGGCTTAAGGACAGCAAAGCATTGAACCACAAAGGCAATCATGCAGCAAAACAAGCACCTCAGAGAACTTGTGCAGATTCCACCCCTGGAAATTTGGAAGGCTCAGCTGGATAGAGCCTGGAGCAGCCTGTCCAGATGCCATAGCTGACCCCAAGTGCTTGGAGCTGACAGCTGGGCCAGAGGCTTCCTGAGGTCCCCTGCCAGCCTAAACCATCTTGGGATCCTTTGATTATTGGATTGGAAATTTGTCCCCATCTCCTCCCCAAGCTATAGCTTGCAGGCTCTTGTTTCACTAGTGAAAGCAAGAGTAGTTGTGAGAGTACTCATCTGGACTTGCCAAGCCTGTGTTAGCCAAAGAAAACTTTTGCAAGTCCAGTATCCGCTGTATCAGAGAGGAGCATGAGACCTAGCAGGCAGGAAGCTGCTAAGCTTTCTGGAAGTGCCTGAGCTTTCTGAGCTTCTGGAAGCTTTTTTTACTTTCTCACTGGTACAGACACTTTCACCTGCACAAATGACAAATGGATGTGCTGGTCTAGGGAGGAAATTCCAGCATTCTCTTGAGGTGGAACTAGAGGGATGTTGGAAGCCCCTGAGTTGGACATGGTATGTAGTCCTGGTTTTGCAAGGAGACTGTGTTGCTATTAAGGGCTTGTTTGTCTGTCCCCTCGTCATAGATGGAAGAAGTTGGTTGCACTTGAGAGAAAGCGCCACTCCTCACTAGAGAGGGCGTTTGAAATGTCAACAGAGACAGCGGAGGAACCGCAGCCTCAGAGGGATCTGCTGGAGGAAGAGGTTCCTCTGGCAGTGCCAAAGGTATGCTCACCTTATTCCTAGGCAGCACCTGTGGGAGAGGGAGCTGCCCCTGGCAAGACCATCCCAAATGCTGCTTCTGGCAGCAGGCTAAGACCGAGACTGCTGTTGTTGTTCCTCTTGGAAAATGGTCTTTTCCCCCTTGCTTCCAGGTTTGCCGCCCACAGTGGCCAGCTCACAGGGGTCTGGAGTGGCTGCTCCAGGAGTTCTCTCGCCAAGGGCACATACTGTCCCAGGTGTGCAGAGAGAAAGCGGCGCTGACACAAGAGAACACTGCCCTGGAAGCCCAGCTGGCAGCCACGGAGCGAGACCTACGAGGCCTTTCAAAGCAGCTGGTAGAGGCCAGGTAAAGGCAGGGAGGAGACCCTGAGTGGGACATCACTGAAGGTCTGTAATTACAAGGGTGGTAAACCTTACATCAAGATTTATTGCTTCCTGTGTGCTCTCCAGAGGTTTCTCAGACAGAGAAGGGAAGAGACATGAGAAAAAGAAAAGGATACTGTCACCTGAATGTTATTTTTCTGACAGCTCAAGCTCTCAAAGTTATTTTCGGCGCCTGCTTGGGACCCTTTGCACATTCCTGTGACAAGTGCAACTTGGCACTGAATCGAGTACCAGGGAAACCATGTAGATGTTTGCTGAAGCTGGATGTTTCCCTCTAGTTTTGGTTTCTCTTTTGGTGCACCTGAACATCAATCTTTCCTTGCCAAGTAGTTTGACATGGTCATTTCAGAATTCAAGGCTCTTATATTATATGTGAATGTTGTGAGTAGGGCACTGCCGCTTTGGGTGGAACTGGAGGGTCGTGCTGAAAATCTTGAGACCCTTCTGAGCTAACTCCGGTAAAGTATGGTGCAGGACCTAGAGTTGCTTACGAGCAACACCAGCAGCAGCAGCAGCAGCAGAAGGGAAAGGTCCTGTGACCTCTTGACAGTGCCTGGGGATTCTTGCTGAGCACTGCTGCCTGCTCACTTGTCCACCCACCTCTGTAACGTGTCAAGCTCCCCTTGGCTGGTCCCTCTTCCTTTTTAAGAGTGCACAGACGTTTGTGCACTGCTGGCTTAGTTAGCTGTAAAGAAAGGTAGCAAGTGTTCTTGTTCGTGAACTTCCATTAATTTAAATGGCAGGATACCTGTCCCTCCTCCGAGCTAGTTCTTGTTCAGATAAAAACCTAGTTCTGGCTTCCTACTCACCCTGCTACAAGCCGGAGCTTTCATATATTGTTTGGTGCATTCCTTTAGTCTCTTTAACTTAGAGCATGTCTGGAAAACAAGGTACCTCTACGTACACTATGAATGGCATTAAACATTGACAAGTCAGCCAGGAGAACAGTGTGTTCGGTCACCCTGCAGCGTGACTTGGGGGTGCTGATGAGCTCAGGGCTGTGAGCAGAGGCTGGGCTTTTGCTCGTTGGCAGAGACTTTGTGGGCACAGCCCCCTTTGTGGGATACGTCAGGCAACAGCATTTTGAGCTTTGGCTGCTGAGATCAAACTCAGCTGGGCTTTCTGTGCGGCGCGAGGTCACGAGGAAGGGCTGGCCAATCACATGGAGGAGCCTGCCTTGCAATTTTAAGTGGCAGAAATAGTCTTGCTGTGTCTCAGTTTCCACACAAGCCATTTTCCATACTCAGCTGGAGCGATCTTAAGGTACCTCTCACTGGAAAGGGTGCCTGTGGGTGCCAGAAACAATTTCTCTTCATCTTCACATCTTGTAGGTCAGAAAAGGAGAGCTTGCAAAGCAGCCTGCTGGAGGCTCAGCAGCACATATCGGAGCTGGAGATCACCAGGAGGCATCTGGAAGGCCAAGTTCACAGAGCCATGCAGGCCAAGGAGGTGATACTTGGTGAGAGCCTCGTGTGCTTTGTTACTGATGATCGCTCTGCCTAGCGCAGTTGCTTTGTAGCCAGCTCTGTCTGCAAGGCTTCTGAGGAGTGAAGGAGCTGGGGGCAGGTCCCTCCGTACCTGAAACTGAGAGGGCTTAAGGTCAGTAGAGTGCTCTGCTTGTATAGTCTCTGACTGTTGCCGTTTGTCCTGTTCGCAGAGGATGTGAGGGGCCTTGGTCGTGAGCTGCAAGCTCTAAGATCTCTCGACAAGCAGCAACGTGAAGAAATGGCTCAACAGCTCCACTGGACAGAAGAGCAGTACATCGAGGCTCTGAGACTCCAGCAATCTGCTCAGGAAGAAGAAAAAAAGGAAGCTCCAGGAAGAATTGGTAAGAAACCATAGGCACCGGAAGTTTTCAGGCAAGCTTGGTGGGCTGCCTTAGCAGAAGAACAGCCTGGGTATGTGGCATGGCCGCAAGCATCTGCTGTGGGCGACATGTTGCTGGGCCAGGCAGCAGAGGGCTTCAAGGGCTCATGCTTGAAGGTCTGTGAAGACCCAGAAGACAGTGCTGGGACAGTAAATGCAGCCACAGATCCAGGATGGGCATAAGCCAAGCTCCTCAGGAGGCTGGGTGGTCGCCACCCAAAGCATGGCAGCGAAGGGGCAGGATGTTCCCCACAGCCTCGTGCCATGCAGCAGACTGCTGCTGATCTTGCTGCCAACTGCCATTCCAGCAACGGGGTTCCTTGCTTTCTGTCCTTCCACAGTGGACAGAGGTCTTCTCTTTGGGCTTGAAGCATATGCAACAGGCCCCTGTTGCTGGGATTTCAGCTGGTGGCCCGTCTTGTGACTAGGGCATCAGGATGCTGGCCTCCTCCTCATCCTGCAGTCCACCTGCAGCTTTTCCTTGATCAAAAGGCAGAGGAACTTTGAGAAGAGAGCCTCTGAGGACAGGCAGAAATCCTGAGGAGAGAGGGGCCAGGAAACAGGCAGCCATCAGAGCATGGAAGGAAGGCAGCATCTCCTTTCCTTCCACCTGCCGACCCTCCTGCTAAGTTTCTGGTTAGGACAGGAGTGCTGCAGGGCACAAAGTCACTACTGTGCACTCCTCAGGTGGGGGATTTTGGGAGGGATGAAGCTTCCAATTTTTTTTCTTTGGGGAGCATGGCTGAGACTTTCTCTGCATGTGTCTCTTCCCGTCATCAGGAGAGACAGCTGGAACAACAGCGTTTGGAGGCGCAGGAGCAGCTGGAGCAACAGGCGCACCTCATGGCAGAGGTACAAAGGGAGCAGGACAAAAGGCTGGTGGAGATGAAGCAGGAAGTTGCTTCACCAGCACCACGCAAGCTGAATAAGAAAAGATACAAAGCAGAGCCAGTCAAAAGACAAAGAGTGTGAAAAGAGAGTTTGTGTGATGTTTTGGACTCTTCTGGGCTCCTTATAGACACCACTTCTCTGGACACTTGGGATTGTCTCTTAGCTAGCCCTTGGCAAACACAAAATGAGAACAAAATACTTCCGGAAAGTGTGAGCACATCAGTCTTGGCTGCCACACAAGTGGTGTGTGGGAAGTTTAAAGCCGCCTTCTCTTCGTTTCTGTGCAGCTCCAGCGTCAGAAGACTGCTGCCTTAATCAGGGTGCGCCAGCTGCAGAGAAAGCTAATCCAAAGCCAACAGCAGGTAGAGCTCCTGAGGCAGGAGCTGAGTGAGGAGCGGGAGAATGGGCAGGTGAGGCTGACTAGCCAGGGAGCAGAGGGAGGGGCAGTAATGGGGACATGGACTATAGACCTCAGGAAAGGGGAGGCAAGGACTACTGCAGGCACTGGAAGCACAGAGGCAGGTGCTAGTAAGATTTTTCTTGACACAATATCAAGGACAAGCTGCAGGAAGCTCAGAGGAAGATGAAGGCAATGGAGAAGAGGCACAAAAAAGAAATGGAAAGGATGCACAGGATGCAGCTGCAGTACAGGCTGGCTGAAGAAAAGCAGGTGAGTGAAAGAGCAGTAGGCACTGCAGTCATGCAACAAGTGGTCTCTCCTCTTCTCACCTTTCCCCTGCAGAGCAGGAGGTGGATGGGGGCAACGCCTCTGACTGCCATGCTCTCTGATCTCCATCGCAGCTGGTCACAAGGACACTTACTGGGCCACTGAATCTCAGCTGCTGCCCTGGGCAGTAGGGCTAGTGCTTTGGCCAGTGGGCCAGCAATGCTCTGAATGTATTTCTGCTGGCCACAAAGTGCTCGCTCTATATTTTGAGGGGTTTGTTCAGGTGAATGTGGTGAGCCACGCAGATTCTGAACAAGTTGTCCCTGACTATGGTGAATGCAGTCCTCAGAAGAGGGTCAAATTTAAAGTTGCTCTTTCCCTTTGACAATCTCTAATACAGCTGGCTGGGACAAGCTGTTGTCTCTGTCTGCTTGTTTGGGTTTGACTTGAAGTGGAAGAGTTGACAGCTCAGCTTGACACAGCCTAACACCAGTCTTGTTCCCAAGGGCTTGCCTTTGAAATGCGCTGTCTGGGGCACCTCTGCCAGCCACCTTTCTGACACAAACAAATTTCTTCTCCCAGATGGACGCAGGCTCTGCCGCTGCAGCAGCATCCTTCAAAGAAGCCTCCTCTCCACAGCCTGAAAACCCAAGCACGAACAGTTCGTCCTGCTCAAGCCAGGAGAGAGAGGAGCAGTGCCTGAAGCTGCTGAGTACGTCCTGTGGATTTCTTGTGCGACGGAGCCGTGTGTCGTGTCTGTGCCTGAGCATGAGCTGCACCACATGTTCCTCCTCACTTTGGTGTCAGACAGACATTTTGGACTCCCTGCAGAAGCCGTTGTTGTGCTCGCAGACAGCCAGGGAGCTCTTGGGGTACTCCTTTTGCCTATGAAGGCAGCTGGGGGTCGGTGGGCTTTGTGTGAGCTTCCCTGTGCAGGAAAGACAAAAGCAGGGATTGTTTCTCGAGCAGCAGAAGGATGTGACCTAGCAGATGACCCAGTGAATGTGTGTGCGCTAATCTGTCCAAAGTGATCAGAACAGCTGGCTTCCCGTATTCCCTTTAGACTCTTGACTTGTCACCAGTCATTGGAGACAAAATACTTCCGAGAAAAAAAAAAAAAAAAAAGATTGGCTGTGGGGCTGGTTTCATACCAGTGTTGTTTATATAACTGGTATTATTTCTACTATTCCTTCTACAGTCTACATTTTAGTTAGCCCAACTTCCTTGGAGAGAACATCAGACATCTTGAAAAGACACATCTATGTGGCACGGTCAGATAAAACTGCCCTGCAGGCAATTGTCAGGAGGAAACCTGCTGCCCTTCAGCTGCGTGTTCCTCTGGTACCAGGCACTTTGTCATGGCTAATGCCCCGCCAGTAAATACTCTTGGAATATTAAGCATTGGCCTCAATCCCTGCACAGATCATACGTGAGGAGAGCACACCAAGGCCTTGGTGACTCTGCAGTACCACCAGCTGAGTTGCTCGTTGCAACTGGTAATAGCTGGCAGTACAGTGCTGTCAGAGAATAACCAGTCAGGTACAGAACAGAGCCCAGTTTACTCAGTGACTGCCATCAGCTGTTGGAACAAAAGGTGGATTGATCTACTCCTCCGTGGGTCGGAACTCAAAGGCAATCCAGTTCTGTCTTGAGTGGTGTCAACAGCTTGCAATGGGGCTCGGTCTGGCTCTGGCTTCCTCACAGCGGTTGTCAGTGGCCATTTGTGGGCTTTGCCCAGCTTTTTGTCATACCTGCCCTGCTGCTGATGGCTGATGTGTCTGCAGAGGCTGGAGCCTTCCTTAGCTGGGAGGTTTCAGCTGCCACCCCATTGCTGCAGCTTTGCCTGGACTTGTGAAAGGATCGGCATCTCCTTTGGGCAGCTGTGTCCCAGCAGCGCCTGAGGAGCGGCGCTGTCCTTGTTACGCGTCTCGGCTGTGCCCGTTTGGGAAGATGGGGCACGTGGGCTGTGTTCAAGAGGCCGAGTCCAGTGACTGCTGCACCCCAGGCTGAAAGACAAGGAATTGTAGTTCTTCACTAAACAGGAAATCAGTAAAGTCATCTTCGGAACTTAGCCTGCTCATAAATGAAGAGGGTCCTAATTCCTACAGCCATTGTTCTTAGTTATAGCATGAGCTGCTGTTCTCTAAAAATGGCAAGGCATTCTTTAGGCAAACTGCTGAGAGGTAGAGAAGGTCCCCTCCTCTCCTGGAATTCACTCTGCAATATTCTTTCTGCTCTGCAAAAAGCAGCTCTTGACAAAAATTCACCCCAGATCCCAGGGTGCATTTAAACTTTGGAAGTATGAAACCTTTCGTTGAGTCTCGCAAGGGAGTGTTTATTCCCAAGAAAAGGAAGGGTCGTGATTTTTCAGCCCTCCTTCCCATTTGTAATGACAACCACTTGTCTCGGTGCCTGGTCTTTTCTGATCTCTGCCTGCTCTGATGGTTTCTCCCTGGGCTTAGTTTCCTCTCAAGGTAACCCTGCAGAGGAGGAGTGTGGAGAATCAGACTCTGTGCAGGCCATGCGTGTGACAGAGCTGCCTGTCTTGCTGGGGCTGCTGTTGTTGTTGTTCTTGTAGATGCTACTCTTAGCCAACCGACCATAAATTGCTCAGAGCCGCAGAGAGTGGAGCTGAGTTTCAGAGCTCCTGGAAGTCAGTATCTGTTTTGAAGTTTGCTTCTTGTGTTTTGTTTCTGTCAGGGAGAGTTGTGAGCGTGGGAGATCCAGCAGAGAGATACACTGGATGGGAACATATTGGCAGTGGGTGAGTGCAGCCACACTTCCTTCTACGGAACTATGGGCCAGGTATTTTGGTGGTGCAATATCAAGTGGGAAGTCAGGCAGGCTGGCAGCATCTTCGAAGCCTGGCTTTAGATTGTCCCTGTCTCAGTACCGATCACAAGGCATCATCAAAGATAACTGGGTGCTGACCATGTCTTGCCTCAAGGAGCAGCACCTGGAAGCCCTCCTGTCCCTCAAGCGTGTGGCACCAGTTTGCTTCTTTTCCTAGGAGACATGGTTTTGTATGATTCAAAGTAACACAGCCACACTAATGAAGGAAGAAAAGCCTGAGAGAGCAACTTCCCACCTGCAAGCTGTCAGATAACAGCTGTTTTCTTTCCAGTATCTTGCTGAAAACACTATTCAGCGGTCAGGACAATAAGAAAGGCTGTGTGGCGTTGCCTGGGTTTGGCAGATAGAATCAAGAGCGCAGTGAGAAGGCCCAGCAGGACTGTGTGTTTCATTGCCTGCAAAGGCACGCCACATGCACAGACACAAAGGAGAAGGCGAACAAAAGCCCCAGATCCAGAATCTGGTGTGTACATTTGAGATTTGCAGCAGCCCTTTTTCTTCCTGTTGGACCCAGCTTGTCTCCTGGACACGCTGCACAGCAGAGGGCTGCTGGGCTGCTGTGCCATTGGCTAAAGAGTAGATGAACCCCAGTGTTTTAGAGACACTTCAGGCAGAAGAGAGCTCCTGCCTGGGCTGCCCTTTGCTTCTCAGCACTGAACAGCTCCTCTGTTCTTGGCACTGTTCTCTTTCTAGGGGTTTTGGAGCCGTTTATAAGGCCTTTGATGCTGCCACAGGACAAGTGGTAAGTGCCAACAGCCCATGCAGATTTTGCAGCTCTTGAGTGCCTCCCCTTGTGATGTGATCTGTGGCCAGAGCTTTGGGCCACCTGTCTTTGCTGCAAAGGCTGTCCCACAGAAGCAGCCTGCCTAGAGGCAGGCCGCAAAATGCATCTTGGACAGACTTTGTCCTTACTACCCACCTGAATGAATGCAAGGATGGCAGTGGTGTCTTTCCGAGAAGGACACGCCAGCTTGGACTTACTGGCTAAATATACAGCGATTAGCTGATGCCAACAGCCCTCATTGTGGCCCAATTCCTCTTAAGCCCAGGCTCGACACAGATAGGATTTCCCATTGTTTTCCATCACATGGTTCAGTTTGAAAATATAATGCAAGACCTTGGAAAGAAGGAGAGATCTTGTCTGGAGTGCAGTTTGGCATTTCAGTCCTAGGTAACCTGGTTCACACACACACACACACACACACAGAGCGAGATCAGTGAGAAGAAAAAGTTGATGAAGAGCCTTAAATAATACAAACTTGTGTTGGTCCTGTGTTGGTGACATTACATTACAGAGATGCTGTTTGTACTGAACAGACATGGTGGTGTCTTGGAGAGTCTTTGGGGCTAAAAGTTCAGAGTCCTGGATTCTTGTTTCCGGCTCTCAGCAAACACTGCTCCATCTTCCTGGTAGTTCCTTATCTACCTGCAGTCAGTAGTGCGCTCAGGAACTGCACTTGGAGGGAGGTCTACAAGGCTCTGAAAGCCCCCTTATAGCCTAGGACGTATCCATAGCGTACCACAGAAAGGATTCTTAATTTTCAAGCCCATTACATAATTACAAGCCTAAACCTTGCTCTAGAATGTTCTTCAGAGATGAAAAATCCAAAAACCGAAGAAGTTAGGATGTGCTAGGATTGTAACTTTATTTTGAGTCGCCTTGGAGGTCTTTTTTGGACAGCATTTTCTCTGTAATGTATGTGTGTATTTACTTTGGCACACAATCAAGAATGGCAGCAGTTTCTGAAATAAATGCTGGTCAAAGCCCCTAGAAATTCTGACATATTTTCTGCGGTTTCAATTTATTTTCACAGTAGAAGAATTGCTTTTGGATTGCAAAATGTGTGTAAATGGTAATAGTAGTGATAAACAAAGTCTATTTAAGAAGTCTGCAGGTGCAGAGAGTGTTGATAGCGCTTTGTGGTTGATGGTTTAGAGTCCCTTTTTACTGAGGTGACAAGGCATCCAGGCCCACGAGCGCTAGGAGAAAGAGGCTCTTGTAATGTCTGCTCCTAATGGCTTTCAACGTCATTGTAGGTGGCCATAAAGCACCTCGATCTCCAGCACCAGAGCTGCGAGGGAGTGTTGAAAGAAGTCCTGGTCATGACTGAATATAAGAACCCCAATATTGTCACCTACCTAGGAAGGTAAGTAGTTCTGGTATTTTTCTGGGAACGTTCGTTTGCATACTTGCAAGGCAAAGCTTTAAAAGCTCTTTCCTCACTGGCAGGAAAGTGATCTTTCTATTACATCGATCCACTCCTGTACAAGGCATGGGAGGAGGTTGCATTTTGCCTCCATGAATGGTTCCTGGTATAAATAGCTTGAAGACTGTTCTCAGAAACCTGGTTCTCTTACTAAGCCAGCGGCCCGTATGTTCACTCGCTGCATGTTCTTTTGCTGTTTGGGGGCGTGAATTTTTCCAAGTGTCAAAAGAAGTGCTGAGAAAGCATGACAGCAATGATTTCCCTTGTGCTGTTCCCACTATTTTCCATTGCCTTGCATGCCAAAAGACTAGGTTAGGAGACACATAATTTGCCAGGGTTGAAATTGGTTTTCCTCTTTGTGACTGTCCTTTATGCAAGGTTTTCCAAAGGGTGTCCGCAGTGCTGCACCCTCACCTGGCCTAGATAAAAGCTCTGAAAACTGTGTCTCCTTGTTGCTGGAGTTAATGGTGCAATTTATGTATGAAGATGATGAAGCAGCTGCTGGGATGTGTCCGCTTCCAGATTTATCTTTACCCTCAAAAACCTGCCCTTTTCCTCTGCTTGCCACCTAAGCTGTCTCCTTTTCTGTGGATGTGCCTTCCCCATTTAGATGGCACAGACTGCAAGCACTGGATAGCCTAGGTGGAGGGTGTCTTCATTTTATTCTGTCTTCATTTGCCAGTGACCTGGAACTGTAGGCTTTTCTTCTGTATGGCAATTTAGCTGTGCACATTCAGCTCCACGCTGTTGTTTTCCTCTTCCAGCTACCTTGTCAATGAGGCTGTGCTGCTGGTGTTGGAGTACATGGACGGAGGCTCTTTAGCTGAGATGGTCAGCAAGAAAAGGATGGATGTAGGACACATAGCAACAGTCTGTCGGGAGGTAAGGGATCCTGCTTGTGCTTGGGATGGCTTGGACAGGCTTGTCCTTTGAAAGTGCTGCTAAGTGAGTGATTCCACGTTCAGAGCTTTCTTTCTGTGTTGCTCTTACGCTTCAGAGAAGAAAGAGCATCTGGACTGAAGTGCCAGCCAGTGTCCCTGCCCTTACTGTAGTCTGTTCTTTACGCTTACCTACAGCTGTTGAACTCTCTGTCTCTTTTTCATTTTTACTTGCCGTTCCATGCTTTGCTTTTCCAAGCCTTTGCCCAGAACCTTTCTGCATTGCCTTCTTTGGCCTGTAAGAGCAAAGGTGCCGGTATCCAAGTTTTAAACCAATGGCAAAGCCAAAGAGAGGCTCATCTCTCACAGGTTTCAAGGGATGGCATGGCACCTACCGTGGTGCTTGCTGCTGAAAACTGACAAATGAGCTACTTGGAAGGCTGCTGTCAGGGTAGCCATAGAACCCTTGTCTTCCAGTCTTCTGCCCGACAGTGATCCCCTTGGTACCCAAGGTGGGGACCTTTCCTCTGTTGGAAGACCCTCGTTTGTCCTCAGGGTGGGGACAGTCTCCTGTAATGACTGATGTTTCCCCCTCGGAGACTAATACGCCTTTCCTTGGAAGGATCCTGCTCTCCTGGGGCTGCAGCAGCAAGCTCCTCCTCTTGCCAGCACTCACTGCTCCTGTGAGATCTGTGAATCCTCATGAGCAGTTTCCTTTTGCGTGTGATGAAATCAGATCAGGCTAACTTTTGGCCTCCTGTTTCTTTTTTCTCCCTCAGTGTCTGCAAGGCCTGGCTTTCCTTCACACCAACCAGCTGATCCACAGAGACATCAAAGGCGACAACATCCTTCTGCGCCGGGATGGCGCCGTCAAGTTGGGTGGGTGTTCTTGGTCATGTGCAGCACTCCGGGGAGCTGGGGTGGGGCTGCTTTTGGGTGGCGGCCAGGCGCCCAGCTCTGGTGCTGGTGAGAGTGCACAGAGCACTCCTGCAAGCTCAGGGTGCAGCTCCAAGGTGCTGAGAGCTCCAGAGAGGAGTAAGGTGTCAAGGGTACCTTTGGTTTGTGTGTGCTCCCTTCCAAAGGGAGAGAGTTACAGTGTAAACCTTCATGTGAATGAGGACAAGCCACAGTATTGTGGCAGGTTTGTTAAGTGGACTATTCCCCATGTCCTTGGTTGCAGTCCTGAGGAAAGGGAGCGCAGCTACTTTTCCAGCTAGATTCAGCACTGCATTCTCAGACTTCGAGTGAGGAACCCTTTTCCTTGGTTTCCTACTTGAAGCAGTTTTTGTTTTTCTCCTCAGCTGATTTTGGCCTCTGCGCTCTGCTCAGCCCTGAGCAGAGTAAACGGAGGTCAATGACCGGTACCATTTACTGGATGGCGCCTGAGGTTGTGAGAAGAGAGCCATACGGCCCCAAAGTAGACACCTGGTCCCTTGGCATCGTGGGAATACAAATGGCCAAAGGAGAGGTTCCTTACTTGTGTGAAACCAAATCCAGGGTAAAGTGCAAATATGCTCAATACCAGTGTCCTTCTGGTCCATCTCAGTTAGACAAAATCCCATTCCCATGGCTTGAACTGGTTCCACTAAGGCCCACTTGTAGAAATGTCCCTGGGGCTCACAAAAGCTGTCATGGCAAGACCTGTTGCAGGTTGGAATAGCTGGGGCGGCACAGGAGCAGCTTTTTTTCTTTTGGGAGAGCAGGCTCATCTCTAACCGTCTGCTAGGCAAGAAATTGCCACTGCAGACTGGAGCTTAAAATATGGGGTCTAGGTGAGCACTTAAGGATATGGAAGAAGCAGGAAGGGTCTCATGTTTCCTTTTCCTTCAGGCTATGTATCTGATAGGCACGCAAGGGGCACCAGATGTGCACAAGCTCGGGCTACCCTCTGCCTTGTGTGACTTTCTGGGCTGCTGCCTGCAGACGGATGTGGACAGGCGAGGCTCTGCCGAGGAACTTCTGCAGGTACAATGCAAAGCGGCTGCAGGCCCAACAGCTCTTCCCTGTCAGGGTTTGCTCCTCGGCCAAACTCCAGGGCACTGGATGGGCCCCCCCCCACAGTAATCTCCGCTCTGGGTGCTTTTCAAATGAAAACCGAGGAGGATCCAAGACTGGTTGAGGTTAGAAGGGACTGATGAAGGTCATCTAGTCCAAACCGCCAGCCACTGGCAAAGACATCTTCAGGTAGATCAGGTTGCTCAGAGCCCCATCCAACCTGACCGTGAATGTTGCCAGGGGTGGGGCACCTCCCAGTTCTGGGCAGCCTGTGCCCGTGTTTCAGCACTCTCCTCATAATGAGCTTCTGCTTTAGAGCCAATCTGAATCGACTCTCTTTTAGCTTAAAACCATTCCCCCTTGTCCTCCTGCAATTGGCCTTGCTAATAGACGTGTCCCCATTTTTCTTCTAGCCCCTTCAAATATTGAAAGTTCTCCTTGGGGCTTACTCTTCTCCAGGCTAAACAAGCCCCAACTCTCACAGCCAATCCTCAGAGGAGAGCTCCCAACTTCTGGTGATTTCTTAGGCCCCCTTTTGCTCTTGGCTGCTGTATTCAGGTTTACCTGGGTAGCAATGGAACTGAAGTATTGCAGTGCTGGGGACAGAGGCCTGCAGTGGGGCTTGAAGAACAAAGCACAAGCAGTCCCTGCCAAGCAGTTCTAGATTGGTCTGTGGGAAGGCAGGGGCTGTGGGGAGCTGACTGTGAGCCTCAGAGGGGACCCAGCCTGGCCCTCCTGCCCCACCTTTAGAAGTTTCTGCCAGCCAAACAGGGACAGCTGAGCAGGATTTGTGCTAGCCCCATGTGCTGCCTGGCCTGGTCAAGTAGATGAGAACCACTGTGGCTTTGCTGCCAGGTTTTGTGGCAGGGAGCTGGTGACCGGGCCACTTGGTGGCTGTCCCTGCTGTGAAGGAAGATGCCAGCCAGCACAGGAGGGGAAGGGCATGCTCTGCCTGCAAGTCAGAGCTGAGTTCATCTGCGCTCTGCTGCTTGTGTCTCTGCTCCTGGCTTGCTGCTGAAAACACACATGTCCTGGTCCTGAGAACAAAATGTGGGATCGATACTTTTCAGAGCTCTTGGGAATCTCTTGAGGATTGGCTTATGCCCCATATCTCTTTGGGACACTCACACAGCCCATGTCTGTAGAAAAGAGGTGCTTGAATAAGTCTGTTGCATTTCCTGAAAGGAACAAATCCTTTGGATAACAAGCAGCAATCCCACAATGCTGTCAGGACAAAAATCCCAGCAAGTGACAACACCTTGAGGAACGGGCTAGTGCAGTTCTGGGCCATGTTTGCCTGTGATAGCAGCGTCCTGGACATGAAGGCAGACGTGCTGATGGCACCCTCAGTCCAATGTCTGTGTGTTTCTGGGAACTAGAGGAATCAAGCTTGACCCCGTTAGGAAGTCAGTTTGGAAAAGAATGGTTTTCTTTTTTCTTTGTCTCTTTTCATTTGGTTTCTTTGTTTTTTGGGTTTTTTTTTGCCTTTGGGCAGCATGCTTTTCTCAAATTAGCGGAGCCTCTCTTCAGCCTCTTCTGACAGCCTGATGGCTGTCATCCCTGCAACAAAGTAATGCAGGCAGCAGAGGAGATGACAAGGACCTTGAGACAGCACCTTGAGAAAAGAGCCTCTGAGAACAGGCAGAAATCCTGAGGAGAGAGAGAGGAGCCAGGAAAAAGGTAGCCATCAGAGAGGGAAAGGAAGGGGGCATCTCCTTTTCTCCCACCTGCTGATCCTCCTTCTAAATTTCTGTTTAGGACAGCATTGCTGGAGGGCACAAAGTCACTACTACTAATGGGCACTCTTCGGGTGGGGGGTTAAGGTGAACCATGAAGCTTCCACTGATTATTCCATTGTGGGGTGCTTGGCTGGGACTTCATCTGGAAGTTCATTCCATTCCTCATCAGGCACTTGAGCTGGAAGGGCAGCCTTTAGAGGCACAGCAGCTGCTGGAACAAGGAGAGAACTTCCTGGATGAAGTACAAAAGGAGCAGGAGAAAAGGCTGCTGGAGATGAATCGGGAAGTTGCCCCCAGGCTAGCTGAACGAGAAGAGGTATGAAGTAGAGCCAGCCAAGAGGCAAAGGGTGTGAAAAGAGAGTTTGTGTGTTCCTTTGGACTCTGCTGGGTGCTTTATAGGCACGGCTTCCCTGGAAACTCTCTGTCTGGGTGGGATTGTGTCTTAGCTGGCCCTTGGTAAACAGTGCTGGAGAGACCTTTGCGCCATGAGGGACAGGACCTCTCAGGTGAGAGGCTACCAGAGCACAGATTTGAGGAAGGCAGGAATGCTGTTGCAGGCCTGAAGGCAATGAGAAGCCCAGAGCTGTGTCTCAGAAGGAGGGAGGTCCCACAGGAAGCTGTCTGCAGAGCCAGGCTAGAGCTGTGGGAGAGGGCTGCCTGTCAGGCTGCTCAGGAGGTGCCTGAAGCTGCTGAGCACATCCTGTGCATTCTTTGTCTGACTGAGCAATGTATGACAGTGTGTGTGCCTCAGCATGAGCGGTACCAAATGTTCCTCCTCACTTTGGTGTCAGACAGACATTTTGGACTCCCTGCAGAAGCCGTTGTTGTGCTTGCAGACAGCCAGGGAGCTCTTGGAGCATTCCTTTGGCCTATGAGGGCAGCTGGCTGTGGGTAGGCTTTGCCTGAGCTTCCCTGTGCAGGAAAGACAAAAGCAGGGATTGTTTCCCGAGCAGCAGAAGGATGTGACCTAGCAGATAACCCAGTGAACTTGTGTGTGCTAGTCTGTCCAAAGTGATCAGAACAGCTGGCTTCCCGTATTCCCTTTAGACTCCTGACTTGTCACCAGTCATTGGAGACAAAATACTTCTGAGGAAAAAAAAAAAATGATTGGCTGTGGGGCTGGTTTCATACCGGTGTTTTTTTATGACTGGTATTACTTCTACTATTCCTTCTACAGATCACATGGGCCCCCCCCCGCCATGTAAATCTCCACTCTAGGTGCTTTTCAAATGAAAACAAAGGAAACTTGCAGTGAAGCACTTGAGGAAGCAGAGGAGATGACCAGGAGCACTTCAGGATTTCTTTCTCCAATGCCACCTTGGGAGCTGGACTCAGAATAAAAATCCTAGAAACCCGCAAGCCTGTTGGAAGATTCCCTTCCTTGTCACCCAGGGAATACAACTCTACATTCACTTCTGAATTGTCAATTCTTTCTTAAAGATGGAAAGTCTCTCCTGTGGGCCTTCTGGTGCGGTTTGGAATCAGGAACGGTCTCCTTCCTTTATCAAATCCAACCTACACTGCCTTTGGAATACTGCCCACTGGCCAGGTTTTGCCCAGCCGTGGACTTCCAGATGAGGAAGAAAGTGCAATTGCATTTCCAGCCATAAGGCAATGAAGAGCAGGGCAGCCAAAACATCCTGTGGAGATACAGGCTTTCAGCTGTGCACCGAGGGGCTTTTGGTTCCTGCCCGGTTCAGCCGGCACGTCTCCTCTGTGACTGCTCCCGCTTCCCAGGTGGTCATGGCTAATAGGTACAAGGCTCCGCAAGTGGAACCAAAGAAGGTGGGCACGTCTGCTGGCAGCACAGGAGAGCAGAGAGCAAAGAGGCTGCGAGGTCCCTGGCCAACGAGGCAAGGCACCCGCTGGACCTGCTCTTTGTCAACAGAGAAGGACTGGTGGGTGGCGGCACGCTTGGGGGCCTTCTGGGGCTCAGCAATCATGAAAAGTCTCTGTGCTTGACCGGCTTTGTCCCTCTTTCTGTGCCTTCTGTTGTCCCTGTGCTCTGCAGTGTCTACCCAGGGCTGTGTAGCTGGTACATCTCAAGGGCAGGAGAGACTCATTTGTCTGCCCTTGGAGGTGGCTGCTCACATCAGCTTTTTCAATCTGCAGCTGGGTCTGCAGAGCAAGTTCCCCTCTGTGTTTGATCCAGGAGGCCAGGGCCTGTCATCTGCAGTCCCAGGTGGCATTGAGGCCTGCCACAGGCTGGTGTGGACCTACTTCAAGCAACAGAGACAGTGGCAGCAGGTTGGTTGAAAAGTCACGTCCTTCAGTGACCGTGTGCCATGTGTGTCCTTTGTCCAGCCGTGCCCCAGACCTACGGATCAGATGCAGGCAGTGCTGCTGCTGCCAAAATCAGTGAGGATTTGGTGGTTGGCTTCCATCCCAGCAGAACTGGTCACTTATGAAGACAAGAGCTGATGGTGCCCTACAGATCTCTGGGCTGCATGGGTGTGAGGGAGCTGTCTTTTGCTGTTATTCTCCATCAGGGAAAGCTGTGCTGGCCAAGGGTGCATCAACACAGCAAACAGGGAGTGCAGTGCACAAGTCTCCTCGTCCGTGTCTGCTGAGAATTTGACCTTTGAGATTAAGTGGCACAATGTCATTTTGTTGTAGATCCCTGTGCCTATCTCCATGTTAGGTGATGCTCCTAAATCGGCCCATAGCACAGTAGCAGGGCAAAAAGACTCTCAGCTCTGCAGGTGCGATAAGCTGCCATCGATGCACAGGGAAATTGCATTTTGTCTTTACGAGCGAGAGGAAAACTGATTTAGCAGCGAGAAAAGGCCGTATGATGCTCCTGAACTTTCCTTCTTTCCCTCTTTCCATTGCAGGCAGATCTGTGTAGCTCACAGGTGTGCACATGATTGGCAGCAAAAGGGGGAATCCAGGTTGGGCCATGAGATGCTGGGACTGGGGCATAGCGCTGGGTGGGCTCACCTGCAAATTGTGTGTAGACTCGGAGGTAAGTGCCACGGTCAAAGTCAATCAGTTTTGCCTGTCCAGTGGCCAGGTTGAGGAGGATGTTGTTGCATTTGATGTCCTGGTGCAGAAGCCCACAGGTGCTGCATTGCTGCCTTGAAGATTGTTTGTCTTCACGTCCGCTTGTTGGTTCCCCGTTTGTCCAATCCCCGTTTGGCCCCAAGCTCCCCACGGCCAAGCCTCGTGCCCCGCACCCGTGGCAGCCCTGGCCACTCTGCTCTGCGGCCACTTTGCTCTGGGGCTCTGCAGGAGTCAGGGAGCAGCCCCTTCTTCCTTCCGAGCCGGCACCAAAACCACTGTCCCGTTTGGTTTCTTCTTCACTACAGTATAACTTTCATTTCCGGCAGCCCTGCAACTTTCCCCTGGCGCTCGCATCCGCCGGGCCTCATCCCGCCCACTCGGCCCACACTGCCATCTCTTCCTCACAAGCAAAGCGCTGTCCGGACTTTCCCCTGGAGCATAAGAAAGTGCTGAATGAGGAGCCTGCCAGTGCCAGGTAGAGCCAGCTGCGTGGGAGGGCAGAGCAGCAGATGAGGAGGGAGAAATCCAGCCGCTGCGGGGCAGCGCTGCTCCCCCCACCACTCGGGGCTGAGGAGGCAGGGCCGCACCGGCGCTGTGCTCTCGTCGCCAGGGCTGTTCGTGTTTTCTTGTCCGGTTCCAGGTGAAAATCGGAGACTGCCGATAGGATCAAAAGAAAAGAATTAAACAGCTATTTCTGCTGCAGTTTGGATGCCAGTCTGTAGCACTGTGCTTTCTACTTTCCCGGGGTTCATCCCCTCCCCCCTCCTCCCCAGGCTCCACACACAGATACGCGGTCTCCTAAGGCCCTGCAAAATGCAAGGTAGATCCACCCAGGAAATTGGATATCTTGGGAAAAGCCACCCCCTCCGCAAAAGGGATTTGACCCCCGGGATGCCTGTCCATCCTAGGCCACTCCCCTCATCCCAGCTACTGGCTGGGTCTCTGCCCTTGCCTCTCCCTCCCCAGGTAAAAGCAGCATGCTTGCCATGTGCTCCATTCTGTAACTGCGCTCTCCACGGATATAAGACCTCCTCCGAAGCTCGAATAAAAGCCCATTACAGATCCGGTTTCTCTCTGCTGTTTGTCAAAGCCTTCTGCTTTGACAAAAGCCTTCCGCTAAGAGTCACGCTGGACTTGCCCTGCTCTTGACCCTGTTCCTCCGAACTGAGGACCAGCCTGTTTCTCCGAATACTTCTGCTCCTGGTAAAAAGATACATTTGCCACTGCAGGGCCAAAAAAACCCTGAAAGAGGCAACAGTAACTCTTATAAGTCCAGCATAGCAGCTCAGCTCTGACCCGTGTTCCTCCTCTCTTGCCAATCCAGCACTGTCACACTGGAGCAAAGGTCCTCTCTGCAAAGAAACTGCTGGCTGGTTTATTTCTCCTGCTGTTCATTGACACAGGTAGAAAACCAAAACGGCTGGATCCCGAGTCCCTTTAAACATGTCAACTTTGCCACATTAATCCAAGACAAAACCTCTACACAATGTCACACAAATCACCTTTCTTGCTGCTATGTATTGTCACTGCCGAGCCTATTCCCTGTCTCTAGAACTCACAGTCGACCAAAGCACTGCACTCGAAGATCTTACATTTGCATGTTTCTTGTGTTTCCAGCATTGCTTAAACAAACAAACAAACAAACAACAACAAAAAACCAACCAAAAAACCCCCACAACTGTGTAGCTAATGATAGCGTCTAAGACTTGCTAAGTCAAGGGTCTTCAAGGTAAGATGAATTTGGAATTAATGTGATGGAGAACTTGCGCAACACAGAAAAGGGGAGCATATAAATCAAGGAATTCCTACGTGTGAACATCTTGGATTCTTTCCTTCCATTTTCATTTCACTGTGGGAAAGCTGCTTCAGTTTTCCAAGAATCTTTTCCACAGTCATGTTTGCTCTTTTCAAGCTCTTTTCTTTATTGGAGAGCTAGGCTGAACTTCTAGCACAAGATGTGCCACCAAGTGCAGCTTCTCTTGGCTTTCAACATTGTGTACAGCAAGACTCTTGCAGCCAATCAGAACAAATGTTTTGGGAACTTTACAACATGTCCTTTATTTTCCTTGTGGACTGAAGAGTTGTGCTTTTGGCTAGGTTTTCATTTAGACTACTGTGCCCTAAGAAAACAGGAGGTGGTACCAGGAATTGATGGGGAATACAAGCCTGGGTGAACTCAGAGAAAGGAGTGCCAGAGCCTGCAGCAGAAAGGGAGACTTGGGCGATAATCATTCAAACTCCTCAAGGTACATCTTGAGAGTGCTCTAGAATGTGAAGATGGTCTGACAAAGGTAGTTTGTTTCTGTGTTCAGCTTAGATGATTCCACATCTTGTGCTTTGGTGCAAATCAAGAGTACAATCAGTTCATTCGAAGCACCAGAACAAGCATGACCCAACAGACTGGACAACTGAAAGAATTTGAGAAGGAGAAATGCAGGGAATGACTTGGTTATCTTTGTCCATAAGAAAGGTAACCTTTTCTGTGAATTTCTAACATATTCCCTGTGCTTTTGACCTTCTTAACAGGGCCCTTTGCATCACAGATTCATCAAGAAGGGAGAACCCTGAGCTTCTGTAACTGCACAAAAGAGGACGTGTTCCTCTGCAGTGACACTCAGGTGGAAAGAGGAATGGGGTGCCTGAGCACTATCTGCATAGGAAAGTTCAAATCCCATTTCCCACATGTCAGTGGGTGGGCTGAAGAGCCAGGTGATGGCAGGACTCCAGCCCTCTGCATCTTCAGCCACGAAGGGCAAGTGCTGCCTGATCAGAAACTTGCAGCTCTGCGCCGCCCCAAAGCTTTGCACTGAACCAACCAAAGCTGCCACTTACTGGTTCAGGAGGCTCCAGCCGTGGACTGACAACACGTGGAGGTTTGTTGTCCTTTGCCTCCCCTTTAGCCTCTGGAGGAAGAGAGCGAGCCAGAGGAGGTTCTGCTGCTGGTGTGGTGCTCTGCAGACAGACAGCAGCACGAGGGACAAGGAGTAACCTGGCATTTTTCAGGAGAAGCCTTTTTCTCCCGAGCTCTATCCCCAGCTGTCCTAAGGCGAAAGAATAAATTTTGAAAGAAATGGAAATCTAAGTCTCTAAAAGAAACTTCAAATGGGTTAATGAGACCAATTAGACAGTACTGTGTATAGTTCTGAATGAGATATTCCACCCTGGCTGCAATAAGCAAACAATCTTCTATCTGAAGATCTCAACTTTTATCTGATTAAAGCCTCTGAAATTGAAAATTTGAAAATAGCCCATGATGCCTTTACTACTGCTGATGTGGACACTGAAGTTTTACAGAGGCTTCTGGCGAAGCCAAGGCAAGTGCTGCTGCTGCTGCTCTGCCAGAGAGCCTTGGCTGGGCAGGGATGGCACCACTGGGCCGCGGGCTGTTTCTCCTACCAGAGCTGGGCAGTGCTTTTGAGCCAGTAATGAAAACGGGTGGGAGAACGAAGGGGCCTTTTCCTGCGCCAGCAGTTATGGACGCACTAGGGCCCAGTTCAGGGCAGAGTTTTGGCCCCCACAAAATAAAGCAGAGGGACACGGCTGGAAAACGCTTCCTTTCAAGCCTTCTTCGCTCTTGGAAAAGAAGGGACCCAAGCGAGAGAATGCGCAGCGGGGCGCGGTGCCTCCTCCGGGCCTGCAGCCAGGGGCGGCTGTTGTTGGGAGGCGCCGTGGGAAGGAAGGGGCGGGGCCCCTCTGTGAGGGAGGAGAGCCTCGGGCAGCTGCGAAGCAGCGCGAAGCCGCCGACGGGACTGTGCGTTCGCAACGCACAGCGCCGGGGCAATGCACAGTGCCAGAGCAATGCACAGCTTCAGCGCAGGAAGGCAATCTTCCCATGGAGTGCAGGATTTAGGGGGTTTGATTCTCAGTCCTGCGCGGAGCTGGCAGGCCACAAAGCCTCCTCAAGCGCCGGTGCCTCCTCTCCTGTCAGCAATGCCTTTGCTGACAGGGTCCAATCAGCCAGGCTGAGGGCAGGCTCAGCTGATGTTACAAAGCAATCCTGTCCAAAATAAAAAAAAGACAAAGCCCAAAGCCGAAAGGAAGTATTAGTCCCCAGGCTGAGTTCCTCTCACAGGCAGAGGCAGGATTCCTCTGGTTCCCAGAAAGATGCAGAAATAGGACACGGGCACACTATGTGCCCTTTCACATTGTCCTGGGGTGACTTTTTGATACTTGTACCTTCAGTTGTCTCTTCTGTTTATGCTGTATGTTAAGTTCTGTACCTTTAAGGCTAAGTAACCCCTGATGAGTAACAGCTGTGTTAATTAACCAGCACAGCCTTGCCCCTGATGAGTAACAGCTATATCCGATAAGGATGAGTGAGATAAAAGAGGGATAGCTGGTAAGGGGAGAGTCATCATGGAGGAGCAAGCTTGAGGAGCACGGAGCAGAGCCTCATGAAGTAGGATCCTGGAGAGAGAGAATCACTGCTGTGAGACTTGTTCCGAGAGTGAAAGGGGAGAAAGAAGACATGCCACTTTCCTCTGAGGAAGTTCTTTTTTCCCGGACCGGTTGGGGGTGGGGCCTTTTAGGTTGTCTTCCCAGAGAGACCCCATTCAGGGGTTCTCTCACAAATTTGCCCTAAACCAGGACAACCTTCGTGTCCAGGACCTTGCCCTTGCAGGCCAGTGTAGCTCACAATTGTATTCACCCCTTTATCCAGGTGTCTTCAGCTTGCTGGGATTCTTCCCCTGAGAGCAGCCTGGGAATGCTGCCTGCTATCAAAGGGCTTTGTTCCTTCCAGGAATCTCCAAAGACTCACTTAGGTCCCTCCTTTCTAAATCGTGGCCTGGGTTAATTGCCAGAAAGATGAGCAGTGTAAGCCCTTCCTCAGCAAATGCCAAGGCTATTTAAGAGATAATTGCCCAATACCAAGGTGACACCTGTATTATTTATACTTTCAACCCAAGAATGACCACTCAAGGCCTGCAATGTGGACATTTTTATCCAATTAGAGAAAACCACGCAAATCCATGAAGAAGAAGGTGAAGAAGAAGGTAAAGAAGAAGAACCCAGACAACACCTGAATCCTACATTTTGGCCTACACACATTACTGTATACTAAAACCCCAAATCCAAGTTTTTCACCCTCTGAGGTCACACAAGACCACTCAAACGACACAGCCACAACCTCGTGCTATCACACAATCTCAAAAGCCTGTGTTCTAAGGCCTCAAGTCAAATGTGGTGCTTGCCTGAGGGTCAGCACTCCTCAGCTCAGAAAGCCTGAAATTTTCAGCCTCCAGGGTTCTAACACTCTCCTGCCTTGCAAATCCCTCTGCTTCCTCTAGCCATGGGCTAAACTCCTGTTCTTGACCTGCTGCCTTCTCCTGTTACCTGTGAGAATGGCACTTCTTTGCTCTTTCCTGTGGCATAATATGGGGAAGTCTAGAATGAAATGACGGAGGAGAATTCCACAGAACCTGCACTTTGTATCGTTTGCCCCGTTGGTGCTTGCAACTATCCATAGCAGATGTAGAGTTTGCAGTTCTGTGAGCTATGTGGTCCAGAAAAGAAAAGACTAAGTTAGCTCAGGAAAACCAGGATCAATTTACTCTGAAGCTCCTGCAGGCCAGAAATGAGAGTGCAGCAAATGCAGTACCGAAAAATGCAGTACAATGCAGTATCCACCATGGTCATGACAGAGATTTCAAAGCTACATCCATGGAGGAATCTGACCTTGCAGGTTTCCCCCAAGCCAAAGGTAGTGGGTTTTTGCAAAGGCCTCAGGAGTTCAGTGTTGAACAGAGAACATTTTCAAGAGAAGGGCTGACTTGGGAGCTGGTGGAAGCAGAGAGAACGGGCAGATGTGCCCATGGATGCACGCACACTGTGAGGGCCGCTCCAAAGGCACCCCCTGCCATGCACAGAACATGGGCACTGTCCCACGCAGAGGATGTGTCCCTGCCATATTTAACAACGCAAACGCTGTTCCAGTGCCATGCCAACACATAGGGGCAGTTTGTTACTCAGCTTTTTTTTTCCCACTAAGGTATCCGTCTTGCTTCAGTGAGCTCTACGATGTGCTGGTTGATGTTAGCCATGCAGTAAATGGGTGGGAAGGACAGGCATTCCAATTCAGGGAACTCTCCAGGATATTGTCAAAGTGCGATTTCATCCATAGAATTTCAGCAAGTGTTACTTGTTTTTGTCAGAAGCATTGGTGGCCAAAGTACTGGGGGTGTGTGCTTGGTGCCTGTTTGGTGTTACTTTTGGATCCTTTGAGCTATGGGTATGGACTGCAAGGGGGGTTTGTGCTGCTTTGGCACAGAGGAGCACTTTCTGGGCTTTCTTCTGTGTTAGCTGTAGAGAAGGTTCTGTTGCTATGCATGAATTCACAGACCAACCTAGGGCGGCTGCTATTGTGACACCAGCGGCGGGCTGCCACGTCACAGCGCTGTCAACAGGAGGTTGCCCTGGGGCACACAAGGCCTCAACATCCAGAGCAGCTCTTGGCGTGCTCGTTGCAGGAGGATCCTGAATTGAGGTGTTCTCAAGCAACACTCTGTGCCCTGACAAGGGATTCTGTTTCTTTTGCCTGCTGTTGCACGAGTCTGCGGACTTGTGTGGGCATCCTTCTGTTTCCCCTGCAGTTGTAGGGTGTGCAGACACGTACAGGTGTCCTTTTTTTTTCTCTTTTCCTTGCACAGTCTGGGGATTTGTGCAAGAGGGTTTTTTTCCATTTTTGTATTCCGACCCGAGGAGTCGAGAAGTCCTGCTGAAACGATGGAGCAAGTCCGTAGAGCACTCGGCAGGACTTTTTCCTCTCTGTCATCCCGCAAAATCTTTAATGGTCTGAGAGGTAAGTCAAAGTTTTTTCCTTGGGGCAGGGCATTGAAACCAAAGTGCCATAAAGATGCCATATGTTTGGTAAAGCTCCTGCCAACAGCTTCTGCTAAAAAGAGGGTGTCTCTTGCCCAGCGGGGTGTTGACAAATTCCAAAACGCAGACTAGGAGAGCTTTGGAGGCATCCTTCTTAAAATTGCACGGTTCTCTGCGAGACCAAGGGAAAGCAGCTTTTTTCTGCATTCTGTCCTTAAAGGATGTGCCTGTCTAACTGGACCCTCTCTGTGTGCTCTGAGAGCGACTGGCTTTGCGCTGAAGGGCAAAGTGCTGAGCAGTTTGTGTGTGCTCCTCAGGCCCAGAGCTGGGCCTGTGCTGTGTCTGAAGAGAACTGCAAGCGCTAAGAGGGTTTGGGAGAAGCTTTTCTGGGGAACTGTATACAGCAACCACAAGGGAAATGCTGCGTGTAATTTACAAAAAGAAAAAGAAGTCCAGGAAAGAGGAGAAACAAGCTGCTTTAGCTCTAGGGTGGGCAATAACTTACAAGGTAGGCACTGACTGCTGAGGGGCAACTTGCATTATCTCCGCCAAGTTTCTTGTTCCTCTAGCTCCAAAGCCGAGCAAAAGGTAGACACAGCCTAGGGTATTGGCCTGCAATCTTGCTTGCTGTGCTTAAGAACTGTTGGTCCGGGAGGGATGTGGTGAAAGGAAGATGCTCTCTGCTTGGGTGGACTTGTTCTGTGGGATTCCTCAGCACAGACAGTTTTGTAACAGCACCTGGTTCATTCTCCCTTGCCCTTGGCAGGTCGCCTCAGAGGTAGAAGGAGTCAAGTCCACGCTTCGGTGAGTGGGACAGGCACCCTCGACATTCCTGGTGTCTGAGGATTGTGGAGCCAGCTGTGGGCTTGGCCTGTTGTAGTTGAGTGCCAGCCTGGCAGGCTGAAAGAAAGTGTCTGTCAATGTCTGCATGAGCACTACCAAAAGGATTCCATCAGTTTCCTCCTTTTCCATTGAAGAGGTTTTAACTAATGGAAGTCAAGTTTTGCAGACAGACAGGAGGCTGCATGCTGATTCTAGGCAGGCTGAAATAGCTCCTTCAGAAACATATGCAGTCCTGTCCAAACGTTAGTCTCGTCAGCTCATTTTAATGACTGAGGATCCCACTTGTATCCAAATTCATGACTTCTCCTTAGGACAGCTGGGGATAGAGCTCAGGAGAAAAAGGCTTCTCCTGAAAAATGCCAGGTTACTCCTTGTCCCTCATGCTGCTGTCTGTCTGCAGAGCACCACACCAGCAGCAGAACCTCCCCTGGCTCGCTCTCTTCCTCCAGAGGCTAAAGGGGAGGCAAAGGACAACAAACCTCCACGTGTTGTCAGTCCACGGCTGGAGCCTCCTGAACCAGTAAGTGGCAGCTTTGGTTGGTTCAGTGCAAAGCTTTGGGGCGGCGCAGAGCTGCAAGTTTCTGATCAGGCAGCACTTGCCCTTCGTGGCTGAAGATGCAGAGGGCTGGAGTCCTGCCATCACCTGGCTCTTCAGCCCACCCACTGACATTGGGAAATAGGATCTGAATGTTCACATGCAGGCATTGTTTTCCTGGCATTCTGACTGGGACCATGAACTTCCCTTGGTGTCAGATGAGAAGTAACATGATGTCCTTTAGTGCTACTGGTGTGCAAGTGAGCCCCTTTGTGCACAGTGTCTGTGCAGGCTCCCTGTTGTCAGCGGAGAGAGCGGTCCCAAGGCGCAGTTCACAGCCTTGTGGGGTAGGGAGGAGCTGCCGTTGCCTGCAGGGATCTGCTCCTCTCCACACCCTGTCTAGGTAGTTACAGTCACTGCTTCCCCTACAGCCTTAACCTTGACACGACCCAAGTTTGCTGAGAAGAATCCTGAGCAGCTCTGCATGGCAGAGACAAGGTCTGTCTCTGAAGGGCTGGAATGCAGTTCCTATTGGCTGCTCTGTAAGGCCTGAAATCCTGAGGGGAAGCCAGCTGACCACAGCCAAGCAGGGAAATATTCCCAGTTCAGACACTTCCAGAGCAAGCCAAGGGTTAGTTGGTTACTCACATCAACACCCCCACACACCAGCTTTTGCCTTCAGATGAGCTGTGTCTCCACTTGCTACTTCTCTCAGCTCTCAGCAGCCAACTTCCCTGCCCGTTATTGCTTGTTTGTGCTTTTTCCCTGCTCATTCCTTGCAGGCTCCAGCAGGAGAGCTTCTTGCCAGTCAGGACCCCTTGGCCCAGGCAGGAGAGGAGGAGTGGCAGGAGAGCACGGATAGAGTGCGCAGGGCCCCGGAGTTCAGGTGTGTGCTAAGCTTTTGTCATGGGTTTGAGTCGCTGGCCTAATGCCAGTGCACCCATGAGAATATAGTTCTTTAAAATGATGCTGTGAGTCAGGCTGGGAATAGAGCAGAGCAGGCTCCAACTTAGAAATGGAAAGAAAAACTTTATTAACTTACACTATATAGGAAAAAGGAAAAGGAAGAAACAAAATCTAAAGTGAAAAGAACCTCCTAAACCACTCCGCCTCCCCCCACCATAATTCCTACCAAAACTTTCTGAGACAAAACCTGGAACTCCCAGCTAAAAACATGAAGGGAGAAGAGTCTTCCTTGTGCCCTATAGAAACTCCCACAAGAAGACACAGTCTCTTGTGGCCTGCACTCTTCACAAATGACCCACCCCATACAGAGGAAATGTGCATTTGAGAAGCCCTCCTCCCACGGATGGTGCTCTCACCACCACGCATGGACCAGAAACTGCTTGTAGGGTTCTTTTTAAGGATGCCTCTGGGACACAAGTCCCCCCTCATTTCTCCCTCGGGGCAAAGGCTTTTGAGAACAGAAGCCTCTTCTGAGGGCACCACTACACCCTCTTAATCCTCTGTTCACTCACTCTGGCACTGGCATTTTCACTACACAGTGCCCACCTTGCATGCCCCTAAACACAGTTTCCATAAGTTACAGGAGCACTAATGCAGTCTCTATGGCCACTACAAGGAAAGTCCGGCCAAAAGCCACTCCATCACCTCTTCTTCTTATCTTCTGCTGGCATCACAAATCCCAGGCTGTCTCTTCCACCACTTACAGAAGCCGCAGCCAATGAAAAGTTCTTGATATCAAGTGGCCCTGGTCGAACTCTCCGGGGAGGGGCCGGCTTAGGACACAGGAATGTCTCAGTGATAGATCTTCCACCCCTCCATTCTCAGTCGGCCTGGCGAACTACACAGCTCTCTTTTTTTCCCTCCGGTCTGAAGGAGGGACTCAGCCAAGGCTAAAGCTCACAGGCAGCCGTGCTGGCCCAGATCCAGCAGCAGCGAAGCCCACTGAGAGCTGTGCCAGCAAGCCGACAAACTGCTGTCCAGGCTTACCCCCCCAGGCACAGGCCGCATTGGCAGGCCTCGGCCTTGGCCAGGGGAGGCCTCCCCTTCCCCCGCCACCCCAGCCAGGAGGAGGAGGGGAGCCTGAGGAGCTTGTTCACTCTCTGAAGGCCAGAAGGGGAAGAGAACGACCCCACCCTCTTCCCATCCTGAAATGTGTGTTCACAGAGATGAAATGAGATTTCACTGGTTGAACAGGGTGCCAATCCCTGAAACCAGCACTCTCTCACTTCCTAGGGCGGATTAAACCATGACAGCTTTCTTGCTTTCTCTGGGCAAGGGTGGGCATTGCTGGGCTTTAGGAGGCCCAGTGTCAAAGAACAAATTGGCTTCTCGTCATTTGACTTGCTCAGCACAGACGGGGGAAGGCAGCCTGTGGGCAGGTCTGGCTGCTGACCAACCTAGAGCATAGCTGCCTCCTGGAACTCGCTCCTTGAACCTTGAGAAAATCACTGTGACCTGGACCAGAGTAAAAGCACGAGAGGTTCAGGCTGGGCTTAAGGACAGCAAAGCATTGAACCACAAAGGCAATCATGCAGCAAAACAAGCACCTCAGAGAACTTGTGCAGATTCCACCCCTGGAAATTTGGAAGGCTCAGCTGGATAGAGCCTGGAGCAGCCTGTCCAGATGCCATAGCTGACCCCAAGTGCTTGGAGCTGACAGCTGGGCCAGAGGCTTCCTGAGGTCCCCTGCCAGCCTAAACCATCTTGGGATCCTTTGATTATTGGATTGGAAATTTGTCCCCATCTCCTCCCCAAGCTATAGCTTGCAGGCTCTTGTTTCACTAGTGAAAGCAAGAGTAGTTGTGAGAGTACTCATCTGGACTTGCCAAGCCTGTGTTAGCCAAAGAAAACTTTTGCAAGTCCAGTATCCGCTGTATCAGAGAGGAGCATGAGACCTAGCAGGCAGGAAGCTGCTAAGCTTTCTGGAAGTGCCTGAGCTTTCTGAGCTTCTGGAAGCTTTTTTTACTTTCTCACTGGTACAGACACTTTCACCTGCACAAATGACAAATGGATGTGCTGGTCTAGGGAGGAAATTCCAGCATTCTCTTGAGGTGGAACTAGAGGGATGTTGGAAGCCCCTGAGTTGGACATGGTATGTAGTCCTGGTTTTGCAAGGAGACTGTGTTGCTATTAAGGGCTTGTTTGTCTGTCCCCTCGTCATAGATGGAAGAAGTTGGTTGCACTTGAGAGAAAGCGCCACTCCTCACTAGAGAGGGCGTTTGAAATGTCAACAGAGACAGCGGAGGAACCGCAGCCTCAGAGGGATCTGCTGGAGGAAGAGGTTCCTCTGGCAGTGCCAAAGGTATGCTCACCTTATTCCTAGGCAGCACCTGTGGGAGAGGGAGCTGCCCCTGGCAAGACCATCCCAAATGCTGCTTCTGGCAGCAGGCTAAGACCGAGACTGCTGTTGTTGTTCCTCTTGGAAAATGGTCTTTTCCCCCTTGCTTCCAGGTTTGCCGCCCACAGTGGCCAGCTCACAGGGGTCTGGAGTGGCTGCTCCAGGAGTTCTCTCGCCAAGGGCACATACTGTCCCAGGTGTGCAGAGAGAAAGCGGCGCTGACACAAGAGAACACTGCCCTGGAAGCCCAGCTGGCAGCCACGGAGCGAGACCTACGAGGCCTTTCAAAGCAGCTGGTAGAGGCCAGGTAAAGGCAGGGAGGAGACCCTGAGTGGGACATCACTGAAGGTCTGTAATTACAAGGGTGGTAAACCTTACATCAAGATTTATTGCTTCCTGTGTGCTCTCCAGAGGTTTCTCAGACAGAGAAGGGAAGAGACATGAGAAAAAAGAAAAGGATACTGTCACCTGAATGTTATTTTTCTGACAGCTCAAGCTCTCAAAGTTATTTTCGGCGCCTGCTTGGGACCCTTTGCACATTCCTGTGACAAGTGCAACTTGGCACTGAATCGAGTACCAGGGAAACCATGTAGATGTTTGCTGAAGCTGGATGTTTCCCTCTAGTTTTGGTTTCTCTTTTGGTGCACCTGAACATCAATCTTTCCTTGCCAAGTAGTTTGACATGGTCATTTCAGAATTCAAGGCTCTTATATTATATGTGAATGTTGTGAGTAGGGCACTGCCGCTTTGGGTGGAACTGGAGGGTCGTGCTGAAAATCTTGAGACCCTTCTGAGCTAACTCCGGTAAAGTATGGTGCAGGACCTAGAGTTGCTTACGAGCAACACCAGCAGCAGCAGCAGCAGCAGAAGGGAAAGGTCCTGTGACCTCTTGACAGTGCCTGGGGATTCTTGCTGAGCACTGCTGCCTGCTCACTTGTCCACCCACCTCTGTAACGTGTCAAGCTCCCCTTGGCTGGTCCCTCTTCCTTTTTAAGAGTGCACAGACGTTTGTGCACTGCTGGCTTAGTTAGCTGTAAAGAAAGGTAGCAAGTGTTCTTGTTCGTGAACTTCCATTAATTTAAATGGCAGGATACCTGTCCCTCCTCCGAGCTAGTTCTTGTTCAGATAAAAACCTAGTTCTGGCTTCCTACTCACCCTGCTACAAGCCGGAGCTTTCATATATTGTTTGGTGCATTCCTTTAGTCTCTTTAACTTAGAGCATGTCTGGAAAACAAGGTACCTCTACGTACACTATGAATGGCATTAAACATTGACAAGTCAGCCAGGAGAACAGTGTGTTCGGTCACCCTGCAGCGTGACTTGGGGGTGCTGATGAGCTCAGGGCTGTGAGCAGAGGCTGGGCTTTTGCTCGTTGGCAGAGACTTTGTGGGCACAGCCCCCTTTGTGGGATACGTCAGGCAACAGCATTTTGAGCTTTGGCTGCTGAGATCAAACTCAGCTGGGCTTTCTGTGCGGCGCGAGGTCACGAGGAAGGGCTGGCCAATCACATGGAGGAGCCTGCCTTGCAATTTTAAGTGGCAGAAATAGTCTTGCTGTGTCTCAGTTTCCACACAAGCCATTTTCCATACTCAGCTGGAGCGATCTTAAGGTACCTCTCACTGGAAAGGGTGCCTGTGGGTGCCAGAAACAATTTCTCTTCATCTTCACATCTTGTAGGTCAGAAAAGGAGAGCTTGCAAAGCAGCCTGCTGGAGGCTCAGCAGCACATATCGGAGCTGGAGATCACCAGGAGGCATCTGGAAGGCCAAGTTCACAGAGCCATGCAGGCCAAGGAGGTGATACTTGGTGAGAGCCTCGTGTGCTTTGTTACTGATGATCGCTCTGCCTAGCGCAGTTGCTTTGTAGCCAGCTCTGTCTGCAAGGCTTCTGAGGAGTGAAGGAGCTGGGGGCAGGTCCCTCCGTACCTGAAACTGAGAGGGCTTAAGGTCAGTAGAGTGCTCTGCTTGTATAGTCTCTGACTGTTGCCGTTTGTCCTGTTCGCAGAGGATGTGAGGGGCCTTGGTCGTGAGCTGCAAGCTCTAAGATCTCTCGACAAGCAGCAACGTGAAGAAATGGCTCAACAGCTCCACTGGACAGAAGAGCAGTACATCGAGGCTCTGAGACTCCAGCAATCTGCTCAGGAAGAAGAAAAAAGGAAGCTCCAGGAAGAATTGGTAAGAAACCATAGGCACCGGAAGTTTTCAGGCAAGCTTGGTGGGCTGCCTTAGCAGAAGAACAGCCTGGGTATGTGGCATGGCCGCAAGCATCTGCTGTGGGCGACATGTTGCTGGGCCAGGCAGCAGAGGGCTTCAAGGGCTCATGCTTGAAGGTCTGTGAAGACCCAGAAGACAGTGCTGGGACAGTAAATGCAGCCACAGATCCAGGATGGGCATAAGCCAAGCTCCTCAGGAGGCTGGGTGGTCGCCACCCAAAGCATGGCAGCGAAGGGGCAGGATGTTCCCCACAGCCTCGTGCCATGCAGCAGACTGCTGCTGATCTTGCTGCCAACTGCCATTCCAGCAACGGGGTTCCTTGCTTTCTGTCCTTCCACAGTGGACAGAGGTCTTCTCTTTGGGCTTGAAGCATATGCAACAGGCCCCTGTTGCTGGGATTTCAGCTGGTGGCCCGTCTTGTGACTAGGGCATCAGGATGCTGGCCTCCTCCTCATCCTGCAGTCCACCTGCAGCTTTTCCTTGATCAAAAGGCAGAGGAACTTTGAGAAGAGAGCCTCTGAGGACAGGCAGAAATCCTGAGGAGAGAGGGGCCAGGAAACAGGCAGCCATCAGAGCATGGAAGGAAGGCAGCATCTCCTTTCCTTCCACCTGCCGACCCTCCTGCTAAGTTTCTGGTTAGGACAGGAGTGCTGCAGGGCACAAAGTCACTACTGTGCACTCCTCAGGTGGGGGATTTTGGGAGGGATGAAGCTTCCAATTTTTTTTCTTTGGGGAGCATGGCTGAGACTTTCTCTGCATGTGTCTCTTCCCGTCATCAGGAGAGACAGCTGGAACAACAGCGTTTGGAGGCGCAGGAGCAGCTGGAGCAACAGGCGCACCTCATGGCAGAGGTACAAAGGGAGCAGGACAAAAGGCTGGTGGAGATGAAGCAGGAAGTTGCTTCACCAGCACCACGCAAGCTGAATAAGAAAAGATACAAAGCAGAGCCAGTCAAAAGACAAAGAGTGTGAAAAGAGAGTTTGTGTGATGTTTTGGACTCTTCTGGGCTCCTTATAGACACCACTTCTCTGGACACTTGGGATTGTCTCTTAGCTAGCCCTTGGCAAACACAAAATGAGAACAAAATACTTCCGGAAAGTGTGAGCACATCAGTCTTGGCTGCCACACAAGTGGTGTGTGGGAAGTTTAAAGCCGCCTTCTCTTCGTTTCTGTGCAGCTCCAGCGTCAGAAGACTGCTGCCTTAATCAGGGTGCGCCAGCTGCAGAGAAAGCTAATCCAAAGCCAACAGCAGGTAGAGCTCCTGAGGCAGGAGCTGAGTGAGGAGCGGGAGAATGGGCAGGTGAGGCTGACTAGCCAGGGAGCAGAGGGAGGGGCAGTAATGGGGACATGGACTATAGACCTCAGGAAAGGGGAGGCAAGGACTACTGCAGGCACTGGAAGCACAGAGGCAGGTGCTAGTAAGATTTTTCTTGACACAATATCAAGGACAAGCTGCAGGAAGCTCAGAGGAAGATGAAGGCAATGGAGAAGAGGCACAAAAAAGAAATGGAAAGGATGCACAGGATGCAGCTGCAGTACAGGCTGGCTGAAGAAAAGCAGGTGAGTGAAAGAGCAGTAGGCACTGCAGTCATGCAACAAGTGGTCTCTCCTCTTCTCACCTTTCCCCTGCAGAGCAGGAGGTGGATGGGGGCAACGCCTCTGACTGCCATGCTCTCTGATCTCCATCGCAGCTGGTCACAAGGACACTTACTGGGCCACTGAATCTCAGCTGCTGCCCTGGGCAGTAGGGCTAGTGCTTTGGCCAGTGGGCCAGCAATGCTCTGAATGTATTTCTGCTGGCCACAAAGTGCTCGCTCTATATTTTGAGGGGTTTGTTCAGGTGAATGTGGTGAGCCACGCAGATTCTGAACAAGTTGTCCCTGACTATGGTGAATGCAGTCCTCAGAAGAGGGTCAAATTTAAAGTTGCTCTTTCCCTTTGACAATCTCTAATACAGCTGGCTGGGACAAGCTGTTGTCTCTGTCTGCTTGTTTGGGTTTGACTTGAAGTGGAAGAGTTGACAGCTCAGCTTGACACAGCCTAACACCAGTCTTGTTCCCAAGGGCTTGCCTTTGAAATGCGCTGTCTGGGGCACCTCTGCCAGCCACCTTTCTGACACAAACAAATTTCTTCTCCCAGATGGACGCAGGCTCTGCCGCTGCAGCAGCATCCTTCAAAGAAGCCTCCTCTCCACAGCCTGAAAACCCAAGCACGAACAGTTCGTCCTGCTCAAGCCAGGAGAGAGAGGAGCAGTGCCTGAAGCTGCTGAGTACGTCCTGTGGATTTCTTGTGCGACGGAGCCGTGTGTCGTGTCTGTGCCTGAGCATGAGCTGCACCACATGTTCCTCCTCACTTTGGTGTCAGACAGACATTTTGGACTCCCTGCAGAAGCCGTTGTTGTGCTCGCAGACAGCCAGGGAGCTCTTGGGGTACTCCTTTTGCCTATGAAGGCAGCTGGGGGTCGGTGGGCTTTGTGTGAGCTTCCCTGTGCAGGAAAGACAAAAGCAGGGATTGTTTCTCGAGCAGCAGAAGGATGTGACCTAGCAGATGACCCAGTGAATGTGTGTGCGCTAATCTGTCCAAAGTGATCAGAACAGCTGGCTTCCCGTATTCCCTTTAGACTCTTGACTTGTCACCAGTCATTGGAGACAAAATACTTCCGAGAAAAAAAAAAAAAAAAAGATTGGCTGTGGGGCTGGTTTCATACCAGTGTTGTTTATATAACTGGTATTATTTCTACTATTCCTTCTACAGTCTACATTTTAGTTAGCCCAACTTCCTTGGAGAGAACATCAGACATCTTGAAAAGACACATCTATGTGGCACGGTCAGATAAAACTGCCCTGCAGGCAATTGTCAGGAGGAAACCTGCTGCCCTTCAGCTGCGTGTTCCTCTGGTACCAGGCACTTTGTCATGGCTAATGCCCCGCCAGTAAATACTCTTGGAATATTAAGCATTGGCCTCAATCCCTGCACAGATCATACGTGAGGAGAGCACACCAAGGCCTTGGTGACTCTGCAGTACCACCAGCTGAGTTGCTCGTTGCAACTGGTAATAGCTGGCAGTGCAGTGCTGTCAGAGAATAACCAGTCAGGTACAGAACAGAGCCCAGTTTACTCAGTGACTGCCATCAGCTGTTGGAACAAAAGGTGGATTGATCTACTCCTCCGTGGGTCGGAACTCAAAGGCAATCCAGTTCTGTCTTGAGTGGTGTCAACAGCTTGCAATGGGGCTCGGTCTGGCTCTGGCTTCCTCACAGCGGTTGTCAGTGGCCATTTGTGGGCTTTGCCCAGCTTTTTGTCATACCTGCCCTGCTGCTGATGGCTGATGTGTCTGCAGAGGCTGGAGCCTTCCTTAGCTGGGAGGTTTCAGCTGCCACCCCATTGCTGCAGCTTTGCCTGGACTTGTGAAAGGATCGGCATCTCCTTTGGGCAGCTGTGTCCCAGCAGCGCCTGAGGAGCGGCGCTGTCCTTGTTACGCGTCTCGGCTGTGCCCGTTTGGGAAGATGGGGCACGTGGGCTGTGTTCAAGAGGCCGAGTCCAGTGACTGCTGCACCCCAGGCTGAAAGACAAGGAATTGTAGTTCTTCACTAAACAGGAAATCAGTAAAGTCATCTTCGGAACTTAGCCTGCTCATAAATGAAGAGGGTCCTAATTCCTACAGCCATTGTTCTTAGTTATAGCATGAGCTGCTGTTCTCTAAAAATGGCAAGGCATTCTTTAGGCAAACTGCTGAGAGGTAGAGAAGGTCCCCTCCTCTCCTGGAATTCACTCTGCAATATTCTTTCTGCTCTGCAAAAAGCAGCTCTTGACAAAAATTCACCCCAGATCCCAGGGTGCATTTAAACTTTGGAAGTATGAAACCTTTCGTTGAGTCTCGCAAGGGAGTGTTTTTCCCAAGAAAAGGGTCGTGATTTTTCAGCCCTCCTTCCCATTTGTAATGACAACCACTTGTCTCGGTGCCTGGTCTTTTCTGATCTCTGCCTGCTCTGATGGTTTCTCCCTGGGCTTAGTTTCCTCTCAAGGTAACCCTGCAGAGGAGGAGTGTGGAGAATCAGACTCTGTGCAGGCCATGCGTGTGACAGAGCTGCCTGTCTTGCTGGGGCTGCTGTTGTTGTTGTTCTTGTAGATGCTACTCTTAGCCAACCGACCATAAATTGCTCAGAGCCGCAGAGAGTGGAGCTGAGTTTCAGAGCTCCTGGAAGTCAGTATCTGTTTTGAAGTTTGCTTCTTGTGTTTTGTTTCTGTCAGGGAGAGTTGTGAGCGTGGGAGATCCAGCAGAGAGATACACTGGATGGGAACATATTGGCAGTGGGTGAGTGCAGCCACACTTCCTTCTACGGAACTATGGGCCAGGTATTTTGGTGGTGCAATATCAAGTGGGAAGTCAGGCAGGCTGGCAGCATCTTCGAAGCCTGGCTTTAGATTGTCCCTGTCTCAGTACCGATCACAAGGCATCATCAAAGATAACTGGGTGCTGACCATGTCTTGCCTCAAGGAGCAGCACCTGGAAGCCCTCCTGTCCCTCAAGCGTGTGGCACCAGTTTGCTTCTTTTCCTAGGAGACATGGTTTTGTATGATTCAAAGTAACACAGCCACACTAATGAAGGAAGAAAAGCCTGAGAGAGCAACTTCCCACCTGCAAGCTGTCAGATAACAGCTGTTTTCTTTCCAGTATCTTGCTGAAAACACTATTCAGCGGTCAGGACAATAAGAAAGGCTGTGTGGCGTTGCCTGGGTTTGGCAGATAGAATCAAGAGCGCAGTGAGAAGGCCCAGCAGGACTGTGTGTTTCATTGCCTGCAAAGGCACGCCACATGCACAGACACAAAGGAGAAGGCGAACAAAAGCCCCAGATCCAGAATCTGGTGTGTACATTTGAGATTTGCAGCAGCCCTTTTTCTTCCTGTTGGACCCAGCTTGTCTCCTGGACACGCTGCACAGCAGAGGGCTGCTGGGCTGCTGTGCCATTGGCTAAAGAGTAGATGAACCCCAGTGTTTTAGAGACACTTCAGGCAGAAGAGAGCTCCTGCTGCCCTTTGCTTCTCAGCACTGAACAGCTCCTCTGTTCTTGGCACTGTTCTCTTTCTAGGGGTTTTGGAGCCGTTTATAAGGCCTTTGATGCTGCCACAGGACAAGTGGTAAGTGCCAACAGCCCATGCAGATTTTGCAGCTCTTGAGTGCCTCCCCTTGTGATGTGATCTGTGGCCAGAGCTTTGGGCCACCTGTCTTTGCTGCAAAGGCTGTCCCACAGAAGCAGCCTGCCTAGAGGCAGGCCGCAAAATGCATCTTGGACAGACTTTGTCCTTACTACCCACCTGAATGAATGCAAGGATGGCAGTGGTGTCTTTCCGAGAAGGACACGCTAGCTTGGACTTACTGGCTAAATATACAGCGATTAGCTGATGCCAACAGCCCTCATTGTGGCCCAATTCCTCTTAAGCCCAGGCTCGACACAGATAGGATTTCCCATTGTTTTCCATCACATGGTTCAGTTTGAAAATATAATGCAAGACCTTGGAAAGAAGGAGAGATCTTGTCTGGAGTGCAGTTTGGCATTTCAGTCCTAGGTAACCTGGTTCACACACACACACACACACACAGAGCGAGATCAGTGAGAAGAAAAAGTTGATGAAGAGCCTTAAATAATACAAACTTGTGTTGGTCCTGTGTTGGTGACATTACATTACAGAGATGCTGTTTGTACTGAACAGACATGGTGGTGTCTTGGAGAGTCTTTGGGGCTAAAAGTTCAGAGTCCTGGATTCTTGTTTCCGGCTCTCAGCAAACACTGCTCCATCTTCCTGGTAGTTCCTTATCTACCTGCAGTCAGTAGTGCGCTCAGGAACTGCACTTGGAGGGAGGTCTACAAGGCTCTGAAAGCCCCCTTATAGCCTAGGACGTATCCATAGCGTACCACAGAAAGGATTCTTAATTTTCAAGCCCATTACATAATTACAAGCCTAAACCTTGCTCTAGAATGTTCTTCAGAGATGAAAAATCCAAAAACCGAAGAAGTTAGGATGTGCTAGGATTGTAACTTTATTTTGAGTCGCCTTGGAGGTCTTTTTTGGACAGCATTTTCTCTGTAATGTATGTGTGTATTTACTTTGGCACACAATCAAGAATGGCAGCAGTTTCTGAAATAAATGCTGGTCAAAGCCCCTAGAAATTCTGACATATTTTCTGCGGTTTCAATTTATTTTCACAGTAGAAGAATTGCTTTTGGATTGCAAAATGTGTGTAAATGGTAATAGTAGTGATAAACAAAGTCTATTTAAGAAGTCTGCAGGTGCAGAGAGTGTTGATAGCGCTTTGTGGTTGATGGTTTAGAGTCCCTTTTTACTGAGGTGACAAGGCATCCAGGCCCACGAGCGCTAGGAGAAAGAGGCTCTTGTAATGTCTGCTCCTAATGGCTTTCAACGTCATTGTAGGTGGCCATAAAGCACCTCGATCTCCAGCACCAGAGCTGCGAGGGAGTGTTGAAAGAAGTCCTGGTCATGACTGAATATAAGAACCCCAATATTGTCACCTACCTAGGAAGGTAAGTAGTTCTGGTATTTTTCTGGGAACGTTCGTTTGCATACTTGCAAGGCAAAGCTTTAAAAGCTCTTTCCTCACTGGCAGGAAAGTGATCTTTCTATTACATCGATCCACTCCTGTACAAGGCATGGGAGGAGGTTGCATTTTGCCTCCATGAATGGTTCCTGGTATAAATAGCTTGAAGACTGTTCTCAGAAACCTGGTTCTCTTACTAAGCCAGCGGCCCGTATGTTCACTCGCTGCATGTTCTTTTGCTGTTTGGGGGCGTGAATTTTTCCAAGTGTCAAAAGAAGTGCTGAGAAAGCATGACAGCAATGATTTCCCTTGTGCTGTTCCCACTATTTTCCATTGCCTTGCATGCCAAAAGACTAGGTTAGGAGACACATAATTTGCCAGGGTTGAAATTGGTTTTCCTCTTTGTGACTGTCCTTTATGCAAGGTTTTCCAAAGGGTGTCCGCAGTGCTGCACCCTCACCTGGCCTAGATAAAAGCTCTGAAAACTGTGTCTCCTTGTTGCTGGAGTTAATGGTGCAATTTATGTATGAAGATGATGAAGCAGCTGCTGGGATGTGTCCGCTTCCAGATTTATCTTTACCCTCAAAAACCTGCCCTTTTCCTCTGCTTGCCACCTAAGCTGTCTCCTTTTCTGTGGATGTGCCTTCCCCATTTAGATGGCACAGACTGCAAGCTGGATAGCCTAGGTGGAGGGTGTCTTCATTTTATTCTGTCTTCATTTGCCAGTGACCTGGAACTGTAGGCTTTTCTTCTGTATGGCAATTTAGCTGTGCACATTCAGCTCCACGCTGTTGTTTTCCTCTTCCAGCTACCTTGTCAATGAGGCTGTGCTGCTGGTGTTGGAGTACATGGACGGAGGCTCTTTAGCTGAGATGGTCAGCAAGAAAAGGATGGATGTAGGACACATAGCAACAGTCTGTCGGGAGGTAAGGGATCCTGCTTGTGCTTGGGATGGCTTGGACAGGCTTGTCCTTTGAAAGTGCTGCTAAGTGAGTGATTCCACGTTCAGAGCTTTCTTTCTGTGTTGCTCTTACGCTTCAGAGAAGAAAGAGCATCTGGACTGAAGTGCCAGCCAGTGTCCCTGCCCTTACTGTAGTCTGTTCTTTACGCTTACCTACAGCTGTTGAACTCTCTGTCTCTTTTTCATTTTTACTTGCCGTTCCATGCTTTGCTTTTCCAAGCCTTTGCCCAGAACCTTTCTGCATTGCCTTCTTTGGCCTGTAAGAGCAAAGGTGCCGGTATCCAAGTTTTAAACCAATGGCAAAGCCAAAGAGAGGCTCATCTCTCACAGGTTTCAAGGGATGGCATGGCACCTACCGTGGTGCTTGCTGCTGAAAACTGACAAATGAGCTACTTGGAAGGCTGCTGTCAGGGTAGCCATAGAACCCTTGTCTTCCAGTCTTCTGCCCGACAGTGATCCCCTTGGTACCCAAGGTGGGGACCTTTCCTCTGTTGGAAGACCCTCGTTTGTCCTCAGGGTGGGGACAGTCTCCTGTAATGACTGATGTTTCCCCCTCGGAGACTAATACGCCTTTCCTTGGAAGGATCCTGCTCTCCTGGGGCTGCAGCAGCAAGCTCCTCCTCTTGCCAGCACTCACTGCTCCTGTGAGATCTGTGAATCCTCATGAGCAGTTTCCTTTTGCGTGTGATGAAATCAGATCAGGCTAACTTTTGGCCTCCTGTTTCTTTTTTCTCCCTCAGTGTCTGCAAGGCCTGGCTTTCCTTCACACCAACCAGCTGATCCACAGAGACATCAAAGGCGACAACATCCTTCTGCGCCGGGATGGCGCCGTCAAGTTGGGTGGGTGTTCTTGGTCATGTGCAGCACTCCGGGGAGCTGGGGTGGGGCTGCTTTTGGGTGGCGGCCAGGCGCCCAGCTCTGGTGCTGGTGAGAGTGCACAGAGCACTCCTGCAAGCTCAGGGTGCAGCTCCAAGGTGCTGAGAGCTCCAGAGAGGAGTAAGGTGTCAAGGGTACCTTTGGTTTGTGTGTGCTCCCTTCCAAAGGGAGAGAGTTACAGTGTAAACCTTCATGTGAATGAGGACAAGCCACAGTATTGTGGCAGGTTTGTTAAGTGGACTATTCCCCATGTCCTTGGTTGCAGTCCTGAGGAAAGGGAGCGCAGCTACTTTTCCAGCTAGATTCAGCACTGCATTCTCAGACTTCGAGTGAGGAACCCTTTTCCTTGGTTTCCTACTTGAAGCAGTTTTTGTTTTTCTCCTCAGCTGATTTTGGCCTCTGCGCTCTGCTCAGCCCTGAGCAGAGTAAACGGAGGTCAATGACCGGTACCATTTACTGGATGGCGCCTGAGGTTGTGAGAAGAGAGCCATACGGCCCCAAAGTAGACACCTGGTCCCTTGGCATCGTGGGAATACAAATGGCCAAAGGAGAGGTTCCTTACTTGTGTGAAACCAAATCCAGGGTAAAGTGCAAATATGCTCAATACCAGTGTCCTTCTGGTCCATCTCAGTTAGACAAAATCCCATTCCCATGGCTTGAACTGGTTCCACTAAGGCCCACTTGTAGAAATGTCCCTGGGGCTCACAAAAGCTGTCATGGCAAGACCTGTTGCAGGTTGGAATAGCTGGGGCGGCACAGGGGCAGCTTTTTTTTCTTTTGGGAGAGCAGGCTCATCTCTAACCGTCTGCTAGGCAAGAAATTGCCACTGCAGACTGGAGCTTAAAATATGGGGTCTAGGTGAGCACTTAAGGATATGGAAGAAGCAGGAAGGGTCTCATGTTTCCTTTTCCTTCAGGCTATGTATCTGATAGGCACGCAAGGGGCACCAGATGTGCACAAGCTCGGGCTACCCTCTGCCTTGTGTGACTTTCTGGGCTGCTGCCTGCAGACGGATGTGGACAGGCGAGGCTCTGCCGAGGAACTTCTGCAGGTACAATGCAAAGCGGCTGCAGGCCCAACAGCTCTTCCCTGTCAGGGTTTGCTCCTCGGCCAAACTCCAGGGCACTGGATGGGCCCCCCCCCCACAGTAATCTCCGCTCTGGGTGCTTTTCAAATGAAAACCGAGGAGGATCCAAGACTGGTTGAGGTTAGAAGGGACTGATGAAGGTCATCTAGTCCAAACCGCCAGCCACTGGCAAAGACATCTTCAGGTAGATCAGGTTGCTCAGAGCCCCATCCAACCTGACCGTGAATGTTGCCAGGGGTGGGGCACCTCCCAGTTCTGGGCAGCCTGTGCCCGTGTTTCAGCACTCTCCTCATAATGAGCTTCTGCTTTAGAGCCAATCTGAATCGACTCTCTTTTAGCTTAAAACCATTCCCCCTTGTCCTCCTGCAATTGGCCTTGCTAATAGACGTGTCCCCATTTTTCTTCTAGCCCCTTCAAATATTGAAAGTTCTCCTTGGGGCTTACTCTTCTCCAGGCTAAACAAGCCCCAACTCTCACAGCCAATCCTCAGAGGAGAGCTCCCAACTTCTGGTGATTTCTTAGGCCCCCTTTTGCTCTTGGCTGCTGTATTCAGGTTTACCTGGGTAGCAATGGAACTGAAGTATTGCAGTGCTGGGGACAGAGGCCTGCAGTGGGGCTTGAAGAACAAAGCACAAGCAGTCCCTGCCAAGCAGTTCTAGATTGGTCTGTGGGAAGGCAGGGGCTGTGGGGAGCTGACTGTGAGCCTCAGAGGGGACCCAGCCTGGCCCTCCTGCCCCACCTTTAGAAGTTTCTGCCAGCCAAACAGGGACAGCTGAGCAGGATTTGTGCTAGCCCCATGTGCTGCCTGGCCTGGTCAAGTAGATGAGAACCACTGTGGCTTTGCTGCCAGGTTTTGTGGCAGGGAGCTGGTGACCGGGCCACTTGGTGGCTGTCCCTGCTGTGAAGGAAGATGCCAGCCAGCACAGGAGGGGAAGGGCATGCTCTGCCTGCAAGTCAGAGCTGAGTTCATCTGCGCTCTGCTGCTTGTGTCTCTGCTCCTGGCTTGCTGCTGAAAACACACATGTCCTGTGGTCCTGAGAACAAAATGTGGGATCGATACTTTTCAGAGCTCTTGGGAATCTCTTGAGGATTGGCTTATGCCCCATATCTCTTTGGGACACTCACGCAGCCCATGTCTGTAGAAAAGAGGTGCTTGAATAAGTCTGTTGCATTTCCTGAAAGGAACAAATCCTTTGGATAACAAGCAGCAATCCCACAATGCTGTCAGGACAAAAATCCCAGCAAGTGACAACACCTTGAGGAACGGGCTAGTGCAGTTCTGGGCCATGTTTGCCTGTGATAGCAGCGTCCTGGACATGAAGGCAGACGTGCTGATGGCACCCTCAGTCCAATGTCTGTGTGTTTCTGGGAACTAGAGGAATCAAGCTTGACCCTGTTAGGAAGTCAGTTTGGAAAAGAATGGTTTTCTTTTTTCTTTGTCTCTTTTCATTTGGTTTCTTTGTTTTTTGGTTTTATTTTTTTGCCTTTGGGCAGCATGCTTTTCTCAAATTAGCGGAGCCTCTCTTCAGCCTCTTCTGACAGCCTGATGGCTGTCATCCCTGCAACAAAGTAATGCAGGCAGCAGAGGAGATGACAAGGACCTTGAGACAGCACCTTGAGAAAAGAGCCTCTGAGAACAGGCAGAAATCCTGAGGAGAGAGAGAGGAGCCAGGAAAAAGGTAGCCATCAGAGAGGGAAAGGAAGGGGGCATCTCCTTTTCTCCCACCTGCTGATCCTCCTTCTAAATTTCTGTTTAGGACAGCATTGCTGGAGGGCACAAAGTCACTACTACTAATGGGCACTCTTCGGGTGGGGGGTTAAGGTGAACCATGAAGCTTCCACTGATTATTCCATTGTGGGGTGCTTGGCTGGGACTTCATCTGGAAGTTCATTCCATTCCTCATCAGGCACTTGAGCTGGAAGGGCAGCCTTTAGAGGCACAGCAGCTGCTGGAACAAGGAGAGAACTTCCTGGATGAAGTACAAAAGGAGCAGGAGAAAAGGCTGCTGGAGATGAATCGGGAAGTTGCCCCCAGGCTAGCTGAACGAGAAGAGGTATGAAGTAGAGCCAGCCAAGAGGCAAAGGGTGTGAAAAGAGAGTTTGTGTGTTCCTTTGGACTCTGCTGGGTGCTTTATAGGCACGGCTTCCCTGGAAACTCTCTGTCTGGGTGGGATTGTGTCTTAGCTGGCCCTTGGTAAACAGTGCTGGAGAGACCTTTGCGCCATGAGGGACAGGACCTCTCAGGTGAGAGGCTACCAGAGCACAGATTTGAGGAAGGCAGGAATGCTGTTGCAGGCCTGAAGGCAATGAGAAGCCCAGAGCTGTGTCTCAGAAGGAGGGAGGTCCCACAGGAAGCTGTCTGCAGAGCCAGGCTAGAGCTGTGGGAGAGGGCTGCCTGTCAGGCTGCTCAGGAGGTGCCTGAAGCTGCTCAGCACATCCTGTGCATTCTTTGTCTGACTGAGCAATGTATGACAGTGTGTGTGCCTCAGCATGAGCGGTACCAAATGTTCCTCCTCACTTTGGTGTCAGACAGACATTTTGGACTCCCTGCAGAAGCCGTTGTTGTGCTTGCAGACAGCCAGGGAGCTCTTGGAGCATTCCTTTGGCCTGTGAGGGCAGCTGGCTGTGGGTAGGCTTTGCCTGAGCTTCCCTGTGCAGGAAAGACAAAAGCAGGGATTGTTTCCCGAGCAGCAGAAGGATGTGACCTAGCAGATAACCCAGTGAACTTGTGTGTGCTAGTCTGTCCAAAGTGATCAGAACAGCTGGCTTCCCATATTCCCTTTAGACTCCTGACTTGTCACCAGTCATTGGAGACAAAATACTTCTGAGGAAAAAAAAAAATTGATTGGCTGTGGGGCTGGTTTCATACCGGCGTTGTTTTTATGACTGGTATTACTTCTACTATTCCTTCTACAGATCACATGGGCCCCCCCCCGCCATGTAAATCTCCACTCTAGGTGCTTTTCAAATGAAAACAAAGGAAACTTGCAGTGAAGCACTTGAGGAAGCAGAGGAGATGACCAGGAGCACTTCAGGATTTCTTTCTCCAATGCCACCTTGGGAGCTGGACTCAGAATAAAAATCCTAGAAACCCGCAAGCCTGTTGGAAGATTCCCTTCCTTGTCACCCAGGGAATACAACTCTACATTCACTTCTGAATTGTCAATTCTTTCTTAAAGATGGAAAGTCTCTCCTGTGGGCCTTCTGGTGCGGTTTGGAATCAGGAACGGTCTCCTTCCTTTATCAAATCCAACCTACACTGCCTTTGGAATACTGCCCACTGGCCAGGTTTTGCCCAGCCGTGGACTTCCAGATGAGGAAGAAAGTGCAATTGCATTTCCAGCCATAAGGCAATGAAGAGCAGGGCAGCCAAAACATCCTGTGGAGATACAGGCTTTCAGCTGTGCACCGAGGGGCTTTTGGTTCCTGCCCGGTTCAGCCGGCACGTCTCCTCTGTGACTGCTCCCGCTTCCCAGGTGGTCATGGCTAATAGGTACAAGGCTCCGCAAGTGGAACCAAAGAAGGTGGGCACGTCTGCTGGCAGCACAGGAGAGCAGAGAGCAAAGAGGCTGCGAGGTCCCTGGCCAACGAGGCAAGGCACCCGCTGGACCTGCTCTTTGTCAACAGAGAAGGACTGGTGGGTGGCGGCACGCTTGGGGGCCTTCTGGGGCTCAGCAATCATGAAAAGTCTCTGTGCTTGACCGGCTTTGTCCCTCTTTCTGTGCCTTCTGTTGTCCCTGTGCTCTGCAGTGTCTACCCAGGGCTGTGTAGCTGGTACATCTCAAGGGCAGGAGAGACTCATTTGTCTGCCCTTGGAGGTGGCTGCTCACATCAGCTTTTTCAATCTGCAGCTGGGTCTGCAGAGCAAGTTCCCCTCTGTGTTTGATCCAGGAGGCCAGGGCCTGTCATCTGCAGTCCCAGGTGGCATTGAGGCCTGCCACAGGCTGGTGTGGACCTACTTCAAGCAACAGAAGACAGTGGCAGCAGGTTGGTTGAAAAGTCACGTCCTTCAGTGACCGTGTGCCATGTGTGTCCTTTGTCCAGCCGTGCCCCAGACCTACGGATCAGATGCAGGCAGTGCTGCTGCTGCCAAAATCAGTGAGGATTTGGTGGTTGGCTTCCATCCCAGCAGAACTGGTCACTTATGAAGACAAGAGCTGATGGTGCCCTACAGATCTCTGGGCTGCATGGGTGTGAGGGAGCTGTCTTTTGCTGTTATTCTCCATCAGGAAAGCTGTGCTGGCCAAGGGTGCATCAACACAGCAAACAGGGAGTGCAGTGCACAAGTCTCCTCGTCCGTGTCTGCTGAGAATTTGACCTTTGAGATTAAGTGGCACAATGTCATTTTGTTGTAGATCCCTGTGCCTATCTCCATGTTAGGTGATGCTCCTAAATCGGCCCATAGCACAGTAGCAGGGCAAAAAGACTCTCAGCTCTGCAGGTGCGATAAGCTGCCATCGATGCACAGGGAAATTGCATTTTGTCTTTACGAGCGAGAGGAAAACTGATTTAGCAGCGAGAAAAGGCCGTATGATGCTCCTGAACTTTCCTTCTTTCCCTCTTTCCATTGCAGGCAGATCTGTGTAGCTCACAGGTGTGCACATGATTGGCAGCAAAAGGGGGAATCCAGGTTGGGCCATGAGATGCTGGGACTGGGGCATAGCGCTGGGTGGGCTCACCTGCAAATTGTGTGTAGACTCGGAGGTAAGTGCCACGGTCAAAGTCAATCAGTTTTGCCTGTCCAGTGGCCAGGTTGAGGAGGATGTTGTTGCATTTGATGTCCTGGTGCAGAAGCCCACAGGTGCTGCATTGCTGCCTTGAAGATTGTTTGTCTTCACGTCCGCTTGTTGGTTCCCCGTTTGTCCAATCCCCGTTTGGCCCCAAGCTCCCCACGGCCAAGCCTCGTGCCCCGCACCCGTGGCAGCCCTGGCCACTCTGCTCTGCGGCCACTTTGCTCTGGGGCTCTGCAGGAGTCAGGGAGCAGCCCCTTCTTCCTTCCGAGCCGGCACCAAAACCACTGTCCCGTTTGGTTTCTTCTTCACTACAGTATAACTTTCATTTCCGGCAGCCCTGCAACTTTCCCCTGGCGCTCGCATCCGCCGGGCCTCATCCCGCCCACTCGGCCCACACTGCCATCTCTTCCTCACAAGCAAAGCGCTGTCCGGACTTTCCCCTGGAGCATAAGAAAGTGCTGAATGAGGAGCCTGCCAGTGCCAGGTAGAGCCAGCTGCGTGGGAGGGCAGAGCAGCAGATGAGGAGGGAGAAATCCAGCCGCTGCGGGGCAGCGCTGCTCCCCCCACCACTCGGGGCTGAGGAGGCAGGGCCGCACCCGGCGCTGTGCTCTCGTCGCCAGGGCTGTTCGTGTTTTCTTGTCCGGTTCCAGGTGAAAATCGGAGACTGCCGATAGGATCAAAAGAAAAGAATTAAACAGCTATTTCTGCTGCAGTTTGGATGCCAGTCTGTAGCACTGTGCTTTCTACTTTCCCGGGGTTCATCCCCTCCCCCCTCCTCCCCAGGCTCCACACACAGATACGCGGTCTCCTAAGGCCCTGCAAAATGCAAGGTAGATCCACCCAGGAAATTGGATATCTTGGGAAAAGCCACCCCCTCCGCAAAAGGGATTTGATCCCCGGGATGCCTGTCCATCCTAGGCCACTCCCCTCATCCCAGCTACTGGCTGGGTCTCTGCCCTTGCCCTCTCCCCTCCCCAGGTAAAAGCAGCATGCTTGCCATGTGCTCCATTCTGTAACTGCGCTCTCCACGGATATAAGACCTCCTCCGAAGCTCGAATAAAAGCCCATTACAGATCCGGTTTCTCTCTGCTGTTTGTCAAAGCCTTCTGCTTTGACAAAAGCCTTCCGCTAAGAGTCACGCTGGACTTGCCCTGCTCTTGACCCTGTTCCTCCGAACCGAGGACCAGCCTGTTTCTCCGAATACTTCTGCTCCTGGTAAAAAGATACATTTGCCACTGCAGGGCCAAAAAAACCCTGAAAGAGGCAACAGTAACTCTTATAAGTCCAGCATAGCAGCTCAGCTCTGACCCGCGTTCCTCCTCTCTTGCCAATCCAGCACTGTCACACTGGAGCAAAGGTCCTCTCTGCAAAGAAACTGCTGGCTGGTTTATTTCTCCTGCTGTTCATTGACACAGGTAGAAAACCAAAACAGGCTGGATCCCGAGTCCCTTTAAACATGTCAACTTTGCCACATTAATCCAAGACAAAACCTCTACACAATGTCACACAAATCACCTTTCTTGCTGCTATGTATTGTCACTGCCGAGCCTATTCCCTGTCTCTAGAACTCACAGTCGACCAAAGCATTGCACTCTAAGATCTTACATTTGCATGTTTCTTGTGTTTCCAGCATTGCTTAAACAAACAAACAAACAAACAAACAAAAACCAACCAAAAAAAACCCCACAACTGTGTAGCTAATGATAGCGTCTAAGACTTGCTAAGTCAAGGGTCTTCAAGGTAAGATGAATTTGGAATTAATGTGATGGAGAACTTGCGCAACACAGAAAAGGGGAGCATATAAATCAAGGAATTCCTACGTGTGAACATCTTGGATTCTTTCCTTCCATTTTCATTTCACTGTGGGAAAGCTGCTTCAGTTTTCCAAGAATCTTTTCCACAGTCATGTTTGCTCTTTTCAAGCTCTTTTCTTTATTGGAGAGCTAGGCTGAACTTCTAGCACAAGATGTGCCACCAAGTGCAGCTTCTCTTGGCTTTCAACATTGTGTACAGCAAGACTCTTGCAGCCAATCAGAACAAATGTTTTGGGAACTTTACAACATGTCCTTTATTTTCCTTGTGGACTGAAGAGTTGTGCTTTTGGCTAGGTTTTCATTTAGACTACTGTGCCCTAAGAAAACAGGAGGTGGTACCAGGAATTGATGGGGAATACAAGCCTGGGTGAACTCAGAGAAAGGAGTGCCAGAGCCTGCAGCAGAAAGGGAGACTTGGGCGATAATCATTCAAACTCCTCAAGGTACATCTTGAGAGTGCTCTAGAATGTGAAGATGGTCTGACAAAGGTAGTTTGTTTCTGTGTTCAGCTTAGATGATTCCACATCTTGTGCTTTGGTGCAAATCAAGAGTACAATCAGTTCATTCGAAGCACCAGAACAAGCATGACCCAACAGACTGGACAACTGAAAGAATTTGAGAAGGAGAAATGCAGGGAATGACTTGGTTATCTTTGTCCATAAGAAAGGTAACCTTTTCTGTGAATTTCTAACATATTCCCTGTGCTTTTGACCTTCTTAACAGGGCCCTTTGCATCACAGATTCATCAAGAAGGGAGAACCCTGAGCTTCTGTAACTGCACAAAAGAGGACGTGTTCCTCTGCAGTGACACTCAGGTGGAAAGAGGAATGGGGTGCCTGAGCACTATCTGCATAGGAAAGTTCAAATCCCATTTCCCACATGTCAGTGGGTGGGCTGAAGAGCCAGGTGATGGCAGGACTCCAGCCCTCTGCACCTTCAGCCACGAAGGGCAAGTGCTGCCTGATCAGAAACTTGCAGCTCTGCGCCGCCCCAAAGCTTTGCACTGAACCAACCAAAGCTGCCACTTACTGGTTCAGGAGGCTCCAGCCGTGGACTGACAACACGTGGAGGTTTGTTGTCCTTTGCCTCCCCTTTAGCCTCTGGAGGAAGAGAGCGAGCCAGAGGAGGTTCTGCTGCTGGTGTGGTGCTCTGCAGACAGACAGCAGCACGAGGGACAAGGAGTAACCTGGCATTTTTCAGGAGAAGCCTTTTTCTCCCGAGCTCTATCCCCAGCTGTCCTAAGGCGAAAGAATAAATTTTGAAAGAAATGGAAATCTAAGTCTCTAAAAGAAACTTCAAATGGGTTAATGAGACCAATTAGACAGTACTGTGTATAGTTCTGAATGAGATATTCCATCCTGGCTGCAATAAGCAAACAATCTTCTATCTGAAGATCTCAACTTTTATCTGATTAAAGCCTCTGAAATTGAAAATTTGAAAATAGCCCATGATGCCTTTACTACTGCTGATGTGGACACTGAAGTTTTACAGAGGCTTCTGGCGAAGCCAAGGCAAGTGCTGCTGCTGCTGCTCTGCCAGAGAGCCTTGGCTGGGCAGGGATGGCACCACTGGGCCGCGGGCTGTTTCTCCTACCAGAGCTGGGCAGTGCTTTTGAGCCAGTAATGAAAACGGGTGGGAGAACGAAGGGGCCTTTTCCTGCGCCAGCAGTTATGGACGCACTAGGGCCCAGTTCAGGGCAGAGTTTTGGCCCCCACAAAATAAAGCAGAGGGACACGGCTGGAAAACGCTTCCTTTCAAGCCTTCTTCGCTCTTGGAAAAGAAGGGACCCAAGCGAGAGAATGCGCAGCGGGGCGCGGTGCCTCCTCCGGGCCTGCAGCCAGGGGCGGCTGTTGTTGGGAGGCGCCGTGGGAAGGAAGGGGCGGGGCCCCTCTGTGAGGGAGGAGAGCCTCGGGCAGCTGCGAAGCAGCGCGAAGCCGCCGACGGGACTGTGCGTTCGCAACGCACAGCGCCGGGGCAATGCACAGTGCCAGAGCAATGCACAGCTTCAGCGCAGGAAGGCAATCTTCCCATGGAGTGCAGGATTTAGGGGGTTTGATTCTCAGTCCTGCGCGGAGCTGGCAGGCCACAAAGCCTCCTCAAGCGCCGGTGCCTCCTCTCCTGTCAGCAATGCCTTTGCTGACAGGGTCCAATCAGCCAGGCTGAGGGCAGGCTCAGCTGATGTTACAAAGCAATCCTGTCCAAAATAAAAAAAAGACAAAGCCCAAAGCCGAAAGGAAGTATTAGTCCCCAGGCTGAGTTCCTCTCACAGGCAGAGGCAGGATTCCTCTGGTTCCCAGAAAGATGCAGAAATAGGACACGGGCACACTATGTGCCCTTTCACCTTTGTGTCCTGGACCTTGGTTTTGCAGGCCAACGTAGGTCACAATTATATATACCCCTTTATACAGGTGTCTTCAACTTGTTGAGATTTTTTTCCCCTGACAGCAGCCTAAAAATGTTGCTTGCTGTGACAGGGCTTTGTTCCTTCCAGGAAACATGAAGGACTCACTTAGGTCCCTCCTTTCTAAAGCATGGAAAGCAACACTGAATATGCTGACCCCCATTGCCCTTCATGTTATCATGTCATTAACTGGTGTCATAAAGTATAGTAACAGAGCAATCCTGATCCCTTTTCCTACTCTGGAAAAGATCATTGGGAGAAAGTATATGCTGGGTCAGGCACCACACGCATATGAACAGACGAAGCAACATTGTGAGCAGTGGCTCCCTACTTAATACAACAAATGCTGAGATCAAAATTATTTCTGACCTGCTCTGTGCAAATCTGTTATTATCTCGATCTTTCATGCCTCTCATTTAGTACCAAGGAATGCTGTCTTGTTTACCGATTTGTACTCCACAATTTAATGCTCCCTTCTGAGACTCTCCAAACCATGCTTCCTGACCAACCAATTACAAGGAAAAAGCAAAATGACTATTCAAAATAGAGTTTAATTTGATGTAATCCTATTAAAAGAGAAAGGTATATGTGGAAAGATTATTTTTTAAGTAGGTGATTGTTGTGTCCACATCCCAAATGTTTCAGTGCCACTGCATAAGGAGATGAACTAAAGGAAGAAGACGGCTAGAGACAATATGGAGAAATTGCTGCTGCTCTGGTAAGTAACTGGCTAGGAGCAGTTCTCAATGTGCTTGGGTTTTCCTGTCAGCTGGCTATGTAGACTCTTTCAGACTTTGATAATGATTATATTTGTGATTATTTTAATTTGGATCATTAGCTACTGCATTAAGAGCACCTCAATAAAATCAGCTTCCATGGTAAAACCCCCATAAGGCCTACCTGTTACATCAATGTGCCCTGAAAACAGACTTGCTATTAACATTCCTTGTCCTCATCTGCCTCCTTTTCACATGTTAGATGTCCCCATACAATGCTAAAATGGTTACTCCAACCCTGTTCATTGCTACTGTTAATTGTTGCTGTTTGGTTATTACGGCATTCTTATTGTTCTTATTGTTGATTGTTCATTGCTAATGGTACTTGAAGAATGATGATCTACAGTAGGCATTGCAACTCAATAACATTGCTTCTGCTTTTAACTTGGGAGGCACTACCACTCCAAAGACACTGGTTAGATCATGACTGTGGTTCTGGGCTAGTGTGGCAGAGGCACCTACTATCCACACTCTTGGCACTGTCACCAAGCACTGTCACTTGGCACTGGCACTGTCTCAGCCTTGCTGAGATAAGTGTATTCTGGGCTGTGCTTGTACTGTCCTTTTATTGTGTACAAACAAGGTGACTTTGATGTGGTGTGTTTTGTTTCCCTCTCTGGACTGTAGGATGAGAGGTCTGCGAGGTTGCAGTCTGACCCACTGAGACAAACATGAGAACCCTGGAAGATGAAGACATAGCGGCTTGAGAAAGGATCAGACAAAGAATCCAGGTAAAGAACATTGGTGGAGACATCCTCAAAGCAACATATGCCCATAGTTCTGCCTTCTTCTGTATGAACATGATCTCTCCATTAAGAAATATATGTTCATGGCAACCACTCACTGTGATATGGGCACTGACAAACAATTGCATGGCACATGTCATGGACCCCTGTGTGAGTCACTGTGATTATAGGCACTGCCAATAGGATGTCATGTGTCATAGGGCCCTTTGTGACCCACCATGACATGGACACTCTGTGACCTGTCTCTGTTGCCAAAGCATCCACCCACATAACCCTGGAGGACACAACAGGACAGGAAGGAACAGAGCGGGGCTACAAGGAGGCCCTGCATAGCCACCTTGCTGACACGTATCTTTTCCACTTTTCCAGGACATCTCCTATCCCAGCCCTCAAAGCCCCAGTTCCAGCAGGATAGAACGGAGAGGATCCCCAGTGGAGACAACCTCAAGCATGCCCAGATTGACCTTGGTGAAGGGGAGGAAAGGGAGGGAGGAGGACAATGACAATCAAAACCCTGCTCCAGCACAGCAGCCTGAAGAAGTGGAAGGAGTCCAGCTGCTGCACGCAGGTAAGTGGCTGAGCTGGGCATCCCATCCACTGTGGACATGCCTAGGGAAGAAGGGGAAATGGGAATGGGGCTGATTCTTCCACTAGTCCTGCTCCATCCACTGGGCACCCTCAACCCCAGGCTGCAGCCAGAAAAACAGGGACTGGTGTCCCCACAAGCCACTGTCTAAAAGCTGGCCCGTGCTGTGTAATGCAGGCCTCAGCTGTGTTCACTAGCCTCCCCTGCAGTCCCTCACCTCTGACTGTGCTTGCTTTTTGCCGAATCCAGTTGACAAACTGCCAGAAGAGAAGGAGCACACCAATTGCCGCTTCTACAGAAGTGCACAGGTACTTGCAGACTTCCCTGCCTGAGCTGGACCTGGTGTTGCAGCTCAGCCACACAATGCTGCAGAGCACTAGAGGTGACATCCCACTTTTTCCTGCCCTAAAATATTTTTGGATTTTCATAAGCCTATTGATCATGAAGACAGTACCATCATGGCCCCTGGGGGCATGGCAAATGCTGACTGCTATAAAGCAAAGGATTGCGCTGCCCTGAGGGATGTAATCATGGGAAATGGCACCTCCAGATTGAAGAAAGTAAGTTGTCTACGGCAAGGGCTTGGCCAACCAGCAAATGTGTACGTTCTCAAGCCGGGTCTGCTAGGCATCCAACAGACTACCACAGTGTGCTAAAAAAGGAAGCACATCTCGGGGGTAAGCTGGGGAAATGGCTCACTCTACCGGCACTCCAGTTCTGTGCCATGTCTCCTCCAGGTACCAACCACTGTGAGGGACATTTACCAGTGGCTCTCATACATCACAGATGTGTCTATTGAGTACAGTCTGGATGACACCCTGCAGAAGATGACCGTTGCACAGCCACATGATGTGGTGGTGACCCTTCTGCGGTGTGCCCCATCATGTGACAGGTACAAGGCCCACTGGCCTGGAGGGCTCAGGATTCATCAGCCTGAGAGCCCATCAACCTGTTGACCCTATGCCATGGGTGCTGGCAGAAAGAGGAAGATTTTCAGGCCTCTCTGGTGCCTTTGTCTCCCAGTCATGGCATTTCAGCCTGAGATCCTGCTGCTGTGCTCCTTCCCTGTCCCTCAAGGCACCATCACTTGGCTGTCTGCTACACACAGCAGCAGTCCGGCTGGATGCTGCTGGAGAGGGTCAGCAGGCAGCAAGCAGAGCTAGTGACCAGCTGGGGACTCTGCAGCTGCCCAGGTCATGGCTGTTGTGGACAAAACACCACTGACACAGAATTCTGGGCCTGCAGGGTTGCTGTGACCATGTGGAGGGTGATTGTCTCCTCAAGCAGAACTGCGGAGAAGGTGCTGCCAGAGCTCCTCTGTGTGTTGGAGGATTGGCCACTGCACAGCACATCCACCTCTGATAAGGACAACTCAGATGTCTTTTCCCTGGCTGTGAGTTTCTGAAGTAGACCCCAGAACATCCTCAAGGGCTGCTGCTCTGGCATCTCTCCATCCTTTGTCCCCCACCACTCCATCTCCTGCCTCACATGGTGTGCTAGAAACCTGGGGTCATGCAGGTGCAGAGGCAGCCAGGTCAGATGCTGCTGTGTCTGCCCTGGCACAGAGCAAGGCCTGAGCTTCATCCTCCCATGGCTGGACCCTGCCACAGAGACATTTCGGTGCTGAGCGTGGTCTCAGACTGTTTTGGTTTTTGCAGGCAACCAGAGCGCTGTGGGAGATCATTCACCTGCCCCAGTGTCCAGAGATACTGATTCTGTATTTCCCTCGCCTCTTTGTGGCCCTGCTCTTCCAAATTTTCTCCAGCGCAGAGCAGATGCCAGTGGAGGTCAATACCTTCTGGAGACGATGCCAGCACAAGCACTGCCTGCCCACCAACCCCAACAGGTGCTCCATTCTGTTCCTCCTATCTCGGCAGTGTCCTTGGAGCTGGAGCCAGGATTCCTGGCATGACCTGGGCTTTGCTCTGCACACAGATTTGCATTGCTGACCATGAAAGCACTGCTCAGTCACCTTGAGTATGAAGATGTGGTGTCTGAAGTTGAACATGAGTGTGGCTGGGACACGCTCCTCAACACTGACACCCACCACCATACAATGGGTCTTCTGGCCAGGTGAGAGCCCTATTCTCCCCGTTCCAGCCGTTATTTCTCCACAGTCTCTACAGAATCCCAGTGATCATGGGTGAGAAGGCCTTGTCACTGAGGGATGGTGCAGCAGAGTGACGAAGCCTTGAAGGGCTGGGTGCACTGGAGCAGCCACAACCCAAAGCATCTCTGTGCTGATGGCACAGAGCAGGAGCTCTGTCTGCAGGCAGCCTCACTTAGGACAGCCTGCTGGGAGGTTGCATTGAGGGCTACTGACAGCCTGGCGGACAGGACTGCCCCATGGGCAGAATAGGTGGTTTTTCAGCCTCTTCATTCCTGAAAGGAGCCTGCTGGTGTTCGGCTCCACCTTCCTCCTTGCAAGAGGTGAAAAAAGTGGCCTCTGTGAGTCAGTCACAGGAGAGGTTTGCCTGCCCTGCTCAGAGTCGACTGTGTCTTTATCCCCTGCCAGAGCAATGCTCAGGATCTCCCAGTCCTTGTGTTACCGGATTGCACGCTACCTGTTCAGGCTGCTCCGCAGAGAGGAGGTACACTGGGAGATTGCTGCCATGGCCTTCCTTGTTGAGGTGAGCCTGATGGTGAGCACTGCCTTGCTGAGCTGTGTCCAACCACTCTTGGAGCTGCCCTTTTGGAGATGCAGCTGCAGGGGAGTCCAGTCAGTGAAGGAGGGGCAGAGGTGGGCTCTGCCATGTGCCCTTTGTCCCTTGCGGCTGGGGTGACATGACACCTATGGTTTGTGCTATCCTTGTGGCACTCCTCCTCTTCCATCATGCCTTCTCAAGGCCAATACTGGAGGCTTGCAAGAGCTGGGGGACAGAGTAGAGCAAGTGAGCAATCTGCACAGGACAGTGGAAGTGCAGGGTGCTCTGTAGCCTCTATTGCCTTTGGGTTCTGCTGCCTTTGATCTTGCATATGTCCGTATTACTGTTTGTACCTAGCCCTGTGCAATGATGGGATTGTATCAGCTGTGCATCCCTGCCACTGCTGTGTGTGTTTCAGATCCTGCCTTGCCTTAACATAAAGCAATGGGGTGAACACATTCTACGGCTTTTCCCAATCTACCTATGGAGGGAGTGCAGAGTAATGCGTCTCCTCGTGCTCAGATGTCTCATGGTACTCTGCAAGAGACCCTCTACGGTGAGAAGCAGGCAGCCAGCCTGTCAGTGTGTGGCTGAGTAATACAGTAGCTTGCACTTGGATGGGCTTCAGAAGATGGGCAGCTTCTTCCAGCTCTCCTGACTTCCCATTCATCTACCAGATTCCATCGGAACAGACCTTTGGCTCCTGAGCTCTGTGGCAGGAGCATGGGATTAAACTGCTGGAGGGGTTCTGGCAATGCAGCCTTTCATGGCTTCTCATTTCATTGTGTTCCATACAGGCCAACACAATATGGGCCCTGACTGAAAGCCTCACAGAGGTGCTGAAGGATGAAGATACGGAGGTGAGGGGCATGACCCTCTCTGTGCTCAGTGAGATGTTCCTGAACAGAGATGCACCAATTGCCAGTTCCCTTGCTCTGCAGCTGGTTGAGGCACTCCGGCCACTCTTTGACAATGTAAGGCTCTGTGCCCCCCACCACAGGTACTGGGTGCTGCCAGGAAATTGTTCCCTTGTGGATTTTCAGTTCCATGCCCAGGTGGGCCTAGAGCAGTCAGTTCTGAAGTTCTTGCTCTTTTCTTTTTCACTAGGATACTAGCCGTGTGCAGCTACTCTCCATTCACCTCTTTCAAGCAGTGATGGAGTTGGTAGAGGAAGAGGGAAAAAAACCTCTAGAGAGAAATGTACGCCAGAGCCTGTTCCCACTGTTCCGCCACTTGCATGACAAGAACCAGTTTGTGGCAGAGGTTAGAATTTCTGAAATGCTGATGTGAAATTTGGAGGTGACTTGGCTGCCTCCTGTGCTGATGCCTTGTGAAGCCAATGGCCCCTGCATCCTCCTCCTCTTAGCTACAGAGCAGCAGTTCTGGGGTACCTGTTTTCTGCTGTCCTGGTGCCTGAGATGGGGATTGACCAGTCACTCTGCCTAGGAACCAAATCCACTCATGAATTTGGTTTCCCAGTTGCTACATTCTTCCCACTAAAGGCCAGGAAAGGCCCTGAGCCTTGCCCAAGTGCAGGGGATATACAGGTCCTGTGCTCTTAGCAGTAGTTAAATCTCTTGGTATCTGCTGCTCTACAGGCCTCTTGGGAAACTCTGCTTCAAGTTAACACTTTCCTGCAAGAAAGAAAGTTTGAGCATCTGTTGGAAAGCAAATGGAGAGGTGAAAAGTGCCTGGTAAGGACGGACTCAAAGCCCCAGACTCAACGTTGTCAATGCTTTTTAAGGCCAGGACAGAGTATTGCAAAGGAAAGCACATCTTGGGCGTAAGCTGGGGAAATGGCTCACTCTACCGGCACTCCAATTCTGTGCCATGTCTCCTCCAGGTACCAACCACTGTGAGGGACATTTACCAGTGGCTCTCATACATCACAGATGTGTCTGCTGAGCACAGACTGGATAAGACCTTGCAGGAGATGACCGTTGCACAGCCACATGATGTGGTGGTGACCCTTCTGCGGTGTGCCCCATCATGTGACAGGTACAAGGCCCACTGGCCTGGAGGGCTCAGGATTCATCAGCCTGAGAGCCCATCAACCTGTTGACCCTATGCCATGGGTGCTGGCAGAAAGAGGAAGATTTTCAGGCCTCTCTGGTGCCTTTGTCTCCCAGTCATGGCATTTCAGCCTGAGATCCTGCTGCTGTGCTCCTTCCCTGTCCCTCAAGGCACCATCACTTGGCTGTCTGCTACACACAGCAGCAGTCCGGCTGGATGCTGCTGGAGAGGGTCAGCAGGCAGCAAGCAGAGCTAGTGACCAGCTGGGGACTCTGCAGCTGCCCAGGTCATGGCTGTTGTGGACAAAACACCACTGACACAGAATTCTGGGCCTGCAGGGTTGCTGTGACCATGTGGAGGGTGATTGTCTCCTCAAGCAGAACTGCGGAGAAGGTGCTGCCAGAGCTCCTCTGTGTGTTGGAGGATTGGCCACTGCACAGCACATCCACCTCTGATAAGGACAACTCAGATGTCTTTTCCCTGGCTGTGAGTTTCTGAAGTAGACCCCAGAACATCCTCAAGGGCTGCTGCTCTGGCATCTCTCCATCCTTTGTCCCCCACCACTCCATCTCCTGCCTCACATGGTGTGCTAGAAACCTGGGGTCATGCAGGTGCAGAGGCAGCCAGGTCAGATGCTGCTGTGTCTGCCCTGGCACAGAGCAAGGCCTGAGCTTCATCCTCCCATGGCTGGACCCTGCCACAGAGACATTTCGGTGCTGAGCGTGGTCTCAGACTGTTTTGGTTTTTGCAGGCAACCAGAGCGCTGTGGGAGATCATTCACCTGCCCCAGTGTCCAGAGATACTGATTCTGTATTTCCCTCGCCTCTTTGTGGCCCTGCTCTTCCAAATTTTCTTCAGCGCAGAGCAGATGCCAGTGGAGGTCAATACCTTCTGGAGACGATGCCAGCACAAGCACTGCCTGCCCACCAACCCCAACAGGTGCTCCATTCTGTTCCTCCTATCTCGGCAGTGTCCTTGGAGCTGGAGCCAGGATTCCTGGCATGACCTGGGCTTTGCTCTGCACACAGATTTGCATTGCTGACCATGAAAGCACTGCTCAGTCACCTTGAGTATGAAGATGTGGTGTCTGAAGTTGAACGTGAGTGTGGCTGGGACACGCTCCTCAACACTGACACCCACCACCATACAATGGGTCTTCTGGCCAGGTGAGAGCCCTATTCTCCCCGTTCCAGCCGTTATTTCTCCACAGTCTCTACAGAATCCCAGTGATCATGGGTGAGAAGGCCTTGTCACTGAGGGATGGTGCAGCAGAGTGACGAAGCCTTGAAGGGCTGGGTGCACTGGAGCAGCCACAACCCAAAGCATCTCTGTGCTGATGGCACAGAGCAGGAGCTCTGTCTGCAGGCAGCCTCACTTAGGACAGCCTGCTGGGAGGTTGCATTGAGGGCTACTGACAGCCTGGCGGACAGGACTGCCCCATGGGCAGAATAGGTGGTTTTTCAGCCTCTTCATTCCTGAAAGGAGCCTGCTGGTGTTCGGCTCCACCTTCCTCCTTGCAAGAGGTGAAAAAAGTGGCCTCTGTGAGTCAGTCACAGGAGAGGTTTGCTTGCCCTGCTCAGAGTCGACTGTGTCTTTATCCCCTGCCAGAGCAATGCTCAGGATCTCCCAGTCCTTGTGTTACCGGATTGCACGCTACCTGTTCAGGCTGCTCCGCAGAGAGGAGGTACACTGGGAGATTGCTGCCATGGCCTTCCTTGTTGAGGTGAGCCTGATGGTGAGCACTGCCTTGCTGAGCTGTGTCCAACCACTCTTGGAGCTGCCCTTTTGGAGATGCAGCTGCAGGGGAGTCCAGTCAGTGAAGGAGGGGCAGAGGTGGGCTCTGCCATGTGCCCTTTGTCCCTTGCGGCTGGGGTGACACTTATGACACTGTCACTGCCGTGTGTGTTTCAGGTCCTATCTTGCCTTAACTTAGAGACCTGGGATGAACGCATCCTACAGCTTGTCCAAATCTACCTATGGAAGGAGTGCAGTGTGATGCGTCTCCTGATGCTCAGATGCCTCATGGTACTCTGCAAGAGACCCTCTCTGGTGAGAAGGAGGCTGCCCAGCTGAAGCTGTGCAGGCAGTGTGTGGCTGAGTAACACAGTAGCTTGCACTTGGATGGACTTCAGAAGATGGGCAGCTTCTTCCTGCTCTCTTGATTCCCCATTTGCCTGCCCAGAGCCTTACGGTTCTGGGGTCTGAGGCAGCAGTATAGGATTGAACTGCTGGAGGGGTTCTGGCAATGCAGCCTTTCATGGCTTCACAACATTTCATTGTGTTCCACACAGGCTGAAAGCATGGAACACCTGACTGAACGCCTCACAGAGGTGCTGAAGGATGAAGATAGGGAGGTGGTGTGGATGACCCTCTCTGTGCTCAGTGAGATGTTCCGGAACAGAGATGTGCCAATTGCAAGTTCCCTTGCTCTGCAGCTGGTTGAGGCACTCCGGCCACTCTTTGACAATGTAAGGCTCTGTGCCCACCCCTCCTTCCCCAGATGCTGCCAGGAAATTGTTCCCTTGTGGATTTTCAGTGCCATGCCCAGGTAGGCCTCAAATAGGCAGTGCTGAGGTTCTTGCTGTCTTTACTAGGATGCCAGCCACGTGCAGGTGCTCTCTATTCGTCTCTTTCAAGCAGTGATGGAGTTGGTAGGGGAAGAAGGAGAACGGCCCCTGAATGACTGCATGCACCAGAGCCTGCTCCCACTCTTCTTCCACATGTATGATGAGAACCAGTTTGTGGCAGAGGTGAGGACACTGAGCTACTGCTGTGCCCTGTGAGCAGGCTCAGCTGCCTTCTGCTCTAATGCCTCAAAAACTGAAGCACTCCTGCCTCCTTCTGGCCTTTGGCTGGTCCTATGCCCTGCGATGCTGTGCCATCTCCCAGTCTCTGCTGCTCTGCAGGCCTCTTGGGAAACTCTGCTTCAAGCAACCATATTCCTGAAGAAGCGGAATCTTGAGCAGCTTCTGGAGACAGAGGAGCTGTGGAGGTTTGGCGAGTGCCTGGTAAGGGTGGCCTCAAAGCCCCAGACTGTGTCTGAAGAAGCCCTCTGCCCTCAATATCCACTGTGAGAGGCTGGCAGCTGTGGCTACTGCCTACTGCTGCACTTATCACCAACAGACTGCTCCCCACACATTACTCCTCTGTGGTGTGTGGTCCAGCAGTCTTCTCCAGGCTCCTGTGCTTTTCTGAGCCAGGCTGCCAACAGAGCCCCAACCCAGCTGTGCTTTGGCATCAGGACAGCATTGAGACTTCCTCTGGAGTAATTTCTCTGCTCCCTCCAACCCAGCTGTTGGCTGGCAATCAGGGATGTCCATGCACGGATGTCAGTCCTGGATGCAGGGGCTGCCCATCCAAAGGGAAGAGTCAGTGCCAACCCTTCCCTCTGTCCCTTTGTTCTCTCTTCAGCTGGAAGAGGAGAGAGACAGAGCAGATGGGTACCTGCGCCAGTCCGTCATGTACCTGCAGAGCCCACAGAAGTCCATGCGAGAGGCAGCTATCAGGCTCACTGGTGGGCCAAAACTCTCAGGGTCCTTCGCTGCCCTACTGCAGTTTGGCCCCAGCCCCAGCAGCAGGACTCAGCCCAGTGGCTGTGGTACCCTGACTACACCTCAGGACTCTACGCCACCTGCTCCCACCCTTGCTCTTGTACTTTATACGTGGCTCAGCCCTGCCAAGGGGAGGAGGACATGTGGCCAGGCTGGGAGCACTGGTGCTAGGGAGCTGTGCCACTAGGGTGATGACAGGCTTGGTCTCCCTAGTGCTCAGCAGGCTCAGCTGAGCAGGCAGCAGGAATTGCTCCAGGTCACTTGTGAGGATCAATGAGAGCAGTGGGATGTCAGAAGGGACAGGTGTGAATGCATGAAAGATCCTGGGCACGGCTCTGCTCTTTGTCCACAAGAGGGGTGGTGTGGGCAGAGCAGACAGAGATTTAAGGGACACATGAGGTACTCATGGCAAGCACCTTAGGGCTTATCCTCTTACTTCCAGTTCCCTTCTGGGAATGGGAAGATCTGGGATTGGGTGGGGTGGGACAGAGTGGGGCTGCCCTGACAAGAGAGATTTCTGGGGTCCCCAAAGGTCTGGGCTCTGACCTTGTCTCTGTTCCTCTCTGTTCCAGCCCTTCAAGGCATAACAAATAACTTTGGCCCCTCCATCTGTAACCTCAGAACTCAAACCCGGCACTTTCTAAGGACTGCAGAGAGAAATCCCTCCTCCAGATTCAGGCTGCTGCAAAACCAGCTCTGTGAGGCATGGAGGAGGCAAGCTTCTCTCTTGGAAGATGGCTGGCGTTCTCTCCGCTACAATGTCTGGAGGTCCCTACATCACTGATCCCAGGAGCTCTCAGGGCCATCTGAATGGAAATATTAGATGGTTTCTGGCTCTCTCAACTCACAGGACAGCTCTTCTCTCAGATTACTTTTCTTCACTACTTCTAAGGAAACTTAAAATGCAAAAATAGGCACTAGTTTACAATCACTTTCCTCGGGCTTCTGCCAGTCAAAGCCCAATCTGCAGCTGGCACTGCAGCTGCACACTGAGCTATCTGCACACTGAGCTATCTGCAATATACATCTTAACACTCTCACCCATGTTTTAGTTGAGCATACCTGTTAATATACAGAGGAAAAAAAAATCAAGGCATTTTAACCACTCTTACATACAGCATTATAACAAGTAACAAACTTAACAGAATTAAGGCTAACAAGAATGTCATAGGACAGAAATATTTATCAATGTGAAACCACAAAAGATCCTCAAAAGTCAGTTACTGATCAAGAGATTTATACTTCTCTACTTGTTAACATACTGAATCAAGCATTCATCTCCATCTAACAGAGAATATTCTGAACTGGAAGGGACCTACAATGATCATTGAGGCCCACTCTTTAAATAAATGGTTCATATGGGGATTAAACATGTACGTGACCTTGGTGTTATTAGCTAGCTGACTGATAGTATTTGATAAGGACAGTAGGACAGAACAGCCTAGACTTGGAGAAATAAAAATAGGGTGTAACTTAATCAAGCCAAAGCCATGCAAGACACAAACAGGATGCCAGCTAAACTCTGCAAGGCTGACAAAGCAGGAGTTATAAACAATACTGCACTTACTTAAAAGCAAGGGTCGAGGACCAGCCACTTAAAAAGGACACCAGATGAAGACCACAGAAGAAGACCCCCAAAGAACCATAATAAGGAGTTCTGATAAGGGTATGACTATGTAAAATAAAGTAAAACATATACATCAAGTAAGTGAGGATAGCTAACCATTATGTAAATCAATGTGTATGATAAAAACTCTGTTTACCCAACACTTAGGGCAATTAATTAGAGGAAGGATCCTCCAAGTGACCAGCATGCTTCAATAAAGAATTCCTGCTTTCTAATATTCAAAACTGTTGTAGAAAGTTTCTATCTGGAAAATTTTGGTATCTATTTGCTATAAAATGAGCACTGATTCCTTTATGAAGGCTTCTATTATTCCCCCTGAATAAGTCTTGTTGGAAAGGCTTCTGCCCAGCCTGACAGCTGGTCTACTACCACCCAGCCAAGCCACAGGTGGCATGTCTGCAGGGTCTCTTTGCAGTCCCTGAAAAGGAAAATTGGCCCATGGTCACTCTCCTAACTGTGAGCTCAGTCTGCTACTTGAAAACTCACGTCAAGCTGGGAAACCATTTGTGAGTTTCTTTTGCGGTGGCATAAATTCCTGGAGCTGGCTGTATTTTTTGTACTTGGATAACTATTGCCTGTGTCCGTCCATGGGATTTATCATGAAACGATTCAGTTAGAGTGACTCAATATTCTTGTCAGAATTGGTATTCCCCCAATTGTCCCCATCATAATTTTCAGTTGCCTTTCATTTTTCCCATTGTAGCCCTTCTTCTGTAGATCAGTCCTTCTCATACATTGTCTTATGGTCTATGAAATTTGCCATTTCCTCTGGTCCGCCATCAGAGTCACAACAGTATATGATGCCAGGTGATGTGAAGATCTATGTTTTTCCCATAACACCCTGGTGGCTCCCAAGAGCATACCAAGATCTGTACAGATATTCACTCATTTCCCTCTTTGCTTATGTGCTGCGTGCATCAAAGCTGCTAGTTCTGCTGCTTGGGCACTCATCTTTGCTGGCAGTGGTTCTGCTTGTTACCTGTCCCCACCTCACCATAGCACACACAGTCTAATGCTGTCCCATGTAGGGAGTGGCGCAAGCCGTCTGTGCATAGAACTAGATCTGGTTTATGTGAGGGAACATCAGTTAAATTAGTCTGTGCTTTACTTGAAATGTGATTGATCACACTGCTGATGTTTTTCTCCATCATCAGGTATTTCTATTAGGTTTTTAGATTAAAGGTGTTAAGATGTGGTACCTATGTGTCCATTGTGGTGTTAGAGTTTTGGATTCCTCCTGCTGCTGCCACCGAGTTAAAAGAGGCTGGTGCTCCTGCTGCAACTGTATGTAGTTGCAATAGATCTCTCACGAGGTCTTAATTTCTGCATTATCTCTCCACTAGATATCCTCTAAGTTCTCAGTGGTCTCAGTAAAAGACTTAGTCAAGTCCCCTAACCTAGGAATCCATGGATGTCAGATCCCACAGCTCTGAGAAAACCTCTTGCCTACTTTTTGTGATCAGATGTGGGAGCTTAATGGCCTCTCTTTGTTATAATTTATTGCCCTTTCCCAAAAATACAGCCTAAATATTTAAAGTTCCTTTTGACACAGCTGAAACATGGATGGAGATGCAGTCTGTTCCCTTTCTGCTAGGGCAACACAATCTAATATTACAACCATTCCTTCTCATCACAATTTTCTTATGACAAGCTGTGTTTATTTCTACTGAGAAAGAGCTGATTCCTGTAATTTTGTATCTTAATTGCAGTGCAATAAGTGCCAATGTCTCTGCAGATTCAAGGGGCCTAACATACCTCCAAAAAGTAAAAACATTTTCTCATTCACAATTTTTTTTTTTAAAACAGCAGCTTTTCCTTGTTTTTCACCGAACGGGCAATACAAATGTCTCGGTTTAGAAAGACAGGCGTCTGCTAGGGAAAGCTGAACCTCCCCTTGGAATGGAGAATGTAAACCCCCTCCCTCCAAATTATTATAATTTTGCAATTAAGGGGCCTTTCAGGCAAAGATATGGGAATAGGAATAACGGTTCTTTACTAGGAATATTAAAAATACAAATGTAATATTACAAAAAACCAAGCAAACAAACAAACAAAAAATCCTAGAAACACTGACATAGTCAGAATACAACTGGACACCCTGTTGGTCAGGGTGTTGGAAGCAGTCCAAAATAAGTCTTCCTGGAATGACACATGTGCTTCTGTTGGAGTTGAGATGATCGTGTAGAAAGGGTCCAGTGATGGCAAGATGGGTCTGGTCTTCCTCTGGGAATCCAGTGGGAAACAGGCTGCTCTGCTGTTCTGAATCTCAGATTTTATATAAGTAGGAATGCTTGGCTCCTCCCACTGGGGGGAGGATCTCAATGGAATGATGTAATTTTATCAGTCATGTGGTGAGCCTTAATGGCCCATTAACAGAAGATATCCTCCTGGAGGGAGTATGGGTTATGGAAGAGATAAGGAACATTGCTCCACCTGGTTTTAACAACTGACCCATTAACAGAAGGCACCCACCCCCTTACCCCTGGACTTATGGGGAATGGGTTAGATAAGACATAAAGGAAAAAAAAACCTCCCCAGCTGTCGAGCTACTCACGGGTTTAAGATCTTAAAGGGCCAAGAGCATTCTCTGGTCATTACAAAGGTGTTTATTATATGAACGCATCAGTCTTGAAGACTAGAGTTCTAAGATGCGGTCTTACTAAAGTTACAGTATTTAAGGTCCCAGTAAGGCGAAAAGCAATCTAATAGAGAATCCCAGCCACAGGGAGAAATGGAGTGACAGGGACCCGACCCAGGGGAGAAGGCTGGGTGACAAGATGTTTGAATCACAGGGAAAGCAGGCTGAAAAGGGGGCCTGGCCATAGGGAAAGGGCAGACTGGCAAATTTCCCAGCCACAGGGAAAGGCAGGCTGACGAGAGCCCCAGCAGCAGTGAGAGACAGAATCCCGGTTCCAAGCAGTGTCCCCAAAGCAGCGATTGAAGTAGCAAGGCTACTGCCTAGCAGCAGCACCACCTATGCAGCAACAGCAAAGCACCCCCTAAGCAGTATAATAAATGGCAAAGGTCGTGGCAATAATTCCCTGGCAGCGATTCCCTGGCAAAGCCCTATGCTTTCTTGTTGATTGCAGGAGATGGACCAATCAGTCGGAAACCAAACTAATCTATGCCATTGCCTCCCAAACAGGGGATTCTTGTCCCTAAACTCTAAATGCATTTTCAAATCCTTATCTAGGATTGTCCAATTAACGAGGAACACACCTCTACAACAATCTCTCTACACCAATCTAAACCTAACTTTGAAAATGCGTAAAACTACGGGAAACTATGAAAGTTAGCATCAGTCCTTACACTAAAACTTACGCATATAGCATATCTATTAACGTAAAAAATCTTATTCATGTAAAAGCTGTACCTACTCTATCTAGTGCTGTAAGTGATGTTCAACCTTGTTTTTATTATGTCTAAAGCTGAGCTACCAGGTCTCAGACCCCTGGGCCCTGTGCTGGCTAACTATTTTCTAAGGCACTCAAAGTCTACTTACCTAAAACTAAGGCCTAAGCTTTTATTTCATAGCTACATGGTTTAATATCCTTCAGTTTCTCCAAAGGCTTCAGTTCAACCTCTGTATCTTTCTCTCCCCCTGGGGGACTCAGGAGAGCTTGTACTCCAACACCCAACTGGTTTCAACAGATGGCAAAGAAATACACAGTTTTGGTTACATATTGCAATCCAAGACAACAAAATACTAACAGTTTCTTGTTCAGTACTCTACATATTATCCACCTGGAAGAAAATGAAGCAGAATTCCTCAGGTTAATAGATGTAACATTATTTTGAATACTAAAATGATTTCCTGCTCCTGTGCCCATGCCAGTAAACGAAGCCACTGAGAGTGCCCTTTGTTTATGAATAGCAAATCTTACCAGACAACTGCAACAGTTCTCCATTTTCTGAAGGAAGCCTTCAAATATTATTTGCCTGTTCACCATCCTCTTACTTAAAATAAATGTTCATGTAAAAAAATGTGGGTTCATAACTACTTTTTGAAACATACATAGAATTACCACCATTACAAGCAAGTACTAGACATGCACATACAAAAAATAAAGCAGCATTTCAGCATAATTTCTGAAGAATGTCCTTTTGGCAAATTTATATCATGACAATCAATTCAAATAGTCACAAATAGCACATAGTTTGAAGACGAGTGTACCTCTACATCAGATCTTTGCAGGCCCCCTCTTTGAAGAGACTCTATGTGCACATAGCAGCAATCTAGAGTGAACTCCTTCAGTGTGTACACTTTCCAGAGATGTGGTCCATCTGTGCAATTGCCTCATTTGTTACTTGCAAAATAAACTCTTGAAATGTGTTGAAGGAATCACTGCACACTAAAACTCTGTCACTTGCACATGATATAGCACAGGTTTGTAAATAGTTTCCTACTTAATCTTCCAAAATACTTAAAAAACTCTCCTACCAATCTTTTCTTGCTACACCAAGTTTAGTTAATCCCTCAAATTACCTGTCAATGTTCACAGAGCAATGCTGGGAGATCCTTGGAGACCTGCTGTGGATATGGGTATAGTCTGACATGGACTTTCCCTGGATGGCCATAGGCTGGTAAGAACTCACTGGGCACTGTTGGAATTCTCCCTGGAGCCCCCAATGGCTTCTCTGGGATAGGTGCCACTGTGGATTGGGGCATCTAAATTCATCTCCCCACCCCAGTTGGTGAAGAGCAGCAGAGATCACGAACCATCTGTTCTGAACAGCTTTTGCCTGTTGTTTAGGACTGACTGACCCCTGTTCAACAACTGACCCTAAACCTCAACCCCCAGCAGACCTTGTGAGGGACCCCAGCCCCTGTGTGCTTACTAGGGACTAAACCCCCTGCACGTTTTACAGGGGACTGCAGGCCCCACGTGCCTTAAGAGAGACCGCAATCTCCCCTGCACGCCTTACATGTGACCTCAGTCCCCTATGCAACCTGGGAGAGACCCTAAAAACCCCTTCATGTGTGTCTTTTGCTGATCAGGCTGTGCAGCCACACTCAATGCACTAATCTAATTTCACCAACTATGTACATAATGCTGCAGCAAGTAAAAGCCCTAAATAATTTAAGGAATTTATTATAAATAACTTGAGACTCTTACAGTTTATGTTGAATATACTCACGAAATTTTAGCATTCATCCTTTGTACCCTTGCTGCTTCAAAGACCTCAGGTGAAGTCACACAGTTCCCCATGAACTCCACGGCAGTTAGACATCTGAAGAAGGAGGGCTGTCAAGATGGTGGCCTAGGGTCCCATTTGGACTGCCAAACTGTTAACAAAACTTCCCTAACTGACCATGTCATGGCTCATTTGGCTGGGGATATGATGTTCACTGTAAATTCTTTGTTCACTTGAACAAAGACACCAGTCCACGTGTCAGGGACTTTTATCCTTTTACTATACAGTCACCTAAAATCCAGCAACTGGCCCTTCCAAGACTTCTATGTACCTGTGTAAGTCTTGGCTAACAAACTCTCAACTTTTACAACAACCTGCCAGTCCTCACCACAGACTTGGGTACAGAGCAAGGGGTAGACTATGATAGCCGTACTTTACCAAGACATAACAAGAAAGGAGAGAAATAAAGACGGAAAAGAGAGAAAGAGAAGGAAAATCTTGATGACTCAAGATGTTCAAATAAACATTCAAAACAACAAGGCTGAGGACTGCGATATTACCACCGACACTGAACGTCATTCAATGAAATCGCATGATTCGTGACCTGACAGGTATCAGCGCTGCTCCTTCAGTTGCGGCCGACCGTGACACTATTGCGCAACACCGCTTCCACGACGCACACCGTAGCACGGCCGGGGACAAACACACCCCAGGCTCTCCCTTCCGCCTGCAGGGCGGCTCCGCCTCCTGCAGCCGCCTCGCCGGTGCCAGCTCCGCCCGCTGCCGCCCGGCGCTGGGCAGACGTCACGGCGCCGCGCCCGCCTGGCGCTGCTGCTGCGTCGGGAGCAGCGCCTGTCGTGCTCGGCGTGCTGCGGAGCCCCTTCTCTGTGCCGGAGCCATGTCGCGGCCCAGGAACGTCCCGCCGCGGCGGCATGGCGGGGCCGCTGGGGGCCCGGGCGCTCCCGCCGCGCCGGGCGGCGGCCGAGGCGGCGGCCGAGGCGGCAGAGGTCTGAGGGATGTCCGCGTGGACGAGGAGGTGGAGATCGCGGTGAACCTCGCTCTGGAGCGGTTCCGCTATGGCGAGGATACGGGTGCGTGGGGGAGCCGTGCGGAGAGGGGCGGGCAGGCAGCCGGGTCTGCGGGCTCTCCCGGGCAGGAGCATCTCGGGCAGCCGCGCCGCCCCGGGCTGGCCATGTCTCGGACATGCCGGGTGCCGAGGGACAGCGCTGCCACCAGTCCTCCTGTGCACGGGAAGCGTTGTGGGTTTGCGAAGTGGTAAACTCGCGGCACCGAGGTCATACGTCAGACATACTGCCTGTTGAGTTTATATGCTCGGGTTTTTATTTTTTAAATTATCTTTCCAGAAATGGAATTTCCGTCTTCTTTCACTAGAACCGAAAGAGCGTTTGTTCACCGGCTCTGTCATTCTCTTGGACTGATATCGAAAAGTAAAGGGTAAGTTTGACTCTTATTTTTATGTATTATTTTCCGGTTTTGATTTGTGGGCTTTCAAATTTATGGGATTTCATTATCAGTGTAAAAACGATCTGTATTTTTAGCTTATCCTGCAGTGTTGTGGGGAGTGGTACTAGAGAAGAAACTTTAAAAAGTAGATATAAAAATAAACGTCTTTGTGCTTTGCTTGATGTCTGAGAAAAAAAAGCATGATGTGCTAGTTTGTTATGCAGTTTTGAGGACTTCGTGTGCATAAAAAAGACTTCTCACAGAGATCCTTCTTGGGTTTTTTTCCCTGCACTAATGTGATTTCAAAGGTTTTGCATAGAATCTCCTGCATTGACAGCTAAAGTGTAACTTAGAATAGCACGTTCTAAAGAGTGCTTCTGTTGGGAGGCATAGAAGAGGGTTCAAGTGTTGCTAGCAGGCAGAGGGAGGTCATCCTTCCCCTCTACTCAGCACTGATTAGGCTACACCGAGAATGTTGTCTTTGTTCAGTGCTGGGGTCACCAGGAGCATAGAGACTAGACTGGAGAGAGTTCTGTGAGGACCAGCAACCTGGTGAAGGGGATGTTGCATGTCCGCTGCAGAAAGGGCCAGAGTGCTAGGACTTTTCAGCGTGGAGAAGAAAAGGCGCAGGGGGGTCTCAGAAGTGTATGTAAGTACTTGAAATGAGGATGTAAAGAGGACAGAGTCCTTTTTACCAGGGGCTGCTGGAGGTGGCTGTGCCTCTCCTCACAGAGGCTGCCCTTGCCACCACCTGGGTACCTGCACCAGTCTTCCACTCCTGCCAGGGACAGGCCACTGGGCCCTTTGTGTGACCTTCTGTTCTTACCCCGAGAAGTTGTTTTCAAAGTGTTGATATGTTGGTTGTAGCCTAGGCACAAGTTAGTTCAAATTTCAAATATATTTACAACAGTTCTTTGCATTTTAATGTCAAGAGTTCAGTCTGAGAAGTAGATCAGTGTTGTGCTTAAGTGTTTCGGCTCCGTTTCTACGTAATATCAAATCTTTGATAATGAATATCCTGAGATCTGGTATGTTTTACTGGATTATGTTAAGGCTTGGAATGCCATTTTGTCTATTCTGCCTATTTGATGATTTTTAACTTCTAAATCTTTCAAGTTAGTCTAAAAGTAAATTTGATGTCATACCTCTCAGTATTGATTGACAAAGAGATTGGTAGAGCTGCCTCTATTTTGGGAGACAAATACAGTGATAATCGGGGCATAATCATCCAATGTGTGCAGTATCTGTTCTGCACTACCTCACGTGAATAGAAGGTGCTTTTGATGATGACTATTGTGAATGCTGCATTATGCTACTTAGGACTTTATTTGGAGGATTCTAGTTACGACATTATGTTTGAAAATAAGCTGAAAGTCATCTTGAAGCAATTATTGTCACAGATCATTACATAGAGGTAACTAATTTGCTTATTTCTGAAATGCCTTTTCTTTCCTTTCTCCCAGGAAAGGAGCAAATCGATACCTAACTGTAAGAAAAAAGGATGGATCAGAACTAAAACGTACAGTAATGACTTGTGCCTTAACTCCTGGTACAAAACACGCTGTTCATACTTTAATTCGGAACTTTCCTGTCACAAATAAAGAACGAATGGAACTTCTGCCAAAGACAGAACGAGGCAATGCCTATGCTATTGAATCTGGTATGTTCACTGCATCTTGTGATAAGGACTTGTCAGTCCTTCAGCTACTTAGAAAAACAATGCACAACCCAACCCCGAAACAAACCCCTCTATTTTGTCTCCTCTCCTGTCCTGACTGATGCTCTTCTTTACAAACAAACCTAGCAATTTTCTCAACTTCTAATTGTTAATATAGGGTCTTTTAAAACTGGTGTCATAACGTGGTCAGGCAGTCATGTCACTCACATTGCAATGTCTCCCCTGTATCAAGTTAATTTTGATCCTTTGAGCTAATTTCAGCCAGATTTTTTTTTTTAAATACAGTTGTGAAATGTGGATTCCTGCAAGTTCCATGGGTTAAGATCAAAGACACAAGTGTTACTTAGCATCATTCTGTGTAACAATGCCCTTAAGAGGAAATGAGACTGGCTGTTGTGTCTTTAGGAATCCATGCCCTTGATTAAGATAAGAGATTCATGTTTTGTTTTGTCATCTAAAATAGATTAGCGTCTTTAAGAGCTATTAAGTAAACTCAGGCTATTATGTAAACTTCCTGATTTCTGGCATGTATAAAGTTCTCTGGAAGACAGATTTCTGATATAAGATGGGTTTTTTAAACAATGCTTTTAACATGGCTGTTGCCTTAACAGTTGTGTTTGTGAAAGTTACATTTTGTTTCTGTGTACCAAGGTGGGCGTAGTGAACAGAGAACAGTATGCCTTATTTAAATGGATATTTTTAATTCAATGTGTTTGTGCTTTAAGTGCTTCTTTTGCTAGTTTTCTTTCTCAGTTGTTTAATTTGTTTAATAGGATTGTTTAGTGAACAGAGGGAAACTAATAAAAGTACCAAAAAGCAATTTCGTAGGGATGTAGGGTATAAATTAATGAATAGTGTAAAATTATCTTTCTTTAGTTCTCCAGAATGGTCTTTGGCTCTTTTAATCTGTTACTCTCTGTCTGTCTGGGTAAAACGGTGTTTGTAATTTAATACATGAACCTGTTAATTGCATTAAGTTATTGCATTATGCCTATATAATTGAATTAAAATTGCATTTACAGTGAGTTTCTCATTCTTCTGGAGAACAATTATTAAGGAATTATAGAGTAGCATTTAACATACTGACGTTGAAGTAGCCTCCTTAGAAGACTGCAGGTCTTTTAGCTCCTTACACATTGCTTTCTGATACATCACACTGCTCTGTGGCGCCAGGGCTCTCCACATCATGTATCAATTACTAGGTGTTAAGACAAATCTTACAGACTAGACTATTAGGTTATGTAAGACTGACTGGTCTTAAAACAGACCAAGGAGGCCTTAAAAGACCAGTGAGGGTGTGAAAGATGGCATATGAATCACAGTAAAGTTGTCTTTTTGTTGGAAAACACACTTGTCAGTTTGGAATTACTTAAATGTTTAACTCATTGGTGGATTCTTCTAGGCAAACTCTTGAGATGTGTAAACAGATACAAAGGCCGATGCTTTTTTCCGCTGATTCAGTTTCTATTTCTCTCTAAGCTTTTCATGCCTTTTTTTTTGACTCGAGCAATGCACTGTGATAATTCAATTGTGTTCAAAATTTCTATGAAAGTAAAAAATCCTTTGAACTATATTTATTTCAAGCACTATAACAGGATGTGTTATCATGAAAATCACTTATAAATATGTCATGGGTTTCTCACTTAATCAACAGGGATGCTAATAAGATCAGGAGTGTTCATTTTTATGTACAATTTTAACCAGTGATTTAGTGATCTTTCTTTATAATTTATTGACTTTTTTTCACAGAAAACAAGGAAATGAACAAGACAAGTGGACGACTTAGTGATGGTATCCCCCAGGTTCCAGTGAAAAGAGGGGAATCAGAGTTTGATTCCTTCAGGCAATCACTACCAGTTTTTGAAAAACAGGAAGAAATTATTAAAATAATAAAGGACCATAAAGTTGTTTTGATTGTAGGAGAGACTGGATCAGGAAAAACTACTCAAGTATGTTTATTTAATGAAATAAAAAATGTAATCAAACAGTATTTATACCAGACTGGTGCCAAATCTGTAATATTTCTGTAATAAGGAATTTTTTAGTTCTAGTTTTAAGGATTTTATTTTTCTATGTGTTTCAAAGTCTAGTGTTCCAGTTAGCTTTTTTGCTTTTGCAATACTAAGCTAGCAGATACATATTAAAAGCATAAATTATTCTGCACAATTATCTGATGGATATTAGTTTCTTATTAAAATAGTCATAGAATATTGGTAGATACAGCTTTGTATACCTTTTTCCTTCTAAAGCTAGTTCCTAGTATCTAGAGTATTACTGTGTTACAGTGAAAGAATATCTACAGGGTTTTTTACACAGATTGTGAAGCAGGAAAGAGAAGCTTCAAATTTTGGTTGGTTGGTTGAGATTTTTTGTTTTGTTGTTGTTGTGTTTTGTTTGAAAGAGATTAAACTTCATAACCAAAATTGATTTTTGTGGCCTTTTTTGCCACTTAAAGTAAATTTGCAATGATAACCCTATTGTGACTCATTTTGCAATATGTGTGATACTGAGGTGTAGTTAAATTGCTTCATTGTGATAAAAAAGTTATGAGTCTTATCAAACTAAAAAGTAAATTTAAACCACTTCTTTACAGATCCCCCAGTTTATTCTTGATGACTGTCACAAAAATGGAACTCCCTGCCGTATATTTTGCACGCAGCCAAGACGTTTGGCAGCACTTGCTGTGGCTGAAAGAGTGGCAGCTGAAAGAAGGGAAAAGATTGGCCAGACCGTTGGTTATCAGATCCGGTTAGAGAGCAGGTACTGAGGACATTTCTTAAAATCAGTTGGTCTGGTATTGGTGTTTTGTGTCAATTTTAGTCATGTGATTATTTAGACTACAGTGTATTTGGGGTGCAGCCTAGTAAAATATCACTGTGTAAAGTATAAGTAGGATGTGTTATTTTGGGTAATGAATGTTTAATAGTTGAAAAGGATGGGTTTTCTCCTATATTTTGCAGTTTCATCCAGTGAGTTGTTCTATAGAACTGAACTGCAAGTGCTTTCTCTTGATTTCTTCTAGGGAGTATGTATGTGGATATCCTTGTCCTCTCTACTTTTAACATAGATAAATCCAAAAGGTCTGCAAACTTTGAAAATAGGCAGGAAGACCAGCATGCTGTGACAAAAGCTGTGTAGGGAGAGTTGATAGGGCACAGAAAAGGGAAAACAACAAAATTGGAAAGTGAACAGTGATGTTGAGCATTACCAATCTTCTTTGGGTAAAATTTACTCTGTTTCATCTTTTGTGTTTAAAGCAAAAGCAGAAATTCTGGGTGACTAAGAAATTTGCTCCTAAAGCAGAGCAGAGATGGGTGAAAGTCTGAAGATTGTCTGTGGTTTCTAAAGTTTTTGAATTGTTTAAATAGTGGGATTTTCAGGAATGGGCAGCGGTTGGGATACAAATGAGAAGATGTCAAAAGGTATGGCTAGTTATGTTGTTTATATGGATGAAGATAATACATTTCTAATGAAAATGAATGCACTTGAACAGCAAAGCCAAGTTAAAGAATTTTGATATGTGTACCAAAGGTCACAAGACTATTAACTGATTAGAAGAGCAAGTAAAGATGAATTGCAAGTAAGGTGGATGATTATTGTGTTGAAGAATTATGCTAAATGAAGAAAAACAAAGTATAGGTCAGATGGGAGAATTACTGGAAGCAGTGCAGAAGAACCAAAGAGTTCACTTGAGAAAGAGTAAAAGGGAGACATGGCAGTGTTTCCATCTTGGAAAAAAATATTGAATGGAAGTGTTTGCAGTAACACAGAAATGTACTTTTTTATCTTTTAGCGTCTGTTAGACAGTAGTGATGATTTCTAGAAGGCTAATGAAAAAGAGAGAAGAGTAGAGATTAAAAACGTAAAGCACTTCCATTTGGTATATGTTCCATGAATTCAACATGTAAGAGTATTTTTGAAGTGAAGAAAGAATTCTAAACTTGAAATACAGACATACCTATGTGTGTTCCCTCTGTAATTTTTTCTGGAAGTTTTCTGTACTTAAAGGGTCAAGGTTGGAGGAAGTAATTACTTTTTTTACTTGCAGAGCTAGCACTGCCACAGGAAGTAGGTACTTGTAAAGAGTTTTCAATTCTTGAAAAAGCAAAGCATTTGAAAAGGTTCATCTGATTTCTTTGAGAAGTCAAGTATAGTGTATTGGGTTTGTGTGGCAAAGTTTTGGTAGCGAGGGGGATGGTTTTTGTGAGAAGAAGCTTCCCACATAGATGATAAAGACTCTACCAGTGGGCTGTAAGAGAGACCCACCTCTAGCCAAGGCTGAGCCCATCAGCAGCAGTGAGCATGACTCTGGAACAACATATTTGAGAAAAAAATGGGCGCAGCAGTACAAAGAAATGATTGCGAATGTTTGAGAGGAATATTCTGCAAACACCAAGGTCAGTGCCAAAGGAGGGGCAGGAAGTCCATAGTGGAGCAGTCCACCTGCAGCCTGTGGAGGACCCCAGTATCAGAGCAGGTGGTTGCCCATAGGAAGTTGTGACCCTGTGGGAAGCCAGTGCTGGAACAGGCTCCTGACATGACATGTGGCCCCACAGAGAGTGGAGTTTTCACTGAAGCAGTTTTGCTGGTGGGACTTGTGTACCCATGGGGGTCCCATGCTTGAGCAGTCTGCTCCTGAAGGACTGCACTGCGTGGTTGGGACCTACACTGGAGCAATTTGTGAAGAGTGTGGGAAATCCTCCTGCATAAGAAGGAAGGAGCAGCAGAGACAAGATGTGGTGAATTGACCACAGCTTCCGTTCCATGTCCCCTTGTGCACTGAGGAGCAGGAATTAGAGAAAACAGGAAGTTAAACCTGGGAAGAAGGGTGGGGTGGGGGCAGGTGTCATAACATTTGATTCTATTCCTCATTATCCTACTTCGATTTAATTGGTAATACACTAAACCAAGTTGCACAAGTCAAGTCAAGTCTGTTTTGCCCATGATGGTAAAAGATGAGTGATCTCTCCCTGTCCTTACCTTGACGCATGAGCCTTTTGTTGAATTCCTTCTCCCTTGTCCAGCTGGGGGGGAGAGGGATAAAGCAGCCTGGGTGGGTGCCTGGCATTCAGCTAAGGTCAACCTACCACATATAGACAAATGCAAAGACTCTATCTGAGGGTATTCTGAAAAACTGTAACCTGTTTTTTCAAGGCAGTCCACACTGAATTTTCCAGGAAATTAATACAACATGGAAGGTTCTCAACATTTTGTTTCACTTGCTTATTAATTTAGGAAAAAATTAATCTCGCCTTGTTAATTAATCCCTTGTCTGAAGTTTTGGAGCATTAGCACTAAGAATTCTTAGGAACTCTGAGGGAACAGGCATAGTTTATAAACAAATAGTATGCAGGAGCTCTTTGGTGATAGAGCTGTGATTCCACTGCTGGTGAGGAGCTGTTCAATCTTTAATTTTCAGTAAATAGTGGAAAGCTAGCAGCATTTAAATGGTGAAAAAAGCTGAAGTGTCTTTGTTCACTGTGCACTAGGGTTTCTCCAAAGACACTGGTAACCTTTTGCACTAATGGCATACTGCTTCGCACACTGATGGCAGGAGATAGCACCCTATCAACTGTGACACATGTTATTGTGGTAAGGATCTTTATTTCATGTGAGATGGAGAAGTATGTGTTGTTTCTTAATTGGAAGATGAGACCCTAGTTTTCTGTATTAATTTGACACTTAAGTTGTTTAAGTTAGAATCTGAATTAACTTTAAAGAGTTACTGATGTTTTTATTGTCAGATGCATATTTTTCTGGTTGTTTTTTTTTTTTTCTTGTAAAAGCATCTTATATTAGGTTTGTGTCAACAGTTAATTTTGGAATTGTGATGTGACTGTGGAGGGCAGAGGTCAAAATTTTTCTCTTATTTCCTTTGTTAGCAGAAAAGCCTTAGGAAGGCTGACATAGATACAATACGGTTCAATTGTGAGTGTGTCAGAATTTCTGTTATCATTTACTTAACTTTTCACTACCAAGTTTGCAGTCCCTTTGTTTGCCCAATGTTTTCAACATAAAGTGTAGTCTAATTTTTAGCAAATTACTTATGTTCGTCTATGGTCATGTGAACTTCCTGTTGTGAACTTTGGTAAGTCAGTGGAACCAGAATGTTTACTGCAAGTTCTCCACTGCTGAAAACAGAAAAAACCATGGCAATGTTAGGTGCCTGTCTGTTTACCAAGGAGGAAAAAAACACAAGAATGGTTTGTGTATTTTTGACTTCACCCTGCAGATCTTGTTCTTGATTCATACATACAGAATATAAAACTAAACAGAAGATAGACAAAGATGATTAATCAGACATGTGCCTTAATGATAATCTTTGTGCATGATTTAATGGATCTAAGAAATCTTTTTTCTCATTATGTGGTATCATACAGTTCTTCTAATTCTTATCAGTTGTGAAGGGTAATTTTATTGAAATAATATTTGTTGGATTTGCAGTTTGTAGCATTATCTTGAAAATGAAATTCAAGTGCAAGAATTAGAAGCTTCAGATACTCATTTTGATCTCTGAAATTAGTGTCTGTGGTGGGTTGTGCATTACAGTGCAGTCTGCTCTGGTACCTTTATAAAACTTTTTGAAGTATTTCTTTTACTTTTGGGTAGTTTTAAAAAAATCATTCTTAAGTTAACTTAAACATTTTGATACCTCTGTAGTGCACCACCAAATTACATGTTTCGTTTTTAGAAAAATCATATTTGTGAAAAGTTACGATCTTGGATCTGTGATGTTTACATGTTCTTTTTTTGTTTTGTTTTCTTTCCTTTCATATAGGATGAAGTACATGAGAGGGATAGGTTCAGTGACTTCTTGCTAATAAAACTGAGAGATGTGCTGCAAAGCCAAGCTAATTTAAAACTAATTATTTCTAGTGCTGCTCTAGATGCAGATCTCTTTATTAGATATTTTGGATGTTGCCCAGTAATACATAGTAAGTACTTAAGTAAAGTCATAAATCTCAGTATACCTGCCTTGAGACGCATGGATCTTAACTGAACTGTACCAAGCCATTCTGAGTAAAGGCATGTGATAAATACACTGACAGCTACCAGCAGTGCTTGTTCTTTGTTTATGCATGTTTGTTATTTCTTAACTATTTGCATCTACCTCAGAGGGAATTGTTTTTATCAATGGATATTCTGTAAATGCAGGAGTGTCCTGGCCCCCTCCATGTTCAATTCAAGGAGGAAAAGGTTCTTAAAATGCTGGTCTGCATAGCGATATAGACCCTAAGATTTACAAGAGTGTGATATCTTATTAGTATGTTCCAGTAGATTGTAGTTCTGGCTTCAGAGATAACTACTAGTAAATGGATAAAACTCAGATGATAACTCTATCTATTAATTTCAGAAATGCAGTTCTAGGCAAATTGGGATTTATGTTTTAATCCTACGATTCTTTGTTTCATTTAGAATTTTCTACACAAGTCATTAGTTAATTTTAGTGGATGTTTATAAGAAAGAGTTATTTTTTCTTATTTACGCATAAAAGTGTTCACTTCTGGTTTTCAGTTTTGAATTGTTACCTAGGAACATAAGGCTTGCAGCTTATTGGAGGCATGACTCTGGAAGTTACACACGATTTTAATATTTGGCGATTTTTTTTTTTTTGAGGAGAAAAACCTCATTGTGATTTTTGTGTGGCTTTCCAGTTTACTTTTTTTGCAGCTTCTTGTCCTTTTAGATGAATAGATTTATTTTGGAAATTCTGACTACTATCTCTTTCTTCAGTTCACTGCAGTAGTTATATTGTTATCACATACTGGACTTCACAGGATAATCACAATTGAAAAGATGCTTTTTCCAGTTTTGCTAGTTTAAGAGTTAAAAAAAAAGAGTTTAGATACTTCGTCTGTTAATATAATGAAAAAGGTTTGATTCTTCAGCAGTATAGCTGACACAATCCTGACCACGGAAACCAACATTTTTGAGTTGTGGGTTTCTGTAGAACACAGGATTTGTGATTAGTATTAGAAGACTTCCTCCATGACAGCTTCTAAAAATATGTGAATTGTAGCTTGTTCCTTCTGAAGGAGTGAAAAGTCCTAGGTGATATGAACTTAGTTGTGGTATCTGCTAAGGAACCAAAAATAGATATTAATTCTTCCTGTGTAAAAACATAATTTAATATCCATCAATAAGATCTAGAAACAGTGATGTTAAAAGAGAAATCAGGCTAAGTTCTTAGGAGAGAAAGACCATGGGAAATAGTCATAAGGAAAGCCAAAATTGGGTGCTGCACTAATTGAGGACATTGAGAGAAGTCCATCTTCTCATATACTCCTCATGAAAGGAGCTAGTTGGATACACACAAGGCAGTCTGCTCATGGAACCTTACACTAAAACTGTCTTAATTGCTCTATATTAAGTAATTCAGGTAGCTGATACAGTGAATTCTTTTTTGTACACGTAAACAAAAGTGACTATTTTCTTCTTCTCAATTGATAAAATTGCAGTAAATAATTGCTGTCGATCTTATATCTCTTGCTATTAACACTTAATAGAATCGAGAAGGTTAACAAGGTATGCAGCTGGCATTTCCTTTTTGAATTTTTTCAAATTGCTTAAAGGAAATGAACTCAAGTGAAGATACTCTTACCAGACTTTCCAAGGAATATAATAATTCATTAAATCAGGCCATAATCATATTTAATTCACTTTCCTGTCTATAAATACTATTTTTAAGAACTAATGTCCTTAAAGCTTGGGAATATCTAATCTTTCATTAATTATTTCTACTTTTAGTCCAAGGAAGACCTTTTGAAGTTAAAGAGATGTTTTTGGAGGACATTTTACGAAGTACTGGGTATACAAACAAAGAGATGGTAAAGTACAAAAAAGATAAGCAGCAAGGTTGGTTGACTTGTTAATTGTTATGGCTTGACAATGGGTTTCATTGATTGATTGAGCAACAAATAAGATGATTCTCTGTTAAAATTCTAAAGTCACACTGTTAAATGAGATATGATTAGATGACAACAAGTATCTTTGAAACTCTGTTTACATTGTTGACATAAATTGTGGTTGAAAAAAAATTGCTTTCAGTGGTTATATTCTTACTTCTTTCAGTTGATAAATAATTATTATATTTTTCCTAAATATTATGACATTTTTATGTGGGGTCTTTGCCCACATGAAAACTATTGAAACATGAGATACAATACAGTGATATTTAGATGCAAATTTAAGTGCAGCCATTAGAGAAGGCAGGATTTTGTACATCTTGTGCGGATATGGTTTCTCCTATTAACATTTTTCAGTGCATTCTTCAGACATGGGTGCATGTCAAGGAGCAGTAACACACTTGAACCAAATATAAGGGGTTCTTTTTAATTAGTTATGTATTTGGGTATATTCATCACAATATTTGTGAAGTTTTACTGACAGCCAAAAGTAATGATCCGCATGAGTATAAAAAATTTTTTTAAAAGGCCAACCCCAAAGCTGTAACAATACAACACTAACTACACCTTTATCATGGTGCTCAGCTCTGATCACTGGATAGGGAAGCTCAGTTGAGGCACTGATGGCTTCTGCTGTTTCCTTTACCTGTAAACAGAAATTAGTTGTTACATGCAAGAATTATATCTCTGCTCTTTGGCATTTCACTTCTGGAGGAAGATCTGAATTGAGAATTGTGTAGAAGTTACTTAGGATTGAATGCAGCAAGTTGCAGGCTTAGTGGGTTAAGCAACCAAGTGGTATTTCTTACCTTGTTCTTATAGCAGATGTTTGTAGTGGTGCACTTTGGGTGCCCTTAATTGTGGAATTTATATTAGACTGGTAACATTGTTCTAGATTAAATAAGACATCAGATAGTTTTAACTGTGATTAGATATAGCTATTTTTTTAACTTAAAATTAGTGGATAATTAAGATAACTGCAAAACTTTTCATGGAAATCCCTTATGCATTGTAGAAGAAAAGCAGCAGAGTACTCTTACTGAGTGGTGTTCTGCTCAAGAAAAGAATAGTAAGGTGGAACCTGAGAGACCAAGATCTGTTCCCAGGACAACTGAAGAGTGTAGTCTGTTGGGTGATGATGGTGACACAGTATTTAATCAACTGGTAGGTTTTTTGTTTTGTTGGGAGATATGTTTAAATCTGCTTTAAAAACTGTTTTCCAGAGATACTGCTCCTATAGAATTTCTTGAAAGTTATTAACATATTTTATAGATGATTTTTTTAAATTATCATAAACTACTCTAGCCAAAGTATGCTTTTCACTTACAGTTTGTACACAACTTTTCTTCAGCTTAAATGACTGAATTGCTGTTGTTTAAAGTACTTGCATGTGATACAACAAATGTATAAAACACATGCAATAAATATATAAAATAAATGTTTTACTGGTACCTGAATGCTGGATTTCTGATTGTTACTTGAAAAAACAACTGTTCAATTTCTTCATGTGTAGTATATGAGAATAAAGATAAGTCTGGGAAGACATCCGTCTTTCAATACTGTTTTTTCTCTTCAGACTGAAAAAGATGTGAATTGCCTTGAACTATGGTTAATAAAAGAAATGGATTCTTGTCTTTCTGACATCTGGTTGCATAAAGATGTTGATGCCTTTGCTCAGGTGTTCCATCTCATTTTAACTGAAAATGTCAGTGGTAAGTCTATCATCTTACTAAATAAGAAAAAAACAGTAACAAAATGACTTCAGTTTCTGTGGCTGGTTTATCTCCAGTTTCAGATGTTGTTGGGTTTGAATTCTGATGCCTTTTGGAAAAGTGAATAGAATTAGCAGAATTAATGATTAATTTAGTTATTTTTGGTTTGTACTTGTTTGAAGAATTAACACGTTACAATGTGTCTAAAATAGTGTTAAATTCACGTGAACTGAGTGGTGTGATGAAGTCAGAAAATAAATTCTCTCTGGCCTGGATTTTAAAAGTCGTGTAAGCCACATTCATACTACATTTAGGTGAAAAAGTAAGAATGTTTTTATTTGGTTTGCTGGTTTATTTATTTAATTATTTATTTATTTGTAATTCTCAGTTGATTATAGGCACAGTGAAACCAGTGCGACTGCACTAATGGTGGCTTCGGGGAGAGGCTTTTTGAGTCAAGTAGAGCAGCTGATCAGTATGGGAGCAAATATCCACTGCAGATCATCTAATGGCTGGTAAAAAACCCCAGAAAAACCAGGACATAGATTTATTTGTCAATATACAAATGAGAAAGAAATTTCTATAATATTTAAACTAATTGCTAACTTAACAGATTACTGTAAGCAATAGTAAATTTTGTCATTCAAAACATTTTCTAACTTCTGTTCATCACATTGTATTCTGGAAGTTATAAATTGAATTCTTAGTTCAGAGTCTTAGGCGGTGTGTCTTTTGAAGCAAGAAGTTTAAAAAGCTACTTCTGTACTCTTTTAGGATGGCTGTGGACTGGGCTAAGCGCTTTGGACAGACAGAGGTTGTTGACCTGTTGGAATCCTTCAGGTAAACTATAACTATTTTGCAGAAACAGTTCAAGGGAAATGTTGAAGGGAAATCTGCATTTTGTCTTCTAATCAGAACAGTTTTTAGCTTTTTAAATCTGACCTAAATAGTAGGATTTATTTGAGATCAGGAATGTTTCGGAAACACGGTCTTTAAAAAAAAAAAGTGTATTTGTATTCAGTGCATTTCAGTGATTATGTTCGTGCCAATCCCAGGATAAATATAGTTAGAGTGGTGGAGACTTCTTTCACATTATTATTTTTTATCATTTTGATGTGGGCATTGCTATCATGATTATATGTCTAGGCAAGACATGAGTATAGTGACTTACATAGACAGAGATACTGATTCTACCATGTACCATAATTATTTAGGAAACAAATCCATTGTGTTTTTATCTATACATTGTTGTCTATACCTAGTAGCCGTATTAAAGAAACTTAATAGAAGTAACAGTTACACTAGGTTGTTCAAGAATTGGTTTCTGATTAACTTACAGTTATAGTTCACTTATCATTTAGTAGAGACCAATACTCTTAGAACACTTTTTAGTGTAGTTTTCATTTGTGTAGTACCTGCTTATAGGAGGAGAACATTTGTGAGATACGTTTCTTTTAAATACTTTTTATTTAACAGGTAAACAAGTAGTGTCTTTATTCTTTGAGTTCTGACACTTTGTTTATGACTGTGTTTCAATAAAGAGTAAGAAAATTGAAGTTATGCTAAAATTGAAGTTTCATGCTTTGTTGGATTAAACTTAAATCAGTGAACAGTAATAGTATTTTGGAGATGCTCTTCTTTACTTTGCTATACTTTAAACTGAAATTTGAAAGGAGTTGTCTTGTTGGTGTGGATCTAAGTTTAGTTGGTGGCTGAGTGCGAACCTGAGACAAACGGCCTTGACTCTGGTCTGTGCATTTGTCTGTTTTAGTGCTTCAGCAGGATTTGGAAACCTGGATGAAAGTTCCCTGGTCCAAACAAGTGGTAGTGACCTTAGTGCAGAGGACAGAGAACTGTTGACAGCTTATCATCACAGTTTTGATGATGAAAAAGTGGATCTGGACCTCATTATGCACTTACTTTATAACATCTGTCATAGTTGTGAGACGGGTAAGTATAAACACACTCGCAGTAAATTACTGTACATTCAGCCTTTGATGAATCCTGCCCTTCTTTTGAGAACACTAAATAGGTAAAACCTTCCAAGTGCTAGTCTGCACACTACTGATACATATTTTAAGTGAATTCACTGCTTAACTCTGCAAACCCACTTCGTTTTCAGGAGCGATTTTAGTATTTCTTCCTGGATATGATGAGATCGTTAGCGTGAAGGACCGTATTTTTTTTGATGACAGGAGATTTGCTGACAACGCTCACAGGTAAAGCCTCCAGTTCTTACAGTTGAGGTTCTCATTGCATCTTTTAAAAATACTTAAGTGTGCTCTTTGTCTTGCATTAGATACCAGGTTTTCATGCTTCATTCAAATATGCAGACTTTGGATCAGAAGAAAGTGCTTAAAAGTCCACCTCCTGGTGTGCGCAAAATAGTAAGTTTTAGAGGACTTTGTCAGATAGATAATAATCCCTTTTGTCTTTGCTTTTAACTATAGTTTTGGTTGTTGTTTTATTTGCAGATTCTTTCTACAAATATAGCAGAAACCAGCATAACAGTCAATGATGTTGTATTTGTTATTGACTCAGGCAAGGTGAAAGAGGTATGATTGGTTAGAACTTTCTGTGGCAAGTAAACCTCCTAGTGTTATTCTATAATATGTAGTAGGTAAACTTTAGAGTACTATTTTTTTAACATAGGCTGAGAGCTAGTGCATGTCAAGTAACAAAGATCACTGAGAAGTTTTGACATTCGTTTTATGACAAATACTGTAAAGAATAAGCTGTTAATAAACCTTCTAAAAACTATTGTGGGTTGAAATGTTTATAAATCTTTTTTTTTTAATTTACAATTTCTGTTAGTTTTTTTAAAACAAATCTGTCTGTCTAAGACCACTATCTTTCTGAGACTTAAGAGAGCACTGGGAGTTCCCTTTGTCCTACTACTGTGTCAAGTCCAAATCAAATCTATCAAGTTTTTAAGTATTGCCTCTGATGTGTTGAATGCCCATTCCCAAATGTTAAGGAAAGGAGAGATGATATAATGAGGTAAATGAAGTTGGATTTCATAGGGGAGATACATGCCAGATTTCTAAAGTTCCCATTGTAGTACACTTTTTCTGTAACTTTGTATCTCATGTAAGAATATAAGAATGTAATTTCCAAGTGAGACAAAGAAGAAAACTTTAATCAATACATTAACATATTTTTTCCTGATTTGTGATAATCCAAAATACAGTCCATATCTTTTGTTGACTCAAAATTACCTACTGACTAGAAGGAAAACTTCAGTTTAGGAAACTGTAGCACAAAGTTAATGCAAAACATGTATTATAAATTCAATTGAAGGGAAGTACTTCAGAGCATACCTTTGTGCGAGAAGCTGCTGTTTGTTCAAATTATTTTTTCTATTTTTTAAAGAACTTGTGTTAAAATCTTGCTAGTAATTTTTGTTTCATGTATCATGGTTATTCATGGGTTTATGTTCCTTGCTCTGCTTTTATAGAAGTCTTTTGATGCACTGAGTTGTGTTACAATGCTAAAAATGGTATGGATTTCAAAAGCCAGTGCTATCCAGAGAAAAGGCAGGTAATAAATGCTTCATACTGATTTTTATTTTGCAGATATCCATCATCCTGTATGTTACAGTAAAGTATAAATCTATAGCAGCCACACTGGTTAATGTTTCTAGCCTAGTCCAGTATCCTGTTGAACAATGGCTAATACTTCTTCTCTGCAGTAAATGAAGAGTCAGCTTTTCATGTATTTCCTTGGAGTAATTTCCCAAGATACAGAAAAATGGTACTCAAAGATGTCCCAGAACTTACATTAGGTCTAGGTTGTTGTTCCCCCATGAACTTACTTCCTCTTTCTACCATGTAGCACCAACAGCCACAGTAACTTGTCTGTGGGCAAAGGACTGCCTGCTGCTAGTTTTTAATTGTACCCTGGCATCTCTTCTTTAGATGTGGCACTGAGCAGTGATTCCTTATTGATCATCTCCAAAGTATTCATGACAGGCCATGATCATACTCTTACCAGCGCAGTGGGTGAGGCCTGGGAAGTTGTGTGTAGATAGCAACAAATGCCTGTTTGGAGACATGATATGATTATCCTCCAGGTTTTTGAGCATGAATTGTGAGCATTTGCTCTCTCTGTTCCATCATTCACATATTGTATGGTCTTCGTTTTATCATTTCCATCTATACTTCTAAATGGGGAATTTCAAGAGGAAGAAATAAAGTTTGCAACTTAGATTCCTTATGGCACAAAATGTCTGAGATTTGGATTGATCTCAAGTTAGCAAAAGAGTTATATCAGTTCATTTAGCTAGATCTTACTTTTCTTCCCTCCAGATTTTTCTGTGTAGGGTTAAAGCTATAATTATTAGAAAGTATTTATTATAATAAAATCATATAAATTTCTGTACTAAATAATTAATATACCGAAAAACTCTATTAATTCATATGAGGGACTTCCTCTTAACAACAAAATTACCATTCTCTTAGACCTTCTTCTGCATTTGCATTCTCAGTTTGGATTGTTTGGTTAGGTTTTTTTAAAAAAAGAAATTCTAATTTTCACAGCTTCCCACATTTTATTTTCCAGGGCTGGGCGCTGTCAGCCTGGAGTCTGTTTTCGGCTCTTCAGTAGGCTCCGATTTGAGAATATGTTGGAATTCCAGACCCCAGAACTTCTAAGGATGCCACTTCAGGTGCGTGTTCACTTAGAAATTACAACTTCTAAAAAATGTATTATCACCAGACCATACTAATAACTCCAAAAATGTATGTAGATATTTTCTCTCTCCCAAACCTTAATAGTATTTTTCTTCTTTTTGACTTGCAGGAGCTTTGTTTACACACAAAACTTCTGGCTCCAATTAATTGTCCAGTTGTTGAATTTCTCATGAAAGCTCCTGATCCTCCACCAGCTTTAATTGTGAAAAATGCTTTGCAAATGCTCAAGGTCAGCAGAGGAATACATTTAGATAGGATTTGTGTTTTACTAGTATTTGTGGTGTGGTAACTTATCTTACTGACTGTTAATTGTACTGAAAGTCTTGTTCACTTACTTAAGGATGCTTTGAATTTTTGTTTGCTTTCATTTTGTCTGTGTGTGTTGTATGTATTTTTCCATGTTAAGGGAAGGGACTACTGAAAAATCTCGTCTTGAATTGAAACTAGTTTGACTTGCTTCTTTAGTGTTTGGGAGCTAGGTAATGTCCAATATTCATATCCTTTCTGCTTTCATTGTAAATTAATTTTGCTCACTTTCCCCTTCTTCCCCTTGTCCCTACATCCCCACCTTTTTTCTTTCTTCAAACAGGCTATAGATGCCATGGACCCTTGGGAAGATCTCACTGAACTTGGTTATCACCTCACTGAATTGCCGGTGGAGCCACACCTTGGTAAAATGGTGTTGTGTGCCGTTGTTTTGAAGTGCCTGGATCCTGTTCTTACCATTGCCTGTGCTCTTGCCTACCGAGACCCTTTTGTGCTGCCCACACTGGCTTCTCAAAAGCGTGCAGCTATGCTGTGTAGGAAGCGTTTTACTGCAGGAACCTTCAGTGACCACATGGTGCTTCTCAGGGCTTTTCAGGTATCCTTTCAGAATGAGGACTGTTCACACATCAGAGTAAAAGACATACCAGCCAAACTGGATGTAGAATGGTAGACCATGGCTTTCCTGCATGTTGGACTCGTGGATTTCTCAGGCACACATTTTGTCTGATCTTTTCAAACCTGGGTAAATTTTGTAAGTTCCTGCAAGATGCCGCTTTATATCCTGTTACATGGATAACTTAAAGTAATGATCTTGACATAGTGATGTCTATAATAACATAATGAACTTCAAATAACATAATTATCATTATGTTTTGTTTAGGGAATAGGGAAAAGAAATCTGGTAGTTAAATAAAAAACCCAAGTTTGATACTTTTACTTTGTTTTATTTTATTGACCTAAATGTAATTTTTAAACCCATGCATTTTTAAATTTTAGATATTTAAATTAATAGGCAAATGTTAAAAAATTGTTCTTTGCAGGCATGGCAGAAGGCACGCAGTGATGGCTGGGAGAGAGCCTTCTGCGAAAAGCATTTCCTGTCTCAAGCCACAATGCAGATCATCGTAGGAATGAGAACACAGTTGCTTGGCCAGCTTAGAGCCTCAGGTAAATAGGTTGGAAAAAGTTCTAACATAATTTTAGAGTTAAATGTACAAGTTAACAAGTGAACACTATTCTCCTTAAAATGCAAATTGTCATTTTCCTTACTTAAGTTGAAAAAGACCAGTACATATTCATGCTGGGCATGGAGGAGATGCTAGGGTAAGAAGATGTGGCTGGGGAACAGCTGACATAACTGAAAGCACCCTGATTGTTCGACCTCCTGCTGTCTTGCAGAGTGAGACGCGTTTCCTTGGGTTTTTATGTTCTAGTAAATTTTTTTCGGAGGCAGTTGGTAAAATGAGTTCAGACCCTAGGTTCTGAGGCAGAATCAGTTAATTACAGCTCAAGCTGGATGTCCCTGGAGAGTGTCCTGAATAAAGAAATCCCTTTACCCTTTACTGTCAGTGCGCACAATCTTCATGTGCCCTGTGTGTGCCTCACATGCTGCTCTTGATCCAAAGTCAGTTTATGGTCTGGAGTCTTCTTCTGCCTCAGTGTGGGCAGCCCATTACCTTATATTCCAGCTTGAGCCAGCCTTGGGGCCCTCCAAGATCTCATCCTTTATCCAAAGGTGTCTGTTACTTCCTCTGCTTAGCTGTTCATGCTAACACTGACACTATATTTAAAGTTCAGCTACACTAGGTTGTGAGCAGGGTCCACTCATGCTAAGTTGGAAGCAAGTTGCAATTAAACTACACAATTTCTAATATACTGTTAAGTAAAGAGGTATTGTAAAAAGTTATTATATTCTACATGAGTATGAAACTCCTTACCAGGAAGGATTTCAGTATAAGGATTTCTTCTTGGTGCTGTTAATGTTGGCAGTTGTGAAAAATGCAGCTAATTTGTAGTTTATTTCACTTTTTCTTTTGAAATTCCTTTTGAGATGCAAAAAAGTAGATCTTAAATACAAGCAAATATAACACAGTGTTGGCCTCTTTCTTTCTTCAGGTTTTGTTAGAACCAGAGGAGGAGCTGATATTAGAGATGTTAATGCTAACTCTGAAAACTGGGCTGTAGTTAAAGCTGCCTTGGTGGCTGGGATGTATCCCAATCTTGTGCATGTAGACAGAGAGAACCTGGTTTTAACTGCACCAAAGGAGAAGAAAGTGCGATTTCATCCTACTTCTGTTCTTAGTCAACCTCAGTATAAAAAGGTAAAGCCACTTTGAACTTTTTAGAAAATATTTTTTCTGGCAGGTGATAAAATGAAAAATTTGAGTTGGTTTATTTGTCCAGTATTTCAGTTCTGCTAAGTGGAACAAGACAGAATAGTAAAAAGAAATTTTGAAGAGGTAACAATCGCTGCTCATTGTTATGAGGAAAAAGTTCTGCTCTGAAACTGGTATTTCTTTAGATCCTCTTTTAAAGCAAAATATTTTGTTTCAAGGTGGTAGGATAACTTGTAAGTCTGGTTGAATATACTTGTGCTTTTTTTATTCCTGTGTATGTAAATACTTATGCATTTATTTCTACATACATAAAGTAAGAGCTAAGTTAAAATTTATTTTAATTACATATAGACAATAAAATAGCCTAGTCTTATTTGCTCCTGAGCAGATTCCCCCAGTGAATGGCCAAACTGCAGCTGTTCAGGCACTCCCTACAGACTGGCTGATATATGATGAAATGACGAGAGCTCACAGGATAGCAAACATCAGGTGCTGTTCCGTTGTAACACCCATCACCGTGGCTCTCTTCTGTGGACCAGCTAGGTTACCAAGTAATGCTTTACAGGCATCTTCATCCTGCCAAGGTATCCTGAAGTCTGGATTTGGAATGTTTGCATTGGTATTATACTAGTATGTGATTCGGAAAACTTACTTTTCAGGTCTATCTTCTACATATTTTGACTAATTCTTAAAATGACAGAGCTGTAGATAGCTCTTCAGGAATAATTTACAGGCTTTGTAACAAATGTCTTGAGTTTTGCGAAGCTTTATAAGTTTGTAACAATTACAGTTCTGGAGTCTCAGAAATTACAGTCTAGTTTTTTAAAAAACTAAAAATGCAACCAAAATGTTTAAAGACAGTGCTGAGAAGTGTAGTATGTAGATTTTTTCTACAGCCTAGTTTATTTGATACTTTTAATCAGATGATGAACTGAACAATGTAGTTACAGTTAACATGGCAGGTAAGCATACTGCTTCCAGTTGACCCATGCATTTTAAAGACTATTTTCTATTGATAACTTTTAAAGTCAGTTAGCAATATTATTAGCTAGAAAGAGTAGAGACTTTACTAAAATTTCCTTTTCTTCATATTTAAATGGAGTGCTGTAAGAATAGAAGCAAAAATAATCTATCTGTTGTCAGTTCTGTAAAAATATTAGTTTGAATTGAAATAAGAGTCCAAGCTGACTTTCCTGACTTGCTCTGAAACTGTTACCCTTAAAATAATGTTAATGCTGATTGAATTGTACTTTGAAAAAGAAAAAAGAATCCTAAATAGACATGTGCATTCATAATTTTTTTTTCTTAATTAGACTTTACTACGATATAAAGCATAGAGCAATGTGTGGTTTAACAAACAACTTCAGGTAAAAGTTAGATGATGGCTTGCTATTGATGAAGGTACATGAAAGAGTCAGATCACATCAGTATGACTGTTTATGTGGTAGGGCCATTAAGATATCTGGGTAGGGCCATTAAGATAAGTTTGTTCTCCTAACTGAAGCAAAGACTTTCACTGGGGTGTATATGCAGAAATCAAAAAGTGTGCTTAAAAATGTTTACATTTTAAGTGAAAATTTAGGAGGAAAATTAGCTTATTGCTGGTAATACAGCAGTGTTCAAGTTTTTGTATGCAAGTGTAAATAATATGCAAGTGTTAATGCACCTTTTATACTTAATTCAGGAGACAGGGTATCCAGTGATAGCAGTGACAGTGAGATGGAGGACAGAACAACTTCTAATGTATCACTCCTGAAGCTAGATGAATGGCTCCACCTTAAACTGGACTTTGAAGTATGTAATCTATCACTTCCATGCTTGTTTTGTATAGAAGAATATTTATGCCATACCATCCTAAAAAGATTCCTAAAACAGTTGGATAACCAAAAATTTATTGTAAGAATGGCTGCTGTGATCCCTCAGGTCTCTCAAATTTAGAGGAAAATATACTAAATGGGTTAACCTTTTAAAAACATACAAACAGGGATTCAATCTCCTTTTGCCCAGGCTAGTCAATTGTGTGAAGTCACATATTCAACATCCAAGTTATAGGACTTGCTATGGGTTGTAACAACCCATAACTCTTAAATCTTGCACCTTTCAGAAAGAAAGAATTAGTTACCTAGCCAACTGCAAGAGTGCTTATCTTTCTTCCTCTGTCATGATGCGGCTGTCCCACCTATCACACTGGGAAGCAGGAAAGCCTCAGCAGTCAGTTCCTATTGGATCTGCTTCAGAAGCACTTTGGGTCAGCTGACGTTTTATAAGTTTGATCCATTTCCATAAGTTAGTGGATTCTAAAGAAACTGCCAGACAAAAGAAAATGGCTGCAAGGAACAGCAAGCTGCAGGTGGTAATGGCTGCATAATGGCCCTTCTGCTCTTTGTGGTCCTCTGCATTGCCTGTGTGGTGCTCCCAGCACACAACACCTTAGCTTGACCTGGGTTAGCCAAAGCTTGAGTAGGAGTTGAGAGAACAGTAAAAATGGCATATTGTGTATTTCCTTTTCTGAGAGGATGACTAAAGGTGCTTGACTAAAATGGAACACCTGAAACTGCTGAAAGAAAATTGCTGTCAGATTTTATAAAAAGCAGAAAAAAGTCCCAGCCCTTGAAGATACAAATGTTCTGGTTATTGTGAAGCTCTGATTGTGTTTAGAGGGTAAAGTAACCAGAGGTCTTTTCCATCAAGATTGTCTAAAGAGCCCATAGATACAAACTGAAGTGGCTGGAAGGACATTAGACATGAAAAGACAGCTTTTAAAGAGATAATAATTTTTTTAAAGTGAAAAATGAAAAATCCTACGTGTTTACAATAGAATTTTAAGTTTTGTGCAGTGCAGCATGAAATGGTTTAGAAATTATCTTGGACCTGAGGAAAGAAAAGATAACAGCTTAATTTAAATGTGAGGTTTTCTTCCCCTCCTCAAGACCTTAGTCTTGCCTTTCAGTTTGCCGGAATGCCAGCTGTTGTCTGATAGAAGAGATGTAGAGTACCCTTTGACTAACTGATCTAATTTTTATTAGTCTTTAACAGAACTGAAATTCATTACAGGCTGCTGGTTTGCTGTTGCAACTCAGGCAAAAGTGGCATAGCTTATTTCTGCGTCGTATGCGAGCTCCTTCTAAATCGTGGTCTCAAGTTGATGAAGCAACTGTAAGAGCAGTTGTAGCTGTTTTAACTGCTGAAGAACAGTCTGTAGGTTTGCAGCAGCCTTCAGGGATTGGTCAGAGGCCAAGACCTGTGGCTTCTGAAGATCATCTTTTAGCATCTACATGGAGGCAAACTAACACCAGGAGAAGTACAGCAGAAACTGAATTCTCTGACTCCTCTAATGCTGAAAAGTAAGATGTTGAGATCTTCCAGAGACTGTAGCTTGTAATTTATTTATCTAAAAAGCATCACTTGAATTTCTGCTAATATTAAAAAGAAAGAAACAAATAAATACAGCCAAAAGCTTTGATGCTGTCCTATGCTGTGTTGTAATTGTGATTTCATTGAGAACTATTTCATATATATGCTGGCTGTTTGGGACAGCAGTCAGAAATAGTGTCCATGAGTTGTGCTCTTTGGGTAGTAGCAGAAGAGGTTTAACCATAACACTCAGAATGAATTCATGCCTTTTTATTTACTGTTTAATATGTTTTGGAATTACTGTAATATATGTGGTCATCGAGTAGGCTGATATGTAGATAGAAATTGTTCTGTGACCTCTTGCAAAACTCACAGTCTGTCTTGTATCTGTATTTACTTCTTAGAGTTCTGATGAGGCCTACTCATCACATACTTCATCAGCCAAAGAAGTACAAACGAAAAAGTATTTTGTACTCCAAACAAACTTCAGATGACAGGTCAGATCGATCATCAGTGAAGTCTGCAGACAGCAGTAGCTTCCCTAGCCCCTGTGGCAGTCCATCTTCTCCAATATCTGGAAAGGTACAGTTTACATCAACATATTACCCTGCTCTTCAAAATTAATAGTATCTCTTGCTGATATCTTTCAGCAACTGTCAGGTATTGTATTGATAAATTAAGAACCTAACTTAGATTTTCATTGTTAACAGCCATGTAATACTTCTTTTGGAATTGAAAATCAAGAATAAATATCTTTGTTATACCAGTTTAATACAGTAAAAATATTATTCTTTGCAGACTTCTGAAGTAAAGCTATTCAAAGTAGAAAAAGATCTATTTTTGGGTGGGGTTTTTTTTTGAAACTTGGTATAATAAAAAGTAACAGTATATACAGCATGTGGATTTCTGAACTCTGTGGATTCTATCTTCATCTCTTTCTGTTATAACATACATTGGTACTGATTCTCTGTAGGTTTTGTGTTATCTGCCTCATTATGACTGCTTGGCAGTTTTTTTGATGATTATTTAAGAAAGCATACATTTTTAGTGAGTTTATTTTCATAAATCTCCCTGTATTTTTTTAATTCAGCCAATGTTACAGGAAGAAAATCTGTTTGTGAAAATGGACATGCAAGTAGTGTGCTACAGGCTACAGTCTAGGGTGATTAATTTTGTGTCATCTGAAGTTGTCTCAGACTTGAAAGAATTGTAATTAATCGCTAGACTATGTAGGCCTGTTCTGCCATAATTGTTTGCTGCCCCTCATGAATGAAGTATAGTTTTGAAAAATGCTGAAAAATGCTTAAAAATATAAAATAGATATAAATATACTTCCAAGTCAATTCTAACAAGAGTAGCTGATAATATGTTTCTTTATAATATTGGAGAGAAGAAGAAGAACTCAGTGAAGGGTCTGTCTGCATGTGTGTAAAACTTCAGAACTAAAGCCCTAAAACTTCAGAACTAAACTAAAACTATTTATTAATTTAATTTAATTCTTTCAGGCTTCCAAATCGCCTTCACCAAGACAAAATATGCCAGTTCGGTACTTTATAATGAAAAGTAGCAACTTGCAGAACATTGAGATTTCTCAGCAGAAGGGTATATGGTCCACAACGCCCAGTAATGAACGAAAACTGAATGGAGCCTTTTGGGAAAGCAGCATGGTTTACTTAATATTTTCTGTTCAAGGGTCTGGACACTTCCAGGTGAGTCCTTAGCTGATACTAACTGTTGTTGGTGGTTGATGATTTAGGAGAGTGCAGCAAATGGCTGTGTATAGTATGGAGGGCTTTGCTTATGACTTCTGACGTTCTAGTAAGTACAGTATTATGCCAATGTCTCTGGTTGCTGAGGAAGAGTACTTTATTCTTCTCCAAAACAGTCCCTTTCAATGAACTCAGTTTCCCCCTCAAATGATAAAACTAAATTGCCACCAAACATATTGAGTCAAAAGAATGTTTCTGCCCTACATAAATGCTTTAAAACAGCAGCAATGGAACAAATAAATCCATACAAAGCAGGAGATTGCTGCCTTTTTCTCTGTGTGCCAAAATAAATGTTGTAAGTGAACAAGAAGATAGAATCAAGTCAGAACTTTGTAAAGCCAGGAAACTCATATGTCTTTAGTACAAACTTAAATAAAAGCTGTTTTGCTAGAACTGTAGTTTCTCAGTTATGAAACTGGAAAGTCATGGCCATGTTTCTTCCAGAGCTGCCTTGAATTCACGTTTACTGAGGTATTTGTCAACAATTGGCTGAAAAATCTGTGGCCAGTTTAAAGGTAAAGACTTGACCTGCTAGTGCAAAGTTGCAGGTTAACTGTGTTGTAGAGCCTGCTAAATTCAATTGTTACAAGTGTAGAAAGTTCTTTTACCTCTTTATATATTATAAACTACTAATAGAAGTCAGCTGAACTTGAAATTTAATGAACCAGTCCAAACATACAGATCTTGGTGATACCACTTATCAGTGGTATCCGATCAGTAATTTGGGAGTCACAAAATCTTCACAGCTTCCCCCCATTCCCTGTCACACCTTGCTGAGTGCTGGGAAACAGCCTTGGGATTTACAACATTAATTACAATTCCAGATCTGTTTGTTCTCTTTTTTTGGGCCAAAGCTGAATGAGATCTTTAGAACTTCAACTAAACCCTTCATTTTACCATTTTCCCAGAGGAAAATATCAGTATTTCCATGTTTCCCTAGTAAAACTCCCCATTATTTTGTTCTAATCTGTGTATACATCTCCATGACATTTAACCAGGAAAACTGATGACCTGCCAGAGCCTTTTCCCAGTGCTCTTCAGTAAATGTTTTAAAATTTAATTTCATTTCTTTATTTTGTTTTTTTAAATTTCATTTCTTCATTTAATATCAATTCTATTTTAATATCAGAATAATAATATTATAATAATAAAGGATGCAGCCACATAAGAAGAAGGTTGCTAGGTGTATTCTGAGGTTACTATTTTTTATTTTACACTGCAATAAATACTATTTCTGGATCAAAACAGAGTGTAGATATATCCTGAATACTTGTCAAGTTCCAGCTACTTCCAACTAGGATTCTAGTCTCATTCGTGTTATGTCTTTGTCTATAATATCAACAGCATTAAGCACCAAGAACTTTTCTGCCGTGCAAGAAATTGTGGGATCAGGGACTGGCAAGAATGGGAATTAGGTTAAAACATCAATATTTCAGGGAATTCCCAGCTGGAATGTATCAGCCACCACTGATTGTGGTGAAATGTACATATGTGTACAGTGATTTGGCAAATGCATATGCCGTATTGGAAAGTAATTTTCAGCATGGCACCTGAATCTGAAAATGGGCTGTTGTATCGGTGCTCTTAGACAAGAAAGCTGGGAGGGGAGAACACACTGAAGTCACAATGTAGGTGAATGTAGTTGCCTTGTCCTTTCAGTTTTGACAATGCACTGGATCTTCATGGGAACATGAGATTAACATTCCTTATATTCTCTTGCCTCAGGTGTCTCTACTTTCCACCTGTATTTTTCCTCTGTTCCTTTTATTAATTTTCACTGATTTTCATTTAAAGCTTGAGCTGTCTAGGACTGCATGACTTACAGCAGCAGTGTGTGCTGGTAACTTTAGGCAGTGCACTGCATCTCTTGGACTTCTAAGTAATAACTGAAGTAAATTTGGCTGAATAGTTGATACATTGTGCAAGGCCTAGGTTTATTTATTTTTGGTTTTGGTTTGTTTGGTGTGCGTGTTTTAAGGGTATCCTTAAATAAGTTAGATGCAGTCTTGGATTTGTGGTTTCTTTCATTTAATTTCTGAATACTTGTCTTATTGGAATTTCTTTCAGCTTTGTTAAAGAAGGAATTTCAAGCAGCTTTGACTTATTTTGGAGAACAGCTCCACACTTTTAATTGTATATGATAGTTCCTTAACAAAGAGGGAATAAGGAAAGGAAAAGGGAAGGAAGGAGGGAGGGAAGGGAGGGAGGCAGGAAGGAAGGCAGGAGAAAGGAAGGCAGGAAGGAAGGAAGGGATTTTTGAAAGAATTTTGTACAAGTAATGAGGAATAGCTAATGGACATAAAACGCTCATCTTGATACCTTGCATTTTGAATGCTTTTACAACAGCTTTTCAACCTCTGTTACAAAGCTTAAAAAAACCCCTTGAATGGTAATTGTGAGAGATAAATTGAAAGACATCCTGTGTTGTCAAATTCTAAAAGGTATATTTGAAGTAGAAAAAACAAATAACACTTGTAAGTTTCTAGGTGTAAATATTTTGGAAGATCCAGCTTCGTGTGGGTGAGTGTTTGAATCACTTTGAAACTAATTTGAAAGTCTCATATGAAGTCCGCTCATTTTTTTAATTCCAGCATAAATAGATATGCTCTCATTATGTCTCTTCTTTCAGTATTTCAATATTTCAAAATACTGAAATTTTATTTCCAGGGTTTTGCTAGAATGGATTCATCAATAGGGTGTGAGAAAAGTCAGGACTGGGGATCTGCTGGATTCGGAGGGGTATTTAAAGTGGAGTGGATCCGAAAGGAAAGCATTCCTTTTCAGTTTGCACATCATTTGCTCAACCCTTGGAATGACAATAAGAAAGTACAAATGAGCAGAGATGGCCAGGTAGTTATTCTTTTCTAAAGTCTTCTTTACTTCATACAACTGTGTTTTGTTCATTAGCTTGTTCAGCTTTGAACTCAGCTGTGCTTATGTATATATTAATCTGAATCACAGTTCCTTGGTGCACGTTGTACCTTCTGCTAATGCAGAATAACATTTGAATTAGTGGATTTGTTATAGTGAAAGCAGTTTCTTGCCTAATGTTGTTAAAAAAAAAAAGATTTAAAGCTGGATTTTTCCAAAATGAATGAGGTTTTGTTGGTGTGGGGTTTTTTTAAAATTTCTGGAGGTTTGTTTCCTTTTTGATTCAGATGTGTTCCCTGAGATAAGCTAGTCTGTCATACCCAAATAACTGTTCGTAATTAGAGGTTTGTGTTTTCCATAAAGCCTCAAGAGAATCTTGATATATGAGGTAGAATAAAGCTTAGTACTGTTCTCCAATTTGTTAAAGCAAAATGCAACTACAAAGAGCCAGAAAAGAATTTCCGCAAGAATTCTCTGTGGCAGTTTTTGCATTCTCCTCTCAAAACATCTCCTTGATACAAGATTCTGGAGCTGGACTTTTTGTATTCTCACTGCTTCCTCAAAACCTCTTCAGTTGTAAGAATGAGGAAAGGAGCATACTGTAGCAAGGAAATGAATGTAGTACATGTTGAAGTTGACAGTGCTTCTCTTAGAAGTGACTCTTAAGACGTAAAGATTCTCAACAGTGTAAAAAATAAGTGATTTATATTAATGTCTCTGATTCCACCAAGAGCCACTGCATTATCTCTGACCTGCCTTTCCACAATCTCCACCGCATTTCATGGAATTAAACTTAAAAGATATGGAGAATAATGATCTTCAGTTAATAAGGAAATGACCTGTGGAAGGCACAAGTTGTATGGTGCATCTGTTCTTGCGGTGGTATGTTCATTGGAAATTCTTTTGTCAGAACTGACATCTTGCCTGAAAAAAAAACCCCAGCCAACCTGTAGGCCGGGATTGCTTATGAAGGTTTTTAATCTCCTGTTGAGACCTTGGTTGTAGGTATAGTTCTAATATATCTCACAATAGCAAAAGTAACAACTCCTTCAGAAATTCCACCAGCAACCTCTTCCAAGGATTTTGTAATAAATAGTTTTTATATGCACAATGGCAGCAGTGCTAATAACTTTCCTAATTTCCTGACTGTTTCTAGGAGCTGGAACCACAAGTTGGAGAGCAGTTGCTGCAGCTTTGGGACCGTATTCCTTCAGAATGAAAAAAATCAACTGATTAAGCATAATGTGATAGAGGTAGTTATTATTTCATGTATTGCATTCTGGTTTTATCATAGAGGAAAAGGTATCAACATACCTTATATCATTACAGTACTGTCATTTGTAGCTTGTGGAAGAGCAGGTACACAGAGGACTAAATATTTTCTTCCTTTTGATTTTTTCTAGCTGACAGTGTTGAAACATCAGCTCTAACCACTAGAACCAGCAACATGCCTACAATACCAAGATAAGGAAGAAGTGACACAACAAGCCTATCTCCTGAAGCCTTTAGTCATAATGTGCAGCTAGCAGTGGGAAAAAAAGTGGGAATTATGTTTGTTTCATGGTTTCCTTGTTGTAAAAAATGTCAGTAAGGTTATCCACCAATCTTTTTTTGACTGAATTGTTTTTTCTACTGTAGTGTGCAGATATTTGAAAGTGTGGCTAAGTTCATAACTAAGTTTAAAGCAATGCACCACATGTAAGTTGGTTGTGGGTTTAAAATAGCACAGCAGACAGTTTACATTTAAAGCATTCTCAATCCAGTAAATGAAGGAAAGAAATTAATTTAATTTTAATTAATCATTCTTGCAGTTTGCGTAAAATAAATAAATTGAGAATAGATGTCTCCAAATATGTTGGGAGATTCTGTAATTGGTGATTTCTGTATGCACAGTACAAGAGCGAAGGATATATTCATACAAACAATTAGACAGTTGGAGAATGCTAGTTTTTGAATCCTAGTTTAAACACAGAAGGGAAAGAAGCATGAGACTTTTTTGAGTGTGGATTGGTCCAGTGTGGTATTGCCACTTTCAATTTTTTTTTCCTTAAAAATATTCACACTTTGACAAGCTGAAATAGACTTTCAGAGGCCTGTGGCCAAATGGTATTCTAGTAGTTCACTAACTTGAGCATTGTTAAAGATTTCTACTTCTTTTATAAAAAATAAAAAATAATTACCAGTACAACTTGCTTCATCTTTCAATGTAATCTTAATCTTTTCTTTCTATACTTTGTCTTTTTTCTTTCTTCTGTACTACTGTTGCTTTGGTTTATTGGGCTTTTCCTTAGTCATTAACATACTGTAATGTAAGGCTGTTATAAATTCAGTCTGCTCACTGTCAGCAATGTTGCTCATTCTTAGGTTAAACTGAGAGCCTTTTCTGCTTCTGAACTTCTACTTAGTTTCTCATGTCCTCTTAGGATGTACTCATAGTTCTGACTATCCCATGTATTCATTAACTGGCACAGCATCATTAGAAACTTCAGTTAGACCTGAAACAGGCTACTACAAGACCTGGTACAATCAATAAAAAGGCTTCCAAGGATATGAATGGCTGTGAAAAAGGAGACGAAAAGGATATTCAAAGATTTAAAAGAAAAGGAATGTTTAGGCATTAAAAAAACAACAAAAAAATTAAATGTGTATATGTATATATGTTTTCATCTTGAATCCAGAACTGAGGACTCACTTGCACCAAATAGTGTTCTTTAAAATCCATCCCTCTCTTCTTTTTTTTTTTTTCTTGGAGACATTTATTACAAGTTTAGCACTCTATTTAATTTATATAATAATAGTCAATATAACCTACAAGAACCCTGCACTTGGACAACAGTCAGATTTTTGACATGTTGCTACTTCTCTCTGCCAATCAAGAAGCAATCATTTCATAAAGACACCTCACCAAGAAAAGCCGTGCATGCAGGTTTTGCACAAATCCATGTTCTGTCTGAGGCCGCTGACATGAAAAGTCAGTTTTTAGCTGCACTGCAAACGTTCTCTCTCAAAATCAGTTGTAGGAAGACTGGCTGTTTCAGTGGGAATGTGTTTTGTCAGTTTTTTATAGAATCACGGATGGAGTGTTTTAGGTTAGAAAAGACTTTTAAGTTCATTGAGTCCAACTCTTGGCCTAACACTGGCAAGTGTGACAAAATAGCAACTTTCTCCTCTTAATCATTACATGAGAGTTAGTTGTTGAGAATGCTTGAAATGAAAAATGGGGATGAGAATGAAAAATGAACAGAAGAGCCACCAGATTAAGAAAATAAAAATAGCACATTTACTTAGTAGAAAATGCTAACGTAGCAGGCTGAAAAACAAGAAAATAATTATTGGATGCGTACTAAATGTCTGTAGGAAAAAAAAAGTTGGCTATTTAGGTACCTGACCTGCTATTCTGCTCTCAGATTTTCAGTAAGTACTAAATATGTGAATTTTTAATTAGTTTTTAGTATAAGTAAGATTGGGGAATATATTTGTGATTCATTTATTGAAAAAAATAATCAGGAAATCATACCCATTTTCTGATACTTACCATAAGAAATATTTCAGAACTTACTGTATAAATGAAGATAGACTAGTTCTCTTCTGCTGTAGTTTTGCCAGGACTCGTAACTTCTTCATTGTTTTGTTTCACACTTGGAACTATGTTTAATGGGAGCCATACAGGACACATGATGGTTGTGTTTTTTGTGGAATTATTGGAAGTACTGGTTTTCAGCTGTAGAATGTTACCATCAATGCTGAAAGCTCGTAAAGGTTCAGCCTTTCTATGTTTGCTAGATTTCTGGCTTGGATATGTTCACAAAGTACACACTTTCTAGTATTCAAGTCTTTCTCTACTGGTGAAGAAAATTGCTATATCATGGTGAAGGGAATTGACAGCTGAACATCTGCTTTGAAGACTTTTTATTTGCCCTCTTACCACATTGCTCCTGAAGACTCATAAGCCTTGACCTCCATCACTTGTTTGGCCACTTCCCTGGTAATGCAATCACTTTGGGCCTTTGATGAGTATTCAATGTAACACCAACCCTCACCCTGTCATCTCTGAGGGCAGAAGCAGTTCAGCTATTCAAAGATTTTCTTTTTTTTAAAGGGAAATTGATTTTCTTTTTTTAAAAGGGAAGTTGAATAATGAACATATCATTAGGGAAAACCACAAAATGACATCCTAAGAACAGTAATTGAGTCATTCTGAGTACTGGGATAAAGGGGAGCTGTTTCTGACTAGCATGTCAGAAGCCTTCTCATTCCCTGAATTGGGATGGGAGAGAAACAGCAGCTTATTAAATGGAGAAAGATTTTTGGCATTTATTTTGAAAATGGCTGTACTGTTACTATCATTGTATGAAGGTTACTCTGATTTGTCTCCGTGTCTTCCTTATCTTGGATAACTTGTGATTTTTATCTGGATCTCATAGCAAGAATATGCTAAAATAGTGACCAAGTGTGGTAACTCTTCTCCCTATGATTTCACATCATCAGCTGTACTGTTGAAGTTGGAGGAAGAAATTGGGTATGCTTATTATAAATGTGCTTGTTACATTTTAAACCAGGATACTGAGCATAAGTTGAACGTAGTTTGGGTGTGAAAAACTAAGGTGCTAGTCATGTCCTCTCTGACTGCTACCCTTTCTCTCTACATGGTGAAAGTGGTGATTGCTGTTCGTTAACATGGAATTTGGAAGAATTCTGATTAAAAGGACCCTAAGAGGTGAACTTATTTCTTTGTAAGAGTAGAAGCTGGAATGTGTCTTTTTCTCCCTAGATCTGAAATTGATGGAAAGGTGAAAGAAAATCTGTACTAAACTGTTCAGCTTCTCGCTTCTCAGTGTTTCCATTGCACGAAGTATACTTGGCATAAACTGGATTTTGTGGATTTGGTGCCTTTCTCTATTGTAACGGTGCGACTTTAATTTTGGAGTTTTAAATGCTGGTTTTACATTTATATTGTTCAAGTTGAAAATGGTTTGTTCCAAGTTTCCCCTCCTATTCCTTCCCTGTTAGTCTATTCCCTTCATGGCTGGAAAGTCCCAAGTTGTTTCCATGGAGACTGCTCCCTGCCACCCCAATGTATCCCTTGCCTCGAGACCTGCCACTCTTGGGAAGGCCTCTCACCTGGTTCCAGAAGGTTCAGGGGAGATCGGTCCCTGACTGGGGCAGGCTCGGGGAATCCCCCTCCCCTCCCCTATCATTGGTTTCTGTATGTCACCCCACTCCCTAGCCACTCCCTAACTCCTCCCTTGCCATCTTGTGATTGGTTGTTTGACATCCCTTATAAGTTCACACACAGGCTTTGCTCGGGGGGGCTTCGGTCAGAGCAATCCACAGAGAATAAACCCTTTTCCTGACGCTCCAACGAAGCCTCCTTCTCTTCTCTCGCCGTGGCCGCCTTCCACCTGCTCATGTGACAGCACAGCTTACCCACCGGGTGGGTTCTGCCGGTCCGTCCTGCGGAGCCCTACCGAGGCTGGGACAGTTCCCCGCCAGGGCTGCCGGGCCAAGCTGGGAAGCCGCTTGAGAGCGGGCTAGGGGAACACGCACCAGGTGGCGCCCAATGTGGGGCATGGCGCTGTTCCTCTGTCCGTTCACACGATCGTGGCAGCGTGAGCTCTCAACTCGGGACTCGTCTGTGAAGATCGCCAGACCCCGAGGAGCTGGTCCTCGTCTACGTGGGAGACCTCCACGCAGCGCTGAAGGGCCACTGACAGTCACCCACCTGCCAGTTGAAGCAACTCTTTGGAGTGCGCTCCTGGCAGGAGAGGAGGGCAGCTTCCCCGCACCCAGGGAAGTCCTCCTCCGGCAAGGGACCACCACCACCCCGTTTAACGACGCCTGCACCGGACACGGTGAGTATAAGGGCTCACCTTCTTTTGATGTATCCCGAGGGAACAGCTCCCTTTGAGATCCTCTGGGCTTCACACCCTCGGCCTCATGCCTTTGGGGAAGGCTCTCTCTTTTAAGAAGAGCCAGGGTTGCAACCCCCTTGTGGAGTAGCCTTAAGCTCTCCCAGGGACTGAGAAAGTCCTGAGTGCGGCGGCCTTTGTTTCCTCAGTTTGGGTTTTTCACATTTTCTTTTTAGACCCCCCAGCACGAGGGGTGACCGGGCTTTTTGTCACACTGTCGGTTTTTGTTGCACAGCCTGCACTCTGGGTGCGTGGAGGGTCTTGACCGCTCCGGGCTCGGGTTTTAAGTTTGCGGCTTTTGGTTTTCGTTGCTCTTTTTCAGTTTTCGGGTGTGTGTGAGTGTTGGAAGTAGATTGAGCGATAGGTGCAAAGCTCTCTACTGCAGAGAAGGATGTTTTTTGTTTAATTGTTTTGTTGTTAAAAGGCTCTCAAGTTAAGTTTAAAAAGAGAGCGCTCAAGGGTTTTGTCCAGCTCCTCTTCATCCACTTTCCCAAAGTGTCCCCTGCACAGGTGACGTGTGTCAATTTTTGGAACACCGTTTATTCAAAATTTTTACAATTGGGCAGGGCAGGGGATGAACGAGCAGCCAAATTTACATATTGGCCCTATACAGATTCGATCTGTTTTAATTCAAATGAGGAGAGTGGAGAAAGGGCAGCAAAGACAGACTACCCCAGTTTCCCCTAAACCCAGTCCCAATCCCTCTTTGCCCCGAGCGGGTATTCTGCGGGGATCAGCAGGGAAAACTCCCTCTGCTAGCCCTGGCTCCCTGCGGGTACCCCAGTCCCCCCGCTTGGACAGTCCAAGCCAGACTGTCCAGGGAGCTCGTTATAGCCCTGGCTAGTCTTCTCAAGCTTCTTCCCTATCCCACTCTTCCCCAGTTAAAAAGCCCCGTGTTTGGTTTGGTTCAACTCGAATTTTTGATGCGTCACAAGATGGTGTCCCTTTGTACCCTCATGCGCGACATGGCAGTGACCGCATGGCACGATCATCTCCGTGTTCGGCGCCCCCATCCCCCACTCCTCCTTCCCACAATCCTTTTTCTTCCTGCCACACCAACCCTTTCCTTTCCTCCCACCTCCCAGGAATTCCTGTCTCCACCTCCCTTTTATGCTCCTCCCTCAACTCCTCCCAGTCCAAGCTCCGCCCCAGACCCTACCTCCTTCCCTATCACGTCACTCCCCAAGGCCACGCCTCTAGCCGTCCCAGAGCCATCTTGGACTTCCAGTTCCCACGGCCTGACATCTGGTTCCCATGATAGGGATGCCGGACGGGAGGAGCCGGAACCCCAGGACCCATGCCAGGGTGACCTTCCTTCCCTTGCTCCTGTGGTTTACCGCAGGTCGAGGGGTGGGAATGTCACTCATCCCAACTGGCAGCCCCTCTCACAGAACATGATCAAGGATCTGTGTAAGGCTCACCGGGAGTACGGGAGGGAAAGCCCATATTTCCGAGGATTGTTGAAAGCCAACTTAGCCGGTATAGTGACAGTCCCGTTCGATCTTCGGCAGCTCTTTTCGTGCCTGCTCAACTCAACAGAGTACAAGCTCTGGGAGGCAGCATGGAAGGACCTGCTTCGGACTGCACTTCCAAGCTTGTTAGACAATCCAGCGACCGCAACAGATGCGGCGGGGGAACCCATTACCCTCGAGCATCTGTCCGGGGAAGGCAAGTGGGCACAGGCTCAGGAACAGGCAAATAACATCCCAGAGGGAATTTTAAATAAGGTCAGGGACATGGCTGAAAAGGCATTTCTTGGACTGTGGTCAGGAGGCCCTCTGCCGCATTATTCAGATATTAAGCAGGGACCGGCAGAGCCCTTTGTAGATTTTGTAGAACGCCTAACCAGGGCAGTCGAGTTACAGGTGTGGCGGGAGGAAGCCAGAGGGAGTGTGCTAGAGGGAATGGCGCAGAAGAATGCCAATGACAAATGCAAGATGGCCATCCTCAGCCTGCCCCTCAAGCCCCCGCCCACCATTGATGACATGCTGCAAGTCTGCGAGGCCAAGGTCCCCTTGATATCCTCTAAGGCAGAGCATGCCTCCCAGCACCATCTGCGGTCGACTCCAAGGGCAGCCGCGGCTGACGCTGTAGGGTCGCGAAGAAACTTTCCCGCAAGGAAGCCGTCATTTCAAGCTGGCAGAAACACCTGCACCCTCTGTGGAGGAACTGGACATTGGCAGAACAGCTGCCCATTGAGGGCAGAATTCCAACAGTTTGTCAAAAACCGGGGAGGTGGAGGAGGGGGGTCCTAGGGGAACAACAACCCCCACCAGCGAAAAAACTAGGAGGCGAGCGCGGTTCCACCCAGCGCGATGATAAAAAATGGGTGGCCCGGGCCAGGACGGGGAGAGGAGGAAGGAGGACGGAAGCTGACACGTCTTTTTCGCCTACCAGGACTGACACACGAGTCTTAACAGACTCAAAGCCACCGGACACGACACCGCGAGAAATAGACCTCGCTGACCCGATCGTGACAACATACTCACGGTATGAACCCTTTAGGCTGCAGCTAACAGACTCGCTGTTGCTGAAAGACACCGATTGGCATCTTATATCAGTCAACCCGAGTGAGCAGGGCACTTGGCATTGGATCAGAGCTAAGTGCATCGTCATTGGGGACTGTAAGTATACACCTCGTGAGATCGAAGTCACTCCGGGGACCGTCGACTCGGATCCCAAGCGCTTCGACCTCTGGCTGCACTGCACACACCCATCTGTCTTTCTACCAAAAGGGCAGATAGTTGCCCAAGTGATACCCATCCCCAGTCTCAACAAAGAGATGCCCTCCGTGGGGAGGGTAAGGGCAATCACAAAGACAAAACCACAGCTAAACTGTGAGATGCAGGTGGGTGAAGAGGCCTTTAACATCAAGGCTCTCTTGGACACAGGGGCAGATGTGACGATCATCCCCACAAAGGATTGGCCGTCACATTGGGCCTTGCAAAGCATAGCTGGAGACGTTCAGGGTGTAGGGGGCATGCAATTGGCCAGACAATCAAAGAGCGTTGTGCAAATTAAGGGGCCGAATGGGCAATTGGCCAATCTCCGCCCATTCGTTTTAGACTACCAGGAGCCCTTGCTTGGACGAGACCTGATGGCCCAGTGAGGGGTCACAATTGACATTCCCGACCCCTCACAGGATTTTTGGGCGGCGGCCGCTGAGAAGCACCCTACCCAGAAACTGAATTGGAAAACAGATGTTCCAGTCTGGATAGAGCAGTGGCCGCTTTCAAAACAAAAATTAAAGGCGCTGAACGAGCTCATGGAAGAGCAACTCCAAAAAGGTAACATCGAGGAGACCACGTCCCCATGGAATTCTCCGGTCTTTGTCATCCAGAAGGCTGACAAGACCAAGTGGAGGCTCCTTCACGACCTCAGACAAATCAACAATGTGATTGAAGATACGGGGTCTCTCCAACCTGGGATGCCTTCCCCAGCAATGCTCCCATGAAATTGGAAATTGGCTGTAATAGACATTAAAGATTGTTTCTTTCAAATTCCCCTGCACCTGGATGATGCCCGCGCTTCGCGTTCTCAGTTCCCACCATCAACCGAGAGGCCTCAAGGAAAAGATACCACTGGAAAGTGTTGCCACAAGGCATGAAGAACAGCCCTGTCATCTGCCAGTGGTATGTCTCTTCCTTGTTGTCCCCTGTGCATGCAGCCGCAGACAAGGCAGTAATCCACCACTACATGGATGACGTACTTGTCTGCGCCCCAAATGACGATGTGCTTGCCCATGCGCTTGACCTGACCATCTCTTCATTGGTTGCTGCAGGATTCGAGCTGCAGGAACAGAAGATTCAACGGATGCCACCCTGGAGGTATTTAGGCCTGGAAATCAGTAAGCGGACCATTGTTCCGCAAAAATTGGCCATCAAAACCAAAATCAGGACTCTTGCCGATGCCCATCAACTGTGTGGGGCATTGACATGGGTGAGGCCCTGGCTAGGTCTTACCACCGAAGACCTAGACCCCCTTTTCAATTTATTGAAAGGCAGGGAGGAGCTGAGTTCTCTGAGGGAACTCACCCCAGAGGCGCAGAAAGCACTGGAAAAGGTTCAGGTAAAAATGTCCACCAGGCAGGCGGACAGGTGCACGCGCCTGATCTGCCTTTCAACTTTATTATCTTGGGGAACCTGCCACACCTCCACGGAGTCATCTTTCAGTGGGACAAGGGAGTCAGCAAGACACTTAGGAAGGACTGAGGCAGGAGGGATCCTCTCTTAATTATAGAGTGGGTCTTCCTTAGCCACCAAAGGTCCAAAAGAATGACCACGCCACAGGAGCTGGCGGCTGATCTCATCCGGAAGGCTAGAATCCGCATTAGGGAATTAGCCGGATGTGATTTCGAGTGCATACACATCCCGATTCAGCTGAAAACAGGCCAAATTACAAAACCAATGTTGGAGCACCTGCTTCAGGAGAATGAGGCTCTGCAGATCGCTCTGGATTCCTACACAGGAAAATTTCCTACACAGGGCAAATTTCAATTCATCGGCCTGCCCACAAAATTTTCAATTCGGAAGCCCAATTCACATTGGCTTGGGAAAGTGTTCAGAGCAAAAGACTTTTAGAGGCCTTGACAGTTTTTACAGACACATCCGGAAGGTCCCACAAGTCAGTTCTGACTTGGAGAGACCCTCAAACTCAGCAGTGGGAGGCAGACGTTGCCGAGGTGGAAGGATCACCTCAAGTTGCTGAGTTGGCTGCAGTCGTCCGGGCCTTTGAAAGGTTCTCTGAACCATTCAATTTAGTTACTGACTCTGCGTACGTTGCGGGCGTAGTGTCCAGAGCCGAACATTCAGTTCTGCAAGAGGTGACCAACATTGCCCTCTTCAAGTTGCTCTCGAAGCTTGTAAAGCTTGTCTCTCACCAAGAGCATCCATTCTTTGTGATGCACACGAGATCACACACGGATCTGCCTGGGTTCATCGCTGAGGGGAACAGGGGCTAAGGGCTGATGCGCTTGCTGCCCCCGCAGAGATGGCCCCGCTCCCAAATGTGTTTGAGCAGACGAAAATCAGCCACCAGCTGTTCCATCAAAATGTCCCGGGCTTGGTTTGCCGGTTCAATCTTACCCGGGAACAAGCGAGGGCAATTGTGGCGACCTGTCCTACATGCCAGCAGCACGCGCTTCCCACCTTAAGCGCTGGTGCCAACCCCAGGGGGTTGAGCAGTTGCGAGGTGTGGCAGACCGACGTAACACATATCCTTCAGTTCGGTAAGCTGAGGTATGTGCACGTCTCCGTAGACACCTTTTCCAGCACGGTCTTCACTTCTGCCCACAGAGGGGAGAAATCTGGGGATGCTATTAAGCATCTCATCCAGGCTTTCTCCTTTTTGGGTATCCCCAAGGTCCTGAAGACTGATAATGGGCCTGCGTACTGCTCGGGAATTCCGCAGCTTCCTGCAGCAGTGGGGAGTGGAGCACAAGACAGGCATCCCCAATTCCCCAACAGGTCAAGCTGTGGTGGAGAGGACCCATCGTGAGATCAAAAGGGTCCTGGACCAACAGCAGCCGGTCCTCAAAGTGGAACCTCCGCCAATCCAATTGTCAAGGGCACTGTTTACCATCAATTTTTTAAACTGTTCATTCGAGGTTTTGAACCCACCAGTCATGAGGCATTTCAGCAACAGCGACCAGCTCGCCCTGAAGGTCAAGTCACCAGTCCTTATTAAGGACCCGGAGACTGGTGGGACTGAGGGGCCTCATCAACTGGTCACTTGGGGTCGTGGCTACGCCTGTGTATCCACCCCCAGGGGCCTGAGGTGGATTCCCTCCAAGCGGGTGAGGCCCTACACTCCCAAGGTCTCTGGAGAAAGGGTCAAAGTATCGCAAGTGTCCATGGCTGCATGGAGGCGGAAAAGACACAAAAAGTCCTCCTGGGAGGAATTTGTCCTTCCCTTACCTCACTGGTCTGTTACTAATTATGTTCTTGTTTCCAATTCTCTTTAGTTTACCCCAGACTCGACCAGATGGAAGCCCCATGGGTGGCTGTCATCCTGCCGCTGATGCTCTTGGCCAGCCTCCAGACTCTGGCCAGCGGATGGATTGTGCCCCAGCCCAGAGCCAACGTCTGGGCCACTCTCGCGCGGTCCCTTAGTACAGGACAACATCTGCCTGTCCTCAGCATCGGCAACAGACCCTATGTCGACTTGCCTCGTGGGGATCCCTTTGAAACCTTCTGAGTTTCCCCCTGCCCTCATTAAGTTGGTATCTGTTGGGGGTTAGGTTTCTTTCTTTTTCACCTATAGAATTTTTTCCCAAGGGTTGCTTGGCAGCTAATGGCTGGGTACTTATCAGTGCTCAGCTGAAACAAAAAAGATGGACCCTGGCATTTAGCTACACCCTTTTGTCTCTGGGAGTTTCTCTCGAGGTGGGGAGAAAGACGGGGCTGGAGGGCAGCTTCACTTTTAGTGTGGTCTGCATCAGGAGAAGAGGGGGCTGCCGTTGCTGCGTGAGCTTCTCACTAGCACCACCGGGATCTGGTCCTGAAGAGAGCTGCTATCATCTGCTTGTGTGCCCAGGAAGATCCTGATCTCTCTCCTTTTGCTGCCCTGCTGGAGTTGGCTCAGCCCTGTCCCACTGCCTCGGCGCTGTTTTAGAGCTGCTCTGCACCGCGGGCCCGCACTGCCCTCCCTGCCAAACATCCCTGCCCCCCAGTGACCACCGACGGAGCTCCGAACTTCATCCGATCCACCAGCCCGGGATACCCCACCGTTCCAGCTTGGTACCTTTTTTTTAGAGTCTCCAGAGACCAGACTGCCCCGAGTTTTGTGAGACCAAGCTCCGTCAAGGTCCCTGGTTCTGTTTTCGCTATTAATTGCTGTAGTTGTTGTTGTTTGTTTGCCTTGTTATACATATTAGTAAAGAACTGTTATTCCTATCCCCATATCTCTGCCTGAGAGCTGTTTTAATTTTCTAAATTATAATAATTTGAGGGAAGGGGATTTGAATTATCCATCCCAAGATAGGCCCTGCCTCTCTTTAGCAGATACCTGTCTTCTTTCAAAACCAAGACAGTATCTGACCAAAATACCCGAACCGTGTCCGTGCCGCTTCCAAATACCCTTTTAGTAGTGAACCCTCTTTTGTTGTGGAGGAGCTGGGTTCCAAAACTTTCCCCCCTCCAGGCCGAGCTGCAGGAGCTGGATCTCCTCAGCTCGTCCGAAGCATTTTATTGCGTTCCATTTATTTTTACCCACCCCAAGGATCAGGAGAAGTCTTTCTATCCAGTCCTGCAAGCCAAGAAAGTCTATACCACAGGCACATGGTGCGAGAAGATCGCCCATGTGAAAATGACCTCAACACTTGAATTCCGACCCTTGGCCCTTCCCAAAGGTGTATTTCTGATCTGCAGTGACAGGGCATGGCCAGGCATCCCCTCTCACCTTACCGGAGGCCCATGTACCCTAGGGCATCTTGGTCTGTTCACCCCAAATAAAACCCAAATTATGGAGTGGACCCTAAAAAACAAGACTGGTGAATCGGCATGCCAAAAAAGAAACTTGAAAGAATTGGACACTGACTGCCAGTCAGAAATTATCTATTGGGCAAGACCTAAGGCCACGGCGATCACGGTTTTCCTCCCCTGGGTATCAATCGCCAAAGCCATGGGCGAATTAGGCCATTTGGAATGCTGGGTCACAAAACAGGCCAATTTGACTTCGAACGCCCTAGTGGACCTCCTGTCCGACGAGGAGATAACGAGGCAAGCGACCTTACAGAATAGGGCCGCGATAGACTATCTGTTGCTGATGCACGGGCACACGTGCAAGGAGTTCAAGGGCCTCTGCTGTTTCAACCTGTCATCCAAAGCAGAAAACATCAGGCAATCCATCTGCAAGATGCAAGATCTGGTTGGAGAGATAAAGAAAAAGACTGAGTACTGGCTGAGCAACATGTTTAAGAACTGGGGGCTATCTGGATGGGCCGGGTTGATTTTAAAGACTGGTCTTATAGTTTTATTTGTAATCGTCATTGTTTCCATTGCGTTCAGGTTAATCCAACGCTTTGTTTTAAAATTGATTTCGAGTGCCGCCTCTCCCTCACAAATAAACCAGGTCGAGTGTGCCACAGCTCCTCTGGAGGACGAGGTAAATGTCAATGAAGAGGATGTCCTCCCCGAGGAAGGCCCATCGCTGTGGCCACCAACTCAGCAACCTTGGTTCCAAGACTTGTATCCCCACACGGGATACCTGCCCTGCCGAGAGCAAGTCTCGTCCATCTAATTAAAAACAAAGGGGGAGATGTAGTGGTGTGACTTTAGTTTTGGAGTTTTAAATGCTGGTTTTACATTTATATTGTTCAAGTTGAAAATGGTTTGTTCCAAGTTTCCCCTCCTATTCCTTCCCTGTTAGTCTATTCCCTTCATGGCTGGAAAGTCCCAAGTTGTTTCCATGGAGACTGCTCCCTGCCACCCCAATGTATCTCTTGCCTCCAGACCTGCCACTCTTGGGAAGGCCTCTCACCTGGTTCCAGAAGGTTCAGGGGAGATCGGTCCCTGACTGGGGCAGGCTCAGGGAATCCCCCTCCCCTCCCCTATCATTGGTTTCTGTATGTCACCCCACTCCCTAGCCACTCCCTAACTCCTCCCTTGCCATCTTGTGATTGGTTGTTTGACATCCCTTATAAGTTCACGCACAGGCTTTGCTCGGGGGGGCTTCGGTCAGAGCAATCCACAGAGAATAAACCCTTTTCCTGACGCTCCAACGAAGCCTCCTTCTCTTCTCTCGCCGCGGCCGCCTTCCACCTGCTCATGTGACAGCACAGCTTACCCACCGGGTGGGTTCTGCCGGTCCGTCCTGCGGAGCCCTACCGAGGCTGGGACAGTTCCCCGCCAGGGCTGCCGGGCCAAGCTGGGAAGCTGCTTGAGAGCGGGCTAGGGGAACACGCACCACTCTATCCTTCAGCTTTTTGGTTTTTTTACATTGTCTTCATTATGTGAAATAACCTGTATGAAGCATTGTGTAATGCTTCATTGTGTAATGCTATTGTGAAACAATAGAGAAAACCTCTTTTGTTGATCTTGCTGAAGTGGCTCTGCAGTTGTTCTGCAGTCTCTTGTAGCATTTCCAATGTCCTGTGGGGCAATTGGGGTGTATCTGTTGACTGTTTAGGGGAACCGTAAAAGTTTGGGTTTGGTTCACATCTACTGGTGGTGAGAAGGTGCTGAGTAACACCAGCACCAGAGGTAGAACAAAATAGTATCCCTGAATTTGGAAGATCATAAGGATCTCCTTGCTTTAATTTCAGGTGAGGGTAAGTACAGCATGGAGCAAAGATCCAGATTCAAGCTGGAGAGATGGTAGGTTTCACAGTTCCTACTTCTTGTGCTCATTTAAATAGATGTCTCTGTCTTTCCTTTACTTACCTATAGTCTTTGAATCCTGCTGCAGCTGGGATTTTATACTGTTTGGATGGATTGCAGGTAATTAGTACCAAATACTGAAGGGATGAATCTGGCTGATGCACTGCTTCTGGACATGTTAAATTAGAGGAAAAAACCAGCTGTCTACCCTTTGGTGGTGGTCCAAGGCCTAACTGAAGTGTGAGATATGGTCTATTGTAGCAGGCAAAACAAACAGACTAGAGAAGTGTGGTGAAAGCTTAGAGAATATCTGCTGAATGTTCCTCAGAATTGTATCAGGTGTAGAAAAGGGTGTGTACGCCAGATGGGAAGTAATGTCTGGGAGCTAGTCCGAAAATTAGATCCTGGTAGTTTCTTGTGAGGGATGTTTTCTGTGATACCGATCCTATACATCCTATACGGAGGTCTCCTGGGATGCACGGCAGCCTACCAGCCTGCAAGTGTTCAGCAGATGAGAAGGCTCTGCCTGGGAGATGACACTCAGATTCATCTCCCTCTTCTCAAGGCCTGGCAGATGTGTACTGCAGAAGTTATACTCCATGTGGGGCAATGGCAGTTCTGGGTCCTGCTTGCCGAAGGGAGCTGTAACAGGCTGGCTGTGTGGCTGGTCCTGTGTGGCTGCTGCCTGCTAGCTGGGCCTCTGAATCCCAGAGGAGAGCACGCAGGAGGCTTGGACAGGAATACGGCTCCTGTGCACTGTGCCTGTGTCATGGGCTGAGGCGTGGCGCGGCGCAGCCGCCAAGCTCTGAGAGCTTGTGGCTGTGCCCTGCTCACCACAGTTACCCTGACAGCTGCGGTTTGCCTTCTCCACTGGCATCTCTGTGATCCTCCCCTGCAGGACTGGTTCAGAAGATTCCCAAAAATGAGAGGAAAAAAACTTCTTGAGACAGAACTTAAGTTAGTGTGTCAGTAGTGAAACCATCCCCTTGTGAATCCCCCCTTAAGGGGAAGGAAGCACCCCAACACTCATAAATGTTTGTGATCAAAAGGAACAACAGAAGGCACTGCAAAAACTCACCAAGTTTTATTAGTAACTTACACACTTGGCATGAAAACTGCTATATTAGTCCACATCCTACCCTATATACAAAAGGCAGAGGGATTGGGAGAAAGGGGTAGGGTGAAAGGGAAGGGAGAAAAAAAGGATAAATTAAAAAGAGGGAGGGAAAGAGAAAGAAAAAAACCCCACAGAATGAGAGACGACTAGTCCTGGTTCTAAGGCATGGAAATTCCTAGCCTACCCTATATACACATATGTCTTGGTTTGAAAAGACAGGTACCTGCTAAAGAGGGGCAGGGCCTCTCCTGGAATGGATAATTCAAATCCCCTCCCTCCAAATTACTATAATTTAGAAAATTAAAACGGCCTTCAGGCAGAGATATGGGGATAGGAATAACAGTTCTTTACTAATACTTATAACAAGGCAAACAAACCACAACAATTACAGCATTAATAGTGAACAGAACCAGGGACCTTGAGGGCGGCTTTGTTTCACAAAACCCGGGGCAGTGCAATCTCTTGGAACTCCGAAAAGCACCAAGCTGGAACGATGAGGGATCCCGGGCTGGTGGGTTGGATAAAATCCGGAGATCTGTCGGTGGTCACTGGAAGGGCAGGGATGTCCCGGCAGGACGGGGCAGTGCAGGGCCACGACGTAGCAGAAAAAACCTAAAAGCAGCGCCAAGAAAGCAGCGGCAGTGGGACAGGGCCGGGCCAGCTCCAGCAGGGCAGCAGCAGGAGAGCTCAGGATTTTTCCTGGGCACATGAGCAGAATGATGGTAGCTTTCCTCAGGATCAGACCCGATAGTGCCAGTGAAAAACTCCTCCCGCAGCAAACAGCAGCGTGACCATCCTCTCTCCAATGCCAAGATCAGAGAGCGAAGCTGCCCCCAGCCCCCTTTTTTCCTTGCCCCCAAAACCTCGCGTTACCTTCTCCCTCTGAGAGAAACTCCTGGAGACAAAAAGAAGTGTAGCCAGGTGCTACAACTCCTTATCCTTTTGTCCCACCTGAGTACCCGTAAGTACCCAGTAGATAGTTGCCTAGCAACTTGGGGACAAATTCTATAGGTAAAAAAACAAAAAGGAAAAAAAAACCCAAACAAACTTAACCCCCAACAACATGGCAGAGGGTTTGGGAAAAATGGGTATGGTGAAAGAAAAGGGAAAAAAGAAGAGGTGTATTAAAGAGGGAGAGGGGGAGGGAGGGAGAGAGGGAGGGAGGAAGAAAAAGAGAGAAAAAGAGACCAGCAGTCCTGGTTCCAGTGTTCATCCAGTGATGGGCTGTCAGTCCCACGACTGATGTCGTCGTGCAGACTGGGATGTCTGTGGTCCTGGGAGCAGTGCCCAGCATTCAGGGGAGGTCCTTTTTAGGTGTGAAAAACGAGGTTCACCTTTTTGGAAAAATTTAGAAGTTTAATAAAAAAATTAAGAAAATAGACAATTAGGAGAGATAAAAACAAAATACATTTTCTCAGCTGAGGGTGCCTGGCACAAAACCAGCCAGCACCCCGTCTAACAGAGTCCTTTTCTTCTTATACATGAGCCTGTTGCATATTTAAAAAATTCACATGCATAATTCAAACATTCCTTTTGAGTGTGAATTCTTGTGTTCAGTTTCAACTCCCCCCCCAGACACTCTCTGGCAGACTTGTCCTCGTGGCTCCACTCCATCTGATAACACAGGTCCATAAATTCTTCTCTTGGGGCTCTGGTCATCCTCAGACAAAGTACTTGACAACAGAAGTTTAATTGCTTCCTTAGTGTTCTGACACTAAGATACTCATCACATTTCTAAATTCTATTAATAAAGAAAATACAGTACAATCTTCCTGCATTCTACATACAGTATTCATTTTAATATTTGCGAAAAGCCAGTTATATACTGTGCATTTATAACATTAGGGAATGGGTTTTCCTGCCCTAAAGACAGGTTTCTTGCTTCCCATGCCAATTAGGTGACAGTCATAGTCTGTTCTTTCAGACATGTCTGGGAATGGGTCAGAGGCTGCTGCATGGTCTTGATTCTGCCCTAGAATTCATACTAATTTCTTGGCTTCATTCCTGCCCTGTTGCTCTACTGTGTTGTGTTGACCTCCAGGGATGAGAACAAGGATTTTTGTCCTGGGCAAGTGGTGTCCTACCTCCGCATGGCCCCTTCTCCAGTCACGACTTGTTCTTTCCCATGTCTGGTGATTACCGAGAGTGCTGGGTTTCTGCCAGCAACTCTTGCATGTTTTTACCAGGAGCCCTTGGCTGACTCCACAGCCATGTGGCTCTGGGTGTCTGAGACACATACGCTGGAGTCTTCTATTCTGGGATTGTCCACCTGTGTTGCTCCCGTGGGATGCTGAGCAGGGTCAGGGCCCACCAGCATCTCTGGGGCCTGGCACAGTGCACTAATTAGTGTCCCACTCACGCTGTCCCCCCAAGCAGGCACAGTGGCACAGCCTGCTCAGAGCCTAGAGTGCCTGCCTGAAGGAGGAGGGACGTTGGCTGCCGATAGCCTGAGCCCTGCTGAGGCCATGGACTTCCATCTTGCAGCGTGAGCCCTGCACTGTCTCCTGGCCAAAGGCCTCTGCCATGTGAGGGGATAGCCCATGTTTTGCATGAGTACTGTCGCTTTTGTCTCTCTCCCTTTCTACCTTGGCATGATGTGTCATATATTCTCTTTTGGACTGTTCCTTGTCACCTCTTTGTAGAAGAGCTTGTGGACTCTGTGATTCTCCCCTTGTTGCAGCCCTTGGTTGATATTCCCTCTTACAGTCATATTAAGTATAATTGACAAAACTCCAGAATGGGGTCTGGAACTGAACTTTTTTTGGCAGGAAAGGCATAAATGTGATCCATCCAATGTACTTCTAAGCAGAAGAATTTTGGAAAATAAGCTTTAGCAAGCATTTAAAGAGGCAAAGCACTTATGCATATGCTAATATGAACTTTCTGAAAAGAGAATATTTTGTCGAGGTGATTCTTCCCTGGTTAAAGTGACTGCATGGTTGTTTCACTGCCTGAATACTTTCTTGGTTTTGGTACAGATTTCTGTGGCTCCTCAGTGTTAGTTATAGCTATGTTCATTGTTTGAATAAGCTGAATACTCCAGGTATGTCCAGTTTTGAAAAGCGTTTTTTGGGAACAGCTCAGTGTGGCTGGCTTTCAAATATGTGTTACCTTTTACTTACATTCAGGTCAACAGAGCAATGACATTTAATTTTACAAGTCTCTGAACACATCTTCAAATTGTGATATATTTCCATTCTTTGTTTTTAAATATTTAGAAAATATATACTGAGTTAGTCTTTATTTTGTATTTCTGCCTTATAAAATTACTCCAAAGGTGAACAGAATATAACTGGAGTGGTGGTATGGTCTCACAGAAAGAAACACTTTAATAGTGATACCAAAAGTTTATCTACAACTGAGACCTCCATCTTGATTCTTATGTAGCTCAGAGCAAAAAAAAATTCCAAAGCAATGTATCCATTGGACCATATGAGATGCTGGTAAATATGGGGTTTAATTCTATGATATGTACAAGCCTAGCTTTAGGATATAACATGAAATCAAGATGCTATTTCCACTTAATAGCTCCCACTGCAGGGAGGATTTTCCTTAAAATGTCTGAATTTCTTCTTCCTTAATAATTTGCAAGTAAATTTAACTATTTTTTTCCTGATATTAATGAAATAAATTGGTCTTGGATAATTTGGGCTAAAAGACTAAATTTTCTTACTCAAATAATATTGTTACTTAATTCCTAATCAATTAATCAGTCTCTAAAAATCTTCTTACGTTGCTTCTGAATGTCCTATTTAATCTTCCTTAGGAACCGCTTCCAATCTAAATAACAAAAAGGATTTTTCCTCACCTAAATTTTCTTTTTTTCTTCCCATCAGCCTTCTGTTTTCAGGTTCTAATCAGCTTTATGGAAGCTCCTGTAAGGACACGTGATCGCTAGGTGGTGATGTTGTGCCAAAGAAAAGCTTAAAATGTGGGCACTACAGATTCGTGCAGAACGGATGAAAAAGACTATAGAGAGTGTAGAGATTACAATTATTTAGCTATTGCAGTTTTTTCTTTACAGTTTTGCAAAATTTGTGAGTTTAGGGGGAAAAAAGTCTCTTTTCCAGTTAATTCCTTTCAATCCGATGAATTATTTTTTATGGATCTTAACTTGAGTAGTGGCCTTGTACATAAATAATTACATCTTCCATCACCAGGCAGTTAACACTACTGCTGTAAAGATCTTGGGAAGAGGTTGGTGGCACCTGATACTGCATTTTCAAATCTGAAGTTTAAAAATATGCCTGCAGTTGATACACGGAAAGGAGTAAACAAGGTGCTGAGGTTGATGTGTAGTTATGAGACATTCCTGCTTTCATAAATGTATTTGCTTTGGTTTATATTTTCCTAATCTATAAGGAGGTACAAAAGTGTTCCTTACAAACAGGATGGTCCTCCCTTAAATAATAGGATAATTGGTGCTTATGTCACAGGCAATAGTGTGCTGGGTACTGGAACTTTCAGAAGAATCATCTTTTCATAATTTTGAAATAAATGTTCAAACTTCTTCATTTTTTTTCCCCAAATAACTAATTTCTTTTTATCTCCAAAAATTTTGACCAGATGGGTAGGATTTGCCTTTCCAAAGTAAAAAAAAAAAAAAAGTCTTGGTCGTTACGTCTGTATTAAAAAGAAATTGAAAAGATGTATTTAGTTCTTTTCTCTCTGGCAGTTGCTGCTTGCAACTTATGTTATGAAACTTGCAAGAATACAGAGCACCTGTATGCTAAAATAAGTAAATTCAGTCCTGTCTGCTTTTTGATATGTGCCTCTCTGTAACATTACTCTCCTTTCCGAGCAAATAAAAATACTTTCTTTAGAGTGTCTACCATTCCTACTTCTGCAAAGTTATTTGTCTTTGCAATCTCATTAATGTAGATAAAGAAGGAGCAGAAACACACTGGAAGCTATGAAATAATATAAGAATCTTCTGGCTAGTCATCCTTGCTCTTGTGGGTTATCAGGAATTTTGATCAATGAGCACAGTATTTTGGACTGGATAGGCACAAGGGGAAAGAAATAGTCTCCTGAGTCCACAGCAATCTATTCAGGAGTACCTATATGTTGCTTTCGTTAATTGTGCATGTGTGAAATGGTAAACCAAAGTTTTCCACCCAGATCCTATTCCTCCCAATTGCATTCCAAAGCGAGTTTCTGAGGTCTCATTAAATAAAAATGAAAATAAAAATTTAATTTTCCTCCCCTGCCTCTTCCCTTAAAAAATGCTTTCTAAGAAAACATTTTAGGGGCAGTGAATAACACCCAAAGAACCTATCATCCTATCAACCCAAAAGCAACAACCTATCAACAACCTACCCATCAACCTCAAAAGCAACACAGTCAGTTATGAAATGCAGACAACAGAGGAGGGAGAGGGAAAGGCATTGGGACAGGTAGGTGCAAAAAGCTTTTCCAAGTCTAGTGATGTCTGTGAGGCTTGTGGGGTTAAAAATAAAATTAAGATTTTTTTTTTACCAGCAGAGTAAATATATGGAGCAAATGCAACTCATTCTGACAAATCAGTCAATGCAGTTTATTTCATACAGTTTATTTTATGGCAGTAGTAACAAGCTGTGTCAGCATAAGCAGTCTTGCTGTGTAAGCTGTATCGTTCCTGTGGGGATTCATTAACTTTATCTGCTGTAGACCAGGCCTTTTAGAGGAGCTTCTTGCTTAATTACTGGCAACTCAAAAAAATGAGAGATACATTAGTGACTTCAAATTTTCATCTGATTAATAAATTCTAGATTCATCCCTTTGAAATGTTGTGACTATTCCAGCATTGCTGTAGATACTGATGATACCCCCTGATACAGAGGTGGCTTTTAGGCAAAAATCAAACCGCACTGTGATAGCTTACTTTCTTATTTTTTCACACCAGAAAATATGCACCCTGTGAGCAGTTCCACAGCTCTTACTGCCCCATCTGAAAGCTTTTGTCTGTTTTATGCCATGTCTAACCATGCTGCAAAAGGAAGATTTTTCCGGCGTGGGAAATACCAAGGTTCTATTACTGATTGTATCTTGAAGACAAGAGTACTGTTAGAAAGCCAAAACCATCCCAACTCTATAATATTGAAATCTTGAGAAACTGCTGGACAACCAACAGGATGCAGTGGAATTAAATTAGGAGACTACTATAAAGATGCCTCTTCTTATTACACATTTCTAATGTCATGGTCTCATTTTAGAGCCAAGTGCAAAGTTGTATCCAACAGGATAGGAGGAAGCTTATCCATCAGCTTACCTGGGTTTATCAGGTCCAGAGGATGAGTCCTTAGTATTGCTGATGAGAGGAGCATTCAGCAGGAGTCTGTGGTTATCCAGCACATTTTTTCATTTAACGAGAAATATTCAATAAGAAAGGGAAGCAGCATATTTTAACATTCCTCTTGCAGTGAAACTTTCAATCCATAGGCTGCTGGCTTTTGTCCTTTGAAAAGCTAATAACCTTTGAAATGTCATCATTCATAAGGAAAATCTGTTATATTTTCTGAAAGAAAAAGGTTTTCAGCTATGATTTCTATATTAAATATCAGGATTTGGTTGAGAAAACAGGATTCATATTTATATTTTAAAATTGTGTTTCCTCTGTAAATGCCTCAATTCTGTAATAACATTTCAGTTTTAGAGATTTTTAATGCTGCTACTTAGGAACTCTGCAAACTCCACATCTGGAAAAAGTGCACATCATCTGTAATCATGATAATTTTTTAGGTTAGTTTTGTTTACCCCTGACAGAAAACCAATTTTTAATATATTTAATTATGCCACACTTTTTCTTTTATTGTTAAGCATTAGGAAAAAAGCCACAATTTAAGCTTTGAGGCTCCTGCTTGTACCCTCTGTTAAATAGCTTTGCTTCTCTTGTAGGCAATCACGGTAAATCTCAGTAATAACAGCATTCTTTGGGTTATATAGCAAAGTAATAAAATGCTGAAGCCTGTTAACTCTGTTGGAGATGCATTCAGAATGGCATCCAGTCGGATTTAACTGATCCTACTTTTGAGTGAAAGGAGATTTTGGGCATTTAGTTAACTGGAAACAGCCATCAACAGCATTTTAGTGCCAGGGTTGTGCACAGGTAACTGCTTTTGCTTCAGTATTTTCAGACAATACTAAGTAAAATTAGTGCCAAAAATCAGTTGTAAAGTGTTTTTTTTCTCCTGCTATGTGAATAGTAGAATTAGCATAAGAGTTATTTTACTTAGTTTTTCTTGTTTGGAAGATTTTCATTCATGAAGACCCCTAGAGACGTCTGTGCAGTTAAGCTGTTCTGGTTATGCCAATCCCAACCCCAACAAAGTCATTGTGGGGAGCCTGTGTGTGTGGGTGGTTCTGAAATACCTGGTTCCATAAGGCAGACCTGTGCCTACAGCAGAGCTCTCTGGCTGCAGCAGGAGAGTGAAATCAGCATTAAGTTCTTTAACTTATCAAAACCAACAAATACAACAAGGGGGTAGCACAGACTCTTTGCTGACTCGGAACAAAAACCTTGTACTACAGTTTACAGTGGGCAGATTTTGCATTTGAGAGGGGCACTCTCTTTGGGTTCAGGATGGATATACCTTTTAATTTCATGCCTTTTTGTGTAATTTGGATCAGATGGTGGTACCTCTGTTTTTTGATACTTCAGAACTTTGAACTGGTGATAGAAAGATAGAGTTCTGCACATCAAAAACTGTCTGTTGTCTACTGTGTTTTGCACAGCTAATCAAGGTAATTAATAGGAGAGTTTTAAGGATTATGGCCATCTGGATATATAGCAAAAATAAACACAGAAGAGTTAAGGTTACTCAGCTGTAATGAGATAGCGTTTTGTAAGTATTTTTTTAATAAGCTGTGCTGCTTTGAAGGTAAGCCAGCAGGAGAAGTTACCCCACACAAATACCTTGCAAAAGATTTTAAGTCAAAGTTACAATTTAGTAGAAAGACTACAATAAATGCAACTAATACGGAAAACTGGTTTAAAACCACAGAGTACAACCTGGCCCCTGTTAGTCAGGGTGGCGGTCTCAGTCTGATTAAGAAGCAATTGTGCTGTTGAGAGATGATTGCAGTCTTGTCAAAAGAGGTGGTCCTGTGCAAAGTCTGGTCCTCTTCCAGATGGCCAGTAGTGGTGGTGGTGGTACCCTCTGTTGCAGATTATATACAGGTAGGAATGTTCGGTACCTCCCCCAGGGCGGGCATTTTCACAATAGAATGATGTAATCCTGTGAGTCATAGGATATCATAGGTGACCCACTGGCAGAGATGATCCCCCTTAGACTGTGTATATTTAGCATGTGAAGACAAAGAGAGCACTACACCCAGCTCATATGTGGGATATGCATGGGACAGCTGCTGCACATGGCCCACTATTAACAGTTCATCAGGAATAAGGTAGATGGGTGTGGAATACATACTTTGGCTACACCCATATTGGTTCTGTTTCTCTTGTAACCACAACGTAAGATAATAAAACATTTTACAAGGGAAAAGTGGTATTTGTTAGATCACGGAATGCATCTCACATTTTCACCCTTATTTCATTGAGGAAAAAGGCTTCTACTTTTGCTTTCTTTAGCTGTGAGTATAAGCTCTGTATTACCCCCTGGCCAGTAGTTAAGAGTTAAGGTAGGTGACAGTGAAGACGTTTTCATCGGGAAACCTATGTCTTGTCTGCATAGCTACAACTATTGTGGAGAAAATTGTGAATAAATTTGGAGCAATGAGGGGTTTTTTTGCCTAAAATGTCCAAAATCTCTACTTAATAGAGTAAGTTTTGTTGGAGAGAGAATCGAGAGAAGCACTCAAGTATTTTGTGTATATTACTATCAGATTGAAAAGTTGCTGTTGTCCTGCCTTCCATAGCTATGCCACATAAGACAGCAGAGCTTTTGCTTTCTGATACTAGCAGGGCATTGATGTTAGTGAGGGTTCTTTCCACATTGAATTGCTTCTCTGGAGGTGATGTTTTGCAGTTAAAGGTTGTGCCTGTGATACTGTACTGATCAAACCTGTATTGACTATACACCCTATCTCTTCCATCTAGTGCTTTAGGTCCATGAGGCTGGCCAGTCAGTTCCAGACCAAACCATAGTAAAGTAGTTCTTGCAGGATGCTGTCTTGTGTAGAGGTGCTGTTCACAAGCGAAAAAAAAAAAAAAAAAATCAGGATCTGGATTACTTTACTGTCTTGCAAAGTGGATTAAATAATCCAGAACAACTTTTATGAATTAGCAATGTTCAAGTAGTAGTGTTGCTTAATCTCTCCCTCTTGGCCCTTATAGATGAGACTAGCAGATTCTGTTTGTGTTCTGCTTCAGTTAATTTTCAAAACATTCATTATTTCTGTGTTCTACTATTTACATATAGCCAACAAAATAAAAAAATGCAGTAAATAGTGTTATAGTGTTTGGTATGGGTACCAAATAAAATCAATTTCCTTCTGTAATATTTAGTGACTGTTTCTGAGTTTTACTTTGAGAGTCTCAAGAACTCCAGCTCAATGAGTTGCAAGCTATCAGAGGTGTGTGTTCTGCTTGCTGTTTATAAATTATTGCTTTTACCAAAGCTGGGTCATATTCCCTTTGTGTCCAATGCTTTAACCTTGTGACTTTAAAGTAAAATTTGGAATCAAGCCTCAGTAAAAATATGGAAGTGTAATTGAACATATCCAGGCAGTGCTAGTCTGTTTAGTATTCAAAGTATGGTGTCAGCTTTTGACCTTCTAATTTTATTGGTATAAATTTCTTTCCTTACTTCCCTGATAATTGTTAGTGATCTGAAGGTTCCCAGCTAAGTGTTTCCCCATATCTCCAATCTAAATTGCATTAGGGAGGAATCCACAGAGCTGTGTGCCCAAAACAGACTTTAGTGGTTTTGCCATATGAGGAGAAAATAAAAGAAAATTAAGGATTTGTTTACCTCTGTATGCACCAAGATATGGGACACATTTTCACCATCTTCTCAAGGGAACATGAAGGGACAAAAAGACAACAGAGTTTGCCTTGTTGTAGTTGTGGAACTACAACTACTGCAGCAGGATGTGAGTTGAAAGGTGGCTCCTGAAATATGCTTGTGATTTCTTAGGGACTCCATAGATATTAGGTTAACAGCACATGCTCTTTCCCCACCTTGGAAGGAGTGACCCAAAAGTCAGTTTTTCATGGAAGCAAGTAGACAGAAAAGGGCAGGAAAAGGAAAAGGCCAGGACAGGGAAACATGCTGGAGAGAAGGTGAAGACATGGCTGCTGCAGTAATTCACAGAGGAATTTTTATGCAAGGTGTTTGATAGTGAGGATGGTAGGTTTATGGCCACCAGCAATCTTGTAACCTGAAAAGCTTTTGTGTTTGGTAATTGGAGACTTTTAAATTTTCTCAAAGCAGGTGGGTACCTTTGTGACACATAAATATCTACCCAAAACGTAAGCTTTCATAAGCTTTCAACTTCACTGGGACTTCCAGCCCTTTGTGATACCACTAGGCAAATTTGCAAGGTGAGAGCACAGCCCTCAGCAACTCTCTGTTCCCATCCTCGAGGAGAATTTATAAACAAGGCAACTGACATGGTGAGAAGAGAAAGTCAGGACATCAGATTGCTTTTCCTGATGCCTGATTCTTTGAGGCTGATTCCAACAAAGTGATTATTTTATGTATGTCTGCAGCATGATTGGTATTTCTTCTTGTGAAACCTCAGGAGGTGCAAGTCATAATAAATGTGAGTGACAGAACTGAATTATGAAAGAAGCCAGAAATATTTCACAGAGGTGCCAGGAAATATTTTTTTAAATATAAGATACATTTTCTGTAGGAGACTGAAAATACTTTGGGATAATAAATTCTCTTTATACTTTAATGCATTACTTGACAACCTGTCTTTGCACTCCAATAGCTTGAACGTTATTCAGAGGAATCAAAATAATCTTGTAAGTACTCATTTATTCATGAGCCTCTCATTTGGGTGATTCCCTCTGCCACTCCCCTTCTTTCAGTCTGGGGCAGATGAAGGCAGGACAACAGCAACTTTTCAATCTGATAGTAATATACACAAAAGGTTTTATATTGCAATGAACAGTATCACCAAGAAACAGACAATCGATAGAAGGTTGCCTGGGAAACCCTGTGCCCATTGATTTTCATTTTGCTGCATTATGTACGTGTAGGTGTAACTCTTTCCAGCCAAAAATTTACCCCAAAATACTTCCCATGGAATCACCATGCAGTGTGGGGAAATTACCTTTTATTTTCTAGAGAATTTAATCCTAGTTTCTCATTTGATTTTTGATCCTCTCTAACAATGGAGGTGTTTTGTGTGTGTGTGTGTGTGTGTGGTGGTGGTGGTGGTGGTGGTGAAGCAGTGGGGTTTTTTTGGAAACTACTTGCAGCAATAGAAATTCTGCTTGAGAAAGCAATATGGAAATAAACTGCTTTAAATGCAGCTCACGTACAAAACATCATCTCCCCGCCAATGGAAAAACCCCACCAGCTCTCAAGAGAGCCCTGCTCTGATCAGTCTGAGTAGATTATTCCTTCAGCTTTAATAATTCAAACTCCCTGACTGCCTTACAGGGAGTTTTCCTCTTGCCTGGAAGACACATGATGCTGACTTGGGAGATCCCCAGTCTGCTGCTTGTATTTTTAATGATAGGTTTGTTCTTGACATTATCTTCTCAAGGAAAAAAATAATTTTATCTTTTTCTTTTTAGTAGGAAAATCTGTATGGAATCTAAGAGATTTACTTGGACTTTCACTCTTCAGTTACATGGGATTTTTTCCCCCCCAGGTAATAGGAAAAATTCAAGGTTAAATATTTAACTTATGCTAACAGTAAAAGACTAATCAAAATCACGATTAGCCTGTTTCACCTGACTTGGTACTCTGATATTCTTGGTATCCTAATACCCATTGTGTGCCCAAAGTTTTTTCTTGATACAAGATTTGATGCTAGGGTACTAATAAAGAAATAAATGAAAACCTGATTCCGTGTCCTGCATATTCACTATGCAATTTGCTGAGTTCTCTCTGTGTGTGTTTCTCTGGTGGTATTAGCAATACTTTTGTCGCAGTAAGGAAAACGATGATGAAGGACACACACACAGTTAGGTGTTTATCAGAAGGCTTTACTACATTTCATCTTTGCGACTTTTATAACACAGTGCGCTAAAAAGGCGGGGATTGGTCCGAGAAGGACTGCCTCTCTTCCCCTTTGGTAAACACCAGGTGAAGGAGCATGTTTTGAGAAAAATGCTGAGAAGAGTTGAGGCTCACATAAATATTTACAAAATAGCAAAGGCAGTGTTGTGAGAACGTGAACTTGTTCCCATGGGAAATCAGCACGCAACAGTTAGCAGCAGAATTCGAAGCCCAAAAAATACAGAGCCACATACTTTGCTGACTTTATTGACAGAAGGTTTTAGCTCTGAAAACCACAGTACTAATGATGAAATTCCCGGAAACTCTGCAATCTCTCTGTGGCCTCTGCCCTTCTGTCAGGATGGGTCTCCCCAGCCTGGCTGAAATGGGTTAGGTCAGTCAATGTGTCTGTGAGAAATGGCCATTAGTCATGGCCACATCATCCTTCCCTCTAGTGGGGAATTAAGTCTGACAGACAAATATGATCAAAGTAGGAAAAAAGGTGGTGGTAGAAGTGGTGGAGGAGCTTTTCATCCGTCAAAGTGATTTTGGTAGGTCAGCGTCCTGCTGGAACTGCCATAGTGGGAAAGGTTTTCCAGGCCTCAACCACAGCCTTGGTGTACTGCCTCCTGGTGCAGTCCATGCATGCTTTGTGTGGGCTGTTTCTAGCCTGGCCACAAGAGAGGTGGGTGAACCTGCACAACACCTGAATCTTAACAGTGGGGCCTGAATATGTGGGGCAGGAGGGAGCAACTGCACTCTGCGCTCACACAGATTTTCTTCACCTACCTTGCTCACGGAGCAGCAGCAGAGCAGTTCGGCTTGCAAAGCAGCCTCAGACGGCAGGGAAATGGGGTCAGCTGAAGTCTGAGCAGGGACTTGTTTTTGCAGATTCTCATGCTTCTATGTGCTGTCCTGCATCTGCAATGCTCTCTCATGCCAGTCGAGGCTCTGATACAGCATCCTACTGTCTGCGCACCCTTGAAAATTTTCCACCTGGGGTGAGAACAGCAGTCAGGTGAATTCAGAGCTATGAATTGCTTTTCTTAGTTGCTTTTCACATACACGAGGGGTGTGATACTCATACCTGCAGGTGACCATGGACCAATGAGGTGGCTGAAAACTGCTGAAACAGTATGACAGAGGGCCATTCTAGAAATGAGGACATCTATCTTCGTCCTCTTTGAGAAGCCAACCTGCCAATGGGGTCAAACAATGTATAAGTGCAGTACATCAAAAGGAGAGCTCAGTTCTCCTTTTTTTCCTCTCTTTTTTCTCCTTTTTTCTCCTTTTTTTCCTCTCTCTTTTCTTTCTCGTCCACTTTTTTCTCTTCCTGTAAAACCTAATTTCTGCTCCCAAGACTGCATTTCTTAGGAGTCAGGCACTTCACTTTCCTTTCTGTCAAAGGGTAGGGAGGATCAACCCCCAACTTTATACCAGTTACTTTTATACCAGGTGAGTGGTAAAAGCATGATATTTATATTTCAAAAAGCTAATACACAGAATGTAAATATGGCTGATCGTCAAATTCACTTTCATTGCTATGCACAGATTTTGATTCAAGGTTATGCAGCTCCAAATACTTTACTGAAAGAAATTATACTTTCAGTTGTTTCAAGTCCTTGTTTGCACACAGCTATTACTTTCATTTTCCAATTTTTTTAACATGTGTTTTCTGCAATAGATGTATATTTGATTTCCTCTTGGCAATGATGCAATGCAAAGATTTGGTTGCCATACAAATATATTACATCTTCCAGGAGAATTTCAAATTGCTAGCAACATTGCTTAAGCACAGAAATTAGTTTAGTAAGACAGATTTATTGGAACAGCATGGAAATAGTTGACATAATGTATAACCCACAGTTTGATATTGCCTTCTACCCTCTCAGCTTTACCGATATTAAGTAGATTAGCTTGACCATGCAATAAGCTGTGCCTGCAATTTCCTCTTTTATGGGGAGGTTAAATGAAACACAACAGAATAGTTGTGCTGACTGTGCTCATAGAGCATATTTGTCTGGACAAAATAGAAGTCTTTTACTTTCCATAACTGTATTCTGCTCCAGTGATGACACTCTTTTTTTGACACCTATTATTTTACATGCTGTAAGTTTTCACTTTATATATCCTGTTAAATATATTACTGCCTAGTATATTACTAGTTAAAATGTAACTGGGTTATGGCAAACTGTTTTTACTTGAAGTATTCTGCTTTCTCTTAATAAAATATATGATTAGGTTTTGCTTTATTTAGTACTCTTTTGGTCTTATTTCTCCAAAGCAGAATGTCACCCTAATTTTCATATTTCCTGTCAGAAGTGACAATACAGTGCTATTGGTGAAAAATGTTAGCTAAGAATCCAAATGGTAGAGAAAAGTAGAAAACTTTAAAATACTGAGTTTTGAAAAAATGCACAAAAAACAGTGGGGGATGAGCTATAAGGGGATACAAATATTCAAGATAAGATTATACAGGCAGCTATTGCTTCAGTGCTGGGTAGTTTTTCCTTAGTATAATAAGAACTGAACCACTTTGCTGTTCCTTAGATAGACGGTGACTTAGACCTTGCATCAGGTCTTGCTATTTTATCCTGTACTAGTAGTCTGCATTGGCTTTGGAACTGAGCAAGCCTAATTTTTCTTGAATGTGGAAGAATACATTGCCAATACGTACATAACCTTAATCTGGCCATTATAGTGAAACTTGGATAAACTTTGTGCATCTGAAATGGAGATGAGGGTCTTTGCTGCTACTGCTCAAGTTGGACCAGAAATTCAAGGGAAGTCTTTGGCTCTGGGAATTAGTCACTGAGATACCAGGAAATGAGGCCCATCAAAAAAGAATTTGTATCTAGTAAGACTATCTAAATTCAAACTGTCTACAAATGTATTTTGTGCTAAGATTTGGGGCTTGTACACTGATGGAAATACTGCACATCTAATAAAAACAGACTGCAAACATTTGTACAAATTGACTGCTGCCATTTTCTATCCCTTTTGTTCCTCAACCACACCCCCTTATCTTATCTTCACTCCATCATTCTGAAGCACTGTTCTACCATAGAAAAGTGGTCAAAAAGACCAAAGTCAATTAGAGGTGTCCTTCTCTTAGCATGGATCCCATTGTCCTGGGCAACCTCCAACTCTGAGCAGGCAGTGTCAGACTTCCTCAAGGCACAAATGGTCAAAGATTGGTCCTGCCAGTGCATCTCACTTTTGCATGCCTCTACTATAGGTCTTCCCACCAGGGTTTTCACAGTGCTGCTGAGAATAATTCTGTTAATCTTCAGTTTCACCCAGTCCAGCTGAGACTAATTTCCATCTCTTCCCCTGGCCTCCACCATTACCGTCTTAATGGTCTTCATATACTTGCACTCCTCTCTATCAGCCTTTAGTGGCAGGACCTAAGATTCATCCTTTCTCCCAAAAAGATAGGTGAATTTTCTCACTTTCCAAAAACTCCTGGAGGACTCTTGAGCCTTAGGCTCCTAGATGACAAATCAGACTGCAGCAGCAGACATTGAGAAACCAAAAGAATTAATGATCCATGAGCCTTTACTCTTAGCTGATTGTCAAGCTGCTCAAGCCTCTCTGTACTCTCTAGCTGCACTTTATTTTTAGAAGAATTATAGTGTGCCTGCTCAACTATGGCTAAGATGATGCCAGTTTAAAAAGTCAAAAAACTAAGATCTTGCACATCTACACAGTGGTTCAGATTGTCTCAAAATTTGCTGTTTCTCTGGGGACAAGGCAATTACCAAGATTTGGATACTCTGAAGCTTGCAGCCCGCCCAGAATATGGTCACTGCAACCCTCCAGATCCTCTTGCTCTGTGTGCACAGCAGAGGATAAAACTGCTGTTTCACTTCTCTTTGAGGGGATCTGTTTTACTGGGGATTTACCTAGTGTCTGATAAAACAGAAGAAACTTCTGCTTTGGCAGAAAAAAGCACAGTAAATGTGATGAAGGACGAAATTTGTAATACCAAATGAGGATGAGAAAAAGAATGGACGGGGATATTGGAATGGATGTCTGCAGCAAAATTGCATCAGCACAAGGTTTTGTTGACAGCATCTTGGTGAAGACCTGAGCATCTCTAGGCAACTTGTCTGTAATTTCAGAATCTCAGCTGCATTTGTGCTTTATGAAATTAAAACTTACTTCAACAACTTTCTGTATATGTGTGTAGTGAGCTGCCCAAAATGAGAGCAGTGCTTCTAGGTTGAAAATTCCTACATACTCTACAGACCACAGGCTCACCCTGATTACATGTTAGGAGGAAATGAACACTGTCAGTGACTCCACACCTGAATGTTGAGGGTATTTTTTGTGGCCCACGCTTTTGTTTTAAGTGATACAAATATCCCAGGAGCAGTAGTTCAGTAATACCCAGTTCTTTCTGACTCAGCAAAGAAAGAAGTTACTACAAGCATGATAATTTGCAGCTCTTGCAACTAGTTCCAAGCTATTTTCTGATCCTGTTCATAGGAGTTTTTCTTTTAATGTGACAAGTGAATAGAAGAGGTTAAGCTGGTTTAAATTCTGTTTCAGATCATTTTTCTAAGTAGGTCAACTGACATCATGATTATTTCTTTCATCAGATGAGGATCTTCCCATCCCACAATAGAGCTAAATAAAAAGAAGACATCTTTCCTCCATCTCTATCTTTCTTATAAGAATAGGGAAAATGAACAGTATTCATTTAAATGTATTACTTAATCTTAGCAGAGACTTCAAAGAGACTACATCTATTACTGATACAAAATTCAGAAAGAGTACAAATCAGGTGTATCTCATTTTCCAATTGCTGCATCATCACACTAAATTTGGGGGAGCACTGTAAAATAGTAAATGTTTGCCCCAAATGCAAAGTACAAGTGAGTCTGGTTGCCAGACTCTTTCTCACCTAATCATGATCATAGTTTTTTTTTTCTTTATCCCCTCATTGTTGCGGTGTGCTTTGTATTTTCATGTTTTGTTTTTACCTGTTTTTATTATGTAAGTTCTGTAATGGTTTTTCCCAAGTTCCCCCTGTACTTCTCCCCATTTGGTACAATCTCCTGCCTGGGAAATTCCCTTTGTTCCCCTCTGTTGCAATATGTTGTCAATCATCTGTTGCTCTCTCCCAGTGCCTGCCCCACTCCGGGAAGCCTCTCCCCCTCATTCCACAGACTTCAGAGGGACTCAGTCCCGGATTGGAGCAGGCTGGGAGTCCCCCATCCCTCGTTTCCTATTTGCTGGCTATGTGCCCTCCCCATTCCCCTGACTGGTTTTTCCTCTTGTATCCACCCCCTTCCCCTGGTCCCTGATAAGCAATGAGCCCGCCTCCTTCTCTCTCTCTCTCTCCTGGGACGTGTGGCTGCCTGCACCGTGGGGTGCATGTGACAATAAACTCCATCTTGCCACGAGGCCTCCTTCTTCTTACCTTCGTCGAGCCTCACTAACAGCTCTCGTGTGGCTTCTGAACTACTAAGGAGGTAGTGGCCAGTCTGCTGGCCACTGCCTAACCAGACTTGAAACAATTCCAAGCCAGGGCAGCCGGAATTAGCTGGAAGACCATCTCCAGCGGGCACAGGGAATTATTTCACCTCATGTCAACTGCAATAGCAACAAAATAAGGGGACACCTAAATGGCAGAAAGAAAGCCACCTATTCCAGATATTCAGAGCAAAAATCAACTTGATTAATGGTGTCCTTGTGCTGAAGGCAATGTAAACCCATTTGCAATGAAGAACAAAAGACTGAGTGTGCATCTCCTATGTTGTCTGAACATCGCGTTGCAAGACAAATTACAGAAGAACAACTGACTATGTGAAGGGAAAATAATCTGAGGCTTGGGGACAGCCATTATTGTCAATTTAGCTGATAAGACAAGACTTTTCTTGTTAAAAGAGGTTTTTCCTGGAGTCCTGCACAAACAGAAGTTTGCCCTTTGGAACCTAAACTGAGTTATGAGATGGATACAAAAAATATGACTTCTTTTCTTTACTTTCAAACAGTGCTGTACTTCAGGGTTTGAATTATGTTGATGTTTGGGCAATGATCAGCTTTCATATAAATAGTTCATATTGACACACAATCAGATGTTTCAATGTGTGGAAAAAACACGGTGTTTTTTTTTTTTTTTCTTTGGTATTTCCCTGCTTTTACAGGCATGACAGTCAATGACCTTAGTAGCCTGCACTTAAATTTCTTTGTTCTGAGGAACAAAGAATTGGTTTTCTATTACTTCTAAATTTCCCAAGGTGTATCCCCAAATAGTATCCTGTTAATTATTCTTTTTTGTTGTCATTCATGTACCTTGATCCAAGTGAGCTGTGTGGTGTGTGAAAAGGTTTCAACTGTTGTCCAGTATGAGCGCATTGTTACCTGGCTGCTTGGATACTGGCATTATGGGGCCAGTAATCTGGAATAAAAGGTTAGGAAAGTCAAGCAGCTGGATTGTCTTCTAGGGAAAGGGGCATCAACAAAATGATTGGAAAAGAGACGTAAGTCCTCAGACTCTCTGAAGTGACTCCTGTCAAACGTGAAGTAAAGGTATCCCTACAAGGAAGATGTTATGTGACACACTAGCAAGTGGACCACAATTGAAAGAAGTATCTCATACCTCAGGGAATTAGCTGCACTAGAGTTTACACATTTGCACACAAAACCCCTGAAGTTACCCACATATCCAGACCAAGTCCAATGCACATGAGCCATGTGTGGGCCAATATCTCAGCTATTAATAGGAAAACTTCTTTTGATCAGGAGAGAGGTTATAGAAAATACATACCATGTATTCTCCTTTGTATATGTGGAGAAGACATGATTAAGTGGCATGGAAAATCTACCACAACCCAAGAGGCATGAGTACCTGGACTTCAAGGGAAAACAATCACAAATGAGGGCTCTTCCAGAATACTTGCTGTCCAGTCTCCAGTTACTAGTTCCTCCAGCAGATTGGAGGGATTGATCTTCTTCAAGATCACATGGAAGGGAATTCTAATCTGTTTTTACAAGACATAAGTGAAGAATCCTGTGACCAGGACTAGAGGGGTCTGACCCCTGCCAGGTGGAGGAATGGTTTACTGAATTTTGTGGATCTGATGGCCTGGCCCATCAGACCCACAGGGTCTCTAGTAGACACCAGTGCACAATGTACCTGTAATGTCATCAAACTATGAATCCATTCGTGTTTCTTTAATGACGGGATTCCCAATAGCTACCGTTTTAGAGGCTGAAGTCAGCCAGACTGGGACTGAGTGGAAACAGCACTTTATTATGATTGGTCAAGAGAGGCATCTTTGGTGTAAACTACCTCAGAAGAGGGTATTTCAAGGACCCAAAAGGATAACGATTGATCATTGGTATAGCTGCCTTGGAAATGAAGGAAGTTAGGGAGCTGTCTATCTTGACTAGTCTCTTTGAGGACCCTACTGTTGTGGGGTTGTTGAAGGCCAGAAAACAGCAGGTGCCAATTGCTACTACAAAGGTGCACCAGTCAGATGATTGCTCCAACTGAGACTCCATGATTTCTCCCCATGGGAGGGTTTGCTGACTGAAGAACCAAGGGGCGATCAGCAGGACCTGCTTACCCCTTAACAGCCCTATATGGCAAGTGTGAAAGTTTAACAGAGAATGGAGACTAAAAGAAGATTATTGTGGCCTTGGAGGGAAGGAAGGTCCAAGACAGTTTGTTATTCAAGAATGGTGTGCTGGTTTGAAAGCAAAACCAGTGAAAGACTCCAAGTCAGAAACACAATTTAATAAGACGAAAAGAAAAGAAATAAGAGAAAGTAAAATAAAAGTAATAGTACAAAAAAACCACTGACAGAGTCAGAATACCTGACACCCTGTTAGGGTGGTAGCAGCAGTCCAGATGAGATGGTCTTGTCGAAGCAGTGATCCTGTAGAAATGTCTGGTAGCTCTTGTCTCCTCTGGGAGTCCAGTGGATAAAAGCTGCCTGTGCTGTCCCAAACCCTGGATTTATCCAGGTGGGAATGCTTGGCTCCTCCCCCTGGGCAGAGCATCTCCCAATGGGCTGATCTCATTCTATGAGTCATGCAGTGGGTCCTTGATGGCCCATTAAACAGAGATAACTCCCAGAGGGAGTTATCTATGAGTCATGTGGCAAGGCATTGTTAGGCGCATTAACAGAAGATAAGGAAAACACTGCCCCACCTTGGCTCCAAGGGCTCATGGGGATAGAATACAAACCTTGGGCACAATTTTACATTGTAACCTAGGACAAATGGCTTCTTCAGGCTCAAGAATGATACATCCTGATGAGCAAGAAATGGGGAAAAGGGGTGGGACAAAGAACTCCTGTCATTATTCAAGTTTAAGCACAAAACACACAGGAGATTGAAGCAGGGTCATGCCACTTAGAATTAATATTGAGAGGTTGTCAGACTAGAGTAGAAATGAGAGAAGGAAGGCCAAGACCCATATAGAATTAAATTTGACCAAGGATGTCAAGAACAACAGGAAAGACTTTTTCAAATACATAATAACAGAAGGAAAATGAAAGATAATGTAGGCCCAGGGGACTATGGTAACAGGATGCAGAGAAGGCAGAGTTACTGAATGACAAATTTGGTTTGGTCTTCACTGGCAAGACCAGCCTGTAGGGATCTCTGAGCCAGAGATCAGGGTGAAGGAATGCTAGAAGAATTTTCCTTGGTCAAGAAAGGTTGGGTTGGATAACACCTAAGCAAACTTGACATATACTTGTCCGTGGGTCCTGACAGGATGCATGTAGGAGTGCTGAGACAGCTGATGGACATCACTGCTATGCTTCTTACAATCACCTTTGGAAGGTCATGGAGATCAGGACTAGTGCCTGAGGACTGAAGAAAGCAAATGTCATCCCAGTCTTCAAGCAGGGCAAGAAGGAGGATGCAGGGAACTATCAGCCAGAGAGCCTCACCTCAGTCCCTGGAAAGGTGATGGAGCACCTCATACTGGAGGCCACCTCTATCCACAAGGAGGACAAGAAGGTGATCAGGAGTAGTCAGCATGGATTCACTAAATGTAAATCATGCATGACCCATCTGATTGCCTTCCATAATAGAAAAACTACCTGGATGGATGAGGGGAAAGCAGCAAATCTTGTCTACGTCAACATCAGTGAGGCTTTTGACACTGTCTCTAACAACATCCTCACAGGCAAACTTGGGAAGAGTGGACTGGATGAGTGGACAGGGAGGTGGATTGAGAACTGGCTGAACAGCAGATCCCAGAGTCATAATCAGTGACACAGGCTCTAGCTGGAGGCCTATCACTAGTGGTAACCCCCAAGGTTCAATAGTGGGCCCAGTCTTGTTTAACTTACCCATCAATAACTTGGGTGAAGGGGCAGAGGCCTGCTCAGCAACTTCACTGACAACACAAAGCTGGGAGCAGTGGCCGATACCCCAGAGGGCTGTGCAGCCTTTCAGAAGGACCTCAACAGGCTGGAGACATGGGCAGGGAGGAACCTTCTGAAATTCAGCAAAGGCAAATGCAGGGTCCTGCACCTGGGGAGGAACAACCCCAGGCACCAGCACAGGCTCGGGGTGACCTGCTGGGAAACAGCTCTGTGGAGAAGCTGGGGGTTTCAGTGGACAACAACTCCACATGAGCCAGCAGTGCCCTTGTGACCAAGGCCAGTGATAGCCTGGAGTGCATTATGAAGAGCATTGCCAGCAGGTCAAGGGAGGTGATCCTGCCCCTCATCTTGGCCTTAGTGAGGCACATTTGGAGTGCTCTGTCCAGTTCTGAGAACTTTAGTACAAGAGAGACATGGATTTGCTAGAGTGTGTCCAGCAGAGAACTCTGAAGATGGTTAAGGGACTGGAGCATTTTGCTTATGAGGAAAGGCTGAGGAAGGTGGGCCTGTTCAATGTTGAGCAGAGATGATTGAAAGGGGACCACATCAATGTCTGTCAGTATCTGAAGGGAGGGTGTTGAGACGATGGACTTATCCTCTTCTTGGTGTTGCCAAGCAATTGGACAAGAGGCAACAGGCAGAAACTGATGTACAGGGAGGTCCACCTGCATATGAGGAAGAACTTCTTTACAGTGTGGGTGACCCAAAATGGACCAGGTAGCCCAAAGATGTGGAGTTTCCCTCACTGGAGATATTCAAGAACCATCTGGATGCAATCCTATGCCATGTGCCCTAGAGTGGTCCTCCCTGAGAAGGGCAGTTGTACCAGATGACCCACTGGGGTCTCTTCCATCACTACCCATTCTGTGATTCTGTGAGTCTGTGATTCATGTGATTCTGTGATTCATGCCATCACAGACTTGTGCCATACCAGACATGCTGGAACTGGAATATATGAACTGGAGTTAAAGGCAACCCAGTGGTGCCACAATTGATATTGATAATGCATCTTTCTCAATCCCTTTGGCTGCACAGTGAAGACCATAGTTTGCCTTCAGTTAGAGGAGTGTCTAGTACAGCTGAAATCACCTGCCCCAGAGTGGAAATACAGCCCTAACATCTTCTGTATACTGATCCAGACAGCTTTTGACAGGTTGAGTCAAAGGTCGTGGTCTAAATTAACTAATTGGACTTTTACAGAGATAGTTTATAGACTAAAGAAATTATATTTGTGGGTATAATTACCAAGAGACAGGAAAGGTGATATGTTTTTAGGAGGTGGTAGACCTGTATGAAACAAATTGTATGGAATCAGGGGTGCATACTATCCTGGTTTTGGCTTTGATGGACTTCATTTTCATCTTAGTAACTGGTACAATGCTGTGTTTTGGATTCTGTATGAGAATAATGTTGACAACACAATGATGCTTTTGGCTGTTGCTGTTGTTGTTGTTTACTCTGAGTCAAGGACCTTTCAGGGTCCCATTCTCTGCCAGTGAGCAGGTACCCAAGAAGCTGGAGGGAACCATGGAAAGGAGAGCTTACCTGAACTGGCCAAAAGGATATTCCATAGAACATCATGTCCAATACGTGAATGAGTGAGAGTTATGTGGAAGGGGGCCAGTTGCTTTCTGGGCTGGGCATCAGTCTGTGGGTAGTGAACAATTATATTGTGCATCACTTCTTTCTTTTGAGTTTTACTTTCTCCTTTTCATTAAAATTATTATTGTTGCTATCATTATCATTACTATTATTGTAATTATTGCTGGTTTTGTCATTAGTATTGTTAGGACTATTATTAAATTTTATTTTGTTTCAATAATTAAATGGTTCTTAAATCAACCCATGAAGTTTGCTTTTTTCCCTTTGGTTGCCCTTCCCACTGGAAGAGGTAGAGGAGAGACATCAAATGTGTGATCCTTAGTTGCTGGCTGGGGTTACGCTATGATACCTGGCCAAACAGAGACGAGGCCAGCTTTCTACCACTAATACAGAAGTTTCTCTGTTCACTACATGAGAATATTAGACTACTATACTTAGCTTTGCAATTATGCAATTATGTCTTATCCAGGTGTTCCTTATTTCCCTGTTTCTGTTGTCTGCTGCTTTGTACAAGTGCTGCTTTTGGAGCCCTAGCATCCTGCAGCTTGGAGGGAAAGGATGTACATGTTTTGAGAATTAAAAGTGTGTTTTGCTAGTTTTATATACAACTGACAAGCTGAAGCACATTAGTCCTACTAACATAATTAGAATGATGAACTGCCATTTTGATACATGTGTCCTAAATCAAATTCTTCCCTTGTTCCTCTTCTCCCCTGTTTGAGTTCACTTGACTTTAGAAATGAGTGGGTCCCTTGATGCTTCTTTCCATACTATGCCATCTGTCTGTAGGCACTTGTTCTTCAAAGTAGTAACACTACCAGCATTAAAGGATTGCTAACTAATATGCAGAAATATGTAGTTGAAAGATAATTCCTCTCTTTTGAGTGTTCACACATCAATGCATTCTCCTATGGAAATTATTAAAATGTTTTTCTGTGAGGCAGATAAATTAATCATTACTCTAATATTATAAAGTGAAGTAAGACTTTTATCCAGAGAACTTCCCTCCTCTATGTCACTCCTCCATTGCATCTTACGTTCAAGAATCTTAGAGAAGTTTGCAGATAGCAATAATTTCCCAGCACTGCTGAGAGCTGTAGGAGATTAAACGTTATGCTACAGGTGATGAATGTAAGGTCCAGGAGAAATTATTTACTAGGAATTTATCAACAAACAACTGTTTTATGGCAGAACTTAGTACATACTAGGAGGGTCAAGAATCTCTCACTGACTTCCATCTAGCCAAATGGCCAGGACACACTTTCTATGTCTGCACAATCAATTTGACAGCACAAGAAAAAATTAAAACTCCTTGACTGTGCTGTGTACTTATCAGATTCTGCAGGATCAAGAATTCACAAATGCATTGTTACTCAGAGACTTGAAACATATAGTGCTGCCAAGCTTCAAGTAAAGTGTAAGGCTTGACTCTACAACAGAAGAAATGTTTAGGTGTGAAAGGACATCAGCAATACACAATCTAAATAAAATGATTGGCTACTGCTGAACAGCAGCATAAAAAAAATCCTGTGGTCACCTTCTCTGTGGACAGATCAGATCACAGGCTCATATATCAAAGAGTTATATCTGATCACTTCATGCAAACCAACAAGCTTGGAGCCTTGACAATTTCCAGTGCTTGTCACCTTCTCTGCGAAGAAGATATGCTTCCATATCCAATCTGAACTTTCCCTGATGCTTAAAGCCATTCCCTCCAGTGTTTTTAGTACACACAAGACTGAAGAATTCAGCATCTCAGTCTCTGCTTTCCTTCATGACAAGGGTGCAGACAGCTATGAGATAATGCCTCAGTCTACACTTCAATAAGCTGGAAAAACCTAACATCCTCAGCTGGTCTGTAGTCCTTCCATCATGTATGTTGCCCTCCTTAGGACATATTATTTTTTTTTTTTTTTAATTTTGGGGAGCCCAAAATTGCACACAGTACTCAAGGCAGTGCTAGTTATATTGGGACAATCACTTCTTTTGGCCAGTTAGCTATACTGCACTTGCTGTACACGAGGATATTTTTGGCCCTTTTGGCTGCTAGAGCTCATTGTTGATTCCCATTGAAATAATCATAGGCCAAAACTCCTCTATCTCTTTCTATAGGGCTGCACTCCAGAATGTGGTTCCCCTATTTATACATGCATTTTGGATTATATTCTCCCAGATACAAAGAGAGATATGTTCTGGTTAAATTTTATACAGCTGGTGATCTTACAGCACTCTAACCTTTTAAATAGCTCTCTTTTGTCTTTACCCTTAAGGCAACCAGTTTCTTCTCCTAGTTTAGCATTGCCTGCAAACTTACTTAGAGTGCATTCCACTTCTGTGTCCAGGTATCTGACATAAAAAAACCATAAAATCACAATGCTGAGAGCCCTGAAAACACCACTAGTGACTGGCCATAGCCAAATGTCACCCCCTTTACTACAACTCTTTAAACACAATCCTTCATCCAATTTTTCCTTCATCCATTTTATTGTGTATGTGTCCACTTGTATGCTGGACATTTTGTCAGAAGGATAATGTCAGAGACTGTATCAAAAGCTCTGCTAAAAATAAAAACTCCCCACATCCACTGCCTTCCCGTTGTCCGCTAGACAGTAACCTTAGGAGTGCATGCCATTCAGGAACACATCTTGGCTTTGACTGATAACTGCATTGTCTTTCAAGACAAGTCTTTACAAGAGCTCTCAGAAAACCTACATAATATTATCATGAACTAAAGTGAAAATGATTGAAATTAAGTTTTGGCCATATGAATTTTCTCCCTGCTGTGTCAAACAACATTTTTGCAATCATCCTGTGTAGCCTGATCTTGCTTCCAAAGTTCATACAATTTCCTTTTCTACCTGAAAGCCATAGGGATTCCTGACCCATGGTAAATATCAGTTTGGATTATGTGTTCTGTTTCCTTCCGTTCCTTTTCAAGATTCATAGTTTGACCAGAAATTGCATTTTTAATCTCAGGTGTAGAAAGAACATTTTAGTTCTAATAGCAGAGTAAAGCATAAATTTCTGTATTGCTCACATTTTTGTGTTGGTTTAGCATGGATGGTAAAAACCAATTAGTGATCTTTGAAACTGACAACCAGATTGGCCAGTTTAATACAGATGTACACATCTGGGTCACACGGCTTAAATTCAGGAGGATTTGGGGAAGCAGGCCTCTTTCTCTCCTGGCATGGCAGGAGGTAACATCATGTGGCAGGCAGGAGGGCTGGGCCAGGCCCCACAGCCTACTTGGCTTGTGGGGCCAGGCCATGGCCGGGCACAGTGGCAGTTGGCAGTGGGGGAGTGGGGGGAAAAAAGCCCCAGCCATTAACAACTGGCGAGTTTTAAACTTGCCCCAGTAGCTGCTCACTGGCCAGGGCCAGGGGGAGATGTTCCCTCCCCCTTTCCTGAGCTCTTGAGAGCAATCTCCAAGTTTGAGCCATCCCAGTTGAGACTGAGGGGTGGAAAAAGAAGGCATCCATCAGTTTACTTAACTACTGAGGTCCTGGCTGCCGTTTCTGGGTTTTCCTCCACCATCATGGCTGTGAGATCCTTATGGCTGCCCGGCAGAGACTGGGCAAGTTTTAACTCTTTCCTGCCAGCAGATGGAACTTCCACAGCTCTGGCCCTTCCCAGAGTGAGAACAAAGTAAAGGAACTATAAGGAGACATAGCAATGGACAGTCAGTGAAAACAGAGTGAAAAGACTATTAGGACAAAGGAAGAGGAGTGGCCTAATTTGGCTGGACATCCCTATGGAGAATAGACTATTTTCCTGTAACATATGAATGCTGTTGGGGAGGGATGTAAGGCTCTAGTTGAAAGTGATATAAAGCCCTTTGCTCCTAGGGAAAAGGAAATCTCTAGTTTTTGAGATGAAGATGATTTTAGAGCTAGAAGAAGAGAATCTTTGTTTTATACTAGAAGAAGCACCCTTAAACAGTACCCCTAATAAGCAAATATGGCCCATATGCACTGTTGGGAAAGCTGCTACTGGGAGGAACTGCTAAAGGCAGGTTCCTGGGTTGCTGCCTTTGTGAAAGTTAAGACCCACAAGAGAACTCTTCTATGTTGTCAGTGGGGGATCTCTATAGAAGTTTTAAGAGAGACTCCTCTCCTAAAAGAGCTGATGAAAGATTATTTTTAAATGGTGAAACTGACTGAAAATCACAAGTTTTTTCTCTTTATGTTGTATGTGAGAAAGTGAGCCATTGGTGGGGGGGAGAGGAGAGTGCTTTGAAAGTCTTCATTTTAATTCTCATTTTTTCCTTCTTTTGGTGTGTGTTAATAAATCTATTTGTTTATTTTCAAGTTAGGCCTGTTTTGCCTTCTTCCTTCTAATCCTATCTCACAGCAGAAAATATTTAGACCCCTACACTAAATTTAGCAAACAGAAACAGAGGTGAACGTGAAAGCATTACATGATTTGGTGTTTCTGCCTGGTTTGAACTTAAAACTATTACAACTCCATGGGCCTTTAAATAAAAAATCCCTATTACTAACCTCCCACCCACCTCTTATAAGCAGGTTGTTGACTTTTGAGAAAAAAATTAGGAGAATAAGGATTTCAATTCTGTATGAAATTACTATCATATAATTTAAATCTAACTCTGTAAAATAATGCTTTTGTAAAAGAGTCTCATTCAAAACCATTAATGATTTTAAAGAATTTGTTATTGGTAATTTTAAAAGCTCTGAAGCCATTAAAGAATTCAAGAGTTCTAACAAAGCAACAAAATGGAAAACTGGCAAATATTGGAATCCTATAAAAATAAAAATACTTCATGAAGTCTTTCTCATTCTTTCCAGCTTGGCAGACTTCTTACAAATAGGTTAATGAGCTATTTCTTCAAATATCTCTCTGTGCCTGGGAAGAAAGGTGTCAAATAAGTTCATGCGGTACAAAACTGCAATTAAAAATGCTGATAAAAGGACATTGCATTTTCCGCATTAATGAGTACTTGGAACTTCAGTATGTTTTTATGTTTAAAAGTTGTGAAGACACTCCAAATTCTCTTCCCTGACACAGAAGATACCTAAAATACGTTTTTGAAGTGAAAACTTCTCTGCCTAGCCTGAATACACTTCTCTTGCTAAAGGGATCTAATGATTTCGAAGCAGTCAAGAGTCTTAATAAGAGTGGAAAGATTCATTAGTAAAGCAGGCGATAGAGAATAGATGATAATGTCCTGATAGTAATGTTCAGGCTGGGTCTGCCAACCTGATAGCTGGATACTTTGGCACAGCTGACCAGGAGAACCCAATTTTCACCTGTCAGACGACAAGTAGGAATTCTATTTCATATGACTGAGAAATAACATCCAGAAGGAATAGTTCATATTCACATCTATTTACAAAGTGGTGAACTCTGTAGGCAGTGTCCTGTTCCAAAAATTTGGTTTGATAATCATGAAATACAGCTGGACCTGAAGAAGAAATTTTGTTTCCTTTTGGAATGTAAGCAAAGCCTGTAAATATCCTTCTGATGCTTTGTGGGGGCTCAGGTCTACTAGGGAAGAAGACCTGGTACTATATTGTTGTATTTAATTAGTATATGAAATACTCTGTTGTAATTATTTTATTTTTTATCTTCATACCACCCCCCCCACAGTGATTCTGCAAAAATATTGGCATGCATTATTCCTGTGTTGTTGCGTTTCTTATCCACAATTCTAGCGGCCTGGTATCTAGGATAAGACGGCACGGCGTACACAGGCTCGGTGTGTCGCTCGGGCAATTAACTCGCATACACCATTATGGCAGACGGTCAAATGCGTTTATTAACAGTTACATGCAGTTTAAATACTCTTTGGTTCTCCCCCTCATCGGGGGTCTTACTACATTTCCTAAAAAGGAGATGGACAGCAAGAAGAGAGGGGGACTGGTGCCTGGAGATTGTTTATCTTTGAGTTTCTGGTATGTGCCTCTCCCTAGCCGTAACATTCCGAAGGTCTTCCGCAGCGCCTGTCCCTCTCCAGTCCAGTCTTACCCGTATCTCCCCCACATCTCCCCCCCCCTATCACTAAAGAAATGAGGTAGATATATGTATATATATATATATATAAAAGCACTAAATGAGGTAGAAGATTAGTATCTAACTAAAGGGAGAAGGAGTTTGGAAACCTGAGTAAGTTTTTGCCAGGCAAGTTCGGAAAAGCTTGTGACTGGCAATGTTCCCTGATTAATTCACGGCATTTCATGCAGGCCTAGGAACAGAATGTTAGTCCGTTCTAGGCGAGCTCTAACAAATGAAACTATCTTGTTCAGCAGGCATGGTCCGAAGATAGCTGTCAAAAGTAGCATTGCCAATGGGCCTACTAAAGTGGAAATCAAAGTGGTTAACCACAGGGATTGGTTAAACCAGGATTCGAACCAGCCTTGCTGAGCCTCTCTATCTTTTTGTCTCTGAGCCAGTCTGTTTCGAAGTTCTGCCATCGAGTCTCTAACTACTCCGGTATGGTCTGCATAAAAACAGCATTCTTCCTTCAGGGCTGCACACAGGCCTCCTTGCTGCATGAACAGGAGGTCCAAGCCTCGCCTGTTCTGCAGAACCACTTCCGAGAGCGAAGAGACTGATTTCTCTAGGTAGGAAATGGATTTCTCGATCCTCTGCAAGTCCTCATCAATGGTCATTTGCAGTTGAGACAGTCCTCGGTGCTGTGTTGCTAGGGCCGAGACACCTGTCGCTGTTCCAGCGGCTCCCAAGCCAAGTAGCATGGCTATGGTTATTCCTGTTAGTATCTCTCTTTTGTGAAGCCGGCTGGGTTCTTCGAAAAGGCTGTATACCTCTTCATCTGGGTGGTACAGGACCCTAGGAACAATCAGAACTTGGACACAGAAGTCGTTAGAATCATTGAACTTGGGAAGAAACACACAAGGACTTACTCCGGATCTCTGACAAACCCACATTGCTGATGCAGCTGGGACCACCCATTTGTTATTTTTTCTGTTGGGCTTTACAATTTTGGCACAAACATTCCCTTTTCGCTTAGCTAGGGCTGCATTTCCAAAACATCTGCCCCGACCTGAGACTTGGCTCAGGGTGATACCTCTGCAGGGTGTGTCCCATCTGCACTGATGAGGTGCATCAGCTGTGGAGTAAGTGAATGAAGTGTTCACAGCAACTCCTTCATAAAAAGGGGGTTGAACATCATAACAAAGCCAACAAGAGTTAGTTAGGTTAGGGTTAGATTCATTCAGGGATAGAAAAGTAGCGTCTAACATACGAAGGATTTGGTCTGGGTCTGATTTGACGAATCGGCCTATCTGGAAAGCTTTCTCATCACTGGTTGGGTTTTCTGTGACACTTGCGGGTAAGATTTTGGGGTTAGTTATGTTTTTCTCTGTCTGTGTGCTTTTAATCACCTTGTTGGGTCCAACCGCTCGGGGTGCGGAAAGCTGGAACCTGGTAATTCGCACATTCACCCACTCTTTTGTCCCGTAGAGGACCACTGTCCATGTCTTACCCACTGTCCAACCAGGATGATTTGGCTGCAAGACTGTCATTTTATAGTACATACATTTTTTAAATTTAGAAATCTTATAACTGTTTCGATGAGGGTTTGCCTGTACAGAAGGAGGTATTTTGCAACCTGCGGGTGCCCAGGTGAACTGCAGGAACTGGTCGGGCTCTGGTGGGTTCCACCCAAATCCTGATGGCCTGGCGTCTGTGACTATAGTTTCACAGACCCAGTGCCCGCAGTATCCCCACCCAGGGTGATTACAATAACCTTTCCCTGGGTTCGAAGCTGGGCACCAGTAGGATATGTACACGGGTGTTGAGAAGGAATTTATCGTTGGTCGTCCTGGAAACAGATCGTTGGTGCGAAGCACGAAGGATGGAGTGTTTGGTGTGGTGATGGCTCTGAGCACCTTGTTGCTGGAAAGGTGTCTCATGACCCACCTGAACGGCTGATGTGGGTAGTAATCTGGGCTGGCTTGTCCTCTGGCAATGAGCCCCAAGAACAAGATCACACAGACATGTCGTTGATGCTTGGGTCTCACCCGCTTGGGTTTCTCTGCTGCTGTCTGACGTTTTGGTGGCGTGTCTCGTTCCTCTGGAAGGGGCATATATGCATTACGTGGCCGCCCCATCAGCATGTCCTGTAAACAGAAACTCACAGTTTTCATTAGTCTCATTCTGCTCACTGTGAAGATCAGGTTTAATTGATTTGAGAGGACACCACCTGGTTTTCCCGTCCTTTCTGACAGCTGCATACCCTCGCCCTGCAAGCATCAGTTTCCAGCCCCGTTCCCACTCACCCAGCTCATTCTTAATTGAAACCTGCGGGCCCTCTTCTATTACTTTGGAGGCCCAGTGTTTTTGAACAGGACTGTTTGTTTCATTTCCTCTAGGGAACTGATTCAGTGCTATCAGAGCTGTTGCCAGTATACGTGTCTGCTCTCCTGAGGGGATGGAGTTGGTCAAACCTTCTGCTTTTGCCAACACCTCTATTTTGTTTTTCAGGGTTTGGTTTGCTCGCTCAACTATAGCTTGTCCGGTGCTGTTATATGGTATGCCTTGTACTAATGTGATCCCCCATTTGGAGGTAAATTCCTGCACTGGTTTAGAAATGAAATTGGAACCATTGTCAGTTTTGATCTGTTTGGGAATGCCAAGCCACGCCATGGCTGTCAGCCAGTGCTGAATTGTGGCTTTGGAGTTAGCTTTGTGATGCTGTGTGGCTATGATCATTCCACTGAATGTGTCCACTGTTACTGCAAGCCATGCTCGAGGCTTCAACAGTTGACACAAGGTGAAATCTGACTGCCAGATTTCTGAGGGCTTGAGACCTCTGGGGTTGACCCCACTGGTCCACAGGGGTGACTTCTGGCAGTGAGGGCATGTGGCCACTACATGTTTGGCATCTGCTGTGGTGATTCCGCATTTCTTTGCCAGTGCTTTGGGTCCAATGTGGAGGGATTCGTGCAACTGACGAGCTTCTTGCAGCGTCCAGACGCCTTTCGCTGCAGCGTCCGCCTTGTCATTGCCGATCTGGAAGTAACCTTTGACTGGGTTGTGACTGTTGATGTGAATGACAGATATTGTGCCCTTTCGTGAGGAAAGTGCTTCTTCGAGCATCAGGGCTGCTGTTGATGTTGACACACCTGGTCCTGCCATAGCCAGACAGAGCTTTGCCACGAATATAGAGTCTGTTATGATGTTCAGGTGCTCGTCTTGGAAGAGTCCACACGCCAGGACTACTGCTGTCATTTCCAATTGCTGCACTGACAGTGTGGGGTCACATGCTTTGACGCAATGCCATTTCTCTTCGGCCTGCCACACTGCTGTCGTGGTGGAAGTCGTGGAGGAAGCGTCTGTGAAGACTGTTGGTCCTGGCTGTGGTCTGTCCATGACCTTCGGTGGCATGTCTATGTCGACTATGGTCAGCAGCTGAGTCCAAGGTGGTCTGGTGGAGTAGAAGATTTCTCCTCCGAATCCGATGAGAGCAAGGGCTAGGTGTTCTGAGATTGTGGTTGACTCTGTGGTTGGTTGCTTGCGAAAAGGAAGGTGAATTCTCATTGGCTCAGTCCCTAGGTGTTTCAAGGCGAGCTTTCTGCCTTTCATGATGAGGTTAGAGATGCATTCTATTGCTGGGGAGAATGCGCGAGCTGGTCTTCCAAGGACCACCCATTGGATTGGTCGGGCCTTTTCTGAAGGTCCTTGGGCCAGTGCTCCCACTCCCCCTTTTGGTGTGAAGTGTACATACAAGTCCAAGGGCATCGCTGGGTTCCATCTGGCAAGTGTACCAGTGGACATCTGTCCTTCGATGAAGTCGAGGGAGCTTGCTGCTTGCGGTGTCAGCTCCTTGGGTTCCCAGGGATGCTTTCCTTTCAGGAGGTCATGCAAAGGGTCCATGATCTCAGGAGGAATCAGGATGATGTTGCGAAGCCACTGCAGTGATCCTACCAGGCGTTGCATGTCATGAAGCGTCTTGATGTCTCGGTGGATTTTCACCTTGGGAGGTGTCACGTAGGAGTTTGTGATCCCCACTCCCAGGAAGGTGACGCAGGGTCCTTTCTTGATCTTTGCGCTCGCGATTTCGAAGCCGTTGGCCTGGAGAATCTCTGTGATCACGGATACCAGGTGATCCACTTGACTCGCTGACTGTGCTGAGACCAGGACGTCATCCATGTACTGTATGATGGTTGCAGTGGGATGAGAGTGTCGGACTGGCATCAGTGCTTTGTCCACGGTGATCTGGCAAATAGTTGGGCTGTCGACCATGCCTTGCGGTAGAACTTTCCACTGGAAACGCAGGCTGGGCCGTTTGCCGTTTGGAAAAACCACGGAAAAAGCAAACCGTTCCCTGTCCTCAGGATGCAAAGGTATTGAAAAGAAACAGTCTTTAATGTCCAAAACTGCACATGGTTGTCCTTCAGGGATGGCTGAGTTCATAGGTAACAGTGTCTGAACTGGACCTATGGGTCTGATTGTTTTGTTCACTTCCCTCAGGTCGTGGACTAGGCGATACCCCTCTCCAGACCTTTTGGGAATTACAAACACAGGAGTGTTCCATGGGCTTGTGGAGGGTTCTATGTGACCCTTTTGCAGTTCCCGTTCAACCAGTTCCAGCAATGCTGCTACTCGAGGCTCTGAGAGGGGCCACTGCTCAACCCAGACAGGGTCTGACGATTTCCAAGTCAATTTGATCGGGAGCAATGGGTGTGCAGCAGTGGCCCTTATCATAAATTTGTGATTCTGACTCCAAGCAAAGCTAGAACATCCCTTCCTATCAAGGGTGGAGAGTTTTGCAAAATGTAGGGATAAATTGCGACAGTTTGTTCTGGTCCCTTTTTTGTGTGAAGTGTTATGGCTACTAGTTGGGTGCTTTTCCAAGCTCTTGATTGTCCCCCCACCCCATTCACAGGAGGGACTTCCCTGGCTTGCCAATGCCTGGGCCAATTTGATTGAGGGATGATCGTGCAATCTGATCCTGTGTCTGCCAAAAACTGAAGCCCTAGAACATGAGGGTCTCGACCGCCATAGAGCTGACATGTTCCCCAAACCCTCATGGGCTCTTTCCCTACTTTCATGACCAGGGCCACCCAGGGGTTCCGCTCTGGGGCGCCCCCTGCTGACCCTGTGACACTTGCACAGTTTGTGGTGGTGAGGGTTGTGTAATTGTTACTGATGGTGCTGCACCGCTCTGCCACTGAATGGTTGGTGGGGATGTAATGCTGACTGGGTCCTGTATATATATGGGGTATGAAGGTCCCCCACCCCACTGGGTGTTGGGAAAAATGGGCCATCTCACAGTGGGAGGAAGCTGAATTTGGCCCGCCTGCCTCCTCCCCTTCCCGTTTCCCCGGGGCTTGGATCGGCATTCCCTGGCAAAGTGACCCTTTTTCCCACAGCTCCAACAGGTTGGTCTCTGGCGCTGTTGGGTCGGGGGTGCTGCCACGGGCTGCTGTGCTGGCTGAGGACAGCTTTCTGCCAGATGACCTGTTTGGCCACACTTCATGCATGTTATTGTATTGGTTATGGTATGGATTGTTGCCTGCATGGGGATTAATGTTTCTTCTCTGGCTACATGTTTGATCATGTCAGCCAGACTGGCTCCCACTGGCAGAGAACGCAAGATGTCCTTGGTGACAGTATCACACTGTTGTTTCAAACAATCTGTCACCACAGGTCCCTTTGTCGCCTCAGGCAGATTGGATGAGTCAATTGCAGCTTGCAAGCGATCGACAAACTCAGTAAATTTTTCACTCTCCCCCTGCTTGATGGTGGACCAAGGTGTAGTTTTATCTACCACCTTTGAAGCCGCTTTAATGGCTTCTCGTGCTGCCCTGGTTGTGGCTCTGACCTCCTCTGCTGTGAGGCGTGTTGCCTGATCCTGGGGTGTGGCTACATCATCATGTTTGCCCAGGAGCCTGGAGAGGGTAGAGCCATGCAGAGGCTGTCCCTGCCCTGAAGCTTGGGCTAGAGCAGCTGTGCACTGATCAGACCATTCTTGCTGAAATAAAATCAATCCTGCTCCATCAAAAAACATGCGAGTTATCTGTGATATATCAAAAGGCAACAAATCATCATTGCTGAAAAGACCATCTACCAATGTGGATACCACAGCTGAACCAATTCCCTTTTCTTGAATTGCTTTCACCACTGCTTGTATTTCTTTTGTATTTAAAGGTGTGTATGTCCTCCTTTGATTCTGTCTCGCCCCTGTCACCCTTACTGGAAATGCATGAATGGCTGCAGCTGGTTTCCATTCAGCACAAGCTATCTTTATTTTTCCCCAATCTGTGAGTTTATGTTGTGTTTGTTCCCCTGTATTATAAAAAGCTTTGTTTGATTTGGGTAAAAAACCCATGAATTCTGTTGTCTCCGTTTCGGAGTCCGAGCCGGTCTCGGAGCTGTCTGTGAGACTGTCCGAGGAGTTGTGGCTCCACTCCGTGTCGGAAGCTGACTGCTGGTACATTTCCGGCTGGCTGTGCCTTTTTCTTCGGCTCCGCCCTCGCTCCGCCTTTCGGGGGTGGCTTTGGGCGGACCCTCGGGTCTGTCCCCGTTCCGCCTCCCGGGTCCGGCCCCTCCCCCCTTCCCGGGGGTGGCGCCGCCACGCCTCTTGGGGGCAGTCCCGTTCCCACCCCCTGGGCTCGCCGCGCCCCCCCCACGGGGGGGTGTCTCCTCCGAAAAATGCCATTGGGGGGGGTTTCCGGCCGCGCTCGCCCCCCCACTCGCTCTCCCGCGCGTGCGCAGTGCAGATCGGCTCGTCCGAGCTTCCCTGCCGCGCATGCGCCTCCGCGGGGGTTTGCATTTCCGGTTTTCCCCTGCCTCGTGACCAGGCGCCCCACCCCCGCTCGCGTCCGCTGTCCTGGAGGTAGGGGGGGGGTGGGGGGGGGCCACGCCGCGCTCTCGGCATTTCTCTCTGCGTTTCTCGCTTCCCACGCCAGCTTCTCCCACAGGGTTCGCGCCTCCCCCGCCTCCCGCCGCTCCGGCTCGGCGCCTGGAGGAGTCGCGACCTCCTCCCCGGGCTCCGGAGAGCGGCCGATCCCCCGCGCCCGCGGCGGCGGCTCCGGACTCGGCGGGCCGCCGCCGCCCCGCTCACACCGCGGCGGCGACTCTCGGTCCCCCAGCTCCCCGCTGTTCTGCGCGCGCGGCGGCAGCCCGGCGCCGTCGGGTACAGGCGGGTCCCGCGGAAAAAAGCGGCGGGGGGGTGGAGGGGGACCCGCGCCTCTCTCGGGAGGCTCTGGGGGGTTTTTTGGGTCCGGGGGTTCCCGCGGCAGGGTCCGAGAGTCCCCCCCACAGTCTGGGAGGTCCGGGGGTGGGCTCCGGCGGGGGGGCCACCCGTCCTCTCCCCGCATGTCCGCACCGGCAGACTGGCCGTCCCCGGGGGATCCCGCGGCTCCCAACCCCCTTTCCCCTGGCTGCGTGACGGCGAATAAACAGGTTTTAATTGCTACCCAGGTCTCTTGTTCTTCCCTTGCTTTTTTCAAGGCAGCTTCTAGGTTTCCCCAAGCTTTGAGATTCTTTCCACTGCCGGTAACTTTTGCATCTTCTGCCAAAGCGGCAGTGTAACTCTCCCACCTTTCTACATTTAATATATCTATAGGTCTTTGAATCGTGCCCAGATTTATGAGCCTTGCTATAGCAAGATATAAATTTTTCTGTTCACAGCGTATTCCCCATTGTCTTTTTAAAAGTTTCACTACCTGCGCGAGAATTTCCATGGTCCCGCTGGTTCTCCGGGGGCGTTCCCCCCTTTTCCTCCGCAGTGGTTCGGATCCAGCCGCCACTGCCGCCGCCTCCTTTCCAGGCGTATTCCCGTTTCCCCTAGGTCCTTTTCCCGGGTTTCGGCACCAGAATGTTGCGTTTCTTATCCACAATTCTAGCGGCCTGGTATCTAGGATAAGACGGCACGGCGTACACAGGCTCGGTGTGTCGCTCGGGCAATTAACTCGCATACACCATTATGGCAGACGGTCAAATGCGTTTATTAACGGTTACATGCAGTTTAAATACTCTTTGGTTCTCCCCCTCATCGGGGGTCTTACTACATTTCCTAAAAAGGAGATGGACAGCAAGAAGAGAGGGGGACTGGTGCCTGGAGATTGTTTATCTTTGAGTTTCTGGTATGTGCCTCTCCCTAGCCGTAACATTCCGAAGGTCTTCCGCAGCGCCTGTCCCTCTCCAGTCCAGTCTTACCCGTATCTCCCCCACACTGTGTGCAAAACCTAGTCTGCTTTAAAAAACAAGGTCTAAGCCAGAACATCTGCTTTTGTCAAGGGAAGACAGTAAAGGCATCAGCCCAAAGTCTTTGTCGTCAAGTCAGTTGTAATGCTCTTTCCTTTGCCACAGCAGTCATGAAAAGCAGCTTTCCTTTGTTGTCAAAGTAGTTATTGTGCTGGTAATAATTTGCCCCAGTTTTTTTGCTTTTCTGGACGTTATTTTCAGCAACGCTAGTTCTTCCTGTTGTTTTTAGACATCTATTTGTGAACACTTGCTAATTACAACAAGCAATGCCATCTCCTCAGTGACACTATTTTCTCCATCAGGTGTTGGCTGAATAAAGAGAAGTCTGGGGTCTACACCATGAGTGATTAATTTGCGTTACAATTGAGATAGAGTAGGATCTTAGCCTTCAACACAATTTTCCTCAAGAAACAATACAGACAGTAAAGCTTCATTTCTGAGACACTGATGTGTTGCCTATTTCTTACCTTTTGCAAGGCAGCATCACAAAACCTTCCATGTTTTCTGTTCATCTGTAGAGTGATTACATTTTTAGCCATAAGTAAATAAGTAAAATGTGTTCATCATACAATGATTTTCTTTTAATTCTGTGTGTTAAACAGATTGTGTGGCTCAATATTAGTATTATTTGTATAGAACAGATTATATCCAACTACTCATTTGTACTGTACTGCTCCATTTTTCTCAAAACCTAAAGGTTACAGATTTCTTTACAGTTCTTGCTTACAGGAATAAAAAATTCTGGGTTTTTTTAAGTTCTTTGGGACACTATGAATAATGTTTTTATCTCTGCACACAGTAGACCTATAAAACACATGTATTAAAGATTAGAATGTTATGTGGTGCGGATCTGAAGCCTGACTTCCACAGATGAGATACAGCAAAAGAATGCATGTTATCTCCATTTCTAGAGATGGAAGAACATAGATCTATAGATGAAAACATTGCCTGCATAATTTTAGCTTCAAATGCACCTTTTTGAAGCTATTTTTGGAATTTTTTAAAATTAATATTTGGTAAAATTCTAGCAATTGCAGTGCAGAAGTTTTGCTCTGCTTTTTGTTTGATTTAACTGAATGGCCATAATGATGAAAAGGGATTGTTCCCTGAAAATGAATTGCTTACTTCATTTCACTTTTATTTTGCTTAAAGTTTCAGTCATTCTGAGATTCCCCAACCCACTCTGTACATGGGTGATTTTCCCTAAAAGCAAACAGAACGTTGTAATTTTAAAGAAAAAAAGGCAAAAATTTATTACCAAGCTTTCTAATTGTAACCAAAAAACCAACCAAACTCTCTTGAACCTGTTAGAGAACCAGCATAAATGTTTATAATGGTTATTATGTGCACAGATTCCTCTCTGCTAAACAATGACTTCCACAGAATTAAATAAAATTTTGTTGCAGACTTACCTACCAAAAAGCAGAATTTAATTTAGTAATTCTGTGGATTTTCTAAAAGAGATTTTTACAGAATCCAGTTGGTTTCATTCTGGTAATGGTTTCATAAGGACAAACTGGAAAGTTTTGGAAGGCACTTTGGAAGTGCCTGCATTAACCTATCTTTGGGATAGGATATGCTCTGCAGTGATGTCCTGGAAGTGCTTGATCTGTATAGCAGTATTCATAATTATGGCCAAACAATTTCAGCCACCTATACTCTCTACTGCTGTAGGAAACAAATGCTGATCAACAGCATTTTTGGATCAGGTAAGTGTTATGGATGTCACCGGCATGAATTTCTGTAAGGCCTCTGATATGCTTCCCCACAACAGTCTTACCTCTAAATTGCAGACATAAGGATTTTGTGGAGAAATAATTGACTGACAGTTGCACCCGACAGTTGCAATGAGGGTGATGAGGCATTGAAACAGGTTGCCCAGAGGAGCTGTGGATACCCCATCCATGGGCATGTTCAAAGTCAAGTTGGACTGGGTGTTTGAACAATCAGGTCTAATGAAAATTTACTCATTCATTGCAGGACAGTGGGACTATATGACTATATTTAAAGGTCCTTTCCAATCCAAAACATTCCATGATTTGATGATTCTATATTTAATGTATATGCCATTTGGAGAGAAGGACCTAGGGTGAGGGTGTCTGTAAATCATTAGGTCACAGGCATAAGCAACATTCTTTCTCTCTGTTACTAGTGTGCCTATAACTAGAATATGATGATGTCTTCCTGTAAAATTGTAGGGCAATGACATATGAACTAATGGTGTTGCTCTGCATTTACACCCCACCCCTGCTCAAAGAGCAGGATTCAACTCCTTGTACTTAATCATCCCTATAATAATGGTTTATATTATAAATTTTATCACAGTTTGTACAGAGACAGATGAGCAGCTATGGATGCCTTTGGATATAAGACAATAAGTGGATATTTATCATACCAAAATCTGGACACTTTTATATTAAATAGAAGTCAGTAAAGCATTGCACAGTTTATAATACTAACTAAATAGTTGCATTTTTAGTATGGAAACCTTGAAAACTACAAGGCTTGATCTATGATGAATGATGCAGTAATTTTTGTACTGTAAGGTTAATGGTTTTTCTTACCATGCAGAGCTAATTTAAGGAAGGTTCATCCCAGACAATCTAAGACTCTACTTAGTTTCCTTTGTAGTGTAGAAATATAATAGCATTAAGAGAGTTTTCCTGAGTGCTTTAATCTTTTTTTTTAAAGTAATACAATGACAGTATTTATTGTGTATGATGTGGGTCAAATTTTTCTATCTTTCATGGGGAAGGAAAGTATCTTTTCCAAATAAGAATAATTATGAAGTATTGAATTCTTTCAAGTATTTGACCCTATCTATCTGTGTAAAAGCTTTGTGCTTCAAAACAGGAAAACGTAATGAGCATTTGTGATTCCTGAGACCGTGTGTCAGTCGGAAAAGAAGTCTTGAGTCACCTAGAGAGGATAAAAGAATGCTCAAGACTTCTGATTAGCACCCATCCACTGCTGGAATGGACCAGGCATAATACTGCATCCTCTGGGATACAGAAGCTCCCACAGCCTCTGTTACTCGGTGATGCCTTTTTTCTAACACGTGCCCAAGCACATTGATGCCTACCTCCAACACGAACTCTACAGTGGTCCAGTTAAAGGATGAAGAGTTCTTAGATTTTCTGAGCATTTCTCTCTGGTGGCTGTGATTAGAATTCGACTTACGCACAGACACAGTACTGAATTCACAGTGGTCATAGCTACTTTCATTCAAAAATTAACAAGTGAAAAGCACCCTATTGCCAAAGAAAGATAAAGCCTATTTTAAAAACAAAACTTCATTGACTTCAAGATAGGAAGGAAAACATATGGGAAATGAAGAATGGATCAGATAAGTAAGTGTGAGGTTAGAAGTACAGCGTAAGCTTAAGAAAAGTCAATGTACAACAGAATGACAAAACTTACCTAGGTACCATGGAATAGTGTATCAACAATAAAGAGACGAAAAACATATTGCTTTACTGTGCTCTGTTTGATGCAGCTCTTGGTGGGGTTTGCCCTGGTGGCTCACACTGAGCCTGCTGCCAACCAGCAACCCCAGGTCCCTCTCTGCAGGGCTGCTCTCCAGCCTGTTCATCTCCCCATTCATATTTGTGCCAGGTGTTACTCAACGCCAGGGGCAGTATCCACTGCCCCTGCTAAATTTCATGCCCTTGATGATTGCTCAATGCACCAATCTGTGCAGATCCTTCTGGAAGGCTTCTTGTCCCATGAGATAGTCAATGGCACCTCCCAGTTTGGACTCATCATCATGTTCTCTCTATAATGGTGCATTCAAGTCCTGCATATGGGTCATTGACAAATATATTGAGCAGCACTGGCCCTAGAACTGAGCCCTGAGGAACACAGGAATGCATCTGGTGACCTGTCTCCAGCCACTGGTAGCCCCATCCACTGCAATCCCTTGAGCTCTGTCCTTCAGACAGTTCTATACCCAGTGCACCTTGAACCTACTCACCTCACACCTGGATAACTTGTCCAGAAGGGTGTTGTGAGGGGCAACCTAAGAAGTCTTATTAAGATCAGAAAAAATACCTTGATCAACTTCATTTCATGCATTAAGAGAATAAGGTTCCTGTATCTGTCTTTTGAGGATGTTTGTGAGTGCAATATAAGGTATTAATTGCCTCCTCATTAGCCACTGTCTATGTGTGTCCTCTTTTAGTTTCTGTCATCTTCTGGGTTGTTATCTGCTCAGTTTCACCCACCTTATTTCTGATAGAGGGCAGCTAGGGCCCACTGCTCCATAAGGAAGATGAGCAGGATGTCAGGCATAGTAACCAGGCAGATGGAGCAGAGATCTCACTGAAAAGGAGTTGGGATGGGGATGGGGAAGGGGTAAGTCCAGGTCAGGATCAGTGTCAGAGGCAGATATCAGGGTCAGACTAGCCACTGTACATTATGTTCTGGGTGTGGATTCATGGATTTGGGTGTTTCATGTTTTTTTTGACAGGCATCTACTGTTGCTGAATGGATGCATTGGCAAACTTTGGTGCTTCTTCTTCCTCTTCGCTGCTTTTTCAGTGTCTATTGATAAAGGCTACATTTGTCACTATGGGAACGTTTAGTAAACAGTGGTATTACTCTTAAACGAAGGGAACCAATAAGAACTTCCTTATTGTCCTGAAGACAGCAGACATTCTGAGCAGTAAAACTGTTTCAAACCATATTCCCAATCAGACCTTGAGTAGGTATCAGTTAGCCAAGAAATAGTAACAGCTTAAACCACTCATTCTCACCTGTCAGAAAGGCTGTCGTATATGAGGGTTTCTGATAGGTTTTGGAATAAATGTGTTCAGGGAGTTGCTGTTTCTGTTGCAGCTTCTCATCCTTTTCTCTCATTGAAGGCAAGGCACTTGCCTCAAAGCACTTCGTCCAGCAAGGTAGACATGTCCATTAAAGAGGCTTGTGAGCCATCCAGCAACACAGAAAAAGCTTCTTTAGTGCAAGCAATGTTTATATGTTTTCCAGTCACAAAGTTCATGGTCTTAACAGTCACTTTCTGGAAAAGAAGGGCAATTCCATGCTTGCCTCATGACAATGTTTTTTCTCTAAAGCTGGAGGACACAAAAATTTGAAAATTTGTTTCTTACTGTGTGTCTTCTTCTTAGTTGTAAAGAAAAGTCCAATTACAAATGCTTCAGTAATCACTCAGAGGATTCCATTTTATGGAGGGTTGAACTAGAAAATAAAAAGTCATTATCTGAAAAATATCCTAATTAAATTCTTGATGGTAGGGTCAAATGTAGCTTCTAAAGTAATGTCTAAAAGAGGGTATAGTATCAAAGTATAGTTTCAAAGGTGATATTTTTTCTTTTCATGATTTCCAAATGTACTCTTCATTGGAACTAGAATGATATGAGGGTTAATATGCTCTTTTCAAGTTCAAGTATTGGACATATGTGTGAAGCGTGAAGTTTCCAACATGAAGATTTTACTGTTGCAGAAAAAGCACAGAAACTGGAATCTTGAGGCAAATCTGAAGATTTGAAATGTTCTGAAATGTTGTTTAAAAAGTATACTTGTTGAACATTTGAAAGGATAGCTTGGTCTACTTTGAAAAGTTCATGAAAGTCTGGCATTTCTGCTCAAAAAATCACTTTCCTGAAGCTATTAATTTTTTTCTTCTTTTCTTTTGGTGATTTTAGAAATTGGGTTTAGTTCCTACTTTATTCTTGTTAGTCACAGAAATAGAGAGAAATGAGTGTAGTATCCCTTCCCGTTTATCACCAACAGAATTAGTAGGATAGTTGCATTCACTGAAAACTCTACAAATAATTTCTGTAAAAAAAGAGAAAAATCGTTTTCATGGGTGTTACAACTACACAGGAAATCATGTTTGCAGAGTCCTGAGAGTGAATATTATTCTGAAAAATAATTTGTTACAATGAAAGAATTGGCCCTCCTTTATGTGATAGAGGACAATAGAAAATATGGGTTTATTTGAAAATGAAGCAGGACAAAAGATAATGTAGGGCAAAAGTAGCCCTGTATTTTTTGACCGTCATTTACAGAGTGACATGATTTTATTAATAATTTTGAAAAGTTATTAATAAATTTTACAATCATTAATAATAAGAGAAGTAGTAATCATCATCATTGTGGTCATAATTATCATCCTCTTCATTACTTTCCCCTTGACATTGAATCATAGAATAGTTTGGGTTAGAAGGGATCTTTAAAAGTCATCTGGTCCAACTTTCCTGCAATGAGCAGGAACATCTCCAACCAGACCAGGTTGCTCACAGGTCCATCCAGCTTGACCTTGAACACTTCAGGGATGGGACATCCACAGTGTGTCTGGGCAAACTGTTCCAGTGTTTCACTTATCTGGACTCAATCGATTCTTGTCCTTTTGTATCAGGTCCTACTAAAAAGTCTGTTCCCACCTTTCTCAAACCCCCCTGTAAGCACTGAATTGTGGTAATAAGGCCTTCCTTATTGGCAGATGCCAAGAAGTCAGTTCACCAGTCCTTTACTCCTGGAATTCCAATGAGGTCAGTGGAATTTAAAAATAAATATTTCATAAATAAATAAATCATATTTCTGATTTATATTGTCATAATTGAGAATAAAGGCAGTTCACACAACCTGTCAGGATGTCACCACTGACATACTGTTTGAGGAAAATAGTGACTACGCAATGAATCCTACCTAAAAATAGTGCCTTGTGGGAGAGCTTTGCCTATTTTCTCTAAGTAGGCTTATTCAGATGAACTCTAGGGGCAGACTGTAAAAATTGTAAAAAAAAATAGACAGATGCTGAGTGGGCCTTTGAAAGCTGCTTTGGAGTCTTTCTTTCAACAAAATCAGTATGCTGATTTACAGCTTTTGTAAATGGAATACTGGAATACTTACATGGGAACTTTCTTCATCTTTTGAGAACCTCATAACTTCTGAAGTTTTCTATTATGATGCCTATGCAATACTGTGATAATGTTTTAATGTCATAAGAAAAAAAGTACATCTCAATCTCAGACTTCATGCTCTTGGAAAGACACTTAAGAATTCTTGTTTTTTTGAATATTCTCATATCCAGAAAAGAACATTTTCCTGGAAGCTTAGGAATATACTCTTGGCACATTCAGAATCCATTTGTAGGCAAGGCACACTGCCTTCTTGCCTATCCACTGTCAGAAGGATAAATGAGTAATATTGAATGCAGTATGTGGGGTGGGTTTTTTAGGGAGAACATGGTTAATGAGTTTATGGTAGGAATGTAGAAAGGCTGTATTGAACTATACTGACTGCAGTACTCAAAAGAATACAGTGATTTTCACAAAATCCTTTCACTTTACTGTGTTAGATCTTTAGTGCAGGGACAGTAATTTTTCCTCTGCCTTTGCATATTACAGGTTGTGTGACATTTCTTGCAGTAGTATAGGAAAATAAATTGCAGTAATAGCAAAATTACTGGCTGTGTAGTCTTCTCATGTACTTGGATTAGAAAAGATGCAGTATACACATTGGCTGGAGTGTGAACCTCTATCATAGAGAGATATAAGCATCTTGTGCAAAAGTGCTATAAATATAATTTTTAAAGGCTGATAAGTAAACAATCTAAATGCCACTTCTTTTTTTTCTGGAACATGTCAAGGTCAAAATATCACATAAATCTAAAAATTTTTGAATTATAGTGCTTTCTTATTTAAAATTTACAAATACGCACTTTGCTACTGTCATTTTCTTAAAGTAATTTCAAGTTTTGCTACTAATACATAGAATATCAGACAGGGTCATAATAATTTACATGAACATTTCAAAAAGCAATTTGGTACATTACAAACTTCCCGTGAAACAGACAAGCTTCTCCTTTCCATGTCAAATATTTTGCAATTGAAATTAGTGCAAATGGAATGCAAAGTTGACTAAAACATTGTTACTTGAGAGTTTTGTATTGGCTTTACAGTGAGCTAAATCATTACAAGGTGCCAGGCATCAGGAATCAGCATCAGGGCTTCCAGTCCCCTAATGTTCACTTTCTGAACACAAGTCTTAGCACAAGGATCTTTTCCTGGCAACAACATAGGGAATCTTTACAGCTCTGCTAATGGCATCCAAAGAAAGAAAAAGAGAAAATTAAAATTGACAGAGTGAAAGAGACACAGAAAGAGAGAGAAAGAGAGGGAGAGAGAGAGAGAGAGAGAGAGGAGACTTTAAGATTTTCAAAGGCAGATTTGAACACTTTTTCACATCATCCCAATGAAGTCTGAGTAAGACCTGCCCAAATTAAGCATTACAGATCCAGAGTATTATAAATGTCTTTGTATCTGGTAAGAAAATATCCTTGAGAAGGCTGGAGGAAAGCTCCAGGGCAGAATGGGTCACAGCTGGCTGTCTGTGAACAAGAGCACTGTCATTTCCCAAAGCAATTGGAGAATAAATGCATTGGGAAAAATGCTCTGTGAGCCATGGCCTGACAGCCTCAGTGTGTCAGTATGTGACAGCAGCATGTGAAGGATAGTAAAATGAAAGCAACAGACAGTATGTATACAGATCAGCAAATATAGTGAGATAAAACAAAGTTGGAGTCCAAAATGTCCATGGTCAGCTTATATGATTTTTGGCAGCTTTGCTTCTTTGCTCCTTCTAAGTGGTTGGATTTTTTTATTTGTTTGGGGTTTTTTGTTTAGCTGTTACTTGTTTGGTTCTGTTTTGGTTTTTTTTGTATTTTCTAATCCACCTCTCCCATAGATATTTATACTTTCCTGATCTACTAACACACAGTTGAAGACAGTGAAATACATACTATATTTGGCATATTTAGACCAGGGATGATGTCTTCCTCTAGAAGGGTATTTATTGATGGAGATCTTTTTCAGTAGCTTGGCCTTTGGCACTGCTAAAAGTCTGTTAATAACTGCCATGAAATGTCTTTTTGAGGAATATAATTATATTGGAGTGTTACTTTGCAGTGTTGAGGGAGCAAACATGTTCATTCACAGCTTAACCATTCAGTCACCAAAGCTATGCACTGGCAGTAATCTTCTGTTTTGCATTCTAAAGATTGGTAGCAAACCTGAGGACACCACTGTGAAGAGTGAATGGGCACTTCAGCACAAGCATAAGAGTCCTCCCTCAGTATACCACTGAGCAAACATGATCTGGCTCCAGTTCTAGCCCTTGACTTGCTGTAGCCTCAGTCAGTTCATGCAGAAGACGTGTGGCAGTCACATAAACACAAACTGGTATAAATTTAACTCTTAAACCTCTCTCTCCCATTTCTTAATTTTTCCAATGTCCTGTGACAACTTTTTCAAAATTTTCTAGGTCTTGCTTCTACACAGAGAATGTCCCAGCCATAAGCTACTTAGCATCTGCAGAAAGTGAATTCCCCCACCACCAAGTCCCACTGCTCAGTGCTGTTGGGATGCTTCCCTCCACATAGTGTGCGTATCCCTTGGTCCTTTTTTTTCTCACATGGATTCTCATCGAAGTATGCTCTCCCTGTCACTGATTATTTTGCCCATTAACTCCCCTAGCGTTTTTTAGATTCATCTAGATCATCCTTGTTATTGCAACTGTTCACAGACATAAATGTTGTAGAAAAACTTGTGGCAACTCAACTCACTCTGCAGGAAGACTTTCTAGAAAGAGAGATGAGCAAACAAAATTTTTTCGTTTCTTTATGTTGTGTCCCTATGATGATTGTATCTTTTCTGTATTCATGGAAATAGCAAAATGTTAGAAAAATGGTCATCATATGTAGAAATGATTTAATAAATGTCCTGATTTATTTACCTTCACATGTTTTTCTCCTTCCTTTGTTGAGAAATACCCATTTAGTGTAACTTAATTTTATTGCTACTTTTTCTTTTATCTTTCCAGCTGCTCTGTGTTTGGTCAAATTCCCAGATTTCTCAATTATGAAAAATCCTTTCCCTAGGGGAAGTTTGGAAAGGATTTAGGTTTAAAGGAAGTACAGACTACAAAAGTAAATAAGACTTTCAAGATCCAGCCTGTATTTTTTTTTACATATTTTTCTGTCATTTTGCTCTGAGAAATAGTATGTGCCTCTAAGAAGAGTCCAGGTTCTAAGCAGTAATTTCCAGGCTGCAGTCTAAAACTCAAGCCACTCAGTAAAACATGACAGAGTACAAATCTTCTCAAACTTGGAAAGGAAATTATGCATAGCTAAAGCTCAGCTTTATGAATGAAACATTCATAGCTGGCTTTAAGGTAACCACCTTCTAGCACTTCAAGCACTTCAGTCAGTCTTGACTTCTACCATTTATTTCCATTAACAGGCCTTCAAGATGAAAATATATACAAAATGAGAGTTTCGGTTTAGTGCATGGCTGTATATGACAGAACCTTTATCCTGCTTGTATAAATTTAATTTGAAAACCAATTACTTCTAAAATTCCTTCTGTTTCTGTCCTTTACTCTGTGTTGTTCTAGAAGTTTGCCTTATTTTTACTAGTATTTGAAATAAAATAGCTCATATACTGAAAGCTAATTTCACAATCAGATTTGTTTCACTTTATATGTTCCCACAGCTTTAATTCCTTTATAATTCATCTGATCAGGAAGTGCAAATTATTTCATGCAACAAAATGTCTCTTTCCAAACATGCTCTGTTGAGCAATTTTCTCCAAAATCTAAAAGGAATTTCTGAAGGAATATGTTTAAATACGTGACAGATGTTTCTTCTTTTCCCAGCCCGGTGATAATCCACCTTGTAGATTTACTCTAGATCAGAAGAGGGAGGCACGTGGCTTTGGGAGAGTCAGCCAAACCAAACTTTCCTGGCTTTCTATGCAGGTGAGATTTGGAGGCTGCAAGAGTGAAATTCCTGACTCCATTTGGCTCTTGGCATTCCTACTGGGAGACAGCAGCTGTGAAAGCTGTGGGCTTCCAGGTATTCTGCTGCAGGCTTGAAAATTTGGGTTTGAAATTGTTGAGGCTGGATCCAGGGCATCTGAATCACGGAAACTTGGCATGACTTGAAGACCCAGATATATTTTCAGAGGAAATTATCATGATGCTGCTTCATCTTTTCATGGAGCTGCTTCAGCTTCACTTACAAATCTATGGGGCCCCATGGGATTCATCCAAGAATTCCTAAAGAGCTAGCTAAAGTAATTGCAAAGTCTTTCTTGGATGATTTTTGAGTGGTTTTGGGAATCCAGAGAGATCGAGCCAATGAAAACTGGTGAATACAGTCATTGGTCAAATGAGGGGAAAATCCTGCTTGTCAAACTTGAGTCCCTTTAACAACAAGGTAATCCACCTAGATAATCAAGGGAAGCCAGCGGATATAATCTTTCTGGATTTCAGTAAAGCTTTCAATACTGTCACTCTGAGTATCTGTCACGGCTAAGGGCAAATTTAGGAGGGAACCTCTGAAGGGGTCCCTCTAGAAAGGAAAGTCAAGTGGCCCCTCTCCACACCAGTTTGGAGAAAAGTGGAAAAAACTGTTTATTTAACAGCAAAGTATTCACAAACATGGGAAAATTAGTAATATTAAACAGTAAAACCTCTTGCTGTTCTGAAGAGATGGCAAATTCAAAAAGTCCTTGTTGTGAGGTGTAGCTTGACTTGCTCAGTCTCTTATCAGTCCCTCCAGCATTGGAAAATGCCATGTCTTGGGCTCCTGGCGTTCTTCTGGATTTTCAGTTCAGAGCAGGGCCAATCAATACCAAGAAAAAGAAAAGCCACAGTCCAGGGAACTTCTCTGCCTCACCTAGGTAAAAATAACTAACTAAAAGCAAAGGAACGCTCTCTCCAGTCTGTCAGAAGGATGCAGAGGAGTGAGGCAGCTTCTGAAAACAAACTACACTCCTTCTCCCCGCTTTGCTCTCAGAACCAGTCCTAAAGGTGCAGAACTTAGTATCCAGCATAAACAGAACAGACAGCTGGGGATACAAGCATCACAAAGTCATCCTAGGATATCATTCTGGACAAAATGTCCAGCCCACAGCTGGATAAACACATCATGTGATGGATGAACCTCTGGTTCAGGGGTCAGGCACAAAGGGTTACAGTGAATGGGGTGGCATCAGACTGGTGACCTGTCACTAGGGGGTTTCACAGGGCTCCATGCTCAGCCTTCTGCTCTTCAACATCTTCATAAATGGCTTGGACACAGGACTGGCCAGGATACTAAGCGATTTGCAGATGATACAAAACTGGGAGGAACTATCCACTGTCTTGAGGGCAGGGAGGACCTGCAGAGAGGCCTTGACAAATGAGAGGCACCAACCATATGAAGTTCAGCAAGGGCAAGTACTGGATTCTGCACCAGGGATGGGGCCACCGTGGATGTACAGATGGAGAAAGGAGAAGCTGGAAAGCAGAAATGAGTCCAGGAAATGGATGTGGACGTCCTGGCAAGGTAAAAGTGAGCCTGCTGTGCTCTGGCAGCCAGAAGGGCCCCCATGTCCTGGGTGCCATCAGGCACAGCATTACAGCCAGGCAAGGGAGGGGATTGTCCTGCTCTGCTCCGCACTGGGACAGCATCACCTTGAGTGCTGGGGGCAGTTCTGGGTGCCACAACACAAAAAAGACATTGAGCTGTTAGAGAGTGTCCAAAAGAGGGCCATGAGGATGACGAAGGGCATTGAGGCGAAGCTGTGTGAGAAGTGGCTGAGATCACTTGGTCTGTTCAGCCTGGAGAAGAGGAGACTGAGGGAAGACCTCACTGCAGTTACAACTTCCCCGTGAGGGTGTCCTAGGTTACAATGTAAAATTGTGCCAAAGTATGTATTCTATCCCCATGAGCCCTTGGAGCCAAGGTGGGGCAGTGTTTTCCTTATCTTCTGTTAATGAGCCTAACAATGCCTTGCCACATGACTCATAGATAACTCCCTCCGGGAGTTATCTCTGTTTAGTGGGCCATCAAGGACCCACTGCATGACTCATAGAATGAGATCATCCCATTGGGAGATGCTCTGCCCAGGGGGAGGAGCCAAGCATTCCCACCTGGATATAATCCAGGGTTTGAGACAGCACAGGCAGCTTTTATCCACTGGACTCCCAGAGGAGACAAGAGCTACCAGACGTTTCTACAGGAATCACTGCTTTGACAAGACCATCTCATCTGGGCTGCTACTACCACCCTAACAGGGTGTCAGGTTGTATTCTGACTCTGTCAGTGTTTTTTTTGTACTATTACTTTTATTTTCTTTTACTTTATTTCTTTTCTTTTCGTCTTATTAAATTGTGTTTCTGACTTGGAGCCTTTCACTGGTTTTGCTTTCAAACCAGCACAAGAGGGGAAGAGGAGGGGCAGACGCTGATCTCTTCTCTGTGGTGACAGTAACAGGACACAAGGGAGTGGCCTGAAGTTTTGTACGGGGA